>OX335680.1:4140000-5390000 GCA_946894065.1 Acleris literana
CGGGTTGGGCCGAGTTTAAAAAAAAAAGATTTACATTTGACCTCAGAGTCACCTGAAGTTAAATGACGACGAGGTACACGCTTACCCAGAAAAAAACCCATTCACTCTGGCCTTCGGAAAAAAACCCATTCATTTCGGGAACACAGACGCAGGGAGAGCATTCCACTCATTGGCAGTGCAAAAAAAAAAAAATGACGCATCAAACCGCTGCGTCCGAACCACTGGAAATTCGACTACATGCGGATGGAAGCCCTCCTGGAGCACGTTTTATAAAGCTACAAGTTACAATTTTACAGGTCTAAACTGGCAACACTGCTCAAATGGCTGGTCGTCATTGGTCGAGGTTGTGTCAAATGGAAACTTGTAACCTGTAAATTGTAGTTTGTAGCCTTATAAAACAAGCCCCTCGCGTCTGGACGACCGATGGGAGAAAGTGGAAGGTGGGATGAGGTCATGTAGTTGTATTTGAGAAGATGATAGTTGAAAAAAAATGCGTTTTTTTTTTAATTGAACTTATTATTAGGCACATTACATCTGCGGGCCGATTATGGTCTTGTTTATCGACGTAGATAAGCGTAGATAAAACATCTGTCACTTTCTGACTAGTATGTAAGTGCGAGAGTGACGGAAGCTTTATCCACCGCGATAAAGGCGACCATAATACGGGCCCTGATGTCATCCGCGGCACGCAGGCCGTGACTGGATGCAGAGGGCGCAAAATCGTCAGGAATGGAAGAGAATGGAGGAGGCCTATGTCCAGGAATGGAATAATTAAGGGCTAAGATGATGATGATGATGATGATGATGATGATGATGATGATGATGATGATGATGATGATTATTATATATTGAAGTAGTTTTCAACAGGAGCGATGCATATTCTGTATGCCTATGGAACCCTGGTATATCCCTATAACAGCGAGTTGCAAGTGTCCGTGAGCGGTAATTTTAGCGGCGTCCGCGTCGCGATGCGTCGTTTTGCATTCCGCGCGGGCGCAGCTTCCGCTATTGTCGCCTCTCTCAATGGAGTACCTACATATATAGAATAGAATAGGATATAAATAATTTATTCAATGCTTACTTACAGCAACATATTTACCTAATCCAAATGTCAAATAAAAAAGAAACAATCCCTACTCAGCATTGTGCTGCAGCCAACCGCGGTACTGGTTTTCAGAGCGACCCTGACTTAAAAACAAACTGAATATATAAAATAAAAAAGGGTAACGACACAAACATCAGTGACAATCATGTACACCACAAAAACATGGTCTTACTGAGAAAACTTAGCTTATTGGCTTGATTTTGTACGGAAATCGGAATTCTTGGCGAACGGAATATTATAATCATTCATACTAGCTGTTGCGCGCGACTCCGCAAGTCACTTATTCGTATTTCTTCTGGCAAATACAATTTTTCTGAAAGAAGCACCCTTTTCCCGGGTTTAACGGCTACATATATCGATAATAATTTCATTAATATCGATTCAGCCGTTTACAAACTAACACAGTTACTTTCACATTTATAATATGAATTAGGATTTTAAGAGACTATCTTAAATCACCGACAAAAGTTTTATACATAATGTTTTTTATTATAGGTAGCTCTATCGAAGTCTTAAAGTATTCAAGAGATAGGGGTATATGCTGGACATGTGACTTATCACAGAATTTAAACTCCCGCAGTAGGAAAGCCAAGGAAAACTAGGAAATACCTGATGATGAAATGACAATTCTACAAATTCATACATTCTTCACATTTGACGACGCGCTAGCCTAGTTGGTAGTGACCCTGCCTACGAAGCTAGCGGTCCTGGGTTCAAATCCCGGTAAGGGCAGATATTTGTGTGATGAGCACGAGTATTTGTTTCAGAGTCTTGGATGTTTTCTATGTATTTAAGTATTTATTTCTTTATATAAGTATTTCTATCGTTATCTAGTACCCATATGACAAGCCTAGAGCTTAGTTTGGGACTAGGTCAATTTGTGTGAGATCGTCCCTTGATATTTATTTATTTATTATTTATTTATTCTGTTAATGAGTCTATGTTACAAGGGAAATCGACATTTTAAACAACATCGAAGGATTAAATTGCATATTGGATTGGTTAAAAAGTAAACTGACTTTACCAATTATAGTCTAAACATGCAATGAAAACTGAACATGTGTTATTAAACTAATCATGACTGAAAATGTTTTACTGATTAATGCGCTGGTGGATATTTAAAATACAATCGCCATTTGCTTTGATGAAAGCATTATTTACTAAGAAACTGATTAAATTAATTTATATTGTACGTTGATGATATTGCTACTTACAACATGAATCTTTCTTAGTAAATAATGCTTTAGGTTAAGGTGACAGAGTTCAAATTAAATTAACTATGGAATTGAATTTTAAATTATAAAAATCTCGGAAATTATGCGTTATTGGACTACATGTTATACCACATTATATACTCTAAATAGGGTCTAGAATCGATGGTTAAAATCCTTCGGGTATGTCTCGGGCACGGTGTATATACTACACACCAACCATCAAAAATGTTCAGGGATGAAAAATAACCGTAGATTTTTTGATATTCTGCAATGCGCTGAGTTGTAAAGTGTGAAAATAATTTAGGTGAGGATTTATTTTACCCCTGTAATTTGTTATGTGTAATTTTAAAAATGTATCAAGTTTTTATAGTTTTTCACTTTTTCGTATCGTCTCAAGACTCAACACTAACAAATCTTTCGATTTTTCAAACATCGCTAAAAGATTTGCTGAAAGAGATCTATTCAAGAGATTGGCTTTTGTTATACACTCTTGTACAAATCTTGTTTAAATCGTATTTAACTTTTATAGTACATAGTACTAACACACATACATACTATCAATTAGGTACCTTTTGCTCCTGGCAATGTACACAAGGCCACACGTTAATGTGGTGAAACAGCACTGCAGCAGGCGTCACTGATATTTCGGGAGATACGATCACGTATCCCGAGTGATCCCGTCATAACAGTCGACATAAATACAGCTCATCGGGATTAGGATGAGTAAACAAATAAAAGGAAGTATCAATTACATGTTAAAAATAGTACAAAGTTTAGAAGTTTATTGTCTGGCTTGTCTCTGTCTTTAAATCGGATTTAATCACTTAACTTAACATTCGCACGTTAAATCGATTAGTGACACTAAATTACGAAAAATACTATTTGAATTGTGACATTATTTCCTTTTTAACATTGTGTCAATGTTGGATTTAACGTGCGTTAGAAGGCTTGCTAGTCGCGTTTATTGCCGTGGATAAAGATAGATAATCGAGCCGTCACTCTCGGTTTTATAAACTGGTTAGAAAGAGATGGACATTTTATCCCCATTTATCAACAGCGATAAAACGCGACCAGCATAAGCCATAAACACCATGGCCCCTCCGAGCCCAAATGGCATGCGTAAAAGTATTGTCGTAGCGTGAGAAAAAAAAAGGTTAGACTATCTATGAGCAAAAAGAAAAACCGGCCAAGTGCGAGTCAGACCCAAAGCGTCAGGTAATAGGGTCACATTGGCATACTTTGGGTACGGAACCCTAAAAAGTTCGTGACATACATAGTTTTAATAGAGTTGAACTACATTCGAGTTTCAGCGTTATCGATTGAGAGCATATATGGATCGATCACGTATTTGTAAAAGCAATTCGATATGGAATGTGTATTTCTATCCGGAGTATGATTCAGATCATTGCGTCTAGCATTTGATAAACTAATTTAATTTTAGACGTTTAGGTACTCTACAAATAGAAAAATAAAAGTACTTATGTGGTTGAAGAACCTTATCTAGGGAGCAGGGTCCGACCGGACTGCTACCTCAGTAACCCTTTGATCTGCCACCAAACAGCAGTGTTTGCATTGTTGTATTCCGGGTAAGGGTCTCCCCAGACCTATCGACGCGGAATCGGCTTGAGTCGGTAAGAAAAAGTTTTATGTCCGTGCACTAAGAGTGAAAATGGCGTCGCTCGGCTCGGCTCGGCTCGATTTGGCGTTGCGAACGGAACTATAAAACTTTTTCTTGAGACCCTAAGACAACCGCTGATTTGATTAGCATAGAGGCATTCCATCTAAGTCCTGAGGGTTGGCGACTCATTTTAAGTCTTAAATTGTCATCGTAAGATTTCAATCTTGAGATTGAAAATATTTGTCAGCTTCAGAGTCCCCTTATCATCAGGCGGCCTGTGTGCTCGTTTGCCTTCTCAGAGACATAAAAAAAAGGCGAAGGATAGACGTGTAGTCACGGTAAAAGAAGGTTCGTAACTTTTCGACTCTATTTCAACGCTCTTAAGGTCCAAAAGTGACGATCCTTTTCTTACCGTAACTATACAATAAATACCCTGGTCCAGCAATATGATAAAAACTAACGGATTACATTATATTTACGAAAGGCTACACGTTCAATGTTTATCACGTCAGTACGTGCGAGTTACGTAGAGTTCAGACGTGTAATGGATATAGAGGCAAAAACTATATTGACATAATATATTATAGCATTTACTGATATCGTGTAATTTAGCATATTGACGGATGTCGTGATTGCGGAATCCAGAAATCTAGATTTCCATGGTAAATACTGACATCCGTCACATATACTACATTGCACGATTAGTAAATACTATGATCTTTGATAAAATTTATCAGTAGATCACAGTACCGTAAAACGGGGTGAGTAGGGAAACAACCTAAAATAAGTCATAACTTGTTACAAATAAGAACAATTAGAGTCTGTTCATTCTTATTTGTCTTATATAATAAACAACTTTCTAACCTCAAAATGAACGTTTTTTGACTAAAACAGCTATTTTAAACAAAATAAAGCAATCACAGGCAATGCATTGGCTAAGTGATCTCCAAAATGTTTACTCAGTTTACTTTATTTACGATAAAAGAGCTGTTTTAGCCAAAAAAGGTTAATTTTGAGGTTACAGAGTTGTTTACCATATAAGACAAGTAAGAATGAACACACCTTAAGTATTAAATGGACAATAACGTTACGTCTATTGGAAATAATTTCAGTCTTATAATTAGTAACATATGCTTCATTTTAGGTTGTGTCCCTACTCACCCCTTAATTCCTACTCAACCCGTTTTACGGTATTTATTGTACTCTACCTTCGCCTAACATGGGAAAGTTTTGTCAATCAGGATATATACCCTGAGTAGGTATGAGTAGTCTCTTTGAGTAAAAGTAGAATGCCTGTTTGCGTAGAACTATACATTCTGTTAGACATACTAACACAGTCACCCGCCGACCCCTCAGACCTCATTCCTGCACAGGTCACAGGTTCAATTCTGTAATTGTCACAATTGCAGGGCTGGCGTTTCCTTGTTAAATCGGTCTGGATCATGCTGCGGCTGGCTGCAGTCAGATTTGCTAATTGACGCGACTCCCGCCTAATTACGAGTAACAACAGGATTTTTTTTAAATAATTTTCTGGTAAATATAAAAACTAATTCTTTCAAAAAATTTAGATAAAAAAGAATAATATCCGTGTTGGCTACGCCCAGTTAGGACTAGTGGTCGGAATGACGTCATTTGTGGCATTATTTATGTAAAGGGACCATATTGTCGATGGCGCTTACGCCGCACTGCGTCACGCTCGTTGTATTTATATCGGAGCATCTTTAATAATGGCGGAAGCGCCATCGACAATAAGGTCCCTTTTCATGGATAACGTCATATTTTGTTTGTAGCCGCGTTACGTAGCACTAGATGTGATGTAGAAAAGACCGAGTGCCGTTTAAGCTCTTTAGCCAATAGCAGAAATTTGTTTATTTATTTTCTCAGTAAATAGGAACTATAAAAGATAACAAAATACCTAAAGGTCGACCTACCGTTGAGCCTAATAATAATTCAATGTACTTACATCCAGTAAATGAGATTGAAATAGTTAAGTTAATCAAAAACCTTCGAAATAAAACAAGTACTGGTTTTGATGAGTTTCCCCCGACGCTTGTCAAACAATGTAAGGACCATGTAATTAACCAATCTTTTGCAGAATCCACTTTTCCTGACGTACTCAAAATATCCATTATAAAACCTATCCCAAAAACCAGTAATGCAAACGAACCTCAACTCTTCCGGCCAATAACATTATTGTCTACCTTCTCAAAGATTTTCGAACAAGCAATGGCCCACCGTTTAAACTCCTTTTGTGAAAAATTTAAAATATATGATAAAAACCAAAACGGATTCAGAAAAAAAAGGCCTACTATTTCAGCACTTTATGAAATTACATCTAAAGTCCTAAATATAATTAACAATCGAAAGTATGCAATAACTATGATGTTAGATATGAGTAAGGCGTACGACCGAGTATCACATACTCGTAAGATCCTTTTGGATAAGCTGTATGGATTAGGTGTGCGAGGTTTAGCTCTCAAATGGTTTGCTTCCTACCTTAGAAGTAGAGCAGAATTTGTGGACATTGAACACCATGATTTAAACAAAAAGTGTTCAGGTACTATCAGGTCTCAAAGACTATACGTCGCAAACTCAATCCCACAAGGAAGTGTCTTGGGACGCATATTATTCTTGCTTTACATTAATGATTTGCCAAAATGTTGGGTGTTCAATCTATACTTTACGCAGACGATATAACTCTAGTGTTTCAATGTAACGATAGTGAGGACTTGAATCAACAATTACATGCTACTTTTTAATTAATACTTGACTGGTTAGAAGATCACAACCTTAACCTAAATCTTCCAAAAACTAAAATTATGCAAATTAAACCACACCAGAAAACTCCAATAGACAAACTTTTGTTATGAAAATGAAAAAAATGTTACTGTTGATATATGTTCTCTTTTAGGCGTTGAAATCGACTCCTGTATGAATTGGAAAGCACATTTTCAAAAAATCAGGAAAATTATCAAAATTTACATACGCTTTATATGAATTGAAAAAATGCACAAATTTAAAAACGGCCACCTGTGCATATATTCCACACTGAGCTATGGCGTTATTTTGTGGGCAAATAGCACGGATGCTGGCAAACTCTTTACTCTACAAAAAAAGTGTATAAGAATACTGGTAAATATTTCTGACAAAGACAGTTGTAGACCACACTTCAAACAACTTAAAATACTTACGCTGGCTTCACAGTACATCTTTGAAATGTGTAAGTTTGTAAAAAAAACAGAACGATCTTTTTGAACAGACAAGGGACAATTGCCCTAGATCTCTCGAAGTTCTTTTACAAAATTACAAATGGTAAATCGGGTACACACCATATGGCTGTAAAAGTATACAATCATATTCCTGGAGATTTAAAAACGATTGATAGGGAGGCTTTGTTTTTTAATAAGTTAAAGAAATTCTTAATAAATGAATGTTTTTATAGCCTACATGAGTTTTTTAGTTATAAGGAATAATTAATGATATGTTCTATCGATACTTTTAAGAATTAGTTTATAATAATTTGTTTAACTGTTATTGCTGTGCCCTGACAGGGTTTATGTTGGAACCATGTTTACCTTTAATATCTTGTAAAACCCATAAATGCAATAAATGAATTATGAATTATGAATTATGAAATAATTAACAAAGTTTTTTTTATTGGGTCACAAAACTGAACGTCACACAAGTACGAGTATACCTCCTTATAGATTCGTAATTATACACTGGATGCATTATGGCACAGGCGATACTAGAAGTGAACACGGCATGATCATAATTGATCATTATAATATCTATTATATGTATAGTATGATTTGGTAAAACATTAGTGAACCGGGAAGAAGTTGTCTTTGCCTACCCCTCTGGGAAACAGGTGTGATTTAATATATGTATGTTTAGAGGTTCGTCTGAAAACCATACTATACATATAATAGATATTATAATGATCATGCCGCATTCACTTCTTTGAGCGCCTATGCCATAATGCACCCAGTGTATAATTACGAATCTATAAGTATACTTGTGTGATGTTCAGTCTTTTGACGGTTCACTAATGTTTTACCAAATCATAATTTTTTTTGTGGTCATCAATGTAACATAACCTAACTTATTTAATAAGCCCCTGTGACCTATGTAATATGTAATGGTTTAAACAAATGCGAAATGAAAGTTTGTAAAATGATATAGTTTGTCAAATGATGATTTGGTAAAAAGTCAGGATACGCCGTCTTCCCTCCTGCTACCTGATAAATCTCTACAAGCCTGTTTTTTTTAGAATACCTTTTAAAATAGTTCCTGTTGTCAAATGTTGGTCTGCTCCAAATAGCCCAGCGTAGCAATGATGGTAATGCGAATAAAAATAGTGCTCATTAGAATTGGGGCAGCGGCTGACATCATTACTCGCAACAGTCGTAACTAACGGCTCAAATGACTCGCGGCACGAGACCGATTGTGACAGTCACACCTTCATCGGATTCGGAATGTACCGTTTTCATAAATATTATCCTACAATAAATGATACATAGGTACATACATACAATCACGGTTCCCGTAGGGGTAGGCAAAGATCACGTCCTTCCACTTGACAGACAAACTAACTTCCCCGCTTCCTTCACACTCATAAATCTCTTCATACATGTACGTAGGTTTAGGGATCTCCTGACCTGGCCCTTTCATAATATGTCCCCGAGCCGATCTGATCGTGGAACGTTCGCCCGCCGGGGCCTTCCCCTTCCAACATTCTCATTTACTCTTGCCATTTCGCCATACTTCACAGCTTGTGCTAGGCTTAAAAAAAACGGTTACAAACAAAATGACGTCATTCCGATATTTCCGATCACTGTTCCAAAACAGTATTCAATTTTTATTCAGTTTTTTTATGCTTTTGAAAGAATCCTCCGTAAGTACGACTTTTTTCAGAACACCTTTTAAAGACGTTCTGGTTGTCAATTCTAATGAGCATTATTTATATTCTCATTACCATCGTTACTACGGTGGACTGTGGGGATTGGACTATTTGGGGCAAACCAACAGTTGCAGGCCCATGTTGGAGTTTAGTAGCGTTTGCTTTGGGGGATTAGACCTAGGCTTACTTAAGGCATACCAACGGTCACTGACTCCTGTCTTTTAATGAAGTTGTAATTTTAAACTGGGCTTCTATGTCACTTCGTTTTATTATATCGTTAGAAACAGCAGAACGTTAATTTGGCCTCTATACATTGCTGCATTGCATGCATTGCGAGAACGTTATCGTTATCAAATGTATAGGATTGACGTATGACGTAGGTAGCTGCCGTACGTTCGCGTCGAGCGCTTATGTCAATTTCATAAATGACAGTTTTCGACAGTCGTTTACGTTAGCGCTAAGTATCTTTTTTAAGGCCGCAGACGCTTTAAAATGAAACCATAAACAAATAAACCAACAGCATTCTTCAAAACCATGACTTCATGTTGTGATATTAACGTATATACGAGTATGTTAATCGAAGTACCAAGTGACAGTAGCGATACTAAGCCGCGAAACGATTTTGTCGAAATCGAGACACCCATTCAGACTCTACGATGGAAAAAAGAACTACTTCTACGTGGACAGAGTCGCAGGAAAAAGGTATCTGGTCTTACCACTATTATAAATGCGAAAGTTTGGATCAATGGATGTTTGCTTCTTAATCACGGCTGAACAGTTGAACGGATCTGGATGAAATTTGGCCACATAGATTATAGTCCAGAATAGCACAAAAGCTATATTTTATCCCGGAAAGATTCCGTTCCCGAGGTAAGAGCGATAGACTTCTACGCGAACGGAGTCACGGACGTACTTTTCATTTAAAAGCTTTATTTTTACTTACTTTTGTATTTTCAGCAAAATTTGAGTCCACTTTTTATTTAGGTCGTGAACAGTTTGAAATGGAAACCGAAAATAAATATTTTAACATTCTTACAATTCACAAAGAACGCAGATCATATGGGTCATGGTCATATTAAAACTCTTCGTAACAGCTACCAGTCGAAAACAAACCCTAACACATCGCAATAAGGATGCAGCAGTCGTATACTCATCAACAGCGTAGGATGTCACTCAATCTCACAGCGCATATTAACAACGCCGGTCTTTTCTGAATTAAAAGTTATGCCAATCTCGTCTATTATTTATCCTACTGCGAAAAAGAAGGGTAAAGTTTTTGTCCTTTAGTTATGTTCTAGTTCTAGACGCTGGTCCCGTGATCCGCCCTCGCTTCGCTTCGGTTTATGTAAGTTTTCTGTAACACCCGTATATAAACCAAAATTAGACATAAAAACTTCCCAAGAAATATTATCTAACTAATGGGATGGTGGTGGTGCTGGTGGTCAAAATTCATTGCCTGTTTTAGAAGGAGTTAGCGGATGAACAAACAGACAGACAGAGAGATCGAGAGACGCGAAAAGCGACTTTGTTCTATACCATCCATCTGTTTAATAGAGATGGGTACATTCTACTAACTTATGTACTTTTAGGTATATGGACGATGATAACAAAATATGAAAAGGTGTCTAAGCTTGCTTATTGTTATTTCTAGCTTCAATTTGTTTCACACATTTTCCATGGAATATAAACTTCTTGGTTGGAACTCGTAAAATAAAGCTATGCAAACAGTAAATATTTTAAGAGTAATGCCAAGACGTTAGCGACCCACAAGCTTCCTACATCATTCGTACCTGACACACTTCCAACGGACATAAACATCATTTGTATGTGTAAAATTAAATTATACTGTTTGGAACAATAATTACTTTCATGTTTTATGTTGGTAATGAATGTAAAAAAAAAATAATGAAATATTACAAACAACCACCTTAGAATATTATTTTACATCACTACTGGTTACGTTTTCCTGTTGTACTTTGTTTTGGCCGGAACCCAACAAACGTCAAACGAAGCCTTTGAATAGCGCTTAATTTTGTATGTAAGGTAACCTACCTAGTATTAAAATAAGATAGCTTAGTAACAGACAGACCAATTTAACTTAAGAAATGATGGTAAAATCAAGCAGCAGGTTTTAAACACATTTTGTCTTTAAGAATATGTTCCATTTCCCGTGCTTTCATAATACCAAAGAAGGCGGCTTACTGCATAGCAATAGAAATAGAATTTAAAATTTATTGTGCTTACTAATAGGGTATAGAATGCTCGACTAGGTACTACATTGCAGTTAGCTGCCTACTTTGGGTGTGTAATGATCGGTATAAAAATAATTAATATAATTTCATTTAATATAATAACATTTGATATAATTTTAAAGGATATAATCACTCATTTTATATAATAAACGATTGGTATATTATCAAAATATCTATTTTTATTTACTATAATTATCATTTGGTATATCGTTTATTTATTATAAACATCATTTGGTATAATCATCATTTTGTATAAAAATCATATTGTATAACTATCAAGACTTTTCTGGTAGTTGTTAAGTATATTTCTTTGGAATAACTTTTTTTGTCGCATGTTTTTTTGGTACAACGCTGACAGTGAGGCAAAGTCGACGGAGCTCCGCTTTGCGGAGCTCCTATTCCGCGTAGTTATGGCGCTTCGCGCCTTGACACAATTCTAACCTAACCTAACCTATACAGGGTGTTTTTTTGGTCAACAACTTCGACAATAGGGGTTACTATATTTTTTTATACCAACTGTACTTTATATGAAATTAGCTTTATATCATAAGTTGATTATAGTAAATATGCATTATACTTAATGCATGTTATATAAAATATTTTTAGAACAAGTGATCGTTATATAAAATGATAATTATATCATATTTAAATATATTAAATGTTGTTATATGATTTAATTATTATATCAAATGAGCGTTATATCGACTGATATTATAGAAAATATTTTTATATCGATCGTTACGCACCCGCCTACTTTGGTATTACGGTAACTCTTAATTATTGTAGAATTATCCCATTCTTAACAGAGACGTTTGGTTTTCGTTAAGGTTTCCCGGTGAACTATGAATGAGGTTTTATCCGAAATTTTTATGGGTGGCGCTGATCGCTTTCTGTCGGGTGACCGGTTTGCTTGGTTTTCTTTAAAAATTACAAAAAAAGAACAACATTTTGGGGCTTAACAATTTCGAAGAAGTTCAATTTTCATATATTTTTTGAATATGTCTTAACCTATAAACTTTAAATTTATACACAGACAGACAGACACGCGAGTGATCCTATGACCTAGTAATTATTGTTGGTAATGAAACTTACATACATACATACCATCATGCCTGTCTACCAATGAGGTAGGCAGAGACTATGTGTGAAATAGCGGTCTTCCATCTTCCATGTGAGAAGGCTTCCTACTTATGTATAATTAAACTTAACATTTATATTTCAATTTCTTCTTTCCAGAGTCGCAAACGCACCCGAAACAACGAACGACACAGCGCCCGTTCACACGAGGCCATAGCCGCGGACGCACGAGACGCATCCGACACGACGCGGTGACGCCATGGCGTCCACCGACACGACCTCCAGCCCCGCCGACGACCACAAGCGAACCGTCGACGAGGCGTTCCTCAACAGGCTCAAGAGCCTCGTTGAAAGGCTTCGACTGGACAACGCGACCTTGAAGAAATCCCTCGACATCGAGCGGAGCGGAGTCAGAGGACTGAAGGCTCAACACGACGCCGCTATCAGAAACTTGAAGACTGAATACAGAAAGAAGGAGGAGCTCTTAGAAAAACAACTGAGAGTAACCCCTAAAATAGAGAAATGTGAAAACGATAGGTTATTCGATTGTAAACGACTCACGCTCGAAATTCAGTCTTTGAAAGCAGCTAACAAAGGTCTTCAAGAAAAAGTCAAGGTAACTTCAAATTTTAATACCATCTAATCTAGTTTATTAAAGCAAAGATCTCTTAGATTGGTGCAAAAATAACTCTACAATGAATATAATTCCACAAATCGCGTAGCCAAATACCAACACATAAAATACCTCCTGAAGGTTGCCCATGGTCAGTGGCTTTCGTTCTTTATTATTGCCGGAATAAAGGACTTTTCCGTGGCTTTGATAAAGTGTGAATTCTTCAGATTCCACCCAGTGCTGTAGGATACCGCCTTGGAACAAGTGGAACAAGATTTTGTTTATTGCTGGTGTGTAAGGGCTTCCGTAGCGTAGGCCATACACTATAGAACAGGGCAGAGGACAGTCTATCATCGTGTGAAATAGCGGTCTTCCATCTTCCATGTTAGAAGGCTTCCTGCTTATGTATTTCGCGTCAGATTTTCTCAATAACACTGCGTATTGGAACTCCCGTTCATCAATAAATTCTTTGATTTTTTGGTCGTTAATTATCTCTATGCGACCTAACGTCGCCTTCCTAAATTCCGGGGTCAAGCTCCTATTGAAGAGTCGTATGTGCCGATTGTGAATGCCAAGTGTTAAATTGCTCGCCTGTAGTTCATCCGTCGTATCTATTTCTGGCTTGTACCGCGGATATGTTATCGCTGACGTCAAGATTCCCTGAAACCAAGTGCATAGAGGTTTATTTAAGAACTTGCAAGAAGATGTAAATATAGGTACAATGATAATTTAAATATGTGAAGGTACCCTTTAAATTCAGAGATTTTTATATACTTACATCGATAGCGCAGTCAATGATTAGTGAATATACTATGATCATTAACACCACAGCTCTGAAAACTGGTCCTAGGAATTTGATGATGACAGTCTGCCTAATGAAGCATTTTATGAGATCCAGGACAGTCGTGGTCGCAGACTGCTTATTATTAGGGCTCAACACAGTCATCTCCACTTTTAGAACAACCAACGCTATCAACAGCATGAAAAGTATGTTGAACACGAATATTAAGAGTATGTCTGTTGATATAAGTTTTATTGTGGTCATAAATGTCGATTGAGGGCCAGATTTCCTCAGGAGGAAACATAGCTCGTCTTGAGACAGAGGATACGTGGTATCAATGTATCCGTAGTATGAGTTTTTGAGGATGCGAGAGTTCAGTTCAAGGTCTGTGTAGCCGTCCATCAGGTCGGCTGTGACACCGGTTGCAGTCCCGTTGGCTAAGAGGTCCCCCACTGTATTTCCATCTCTTGGAGCCAGAGGTACGCAGGTAGCGTTAAGGAGACTCATCATAGTTGAGGCCAGTCTTGAGCTGCAATCTATTTTTGCAGTTTCATCATAAATGAAAGGTTTTCTGAAGACGCTGAGTCGCAACTTCCGGCCATATAAGTTGTTATACTGTCTTGATAGAAAATAACTTACGTCGTTCACTTCAGTTATGTCACTAATTGTGTCAAAGAAAGGATTATACGAGTACATTCTTAATTGGTCCGACCAGAGGACCAAGACTGAATTAGCAATTCTTCTGCTCCAACATAACTGGAAATGTTGTGACATCGTGAAGTGGAAGTAACTGTCCACAGTCACTGGTAGGTTTATGACGAAAATTACGACACTTCTTGGTTTAAATACCCCTGTTCTGCGTAGGTTTTCTATGACGACATCGTTGGCTTCTATCGATAGTTCGTTGGAGGTTACAACATACGCAGTCTGTCCATGCTTGTCGATCCTTGGCGTCGCTTCCGTGTCATTGGCCGTTGGACACCCGTCCAGCAGTAAAACCGGATATCCGTCGTTGTAATTCTCAGTATACTTGAGTATTCTATTTTCAAAATAAGTGAACTCGCAGAATATGATGGTGAAGAACCACTGGCGGAACGCGTTGTAGATTTTATCGACGACTTCGAACGCGAATTCTGCTTTAGTGTCTGTTTCGCTGTGGTACGCTAGAACCTCTTGGAATAGAACGGATGGGTTTGCGCATAGTGAGTGTTTTAGAAATAAAGTGAGAGCGAGGAGTAATAACATTTTATGGGCAGCTGCGTGTAAGGAACGCGGGCTGATACTGCCTGATGGAAGGTCAGTGTTTAATGCCGGGGTGTTTGTATCATTAGGTGAATGTCAGCGCGTTATGGGCTTGATGGCAAGCCCCGTCAATTACCGGCGCAGCGACAATATTGGCTGACGTTAATTGTGTCTCAAACAACATATTAAAATTTATAACGTCATCAAAATTGTGATAATGTTTGCCTTTAATATGCAGGTAAGTCAAGTTTATCGATTTTGTGTACGTGATGAAAAGTTTGTAATTGTAAAAAAACAAGCTCACTTAAAAAAAACTTTTAATGGAACTTAGGTCATAAAGTGAAAATCCTTGTCTTTGTAGGGCTTAGAACATGACAAAAAAGTTTTAGTTAAATAGATAAAAACCCCTGATATGATGGCAACCCCTATGAAAATGTATGAATTGACAGTAGCGGCCGGCGCAATAGTTCGTCAGCTTACATCAATCCTTTACATTTAATCAATTTAAAAAATCACTAAGTGGTGTCTTATACTGATTTTCATCAAACTTATTATATTAAAAAAACCGCGTCTATTTACGATGCCACAGACTTACACACAGATATACAGATTTTTGGCTTTATGTAAAAATCTGTTAGACTTGCGTACGAAAGCGAGTAAGATAAACCGGAAGGCTGTCAAAAGACTTGTTGTGCAAAGGATTTGATCAATTTGAATTGTTGTTGCAGGTCGCGCAGGCGGCGGAGAGCGCCCGCGCGGCGGAGCTGCGCGCGCAGCTAGCGGCGCACGCGGCGATCGAGCACGCCGCGCGGCGGGACGCGCGCGCGCAATGCTACAAACTGGTAAGTACCCAGCTAATGACAGTCAATGTCATTAGCCGGGTCCACACCAGGGGCACGGTTTATAAAGCTACAAGTAACAATTTTACAGGCCTTAATTGGCAACACTGCTCAAATGGCTGATCGTCATCGGTCGAGGGTGTGTCAAATGGAAACTTGTAACCTGTAAATTGTAATTTGTAGCTTTATAAAGCAGGCCCCAGACGATCCAAAATTGGATCGGCTTGGATCGGCGAAAAACAGATCGCACGCGTCACGACCACGCCTATGGATCGCCCGGTGTGGACCCGGCTATTGGGTAAAAAAAACCGAACAAGTGCTAGTCGGACTCGCGCACCGAGGGTTCTCTAGGGTTCCGTACCACCACACAGCAGGTATTATTATATTCTAATTTGAATTCGACTTCAAATTGAATCAGCGCGAGCCCAAGTTTTTGTTCTTCTTCAGGGTTTGTAATATAATCCTACTAAATTTGACGCTTGTATGTTTTACCGTTTTTACGATACAACAAAAATAAAATTATGAAGAAAAAAAAACGTTTCATGTATCTTTATTATTTCACTTTCTATTTTTTTTATTCGTTAGTAAATCCGCTGTAATAACACATATTCTGAAGGAAAAAAAACAACCCGCTATCTATTACGGTTCAAAAGATACAGCTGTTAAAAGTTAGTACCTACGGACGGACGGACGGAGGCATATTATTACCTAATAGGGTCTCTAAAAATGTATGTAATTTTCATAATTTGTCTTGTGAGGATTGCCACATGGGGCTGTCAAACGTATTTGAAATAATAAATAATTGAACTAAGAATTATGGGTACTGATCGAGTCCGGATCTTGGCGCCAAGATCTCAAATTGACGAGATCTCATAATTCCAAGATATGATGAGATCTCATACAAATCATTTATTTGGGCTCTTTTACACCTCGGTAATATTGGAGTGAATCTACTAGCGCTTAAGACAATACCAACATGCTGAGCAGAAGCGTGGGAAGAAACACTTAAGCAGAAGGTAATTTTTAGGGTTCGTTCCCAAAGGGTGCCCACGGGACCTAAGCCTCCGCTGTCCATCTGTCTGTCAGCGGGCTGCAGGTATCTCATGAACCGTAATAGGTAGGTAGACAGTTAAAGTTTTTACAGAGTGTGTATTTCTATTGTCGCTTTAATAAAAATGACCCTATAAAATTATTCAAAATTTGTAAAATCTTACCAGCAGGAATCAAACAAAAATATCTTTTAGCAGTTAATAGCCATGGCAGTCAAGAGCACACGCGTCTAGTCACTCATTGCCATAATACGAGAGCAATATCTGCTGGAAAATTTGTAGTTCCTAGAGTGTCCAATTACTACGGAGACAGGACACTTAAAAAACGTCTACCTTATCTCCTGAACAGATTACCAGCCGATATTGTTCTGGAAACCAATAAACGTAGATTTAAAGCTAGGTTATATAGGCATCTCCTGGATTCATTGTGAATACGATGCTCACCTATACTTAAAAATATCCTTATTACATAATTATATATTAGTGTACATCTAATTAAGTACCGCTTTTATGTTATGTGTAGTGATCAACAAGCTGGACTGAAGATTCCGCAGTCAAACTGTGTAAACAGTTTTGTGGAACAATGCATAATATGTAAACTTTGTGTTTGTTGTAATAAATAAATAAAAAAAAAATAAAAAAAAATAAAAAACATCAAATAATAAATATAAAATACAGTTAAAAATTACTTCCCTTACGTGGCCGTGAATAGAATCGACTAGTAACGAAAATGTCAAATCAAAATGTCTTGGGCTTTTTATTGTTTCCATTAGTGATATATTAATTTAATTCCAGGCGTCGCGTAGGCGATTTAAGCAGTGCTAGATCTCGCCAAGTTTCCTTATTTATACGTCCGTAACAACATCTTCGTTTTAATGAAGTGGATATACCAAAAAAACTGTATTTTGACAATTTCCTTGTGCATACAGGTTATGACTCACGCATAGTATTTTGGAAATAAAATAGAGTATGAATGACAACTTTTTGGTTGTTGTAAGACGCCTACTATTTTGCAATAGCAAAATCTCGAAATGCAAAGTAAAAACGCCTACAAAATACTAATGGCAATGTGTTTTTGTCGCAGCTGGAGGAAATAAAATCGAAGGAGCGCGTGATAGCGCAGATGAAGAGGGAGACGGCACGGGGAGCCCAGGATAATGCTCAGGTCAGTTTAAAACACATGCCAGTGCATCAGCTAATATAGTTCGCATTGTTGTATCCTAGTGTGTAAGACAATGTTGCTGTTGCTCAGGATTTGCAATGCATTTGCTGTTTTGATATTGCAAATTTCTCTGGGCCTTAGATCACACTTAAATACCAGGTGTCCTGTGTACTCGTTTACCTTCTCCACCAAATCAAAATAAAGGTCAATTTTCAACACTCTACTGCAACGGTCAGCAACAGGCGGACCGCGGTCCGTTTGCGGACCGCGAAAGGTCGAACCTTGGACCGCCAAATATTGTAATGTATTGCATACCAAGTATAAATTAATACATAGAAAATAAATGTTTTAAAAAACAAAAAACCGCCTTCAAAAACGCAATAAAATAACTTCTTTAAAATTGTAGGCACCTAATAGGTTAGTCCAACCGATGTCGGCTTTTTGTTGAAAATGTTGTGGTCGCCGACTTCAGTTGGACTAACCTATTAGGTGCCTACAATTTTAAAGAAGTTATTTTATTGCGTTTTTGAAGGCGGTTTTTTGTTTTTTAAAACATTTATTTTATTTCATACTTTTTAGTGATCATAATACGCTGTTACGTAGTCCCACTTCTTAGTTGAAATGAAACTTTAAGTTATTTCAAGCGCGCCGCAAGCAACGCCGCGGGAAAGTCATAGTCATATTTCGATAACCTCCTTTTTTGAAGTCGGTTAACAAGTAAGTATTCTTCGTTGTAGTCGCTCAACTATCTTAATCGAGATATCTTATCGGCACCCTTGAAATCGGTACCGTTAAGGAGTTCCGGTGGCCATCTGTGGTCTTCATCATCAGTTCCACTTCACTAAATGGTACTTTTTGAATGCAAATGCTGGATTTGTTACTAAAAATACTAAAATCGCTATATGTTTGCCTACAATATTTGAGGAGTTCCCTCAATTCCTCACGGATCCTCTCATCAGATTCAGATTTGGTGACAATGGGACCACCTCGAAAGTATTCTCTATCAAACCAAAAAAAAAAATTTGAAATCGGTCGACAATTGACGGAGTAATCGGTGAACATACATAAAAAAAAAAAAACATACAGTGGAACGTATAACCTCCTCCTTTTTTGAAGTCGGTTAATAAGGTATACTATACCTTTATTAATTGAAATAATATTTTTAAGCCACATAGAATCTAACTTAATACTTTTGTTTTTATCTGGACCTCGTTGAAATTTTCCCACAGTATCCGGACCCCACCTAAAACTACTTGCCGACCCCTGCTCTACTGTGTAGCCACACATAGTTCTTACATACATACAATCACTCCATTTGCTACGATTCAGACAAACTTCTCTCGCTTCCTCCACACTCATACTCTTTCCATACACGTGCGTCGGTTTAGGAATCTCCTGACCTGGCCCTTTCTTAATAGATAGTTCCATAAATATTGAGAGATGATGTAATACAAATATAGGAGGTTAAAAAGACCAAAACAAGACATGTTTTTTACACATTGAGCATATAAACACAAGACACACATGAAGAAAAACGTTACTAATGTGCTCGTTCCGGAAGCGTTTAAAATAATCCCTCGATTAATTTACATAAACTTAAGTACATTGAAAACCTGTACTCAGTAAGCTATTTAAATACAGAATGTCAAATGTTCTGAATACAAATCATAAGGGCGGTCTAGAGCAGCGACTTGTCATGCGTAATGCACTTTACGACTTCCAGAAACGTCGCAAGGGCTTTTATAGTTCCAAGAAGACTTTATGTCTGAGAACTGGTTGTCGAAAAGAAAGAACGTAGGTTAAGAAATATAGGTTCTTTTAATATTAGTTTTGTGGGTTTTGATTTGCTTGTGTTCTTTGAAACTGACGTACTTACCTGGCCGTTTCTGTCCCACCGCTGGACAAAAGCCTCTCTCAGGCCTTTGCACAGTTCTCTATCCAGTGACTCCTAAGCCCAGTCTTTACAGAGCCTAGTCATTGAAACGAGAATATGAAAACCTAGTAATTTGTTACTCGAATAAAATACTCGATTTCCTAAATATAGGCTATAAAAATTGTGTATGTCTTGTCATTCTTTGATATCATGATGAAGACAAAACGAAGTTTGGACAATATTTTGGTACACCATTTATTTTTATTTTCCCTCCTTCTTAACAAGCGCGCCGAATAAACTTTATGGTAATTTATTAACCTATCAGACGCGGAAAAAGAAAAATACCTATTTAAAAAAATTTACCAATCGGTTATTATCTTAGATATTTTAAACTTACGCAAGTATTTTCAACACATATTATAGTTAAAACTAGGAATTACTCAAACGAAAGTGATTTCAAACTTAATACTTAAGTCAGCAGAAATGCTAAAAATAAAATTTCGTTGTTAGCTATGTAATCTTTCCATTTTAAAAGTATCCCAAGTATAAGTATAGCCCCCGCATTCCCGCACCGTGTGAAATCGCCGGGAGCATCGCAGGCGCAGGCCCGTCTCGTTCTGTTCTAACCGAAGGAATGTAATCCCAAATTGACTTATTAATTTAAAAATGGCTATTTAGGTAAATGTAGGGTGCTGCGACTTGCGAGGTAAGTTTATACTGACGCATGCCATGCTGGTGTAGGAGCAGTTTTGTAACCCAATTTTGACTAAACCAATGTTCCGGAAGAATTATTTGAAAATATTGCTAAGGAAGATATAACTATTAGAAATAATGAAAATTCAAGATAAATAACAAGATTTTGTTTAAAGAATAATATAAAATGTTGATTAAGAGAGTTTAACATGTGCCGACGAGCGATGCCGATACGTTGCATCGTCGCAACGCTTTGATTTCAACATAGAGCGACGTATGTGTTTCAACGCATCGTGTGGCGTGTCGTTCTAATAGAAAAACGCAACGGCGACGACGCAACGCACAGGCAACGCTGGCGTGGCATCCCTCAAAGGAGATTTACTTCGTGTTTTAGTCTCTCCTAATGTAGAATTGGTTTTTAGCTCCTTTTGATCTAAATGTTTGTTTTGCGATACTGTGAAACATAAACAAACGCCATACTCGTACTAACTGTAAGCTCATAATTTTTGAACGCCTTCCATGTAATGTTTATGAACGTATTTACTGTTTTTCGGTTTAAATCCAGTAAAATGTGAACCACAACCGCCGATGAGCAGTTAAGATAGCCTTTGTTTGCCTCAAATTGTTTTCGCATCTGCAGAATGCTTGCCGCATTGTTTATCTCTTGAGTTATGGACCCGTAGATCTTCGGTTAAGTAAGCTCGAGTTTTATGGTGAGATTGATTTTATGGCAGCAGCTTATTATTCCACGTATTCAGTCAAAGAGTTTAAAAGTAGGATTAACAAAAAGTCAAAATATGTAGGTAATTCTGTGAGGTCAAAAGGATTCAAAGAAACCGAAAGAAAATATGCCTGTAGGACTTTAAAGTACGAATGCGTGTTGATTATTATTATTATGAGCCCATTATGTCCCACTGCTGGGCAAAGGCCTCTCTCCCCCTCTTCCACTCTATCCGAACTTGAGCGGTTTCCCTCCAGTTCTTGTCCCATGATCCCAAATCATCACTCCATCTCTTCCTAATGCGTGTTTACGAAGCCTAAATATTGATTGAAGCAAAAAATTTAAACCAACAGGGTAAGTAGTTTGAGGAAACTATGACTAATTCAATAGGTCGTGAAAAGGTCGCGTTCGCATTATTGGGAATGCGCCTGAATCGGCCCGATTAGCTAAAATGTAATATATATTTTAATAATTCAAAATTCATCATAACCTAGAAAATATATCCCTGTAGGTTTAATCGATAACCAAATATCGACCTTTCCTCAGCACTTTCTTACCAACGCAACGCTTTATCTATCAAACTGGTTCGCCTTATATAAAAAATCTTGCTTAGAAGCTTTATATTAGAGTCCTACTTATGACCCCTGAGGCCCTTGCCAAGATGCATTATGCTTACTAGCGTTTCTATTCGTTTCGTTTTGAAACCAATCGCGTCACTGGTAGATCACGTGACTTTTCGTATCACGTCATTTACCAGTGATGCGATTGGTTTCAAAAAGAAACGAATAGAAACGCTAGTTAGCGTAGTGCATCTTGGCAAGGGCCTCTGTTTCTTATTTCAAAAATTAAGTAGCTTATGTTCATTTTATGTGATATCCAGTGGCCCTAGACAAGATGCATTACGAGAACGTATTGTTATCGAAAATGTATAGAATTGACGTAAGCTGCCGGTTGTCAAGCGCTTATGTCAGTTCCATACACTTTGACAGTTTTCGAAAATCGTTTACGATAGCGTTAAGCATCTTGATTGAAACTAGTCTAGATTCCTTCAATAGTTTATTTCTTTGATATTTCACTGATGTCACTATTAACAGTATACGTGTTGAAGATAGAGTCGTATGATATACGTCTAGCTAAGTGTTCTGCCCACTTCAATTACCTAGGTGGGATGAGTATGTCCTCGATTACGTCTGCTTCTACATTCTGAATGATTTTGATTAGTTCTATACGAAACCTTTACGAACTATTTCACTGATCTATTTAATACGAGACTATCCCAAAGTCCTAATGTAGGAAAGGATAGAAAACCGATAATAATATTAACCTTATTCACTGCCGCATTTCCTGAAACGAACTTACCCAAAGCCTGGAACGCAACATTTTTTTACAGTCAAGCTTTACGTTAAAAGGAGTAATGGGACGCCTGGCAAAAGAATAAACAAAGGTACAACATCGAAAACAATAAGCATTTGATAGATACTAAGTATTACATTGGAAACGGGGAACTCTTATTATAAAATCTCCTCCTAACGAAATGCGGATCACGAACGTGCACTAAAATTATTATTTTAGGGATAATAGCTTATTATTTAGTTATCCTAGAGCGTGGTATAACTCTTTCTTTTTCTCTTTGATCATTATCGCAAAACTCTAGTGTTTCAACGGTTTCGGAAATGCGTATGTTCTCAGTAAGTTAGCGTGTCAATGTACAGTTAAAGGTTTATTATAACGTGTGCGTTAAAGCATGCGTTTAACAGTTTTTGTGATTTAGACACGGGCTTTGAGCGTTTTTCCATAACATTGTTGTGTGGAGTTATGTGTGAAATTTTAGTACAGGGCCTATCTGTGAAATTGTAAACGGGGGTTACTTAACATTGTTATGCAGTTCAGTTTACGGTGAGCAAGATAGAGCCATATAACCGTCCCTTACACTCCTGAACTTGATTGCTACATGTCATAGTAACCCTCTGTTGTAAACGCATGGCAAACATCGCGGGATTTGTTTATAACCTGCATGACTTTGGTCTATTTGTATGCGTGTATGTGTATTCATACTATTATTATAAATGCGAAAGCAAATCAGTCAGTCTGTCCGGTTCACTGAGACGGTTTAAATGAATTTTGGTATGGAGATAGCTTAACCCCTGAGGAAGAACACCTACGTACAGAGAGCATTTTGTACCCGCGATAAATGACTTCTACGCGGGCAGAGTCGCGGGCAATTACTAGGCTAATATATTTCACTGTTTAGTCTGTGTGAAGCGTGAACGAAGAGACATCTCTAACCTTGTAAAGAGTGAAATACTTTTTTTTTTAAACCGTTTTACAATTAAAGGGGTTTATAGGATGTGAGACGGAATTCAAACCGAAGATAACCTACTTATCTACTTGTTTTTTCCCCTATTTTTCGCTTCCTACCCTATTTTCAAGTCCCGGTATTCTTGGCAACTTCCGACCACTCCTCCCTTCACTATTAGGAACAGCAAGGCCGTCCGACAGCTTCAAATTTAGTTCGTTTCACTCTTTATCTTCTTCATCTCATTGTTCTAATCTGACATTACTGATATTCTTATTAGATAAATTTCATTATTTAATCTTTGTTTCAAACATAACATCAACAGAAAAAACTATGCGTCCCAAATCTGGTTAAAGTAAACATCAATGAGCCTAGTTGATCGCTCTTGTACTAAAGTAAAGTAGAGCTAGCTATGTGCTACGTTAATCGCTATGTCATCACTCTTGACAATGACATCGTTTAAGCATTTCCACGTTCTATAAACCGTCTTCTTGATAATTTTAGTAAGGTATCTTAACTTTCCACTACTCCATAAGTTACGATCAGCAAATGAAACATTTATCTTGAAATAGAGACAAAGAACTAAGAATTTAAACACACCAACACCAAAAGACCTCCCATAAATATAAAAAAGTGACGCTTCCCAAGCGTGTCTATGACACAATTAAAAAAAAAACTTAATAAACGATACGGGATACAGAGAAGTTGCGTCCCATTATCATGTTCGGTGTGGTCGCGCGTCGGTAACCGTTCGACGTTCAAACTTCAGCAGACGGACCCGGGCTGTCGCGGCGCGCGCACGTCGCCATTTTGATTATCTCCGCTAAGTTGGTAATCCGCGTTCCATTTCAAAATAACGTCCGAATTCGATCGAACGTTGACTTTAATTTACGTGAATTAAAAAGTGTTCTGTGACGTTTGTGTTGAGTTTTATTAATATTTTTATGTTTTTTAAGTAACTTTGTGACTGTGTAGAGACGTGATCTAACGTTGCTGAGACTTTATATTTCGGATTTACTTTCTATCTCTGTAAGTACCCGTTTTATTGTTTCTGTTTATCTTATTAGTTGGTTTGGAATATTATGGGTTGCTTGGTGAAAGTTTAAATTGAATTAAAATTAACTTTGAAGGCGTTAAAGTACATGTTTCAACATCAAATTTTTATTTCTTATCAGAATCTTATTAGAACATTAAACTAATTATTTATTTTAATAACAAAATCTAAAAGGTTATAAACCGAAATTGGTGAACATGCGTTTGTATATTTTTTGGGGACATACGTTTACATACCATTTTCAGCTCATGACTCGGAATTGATATTAACTGAAGTCGTCATGAAAACGCAAAAACAATGCGGTTATTGGCCAGTAGCAAGCCATTATCGGTTGCTAATGATCTAAAAAACCTAAACATAATAGCGTTAATTAAAATCGCGAAATACCGGACAATTATTTGACAGGAAACATTTGTCTGGTGATATCGTTTATAACGGTCACGAGTCTTTCTGGCTGGCCAGTAAGTAGCTGAAGGCGACTGGCCTTTGATTCTTATTTCTTACACCTTTTTGTTGACATTATCAAAACTTTTTCTTTTTGCCGGCTGGCTGTCGTTCTAAATTCAAATAGTGACCGCGACGAGTCGTTTACGGGTCATTCTAGACCCAAGATTACTATCACGACGTATGAAATGCAAAATGAAATGTCTTTACATGAGCATTGAACTAGGTATTTTGATCCTTATCACAAGTTTGCTTATCTTAAGTTGGTTTCATTGTTTATAGCATCTAATCAAAACTGATTGTTCTTAACTTAACCCGGTTATACAACAAAAAGTTATATTCTCCAGCTGTTTTTGAAATTCGTTGTATTTCTAGGTTTGTTTAGGATTTAATCCTATTCGACACCATTATCACCTTGGTGCCATAATTGATAACGTAATTTCCAGGTAACGTTATAGTTTTGTTTGCCGCGCCAAAGCTAAAACACATAGGAAAACCTTTTTAATTATGAAAAACAATTAGGGCTTGGTTAGTATAAGGTACTTTTTGCACGAACCTCCATTTTTATTATCATTGCCAAGACAGTAATAAAAATGGCTGATTAGTATAGGTTTTGTAGAGTTCAACGTTATTTAATAGGATTATCTGCATTTTCTTCTGCGTAACAGTTGTAGGTTCTCCGTTTATTTGCATTGCTGCAAATGCTGTAATACTTCGAACATTAAATTAAACACCAACCGTCTGATACGTCAACTACGTTTCCCCATTTGTCAACTAAACTGTCATCATTTAAATATTCAGCCATATTGAAAATTTCGAATGTAGTCATAAAAAATCTTTTTTCTCTATGGTTTCGCCAGACTTATTCAAAGGTTAATAAACCCAAGTGCACACATTCAAAGATGATCCCGCGGCGAGCCGGTTCAAAAAGAGAATAAAAATTTCTTTTGTGGACAAATATTTCCAGCCAGTCTTATTCCCTTTCTGTCTGGCAACACACTAACATCATTAGCGGCGAAGTCAAAAGAAAAAATCATAGCATAATAATTCGCTCTATTCATTCCTTCGAAACCTGTACTCGATAAAGGTACAAGTGCACCCATCGGACGAGTATTCACTATAATAAATAACTGTCATTCAGTCCGTCCGTCTGCTCGTAAAGAACTTTCTACTCGCTCCACCGCTGAATACAACTTGCCTTAATAATTAAGCTTTCAAAACTTATAATGTTTTGATGAGCCTTTATTATAACTTTATTAGATTTTTTAAATATTGGAAGAAGTTTTTTTTGTTATTGCTAGTAGAACGGAGTTTATGACTTGGTAAAAAAAAACAAGTTTTACATCAACGTTACTGCAATGTAACTGAAAACGAGAGTTAAATTTTATTCATTGTTTTCATGCTTTTACTTACACGAAATGATAATACTTAATGATTATTGTATTGATTTTACTTAATGATAAATTTATCATAAGAAAACTAAAAATATTCGAAAAAAAAAAACAAATTTTAATTGTCAAGACCATTTAAGTTTCCTTGATCGGGAGATTAAAGTACCTATAATACTCGTATGTGTATTTGCCACAGATTCTTAATTTGAATTTGCGTTAAATCAGAGGCCCTACTTTGAAATTCGAAGTTCGAAGTTACGTTAGCTCCATCCCTGTCACTCGTCATTCGAGACTAAATCGAGAGAAAGGGATGAAGCTATCGTAACTTCGAACTTCGAATTTCAAAGTAGGGCCTCTGAGGCTAGCTGGACCATTAAAAAACTTTTGGCTACGTCGTTATTTGAATAAACCATGGCATTGGTTTAAAAATTCCAGTGGTGAAAGTCCACGGAAAATAAGGATAATAATGGTGCTTAGATCTTAATATTTTATTTTTACTAAGCAAAGATAATATAACAAGAAAAGAACCATGTCAACAATTCAAGTTTGCTTATTGTGTTCGATCATCTTCGCGCCATACTTATTGTTATGAAAACCGGGTTTGAATCAAGAATGAGTTTCAACATCAACAATCGATTGTTAATCCAAATATTTTACGAAACGGCAAATCGATTGTTTACGTTTAAGCAAGAAATAAAAGTAAACGCTGTTCAGTGAAAGTATCGCGTTCTTATTTCGTTATCTGAAGGATGCTGGAATTAGAATAACGTAAGATAAGATGCACTCGAGATAGCGGATATCACACGTACGTAGAGTCGAGAACTCGAGATAAAAATGCAGTCACGATTTCTGATGTGACCATGAGAGCACATTTAACACATACGAATTGTGGTAGGGAAAAATGGAATAATTAATTCATCACGCTGCTATCACATGTAAAAGAAACTGGTGACGTGATTGGACCATTCTACTTTTCAGTGTACATTTTTGTTATCGTCCGATAAAAAGTATACCAAATTATGAATCCGCGAATAAATAAATAACATGAACATAGAATGTTTAAGTTTAACGGTTTTCAAAAAAAGAACTCTTAAATTCCTCTATTATCGTTGAAGAATCTCGGTAACTCGGTGGTAAATTGCACTTTTTCCATAGAAAAGGCGGGGACATCGACGTCCACTGCGTTACTTACTTTATAGTTATTACAAATAACTTTTTATGAATTACGATAATTCTAAATATAAGCTTATTTACGTTTTCGAGTTTCAAGTTAGAAAACGCAGAACTTTACCGTTTTTTGAAATAAAAATAGTTTAGTGAGAACATCGCTAAAACTTATGTACCTACAACGAAAAGTAGAATGGGTCGATTATCGTCATTATAATGTTATTCATTAAATTATTAGGTTTCCAAGTAGTTACTGGAAATTATGTTTTTCTTGCAATTGAACAAAAAAGGTTTTCACGTGCATCCAATATTAAGAACTAGCTTCTGCCCGCGATTTCGTCCGCGTAGATTTCGATAATCGTTATTCCCTCAGATATTTTTAAATTTGCCCAAATTAAAAGTAGCCAATGTCATTTAATATTCAAGAAACGAATCGTTTTCCTTACGGGCAGTAGCGTTATGACCTTTGCTACGTACAAAATGTGTCCAATTTTAACGAGACGTTACTTCTCTACCAACGGTTTTGAATATAGAAACGCACCATAAATCCATCCAGCCATTGCAGCGTGAAGGAGCAACATACTTTATAAACTCTAGAATAAAAGAAGCAGGCAAAACATATTTTAGTAAAGCAGCTTTTCGATGGTTTCTGTTTTATTGAAATGCACGGTACCAACTTAATCCCGTAAAGAACGAATGAGTTTTCCCAGCGGTCTTTAAAAAAACGGCGGTGCATTCAGGTCGCCCGTTCACCGCGCTCGGGTCGACATATGACCTCGTATAGTCTATGGCACACAATTGAACGAACGGAAATAAAGAACTGAACAAGTAAAAACATACACCTACCTTGTTTATTGTATTTGTCTATGATCAATTGTGCGTTTGATCTATTGTTTATCGTGTAAATGATTTAATGAGATGAGATTGAAATTGAAATAATAATTGTTACAGCAATAAAAAAACAAGGCATTTATTTTCTATTATTGTCTAATGCTCGTTGAAGTCTAAAATTGTTTCTCACCATTTTATTACAGTTGCGTAAATTAGTTAAATTAGCATAATTTAAAACCATTTTAGACTGAAATTTAGCGGCCAATTTGTTGTAAAATTCCTTCACGTCATTAAAATACATCGTTACTTTCACTATTTTCACTTATATTATAAAACACTTAGATAAGTGAATGAACGGATTTATGAGTGTTTTATCTGTTTAAGTACTTTTTTAATTGGATTAAGAGCGGTGAATACTTTAGATTGTTTCTGCCTCAAACCGGAAGTCAGTCTATTTGACTATATACCCAGCGGAGAGAAAAATTAATCTATTGCGTATAGTTGAAGGTAGTTTATGATTTTTATGACGGAAGCAGCAGTATGATGGGAAGGAACGGAACACTTTTAGATGTTATTTACCTAACGGTAGAGCAATTTCACGGTGCGTTTCATCAGTAAGAAAACACCTTAAAAATTACCTGTATGTTTTTAGGCATTTAAGGGGTGTTATAAGTTTGATGAGTGTATCTGTGTGTCTATGTCCATGTATCTATGTATCTGTGGACCTATGAGTGTCTCTCTCTGTGGCATCGTATCTCCCAAATACATTGACAGATTCGATCGCGGGTTTTTTTTATAAATAATGCTAATATGGGATAGGCTATTTAAGAGACATCAGCTCTGAAAGACGTGGTCTCCATTGTATAGGTTTTTTTTATCTGTCTACCAGTTATTAAGGAGATATACCACTAGGCCGCTTCAAGTTCTAGTTAAGACGCAAAATAAAAAAACCAGGAAACGGCACTAAAATTAAAGCAACTTAGATGTTACAGTCTAACAGTTTTACGTTTACGATTGCTCGTGTAACTGTTTTATAATAATGATAGTCCGATCAGCGGAAGTGAATTCGCGGAGCCTCTCCGGCGCAGTTCGAGTTAGAGTTCCCGGCGATACGTACTAAGTCTTATAGTTTTATTTGTTAGCCTGTTTGACTCATTCCAAGCTCATGATGGTTGTTTGTATAACGTTTTGACTCCCTTCTCTGCCTCATGGGCGGTGAATGGCTATCTGCTAGAATAAATAAAGTAGGTATCACGATGTCTTTTAAAAAAATGTTTTAGTGTCACAAAATTCGGTACTTAGGTATCCCTTGTTGGAGCTTACTAAATGCGAAATGTTTGCGTACTAGATCCATGACGTGATTTTGGTTTATTTGGACTGGTATTACTAAATAGGTTGCCTGAAATAGTTTGATGTCGTGACAGGTGGAGCAGCAGCAGTTAAGCAGTAGTTATTGGATCATGTTGTCAATTTCACGCCCATCAGGGTTTTTTTTTTAAACTCTTTCAGCCTAGCTGCATTACATGACTCCGATTCAGAAATGTAAAAAGGTAATCCTAAAAATAATGTAAAAACTCGCTTCTCGACCTGTAAACTTCAACAGGTTGCTCGTCCCGTTGTCTCCAAACAAGCTACGCGATTGAAATGTACGTGTAATCTTCTACCGTGTATTGAACACGATAAGGCGGATAAGGTGGTTCAGTCCAGTTCAGACAGACGACTCTGACACGTCTTAAAGCCGTTAGATGCCTGATTCTTTATGTAATGATACTGCTGCAGTTTTCGTTACAAAGACAACATATTTTTTTTTATTTTAGATTCATAAACAGCAAAAGAGATAGTACAGAGCGGCATTGTCTGTATGATTAAGAAACCATTAGTACTGTAACTGCAGTGAAAACTAATAAATGATATAATGTCAACATTGCAGTGTTGACATATCTAAGGATCTTAGAACCTACTTCCCATTAGGTGACCTATGATTATCATGTGCTCTCCGTGCTGAGTTTGGCTTCTCCAAGTCATAAAGATCTTACCAGAATTTAGAAATTTTGACGATGTTCTTTAAGTTTGTCTTCTACTATTTTAATGACCAAGTACAAAGCAAGTGTACGAAGACGTTAAAAGGCAGTTATTTTTCGGAAATCGAGGAAACAGTGTGTCTTTTGAAAATTAAAAGTTGTATTCTGTCCAATTGCCACAAATATTGTATACCTTATAATTTGCGATCATTGTAAAACAAGAGACATTTAGTATGTCTGTTCCAATTCCGTTAAAGTTTTCAACAGAATAAGGCTACACACGACATAGTAAATGAAACTGGCTTTCTGCCTCGCAAGAAACAGTTTTGTTTGTACACATGCTTAAAACACCTCTATAAGTATACGCGCCGTGTATAATTTACTGCTGGTTTTCACCTAGACTTCTTGAAAGCTGTTTATGGACGTTACATTGTTTGTTATGTTATAAGCATACATTGGTCTGCTTTTACTATCTTTACTCGATTTAGGCTGCGCTTTACCTTGTTTTGAAAGTTCTGTTCTTTAGAATGATAGGTGTTTTCATGTAGGTTTTGGTTTAGACTAAGTAATACTCGTACTTTTGAATAGAAAATAAGATTCTCCCGTATAGTTTGACAAATAATAAAACCGTGGGTAACCTTAGAAGTTGAGTAGGGTTGTCAGGTTGGTACGGCGGTAATGACAGATAAACACATTTTATTTTTTATTCGTTCAATTTTCAATTACAATACAACTGTAGTTCGGAAACCAACTGAAAGTTACTAGCTTGTTTTATTAGAGTACGGTACCGACTTTATTTAATTTGAAGTTGTCACGAAGTTTCGCTAGGTACCTAGTTACTTACTATATGTACTTAGTGTTGAATTATTTGCTCCTTATTTTAAAATGAATTCGAATTGAACCTCCCGTTAAATCGTCATATAACTTTTTATACTTGAATGACTTTATGAAAAATGACAGATGTGCTGATACATATTTAAAATATTAAATTAAAAATTTAAATATTAATTCGATATTTTCTTTGGTTTTCCCAATACATAGATACTTATAAAGCTAATAACAAAACAAATTATACCCTCTGCAAAACATAACATAATTTCAAGAACACGAAAGCATGCCAAGCGTAAATATCGCTGTAGGTATTTTGGAAAATGCCGTCCCACAATCGTTTAATTTCAAGCATCCTTCACATCTTTCTCAATCTGAGTCGCACGCATTCAAAATTGCGACAACACGTTGTAGTTACTCGATTTTGCAATTAATCTCAAGTCAGTTTTATATAAGCTGAATTTGATACCGTTTTCATGCGTTGCGTGAGCGATTCGTTCAGGCCGGTCCTTGGCGGAGGTGTAGAAATCGACAATTACGTGTACAATTCTACAATTTATTTCTAACAAGTTCAAATTGTTAATTTGCGACGTGACGCGTTAGGTGGGTGTTTGGAGAAATGAGCGTTTTTTGTTGGCATTGGCCTGAAAACGTCAGCTCGGAAATGATAATGATATACTTATAAGTAAAAACGCAACGTTTTTGAATTTGACCCAAATAAGTTGTATGAAAGACAGTTTTATTCATAATATTTACTCTGAAAGGGTTGAATGATGTACCTAATCACTTTCAACCAATGATATTTTATATAAAGATACGTCATCTGCGCGCAAAAACGTTTCGCAAAAAGGAAGGCAAACTGCCTTACTTTTTATCTATTTATCTCTTTCTAACAATAGCGTTCGCTATGGATTGCCTTGTTTGTCTCTGTCAGTAATTGGTCACGGGTTTTGAATGCGTTTAGTATGAGCATAACGTATCTTAATATAAAATATCATTGCTTTTAACACAGTATTTTTCGTTTTAAAAAAAAAACTCTAACTTTCAAAGACAATTTAATAGAAACCCCTCAAATCAAATAAAACTTACAGATACTTAAAGATATATCTTGCATAATATAAAGTAAATATTATCCCCCGAATAGTCACAGCTACACTCTCTGATGTTCATACAAATTATCATTGATATCGATATCTTGGCACTGAATGTGTAATAACGCAATTTGCAGCCCCCCAGTAAACGACGTCGTCACGACTGCACTTTCTCACTTACATTTACACTGATAACTTACAATAGCTTTTCTCCTATTTACTTACATATATTTATATGCATCTTGTGTACATTACAGTAAAATGCGACATTGACATTAACGTATATATTCACAATTTTTATTTATTTACTAAACCGTCATTAAATTGACCACTGCTTGCTTACCTACTTCAAAATCTGATTTTTGTGTTGCCATTAATCTCCCGGTTGTATTAGTGCGTGCTATAAAGGTCATGTTAATTTGGCAACACTGTTGCGAATGCAAAAGATGTCAATTTTACGGAAAATTAAATTCATACAACATAGATAGTCTTTGATAATTACAGATGTTATTGGTATTTTCTGGAAAAAAAAATGACGTCAACAAAGTCAAGTAGGTACCTAGGTACCTTTTTAACCAAAAAACCTATTGTCTAGTCTTATCAAGAAACAGTACCTACGTTTTTACACACATACCAGCTTCTTTGATTTTATAGCGATTATTACCGCTGGAAGAATCCATAAAGGGATAAGTTGCCTTTGCGCATACTTTTACCTATATATTTCGTGTTTTTGTACAAAAGTGATAAGGTATGTAAACATATTATTTTCATTCAATATTATCAGTAATCTGATCAGATCATCCTGTGAGTTAATTTCAATAAAGTAATCAATTAACAACAACATAGGAAATTCCATTTTGTTTACTCGTGCGCTCTGCTTTCGATAATGCAAACAATTAAATACTTCAAGCGTATATCATTTCCTTACCAATGATAATATAAAATATCATTGTTCCTTACCAATCGCTAATAAAATAAAAGAACACAGGCATACTCTGCTTCTGCTGACTAAAGCTAAACTACGCGTATATGGACTTCATACTCCTATACTTTTCTTTTGGACCGCAGAACTGCGATCAAACAGTCCGCCATTTTCTAATTCAGGGGCGTTTTCCAAACCGCTAAACGAAAGCGTTTGTTTGTCATTACAGGCAACCATTGTTTCCTAAGGCGACGCTTGTTCACGCATGTTGGATCGGTGAAAGGTTTCCTGGACACGGGTCGTTAGTGTAGGTAATGTCCGAGCTAGGAAAGGACATATCCATTGGTTTATTTAATTGTTTTGGCAAATGAAAGGTGACATTGGATAAATGCGCATTAGCTTATACCATTGGTTTATTTAATTGTTTTGGCAAATGAAAGGTGACATTGGATAAATGCGCATTAGCTTATAAATAGCGACAAGTTGGTCTTTGGTTTTTGCGCTTGAATGACATTGACAGGGGGCGTTGCTGTGAACAATAAACTGTCAAATGTGATACTTTATTTGATGGAGGCGGAGTCATTTAATTTTAGCTGTAGCTGCATATTTCTTTTTAGCTTCTACGCGTAGAGAAGACTTGCTAATAATCTGGGAGAAGAGAAAGAAAATGCATTAGTTTGGCCACTAATGCAATTCGTTTACTGCAGCTGCGTTGACAGTAACAAAAAGTTAATTTCAAATTTAGAGTGGCAACACTGGCAACCATTAACAAAATTAACACGATTCAAATTGAATTATTTCTTCTCAACTATCAGGCTGGTGAGATTCGAGAATATTTGAATTTGTATTGCGAATATACGTGTTCGAAAGGATGCGGCCACTGCGGTCACTCTCACCAGCCAGTATGTAGCGCACCGGTAATGACTTGCTGACGGTATTGGAGATTCGCGAGCTCTTTGCACTGACTCTTACCTTTTGGAATAGGTCACGTAATCGTTAACGAGTCTAAACTCTTTAGAGTATTCAAAGATATATTACGGTTACATTTAAGTAGGTATTAGAATTTTAATACTTGCGATTTTGAATAGTTTAATTTTTGAAATTCTCCAAATTTGAACTTAAACCTACATTTTCATTTTTGTTTTTATGACCGTAATTTACAAATGATACTTTATCTAAGAATATTGATGTAAAGAGAGTAGATACAGTTTGCCCTAAGGCTTTAGGTTAAAGACATAATTGCGTGGTACTGAAAATCGAATTGGCACATTTAATGTGCTAGATAAATTAAATAAACACTAGTCATTGCAATATCAGTAACTGAAGTGAATGTAGTGGAACGTATGGCTTGGAAGCGATTGTCCGGAACGATGCAGTTAGAAAATTCCTGGCTGACTGTGGCTGCACATTACAATTGCCAGTGCCCATTTGGTTCAATGTGTTAAAAAAAGTAGCGTACCATACCATAAAGTCGCCTTATTTTAACATTTTTTTTAAGAATATAGTTTAGTTTTTTGAATTTATAGTTGCACGTTTGCGTCGATGTATGTTAAATTTAGTATAGTAGGTATGCGCGACTTCCGAAAATAAAAATACAATTCGTTCGAATTTTAAAATAATTAGTATATACCCATTACTCACGCTTGATTTCGCTGTCAGTCATTCACGATATTATTTTTAATTATGATAAATATACTTTAAATGAAATAAAAAGTTGATGTGTTTATTCCGTGCAATGGTGTTCGTGCATTCACGTTACTACGCGTCATGCAAATTGTCTAAACGGACAAGTTAACGTCCACAAAAGCACAATAATGTCTTTAATTAATTAACTTTAACGGATACGTTCGCGTAAAACTAAGCTTAAAATACTAAACTAACTCACATTGACATGTCAGTCTAAACAAAACCTTAAGTCTACATGGTTAGTGTTGTTATTTTTACAATGCTTCTATAGAAAGGACCTTTTTCCACGAAATCGTAACATGGACAAGATGCATTGCGTCCAATTAACCTACAAATTAAATGCAAGTCCTGACCCGGTGGATTTGCATACCGTTTTCGTCTTATCTGCATTTTGACGCCATGATAGCATATTTTAGATACTACCGCCAATGCTTTATAAGGATAGAGAAATTTAACGGTCATTCGAGATTCGACTTCCTCCCATTAAACGGTAAACATTGGCGCCTTCTCAGTTTAATATAATCAATACCTACATGATGGTGAACATAAAACAAACTCAATTATAATAATAATTAAACTAAAGTTATTCATAATATCCATCAACGTTAATGGCCCTAAGAAATATTGCAAAATAGTTGCACAAGATATCGTTAACACGACACTGTAACGAGATTCCTATTATGTAAATGTTACTATTCGTATTGTATTAATTACACATGTGTACAAATTGAATGACTATAATTACACAAACTTTGAAACCGATTGTAAATTTTCAAGTTTTAATTTTGTTTAATTACAGTAGTGGCTGAATAAACCTCGACCTTAGTCTGAAAATATTTTAAGACCAAACGGCGTGAAATTGGCGGGATTCGAGCAGGATAGAATTTATTACTCGGTGTGAATGTAAGAAAAGGATAAACGATAATGACACTGAAAATTTGGTCACGGATCGTTTGAGTCAATAGTCTGTTAAAGCTTGCCTTGAAGTTAACGGATTGTCTTTTTAAGACGTAGTGAGTGACTTGCACCTGTGTTTATATTAGGTACTTTGGCCAATGTTCCATATTCAGGAACTCAAATTTAGTTTCTTTTCTCTTTCTTTACTTTATATTGCGTGAACTCGTATATGGTTTAGGTTGTATGGGCTTGGATTTCTTCGCATTTTCGAACGGTAAAGTCGGGAAAAAATAAAGACCGCAGTCTAGCAAGAAAAACGATCTATGGTGAATGGTGAATGGAACTAAAAACTACTTTAGTTAAACCTTGAAAACAAGTTATTTTGTTACTTATATATTTTTTGTTTCTTTTATTAACTATATTTTTATTATAACTATAGTACAGTTTTTCTTTTTCAATAAGTCACGGTTTCGGGCTGACAATAGACTGATCCCTATCAAATCTGGCCGACGCCCCTCAGTGCAATGAACTGAACGAAAAAAGTCTCAAAACGCAACTTTTATACGGCAAATGTTACACGGCTGTTATAGTTTTTTTTTGAAGTAGATCGACCGAATGCCAGAAAAATGGAAAATGTGTATTATTAAACCAACTTGAGGTTGTTATGAGTATATAACAGTAATTGGTTGTAAAACATAACTCAATATTTTTATTAGACTCTACATGTACTTACTTAAAAACTACACTAAACTTCATCCAGTCGATTCAAAATGCTCTACAATATGGCTGAATTTGTATTTGAAAAAGGAAACAAGATTGTCTGTGGCTTCTTTAGATAGAGAAAAACAATTGAACAACGTTCGCCACATGCTCTCATTATAACTGCCAGTTGCGCAACAATGAAATTGAAAATCGAAATATCAAAGCATATCGCCATATTGCAGAGAAAGTGGCCAGCATGGCCTGTAATAGTAATAGCTATCATTTTGTGTTTACAACGGACATTTATTTGGCCATTTGTTACGTATCGTTAGATAAGAAACAATTTTAACACATAATAACATGTTCTAGATTATCTAGGTAACAAAACATTATCGCTTTTTACATAACTGTTACACATTAAAAACACTTGATGAGCAATTTTTACAGCTCCCATAATTTTAACTGTCGCTCAAGATCAAGTTATTAAAAAAGTATTATAAATTGCAAAGATACGTAAAAATTATAACATAAATTAAGACCCCAGGCTATTAAAAGTTACGTATAATAGAAAAATCGTTAAATAGCCTGGCTTTCGCAACTAATCGGTTTGTGCTCACAATTTTAATTGATCTTGCAATGCAACACCGCTTAAAAATGTACACGAGGTCAATCAATCAAGCACGTATTAGAATCGAAATTTAGATTCTTGCGAAAAATAAGGACTTGAATTTTTGTTTGAAGAATTTAAATCAATAACGATAAGCAAGTAAGAACATAGTTATTTTTCCTTGGAAGACTAAAGCGAGCTGCTAACGGGAGCTCATTAAAGTGAGAAGGATGAAGGAGAAACAAAACCTGTTAAAAAGGAAAATAGTGGAGATGTTGCTGTGAGACGATGATGCTGCATTGGGAGACTTAGAGAAATGACGAGACTACGACGTTTTTTTAATCATCTCTGGGTTGCGCGTATTTATGGCTCACGTTGATTGTTTCCTATCAGCTGACCCATTTACTGTTTGCTTGAAAAAGTAAGACACGATGTTTTTAATTTTTAATTTTCCGGCCAGTGTTATAAGGAATAATTTTATCATTTAAACAACCAGAACATAAGTTTTACATTAGTAAGTCTCGTGTATGCGTGTCCTATTGAACCAATTTTTTTCAGTAGTCTGCTCTAGGTGGTCTATAACTTGTCTATGAGTCTAATTCAATATTACGACTCTAGAGCTGTTACTTCACTCACGCTTCGCTCTAAATCATCATTTCATTTGCATACAATGCTCCCAATGATTCAGAGTCATAGCTCGCGGATTTTGAAACCTGCTCTAGGTGTAGTAATCGGTCATGAATATGTTCGAACAGGTTACCATAGACAATTAGTATTATTATAGTGGTATCCCTGCGGGCGATGGCGCCAATTCAAATAACCTGTATGTAAAGTGACAGATTGCCACAAACGTATTGAATTGGATTGAATTCACAAGTTGGGTGAAAATAATATTTTCTGAAATAATAAAGCACAAATGTAACGTTTAACGCAATAGAAACAAGTAAAGTACAACGCGTAGGAGTAATAGTACATTCAAGGAATTTAATTTGTGACCCACCTTAGGTCCAAAGTCAATCTGACATTCTACAGCAATAATGTTGAGTTTCCTATCAATTACAAATGACTTGGCATCTCTATTGACAATGACATCTTCAAGCAGATTTTCCTTGAAATGGGTAGCAAATTAACTTCCGTGACCGTACCTTCCATATAGCATAGAAAGTATGCGATTCAGATGTTTCTTTGTAACGCGATGTACACGGTATGAGACATGTTCCACTCCCAATTTCACAGTTTCATATAAAACTTGCTATTTCTTTCTCCTCTTCTAAGGCTCCTCGTAAATTCACATGATATAGGTATAAATACTTGAAGGATAAAAATTAGGTCGGTTTTTTCTATTTTCTATACACTAACATCGCAATAGACATCATCGTCGTCTTTGCTTTCAAATCTAACTTTTATGAAAGGTTGTAAATATAAACAAGGTTAATACTATAAAATTTCAAGTCACCATAGGTGTCTTTGTTTAATATTTACACTTTGTTATCTATCGTGCTAAAGTATTCCCAATGCATTTCTAACTCATCCATAAGTGCTAATAAGGTTGCTTACTAAGTCACCTGCGTCTCAATTATTTCATTTCAAGCTATCGCATTAACAACAATGCTTTTAAAGATAAGCATTTTAAGTCCAAGGCACGCACCAAAGGCTGTTTTTATATTGTTTACAATTTCTGGGTCAGTAACCCCACTGAGCACGCCACCAGACCCAAAGACCCGTTTTTGAGCATATTTAGTATAGAAATGAAAACTCCTGGCGCTGAATTTGTAAAACTGTCAACCCCATTAGCATTTTGTTGGAGAAGGTTTTTGATATTAACATCCTTAGTGGAACCAGTTTCAAATAAAAAAGATCTTCGGTTTGGAACTCAGAAAAAGTATTGATAAGGTTCCTGATTGGTTATAGTTTTTTGGTAGAGGTACGTAAGTGGCGTTTTTACGAGTAATCGTCAAAATTGTGTTTTATGGGCACCTGCTTTTAAAAAGTTTGAGATAAGACGATATGACGACGAGACCGGTGAAGTACCGGATGACAACTTAAGCGATGTTTAAAAAGACATCGTTTTGATAACAAAATGACATAATTGTCACTTTACACTTAGAAATAACCCTGAGTACCTTATAAATTACTGGAGACCAGTTGAAATAAAAAAAGCTTTTAACATTATGTGTTTGTTACAAAAACTAATGAGTCTGCGGTATGCGTAGTTACAAATAAACTAAGTAATCCATAAACCACTTGACTGGTTCAACCCAATCCATTAAAATTTGTGGTCGAACAATGATCATTTAAATTTAGAACTTCTTCACCGGATAACGTTACGGTTATATTCTCACACCCACACTGATACTTTCACCAGGCATAGACAATTTGTTGATGGCCAGAGTCACGACTGTGGCTGGACCTTGTTTTATGAGGTCTGTGAAGGTTTGATTCAAATTTAATTGTTAGCGTATAGTAAGAAATGAATTTAAGACCGTGAACTATTTAAATTTGTTCAAGTTTACCTGCATAGTCAAGAATTTAGCAAAGTTCTGTGCTATGACAATAAAACCTTTTTTAGTGGACGTTCTCTTTCTCTTTGAATGAAGGCCGCATTTGAAAGACAACAGTCAATTGTTAGATTAAAAAAACAATCCGATTCCTGTTTATCACGGATCAGTTGCAATATTTATAACCTGTTATGCATCACATCTGATCGTACGTCATTGTTCTACGAAGGGCTTGCAAGTTAATGCAGGAAACGCATCCGTGTATTGTGAATTGTAAGCCGTCGGTGCTGTATCCTGATCGGTGCTTTAACTAGATTTACATGTTGGATTTGTATGTTAGGTCTATAAACTTCACTTGGTAAATTTCTTGGATCGCAGTTGGCAGTTTCACTGTCATCTTCCACTTTAAATAATCAAAATCGGAACCTAGTCATCATTTTAGAAGGTAATTTTGAAATATCTTCATGGACATAAAAAGTAGCTCTACCTATAGACTACTCTGTTATTCTGTTGATTATTCTGTTTTTTTTAAATATCAATCATCTTTGATCTTACTAAACAAACAATAAAATCTCAAATCTCAATAATGACTTACCTACACCTGCTTGACCTACCGCTTTTCAAATCTTAATGCATTAATTTATCATCATTCAGAAGGTTTATACCTTTGGAAAGTTTATTTACAAAGCAAACGAAAGCGAAGTGAGCATAAATTTGCTAGTTGAAGAATGTACCGGAACCGTAGACAAGATTCCGCGCGCAGATGTTTTGAGGTGTGTCGTGTGTGACCACAGATAATGCGCGGTTCCGTTAGAGATGTATGCCCCACCATCTTCTTTGGCAGATATAATGATGGTTACTGTATATAAAATCTGATGATGATGAACCACTCTTTGAAGGGATACATGTTTATTTATACGACGCATGTGTTTTGATATGCTTAATACCGTTTCCTCTTATTGTTATTTATTATGCATCTATAAAACATTTCAAATTATTGGTTGAATTATTTTCATATTTTGTTTTATTTAAAAACATTGAGAAGTAAAGCAATATTAAACAAACAACTTTATTTTGATCAACAGAACGCTTGCTCCGCGGCAGTTTATGCGGTACTTCTACTACGTCTTTGTTTACTTCATCATCGACTACATACATCTTAAACCTCGTTAAATTGTCTTCTGGTTGTCAATCACCCGTTCTAAATCAATATAATATTTCAATAGTTTGGGTAAATCACTTTGCGGTCTTAATGTGTAGCGTGTAGTGGTAAAATTATCATGTGATGCTTTTATTCGGAACAAAATTGACGCCACGCATCACAATGCATGTTTGAGATTGGATGTCATTTACGATCGCCATCTATTTGTCTATGCTTACACACACATGTATCCAAACACTACAAGTGACATTCTAAGCGTAGCACGCTTTACAAACAAAAGCCTACGACTGATTTAAGGTCCTATTCGTCACGACCCGTTTGAACTAGGCCGCATATTATTTATGCTCCTTGTAAGTACAGTTATTATCACCCTTATTTTGAAGCCTTTATGATTTAAGTTTGATTATCTCATAGGATTTGTAAGTTGTCTGACACCTATTGTGTTACATGAGACATAAGCTTCGTAAGCTGATTTCTTGTCTTAGATAAGTGTTTGGTTTGAGTTAGTGTAGCTAAAGGGTATAGTTCAAAAAGCTGTTATAATAATAGAAGTCCAACCCTAGTTTCCTTGCAAATGGTCTCTATTATTGTGCTTTCAACTTTTTATTAATGATTGATGAGTGCAACTGCGAATCTATTGTAAAGTTGTTTTTAAATTGATTTCTTGCACTATAAACAAAACAATGGAACCTGATTTACATAATTTTCTTTGAAGAGGCAACAGTTAGCTTGACATCCATCAACATTCGTAGAACAGAAGCTCAGTAAAACTGGAATTATCATTATTATAGCGGTAAAGATGTCTCATTGGGTAAATAGAGCATAGAGAACAATGACTACGAGGTGAAGCTTTTTTAAGGCCCGGCTGACATTGTTTTAATAACTGTGAAGCTAGCAACACTGTCATGGGAAATAGTGCTGGTTGTTTTTCGGAACAGACCATAGAACGAAATAAAAACTGTTTTGTAAATGGAATACAGGTCTTGATTCGCCAAAAGTATTTACGCTGTCTGAATTTCGAACCAAGAATGAAAGTAATGCTATGTTGCTCAGACTTTTTTTGAATTAAAATTATAAAACAAAAGGAAGCGTTTGAGTCTAGTTATTGTATAACGAATTAGCCGACATCTTAAGTGGAACAATCACCGCTTACATGCCGTGGGCGTTACCAAATGTATTGTTGCTTTTAATGCGTGCTGGTAATTAGTAATTAGCTAGATCGGGGACGTGTTATGGCTGAGCCTAGATCTTTTGATGGCTGCAGGTTATATTGTTACTAAAATAATGCTTATTTGAAAACAGGTTGCTTTATTAAATTTAAATTCAGAGTAATACTGCCGCATCCAATCCAATAATTATGAAGATGTTTAGCTTTAAATCTAGGTGTTAAGTCTATTGCCACGAGTAATACATCTCTGGTACAAAAGTTACTTGATACATCACACATATTCATAGTCAGACATTTAATGAAGCTATCGCTAATGATCTAATCGTAGCTGAATTAGCCAAGTTCCTTTGTCGCGCTTATCCTGTTTACTGATGCGTGTGACTTAGGTTACGGAACACACTTGTCACCAGCAAGAATCCATGACTACTGGGTGAGGCTTAATGTTTAGAGGATGTAAGACTTAGGTACAAGCAAGAAACATTGAAAGCCTTTCATACAGGGCTTCATCTATGCAGGTGTAAGTATTTGGTATAAAACAAAGTGTAGAATAACGTGTGTGGAATGTGAGCTCTTTTTCTCGAGAGAACTCGAATTTGTCTGCCATTTCATCTACACACGGCTGGCTGGATTCGAAGATGAACTCCGATCTTTATTCCTTTTATTTTTATTGTGAATTCTCGAACAGTAGCATAGCCAGGTCAGTTGTCGCACTTAACTAATGCACCGATGCGTTCGACTTAGGTTGCGGAGCGTGATTGCATCACTGCCGATAAGGTATGATAATTAACGGTTTGAGTGGAGTTAATTAAAATGTATTATGATAGGCGTTTGTTTTGATTGGGAATCTAATCATAAATTACACTCTCGTTTTATATGTTATGCAGATGAATGAAGACTTGACAGATTATTATTCAGGCAACACATTATTTATGTTTTGATTTTTACCTGATGGTAAGTGGCATCCCTGACTTACGATCTAAAGATTGCAATCCTAAGACCGCAAATGCATTGCTAACCCTGAGGACTAAGATAGATGCCTCTATGCTAGTAATTTCACCTTTTGTTTTACTGCACTGGTAGGTTTAAGGACAAGATATTAAATAATTAAAAATAATTAGTCCCCGTATGCATGTAAGTAGTTAAAATCGTTTATGTATTTTACAAAGAAGAATAGAGACTTAGCAATTGTTCAATTCCTTTATGTATAGGATTACTGAATAAAGGTAGGTATCTGAACCAACATTGAAATATCTATTAACGTGTCTAGCTGAACTGTTAGAGTGTTGCCAGCGTTGTGTAACTGCAGCTTGTGTTGTGATCACATGTTTCACCCGACATGACACCTCCTGTCACTTCCGCGGTGGCCCCACAACACCCAGACATTGCGCAGAGGTGGTCCTCCATAATTAGCCATACATACTTTTCCATCCATTATCATGTTAATCAGCTTGTAGTAGAACCTATTTTAAAGGACACATTTCAAACTCATCAAAGACTTCTCTTATGCACTGTCACGTTTTGAGTAAGGGGTGATAGGGAGAGCAATAGCGTTTTTCTTCGTTTTTCATACAGGGCCTCATCTAGCGACAATGGGTGCGCGTACGCAACGGATGCTGCGCCCTCTGCCATTGTTCAAATAATCATCGTAGTTTAAATGGCCGTCATTGTTATGTCATTTTTCTGCTCCAATGACATTGTACTTGTTTGTTATATAAACATATGTGGGAGAAAGGAACATCATTACTTCTGACATATACCTATCAGATTGCTAAGGAAACACTTGGGTATAGTGAGTTATAAAGTATTCTGCGATAAGGCAAGATTGCAAGGAGAATGTAGAAAATACTAAAAAAATAATAGATACTACAACTACCAGTAAATACCAAATATTCCTGGATTGTGAATTCCTCAAATGCCGGGTTCAAACTTATTCAACAATAAATTAACATTCAGCTAGGTAAATCTTTCTAGGATTTTTTTGGATCATTTACCGCCATACTCAGAGACATTTTAGAAACAAACTCGTTCCTTTTAAACTTATGTACTCGTACATAAAAGAGTGAATAAGGAACCACTCTGAATCTAGATGCTACCGTTCATCGAGGAATAGTGTATTGTGTTTTGTCAAGTTAAACAAAAATTAAAATCCTCTGTACTGCAATAAATATGCTCTATTTTAAAATGTTCGAATGTATTCACTTTCTTGACGACTGCCTATACGACATTCAGCCTGATTGAAAACTTGTTGAAAAATTGGAGTAAGTACGTGTTATCGGAAACAAGTTTTTCTGAATTGTCCGACACTCGCGTGTATTTAAAACCAGGGCACTTCGCACATACAATTTAAAAGAAAAAGGGGAATAACGCTGTATAAACTACTTATAATTTACAACCTTATACAGATACCGTAAGGCTACAATTTTAAAGACTTTGCTCTTGCCCTTACTGCATTTTAGTTTTAAATTTACGACTGATTCTAGTGCCAAAAACGCGTTTTGGGGTCTTTTTAGTATGGTACTCTGCAATTCTGGCACTGAATTAAGGCTCTACTTCTGAAATCTGTGTCTCTGGTCCATAATCGCCGTAAAGGGAATGCAATTATCTTAATGAATTTACAATCGAGGCCCAGAATGCTGAATCTGTAATTGTGTTTGATTGCTTTCGACGGTTGCTGATTTACTCTTTAATGTCAGTTTTCTCGTTTTTTAAATTATATTATTGAGCGATTTCACACTAGTATAACACTGATGTCTCTTATATCGGACTATCCTCTTGATCAAAATATATTTTATTTGGAGGGGTAGCTGATTTAAGGGGCTGCATATGGTTAAGTCGGTAGTGTTCCGTGATCTGGATCTCCATAACCATAACGCCTATATGTCTGTTCTTTGTATATTGTAAACTTGGTCATATTTCCTTGAGATTGTTAAACGTGAAAACATGATTATAAATAAAATCCTCGATGGTTATATTTTTTAAACATGACACCTTTTTCACATGCTTTTGGTTGAATCTTCAAAACCCTACGATCTATAACGATGATATAACCTGCTGTAAACCAAGTCTTTAATAAAGACAGTAAGTCATCCCTTATGATTCTTATGTGGGTGTGACAGCATAATTATGTGGCTCGTTAGTAAGCGCATCTACCATAAAATCGGTATTTGGTGCAACTACTCCTCAGTTCGCAATTTCCTTGTAGGTAGAGTTGAAATCATCTTGATTTTCTATTTGCTTTATATGGGTAATTATATTTATTTATTTTTTATTTATTTATTTAAGGTTCACCTACAATTGTTAACATCAGTACATTCAAATTTTAAAATCATAAAACGCAAAGTGCAGTATGTCACAATTACTTACAGGTAAACACCACGTGTGAAAGAATGATGAAAGTAAACAGCAGTAAAAAAGATACAACTAAAACTAGGAAGAATATCAGCGCCTCTATTCTAGGCGGTAAAAACGATATCGTAGTTTGCCTGTTATGGTATTGTTATGACGTCAGCCGCCATTACTGTCAAGAAAATAAGAGCTATCAAAACGTTGACAATTCGATAACAGATCAAATACGATATTGTTTTTACCGTGTTGAACGGAGGCGCAGTACATACTCATATCTTTATTTATCTAATGTTTTGTGCTTACTGTATTTATTTATTAGTGAAAATTATGTCAATATTTATATATTAATTTAATATATCGATATGTTGGTGTATATTATTATGTATAGATAGTGAGACCCTAAAACCCCATGTTGCACCGCCACCACAATCTCTGCTTTGCCTAAAGGTTCACTGGTAGAGAATGCCTTACGGCATTAAGTTCGCCATTTGTATATTAAGAGTATTCTTTTGTGCAATAAAGAATAAGATAAATAAATATATTACCCAGTAAAAAGGCTAGTTTAGTTACAGTATGTGGTGTGGTATTGCCAAACGGCCTGTCACGCGAGCGCATGCGTGAACTGGAGCGGAAACGACACACGCGCGTCGGCACAGGCGCGACTGTTGACATAACATCGGATAGGTTATGGTTTATGCAGGGCCAATTAGCTATCAAATCAAATCGAAGAATGACATGAGAGAGAAGTTACAAAAAAGAAAGAAAGTTATATAAATAGGTTCCTGTTCCTATAAAATAGTGCTGGGGTCAAGTGAAAAACGGTATAAGTCGACTTTTACCACTACCTTATAAGTTATAATGACCCTTGACTCAGCCTAGTGTCGAATTAACTAAGGTCGACACGTACATTCACGTATTCTTTACAAACTCATGAGCCCTGAGGGTCGTCCACGATTTATTCCTCAAGTGATCACCATAGGTCTTGAAGCGGAACGCTTTACGACGCAACCCTACGCTAGCGTCTATTGACAAAACAGTATTTTGTTATCTGTGGACTTAGGGTCCTATTCTTGACTCGTCGTTGCGAAATGTAGAGTTCAAGTTCGTTCGAAGAATCTGATTGGTAATTTTCAGTTCGTCCGCTTAGTTTTGCTTGGGAACCGCACCCTCTTTTACGTCCTTACGTGCAATACTTAACCGTATCTGTGCTATTACAATTTAATAATACGGTGGCCCACATCACACGTGGTTCCGTTACCTTAAACGACCAGGGTATAATTACCAATCCATGCCTTTTCGGCCAATTCGAAAATGTTTCAAATAAGTTCATGTGGTAGGTACTAAAAGTACACCCAGGTATACTTTCCTAGGTAAATATTTAAATATCTAGGCTCCGATGCGCTTAAGAGTACTTAACCTACTAATATACACAACAAAACATGTTTTATTTTGAAATAGATGTATCATAATTTAACAGGCGCTCACCTTGAAAAATTATGACTTACCAATGACAACGCTTTTACCCAAATCCCTTTGGTATATATGGAGATCTCTTTAACCGCATGGAAGGACAATAGTTATTTGTTATACAAGGGGGGAAAGTTGTATTTTACCTGCGAGTGTTCATTTGAAACACGAGCTAGCGAAAGGATTCTATGATTGACCACGAGCGTAGCGAGTGGTTCAAAAACAGAATCCAGAGCGTAGCGAGTGTTTCAACACACGAGACGTAAAATAACTTTTCACCTGTGTATAACACAAAACTTTTCACCTCACTACAGCGAGGAAAATAAGCTCAATTCCGCATTTTGCACGGTTTCCCGTAATTCCACAGGTGGTAATACGTCTTTCGTCACTAGAATCACTCATTTTTATTAACAAAAGAAACTAGAAAAACATGCGAATATTTAACGTTGACGCAAAGATGAAGGAAAACTGAGGCCCTAAAAATCGAAGTTCGAAGTTACGTTAGCTCCATCCCTTTTTCTCGATTTAGTCTCGAAGGACGAGTGACAGAAATGGAGCTAACGTAACTTCGAACTTCGATTTTTAAACTAGGGCCTCTGCTTTACAACCTCTATGCGTTGACGGCTTAATTAAAAAGTTTTGACTTAAGTTATTTTTTTATTATTTCGGATGCGTTTTGTTCGCACATCGACTTACTTGGACTGTCAGAACATTTTATCCGTTTTTACAACAAGAATGAAGGTTAATGTTGAATGCTGATATTTATGAACTAAAATAAAGTTGTAAGACTGTATTTAGTATTTTTTACTCGATGCAATCCATTAATTGTGATGTTAAAAATTCAGCGGTTTTAACGTTTTACGTTTTGTTAGCTATCAAATATCACTAAAGCTGCCTTCAAATGTCAAAACTCTTTCTTCACATGTGGATAAAAAGCGATTTTCTCAATAGATATCAAACAAACAAAAAGGGCTTTCCGAGCTAGTGAGATGAAAAGAATATTTTTTAACTCGGAAAAAATACATTCTTCCAAAGGAATTGCGATGGCGTCGCGATGAAGCTTGTTGTTCAGTAGGTACTTGTTTCATTTAGTATGGAATACTGAATAATGAATTCAAGCGAACGTTACATTTTCCCCATTAAGCAGTCACTAGACTAGATCATAGACTTGCATGCGCCTGAGTTGTAAATCACGCAGTTTCTCATTGATAAATAATATCTCGCGAGCAACGGCATATAATTACTCATGTTAAAAATGTTGAACTGACAGATTTCCAAAGAAATATTTACAACATATATTTATAGCGGAAAGCACGTCGATAATCATTGTCTATTTGTTTAGATTGTGTAGTGACGTTATCACTTCATTATAAAACAAAATCCCGAGTCGCGTCAGTCGGTCTGTATGTTCGCGATAATCTCAAAAACTACTGAACGGATTTTCATGCGGTTTTCATCATTAGTTAGATATTTTTTCTACAGGTTCTACTACAATTTTCCATTCGATTTCTTACAGTTTCACCATGTATGTCTGTCTATCCGTCCGTCCGTCCGCGGTTTAACTCTGAAACTCTTGCTACTGCACGTACAATTACAGTGACAAATGTGCAATAAAAACTTGTTTTTTTTTTCTCCCATACGCGTAAAATAGGGACGTTTCTTTTTACTCGTCTATTTCATAGAGTGGGGTGTCATTGGACAGCTTTTTCAAAAATAGTGGGGGAATGAGAAGAATATGTACCGATTCAGGGATCCGTTTGCGAAATATTAAGCTTTAAAGTGGTAATTTTTGCTAACGTCAAGTGTGGGGTCCTACCAGTTAAACCATTGTTTTAAAATATGTGAAGTAATACTTAAAACGAAGTTAAAGGGAAAACTATCACAGGTAACTAAGCTTATAGTAGTAATATTCGACCAAGTTATAAACGGAACCCTACACTGCGCGTGGCTGCAGGCTGACACGCTCTTGATATTTTTTTATCCTACGCTCCTATTAAAAAGATAAATATTAGAAATCAGTCAATGACAATTAGCAGCAACCTGTCCGCCCACGGCCATAATCGAGCGGCTATTTCACTCATTATCTCCTTCGATTATTGCTCCCGACGCGGTTGCGAAGTGATCGGGCCGCTTTAATTCGTTCACGTGATTCATAAAAAAACTGATGTGTTATTAGAACCAATTATGGTTTTATTATGTAAGCTATAATAGAATCGGTGAATGATTTTTAGTTATATAGCTTAAAAAAGTACGCGGTGACAGGAGGAACAAACATATTTTTGAATGGCAACACCACAATAAATTACAGAAATTGGGCAACATTTCATAATCTTGTGGACAGTGCCATATTTTCTTCAAATAATTTAAGCTACAAGTAGGTTCCAGAAATTGTTTTTTATTGCAGGCTTCCAAAAATATGGTATGCGTGTTATTTGAAACAAATCGTTTATTTACTTAATAACATTTTGTTTGTTAGCGTGTTTAGAGTAACTACGAATAGGTTCCTATTTATAAAATTATGAATAAATATTGAGAGATATGCGAATATTTCAGCCGTTACAAATAAAACATCGAACCCTAGATTTACAGCAACAGCGCGATCATAATGCGCAAGATTACATGCATAATGTAAGTGCTAGAAAGTCGATAATGGCGATCGAGAAAAAGTAGGCGTTTGATGTGGGCCAGCGATAAGCATCGGTAACTCTGGCGATATAAGATTTATTTTTTTACTAGGATTTTAAGAAACGGGACGTTGAGGAATCAAAAAACTGACTTTACTGTTAACCTCGTAAGGCCCGATGTCCTAAATTTAGGACATCTGTCAAAGTAACTTTTGACTTTAATTGACTGACATAAGATTCTTTTTCGAACTAACGAAATTTTACTTGGGCCTTGCGAGGATGGACGGTTGATAATTAATTAGAAATTAGTTCAGGCGGCCTAGACAAGAAACTTAACCATAACGTAAACGATTTCGAAAACTGTCAAAATGTATGGTATTGACGTAAGGTATCGATAAAGTTTCGATAGTTTCAGTTACGGTACCTATTTGAAATTGGAATGGTAGAGTTAGAAGGTGGCAACGGGATTTCCATGAACTTAACTTAGACCCAAGAAGTTTCGATTCGTTAATTTGGTCTCTATAAGTAGATGATGACTGTATAGTGTAAAGTGCAGTCAGCAACAAAAAAAATATATTTTTTCATTATTTTATTTAACTCCATCAAAAAAAATCTATGCTCCACCTTTTGTAAAGTAAAGGCGTTTTTAAGTCCCTACAGCACGGGTAGCACAAGTTGTATTTTCTCGCTTGTTGCTCAGTGCTTCTCTATCGTTACTGACTAGGTAGAAAGGGAGATCCGAGCGATAAACAAGTCGCAGGCAACTTGTGCTAGCCGTGCAGACTGGACTATCAGTATCCAAAGATAATGTAATTGAGCAAGGCCGATAAATAGGAATTTATCCGCCAGAATACGATGGTTATGGTTATGGTCATGATAATGGACTCCTTTTTCAGCACTTAGCCCGTGTATGTCGGGCCATTGTGCATAGGGGGTACTAGCTAGTATTCTAGCCAGCCTAACTCCAACCAGAAGCGAAGGATCCTCCTGGTATCTCCACAGGCTTCTCGGAGTGACCTCGGTGTCTTGAGGATTTCAGGCCGTTGAGCAGCTACACCTACGCATTCCAGGATTACGTGGGGTGCTGTTTCGTCGGCCGACAGGCATCCCCTGCATCGGGGCCTGTCGGTCATACCTAGAACATATAAATGTTTGTTAAGCAGGCAATGTCCAGTAATGTTTCCTAAAATTATTCGTAGGGAATGTCTATCTAGTGATGAGACGCTTTGTTAGGCGCGCAGCCAAAATACGATGTTATAATTTCTTTAACTGCAACCATCTGTCTACAACAATACTCGTGTCAAATCATTCGATTAAACAATCATGCATCATATATTATGAATGGCTGATTTCATGAGACCAAAATAAAACAAAGCTACTCGCATGCCGAGTCATCTGGGAAATTTCGTCAACTGCTTCCTTAAACAAACTGTCAGTTAATCATCATGTTTTCCTTATGCTACTGCCTACCGATGATAAGGCAACGGCACTAGTGTTGGACACTTTTAAGGCACAGTTTAATTGGTCGATAGCCCGTTTTTGTGATACATTGCATCGCTGGAATAGCTCCCGGCTCAATAGTGCTAAGACAACTCGTCAATGGATTGCTACAAGCGTACAGCACGATTTACATTGGTCAAGGACAGTGGCAAGTACAGTGGCAAGGACAGTGGAGTGAAAAAATAGAAAGCGATTCTATTTGGATCCACTGGCAAGGCAACTTGACTCGCTGCTGTCCGATCGGTTTAAACTACTGTACTGTCCTCTGTCACTGTCCACTGTCCTTGACCAACGTAAATCGGGCTTACGGGCTATTGACTTAAAGTTGCACGATAGCCCACATGCTTTTCGTGATACATTGCATCGCTGCTCTCATCGGCTCAATAATGCTAAAACAACACGTCAATGGATTGCTACAAGTATGCGCGCTATTGACTTAATAAAACTGAGCCTTTAGGCGACCGCTACCAATAATGGACACTAAACTCTTAACTAAAAGAACTGTTATGAATGCAAAATAAATGAATATCTCTTGTTTTCATTTTAAATCCCTGAAATTGCCCTTTAAAGCCCTAAAAATAATCGGCAGAAGACCTGAATTAATCAGCGGCAAGATTGTCTGGAACCTAGTCACGATGCATAAAAGCTCAGTGTCATTGGTCGATAGCCCGCATGCTTGTAGCAGTCCATTGACGAATTGTTTTGACACTATCGAACCGGAAGCTATTCCAGCGATGCAGGAGCGTTAATTTGGGACCCATTTCAAGAAAAATAATGCTTGAAGTCGTCAATTTCATTTCATTCAATTCAATTTCAATTCAATTTCATTAGAGATGTCAAGTCATTTGTAATTTTTAGGAAACTCGACCTTACTCTTGTAGAATGTCAGATTGACTTTGGACCTAAGGTGGGTACCAAGTATCACGAAAAGCATGCGGTCTATTGACCAATGATTCCAATGAAACTGAGACTTAACGTGAAGTTAGCGATTTCCAAAAATCGACCAAATGCATGACATACGAGTAAGCTGATGAAAGATCACGTTATGTCAACTCCATACATTTCGAGTCGATAGAAAACAGAAACGTTAGCAGCGTTTGCATCTTGGCTACGCCGTCAGAATGTTTACCTGTGTTAATTTTAGTTGTACTGTTTCTCTGTAATGTTTTGTTTGGTGTACAATAAAGTGTACTGTATTAAGGCAGGTTTACAAAAAGTAACTCATGTATTTAGATGTACTAGGTGTAGAAGCAACGTAAAACTAGTAGGTTTTGCGCTTTGGTGTCAATTTATCGGAGGCCAAATTCCATTTTTTCGGGTCGTTAAGCTACCGGAGTTTGTAAGTAAAAACAAATGAACTTAATTGATTAGTAAATATGTCTGGTAATCTAAGTGTAAAGGAATGTATAGTTGTTTTGCTAAAATTAGCGAGTTTAAATGCGTAAAACTAGTGACCGTTCATTTTTAATGCAAACATCCTTTAACGGTTTAAGTTGACGCACCTTCAATTGTTTGTTATAAGTTGAAGATGACTACAGCTATTGTTCATTTTTATACTTAACAATTAAATAAAAATACTTTATGCTTAATTTAAATTCTGCGCACGTCAAGGCTTTGGTTGCAGAAGCGTACAGAAGTCATGATGGCCGTTGCAAGAGAAATAACAAAGGTTCAGATGTATGGTTAATGCTAATTATAAAAAAGGGTATTACTTATTATTAGTATGTTACTTACGTCTTCATAATATTAAAACTGACATCTGACTCGCACTTGACCGGTTTCATTGCATTTGCAAACTCTATTTTATGAAATGAAATGAAAAGTTCTGGGGTCCTAGTGAAAAAGGGTATAAGTCTTTCGAAGATCAAGTGAATGATCAAGTCTAGTATACTCCGTTAATGTATATGCCCTTTTTTATTACGAGTTAAGTCGACTTGTACCCTTTTTCAATACACAGAGTTTTTTCACAAGAACATATGGTAAGCAATAAGGATCTTATGAATAGTTATATAAGTGCATTGATTCCCAGATAAGTTCAGCCGAGTCAGGCAGGCGTGTGAAAGTTAAAGTAAACAATATTTATATTTCTATGTCAACATGAATTAAAATAATACAATAAAGATAATCGCATATACAATAAAGATAAAATTTAGGAATCATCGTCACTTGTTTATGTGACCGGTGCTAATTAATATAAAATATTACGAGTCTTAGGGTGACGGCACCAATGATGAACACTTAGCTGATAGGCACCAGTAATGGACACTTCACTCTTAATTCAAATTTCATACGGTCCTAAATTGATTGTTGCAAAACAAATGAATAACCCTTATCTTCTGTAAAATAAGAATCAAGTGTCCATCGTTGGTTCTTGTCCATTACTGGTTCCGTCGCCCTATGCAGGTTGGATTATTATCTTTTTATTTTCCTTGCGCAATAATTATGTACACTTTAAGTCAAAGTTGATTAAAGTGATAAGTTTTAAAAGCAGTTCTAGATTATCGAGTCCATAACAAGGATTTGACTCAATTAACAACCTTTACTACGTTTAACTGGCTAGATATGCTTAGAACAGGAAATTAACTAACCAACCGGTCAGCAAAAAGCTAATAAAAACACACCCTATCAGTATTAAGTTAATGGCTTAACTTTAATTAGACCTAGGCGTTTATATTTTACATGCAATATCTCATTTTAACATGGTCGTATTTAGGTAGATAAAGTTGGTGAACATTGAACCTTGTTGTACAGTCAACAGCATAAATAAGTGATCATGTATGTACCTTGTCGCCTTCAATCGTTTCACAATTTTGTATGACATTTCAAATACGACGTTAAAGTGACAAGGTAAATAAATGATCACTTATTTATGCTGTTGACTGTACAGAACATAATGGTTATTTGACTTAACACTTGAATAAGGGTTTGACATCGAATCAACGTCAAAAAACGGCCATATTCGAGTCAGTTAGTACTGCCGAATTATACTTTATAGGATACCTGTTAAATTGGATTTTTCGATTTTGATTTTGATTTTGATAGAAACAGGACAGTATCCCCCTTACTAATAAACGTTGAATAACGGTGGTATAGCTATACAATGTTTTGTCCTTATCTGTCATTGTGAAATTTGAATTTGACAGATAAAGACAAAACATTGTATAGCTATACCACCGTTACCCAACGTTTATTAGTAAGGGGGTATGAATATAGTTATTGGTTTATCGTTGAACATGTTTATCTTCGTAAGGCCCAGGCTGCAATAGGATGTTGTTGTAGGCTATTTAATTTGAACTGTGTTTCAATAGAATTAAGGCTAATTTTCCTATGTTCATAAACTGAAAATCGCATTATCGAACAAACGTAATTGAACTTTATTACCTTGGAGGTAGATTCAAAGTCTCACTTACAAAAAACTCCCTGTTTGCAGTATGGTGGGCCTTACGACTTCAACAATTTACTATCAATTAAAGTCCTACCCCTTACTAATAAACTTTGAGTAACGGTGGTCATAGCTATACATTGTTTTGTCCTGATCTGTTATTGTGACGTTTGAAGTTGACAGATAAGGACAAAACATTGTATAGCTATACCACCGTTACTCAACGCTTATTAGTTAGGGGGTTAGTAATTTGTACATTGGTCTGATTGCAAAAGCAGGTTAGATTTAAATTACGCCCTTTTTAGATATTCTCAGGTCACGAAAGGTATTTGTGAAATGTATTTAGGTAAGGCGTTTGAAAGTAGTCCTGAAAAACCTCGATAAAACACCTCTCTTCCTCTTCTTGTATTACTTGTGTCTAAACATGGTTTAATAGCTGTATCCAAGACTCTAATACGACAAAACATTTGACGCATTAGAAAGCGAAACCGTCACACTGCAAACAAAAACTAGCTGTATAAGGTGCTTATAGTGGTTAGTTCGTCCCTTACTAGACAAGTATTGCCTTATCAATACCCGTCCTGATAGCAATCGACAACTTTCGCTGATTGGAGCAGCTTTCCTCGGCGGGTTTGTTTGGGTCCGTCTTAGGTCTTAGATTGATGATTAAACGTGGTTCCGAGGTATATGACGGTTTAGGAGAGAGAAGTTACGTGTGGCGGTGAAGTCAACACAACCATTGCAATGATGCTAATGATTCAAAACAAAAATTGGCGCACAGCATAACTAGGTACACGTCATAGTGCTTGTTTGTAAATATCGGTCCGCTGTTCAAACCAAGAAGGCACGCATAATACTCATATCCGGCGTCTTTTTGAGGGCGGAGTTGTGGTTGTCGTTTTTACACGTAGGTAAAAGCAAAGCTAAAGCGATTTAGGTATAAGCTCTTATAAACGTCGTATATCTATAGGCTGTCTTTTTTATGGCTTGTTAAGGAGTGTATCCAGCGGTGAGACACTATATTAGGCTAATTAATAAGGAGCAGATAACAAATGCAATTTGTACATTTTATTTCTGTAAATATTGCAAGGGGTGGCAATGTCGGGTGATCGGGTGTCATTACGAAATGATATTTTGAACCTTCTTCGCTAAGTTATTATTGAGTATACTTACTATAAATTTTATTAATTATATAACAAGCATTCTACCGCGACTACGCCTACTTTTATCCCCATTCCCACGGAAAATGTCCAATAGCGTTAAAGATCTAACAGAATTTACTCTCTCATTCGGAGATCGCGGTATTAATCCCCAATTAGCGCAAACCGCAACAACGCGCCGAAAATGCGCAAACGCAATTACAGCGAAAGTCAGTATGTGGCACAAATGAGGCACAATTAGACAGCAACGCTAATGGCTGTCATCATTGCATACGTTATTGCGAATGCATTTTATACGAGTCCAATATGGGGTAGGTTCTGAATTACGCTGCAGTTTTAGTGGTGTGCTTTATTTAAATGTAGCGATGGCAATATATCAACTTCTTCCCTTCGATTTACTCAATCAAAAAATGTAGAAGATTACCCAAGGGCTCTATTCTCGGTAAAACCTTTTTGTTTTGTCATATTATCGTATTATACTCGGCCGCCATTACTGTCAAGTAAACAAAGGCTATCGTAAGTTGACAATACGATAACATGTCAAAAGCAATTTGGCTTTACCAAGTAGAATAGAGCCCCGAGATAGATATATACGCGAATGATGGATGGATTCTTGACATATTTTTATTTTTATTTTATCGTAATTTATATGTGTTAATTTAATTTAATTTCTATAATGTAATAATCTTTTTAATGCATAGCCCATTAGTATCTTAAGTTGGTATTGTTAGCATGATGACATTTTTATTTTTATTTTAGATATAATTGTTTGCGGGTTAGTTCGGTATTTTAGACTTATAAGTATATGTTGTGCCTTGCAGGGTGTCCATGTAGAGCTAACTAGTTTAAGACAATGAAAAAATGAATATGAATATGATACTATTAGATGAATAAAGTCCCCTGATATAATGACGACCCTTACTTTTTACTGTTACCTTGATATCTCTTAAGCGCCCTAACGGATTTTCATGAAATCTAGCTGAGGACCATCTTAATTAAACGAGATTTCATATAAAATAAACCGCGTCTGTATCGGTCAGTTCGTTTGGAAGCTACGACGCCATCTGTGTCAATTGACATTGCCAAAGATGTAAACAAATTAGTACTATTTGACACATAACCTCAAATATTCATCTAGCGTGTTTTTATTTAAAAAAAACGTATAATTAATAGTTATTTAATCTTAAACTTAATTTGAAAGTGAAGATCAAGTGTATAAATCATTGCTAAGACCTCACTTGATCTTTAAAAGCACGTGATCATCGAGTAATAATGGAGAATTGATTCGTTTGGTTGTGTTTACATCTTTGCCAATTTCAATTGACACAGCCTATAGACAGACACATAGATAAACAGATATACCCGATCAAATTTAATATCCTTTTTTCTGCGTCACGATAATTATTTCATACTGTTAAATAAAGTTTTACACAAAAAGCTATTTACATGCAGCTGGCTAAGGCCTCTTTTCGACTTCTGTGTACGGTCGTTTCCCATATTGCTAATTTTATCTCTTTTCTCTTTTCCTTTTAGAGGTCTTATATATTTATGACTTCGACCGTACAGTTAGCATACCACTTTAATGCCGTGTTTGTGCTGCCACTTACTCTTTATAATAGTCAAACAAGGTACTAAAAGGTATCGATATTTATGACGCTGGCCGTATAATGGCCAGGAGGCCCTGCCAAGATGCACTACGCTAAGTAGCGTTTCTATTCGATTCGTTTTTAAACCAATCACGTCACTGGTAGATCACGTGACTTTTCGTATCAAGTCATTTACCAGTGACGCGATTGGTTTAAAAACGAAACTAATGGAAACGCTAGTTAGCGTAGTGGGTTTACAGGGCCACCAGGTCTTTATTCATGGGGGGCTAATCGGCCGTATTATGTCGACAGTATAAACACATTCATAGATGTGTATAATAAACGTCATAGCTCATGCATTGTAAATTCGTCTGTATTCATGTAAATACAGAGCCAGCTGTTCAAGCATTGAATGGGGTCTTATAAACTCATTTATAAGTGGCGGGTTCCGCATTGTTGATTTGATTATTTGTACTGAGATAACGGCGGATTGGGATATGTAGAGGAAGAAAACATGCTCCCCCTAAATCATAAAAGAAATAAGGACAGAAAAAAAATGTTTATGTTCAACTAATTCTGTTGAGAGCACTATGAACCTTTTAAAACTAATTGGTCATATAAGTAGAGATCTCTGAAAAACAAAAGGTAAACATTCTCCACGGAATGTGACATTACACTTGAATGCTGTTATGCAACCATATAATAATATAACAGTTTTACAAACCTATGGCAATGAAAATAACCTTTTCACGTACTGTTTTTACTTAGGTACTTTAAGATAAAAGCACCAGCAAAGATAAGTTGGTGGCAAAATGAAACAGAAACCCCGTAAATGATATAATTTCGTATAATAACACCAATTACTTTTTTAAATTAGCAGGGCATGTGAGATAAACGAGTCGTTAAAATTATGTTTTGTTTTTGTTTCAGGTAAGGAATATTTTTGTGAAAATGAACCGAAAAGACGCCGAGAAAATAACATAAGGTAAGTTTGACAAAAAAATACAATGCATGTACCTCAAAGTTACGGCTTGTTTTCAAGAATCGCTAAAAAGATAGCAATTGATATCAAATAACTATTAATAAAATAGACATACAGTAGTATACCTACATTACGGTATAGTACCCTTCGAACCTATAGGTAGGTAAAGTTTATATGCAGGTAATACCAAATAAGAAAAAAAAAAACGAAATATTATAATAAACAGCTTACAAACAAGGTACAATATCCTGTGGACTTCAAACTAGACTGCACCTATATCTTGGGACCCTGTGTGTCGGTATATATTTCATTCAGGGATCACTTAAAATATAATCAAATACTCAATCACTTTTAAATGCTTGGTGTTCAACATGTTATTGAACTTAATACATAAAATGAAATAAAATAAAATAAACAATCGGAAAGTAGAGTATGATTTACAAATATGAGAACAATATTAATTTGGTATTGACAAAAGCTAAAGTTAAGAATTTTTATTATTACTAGTATCTATTGCATCGTAAAAGTAATTAATGTTGGAAAATATAAAGTACGGCTTTGTGTGTGTGTGAAATGAAACAGATGAATCTTAATTCCTCAACCTAGGAAGAGGTTCAGAAATTTTTTAAAAAATAGCGTTAAGAGTAAGTATTTATACAGCTATTTTATTATTCTTTAAGCACTAATAATGCTAAACATAGTTCTCATGTGCCGCAATTTCAAGAAATTACGCTTTTAATTGCATACATTCGTGCGTTTATAAGATTGCATGCGTTCTTAGGATGTTCGAACAATCGCGAGGTAGCTCGCCTTGACTCGTTTTGGTTTATAATATTCGTTGGTTATTGTTTGGAGAACCTGTCAGACAATAGATTGCTCTGCGGGGTATCGAAATAATTAGGATGCTGTCAGCTTATACTGAGATGCATTATTATGTGTTTTTTTATGTAAGTGTTCTTTTTTCATTTTAATTAAGATACCCGCGTTAACTCCTCATTTATTGTCTTTGTGTATGTTATGGCATTAAACAGTTATTTGTGTAAACAGCAATGTGGTCTGGAATGTAGTCAACGTTTTAAATATTAATTAAACTATGGACTCTGCCAATTAGTGTAAGTTTGTCTCCTGATATTTATTAATTTATTTTCTCCGTCTTTGGAACTATAATGTGATGAGGTATTAAGCTAATATTGACAAAATGATAGTGATGACTATAACGATGATAAAATATCATCTGAGAATAGTAACTACTACTGTATAAATTAACCAAACTAGAATCTTTGGCAGAACAGGGGGCCTTGCTAAGATACCGGTGACGTAAACGATTTTGAAAACGGAGAAAACATAATGGAATTGGCATAGCTTACGTCAACCCTATACATTTTCGATAATGAAAACGTCCGCAGAATGCTGCTTGTTCAGACCCACTGATCCTTCATTTCTTGATACAAACTTCTTCTTTTGCGTAAGTAAATGAAGGAATTACTTACATACGCCTCGGTGAGGGTGTTGGTTCGTCCTTCTTCACAATGTGTTGCCATGTCTTCCCATGAACTATTATGGATATATCTCTTTCATAGCTCAACCACGGTGTCGTCCGACCATTACACGATATGGCCGGGGCACGATTCTCGAATTACAGAAGCGGTTGTGAAACCAATCGAGCGAGCTCGTTCCCAGGACGTTATAGCAACCTTTTGCACTTTTATATCACAATTAAAGAACTTGCTTAGCTTGTTAAGTTCATGTGTGAGCCTGTTGCTGGTTTTTATCGAGTTAAACATTATTTCCTAGCTATTTTGGCCTACATAACATGCCTTTAATATCAGTACAAGGGAAACCTGCTTAAGTACTTCACGTTACGAAGTAAAACAGAAAAAAAACACAACACGGATTGCCGTACGTCATTCAAATTTAAAAAAATGGTATAGTTATAGGCAATAAGCTACATTAAGAAAATATTAGAATACTTATAATAATAATATGACAATTTATCAATTTTCAAGTATTTTTAACTTCTCTCAAAGTAATATTTTTATTACATTTTCCCAAAGAAACTGAAACTTGAAACAGCCACCACAGGCCTTACCAGCAGAGTCTGTTTAAAATGTTTAAATGAAGATGTAAAAGTTTTGTACCTCTTCAAATAATCATAGTTATCAAACCACAAGTCATATAGCGTGATCTCAAAGCGCATCAAGCGTTGATAGCTCAATAAGAGCTGTCAGTTTCTCTTACCGACCAGTGACAGTATAATGGTGTAATAAGAGCTCTCGCTATGGTTTGAGACTGGTATTTTATAATTATTTGGAATGTGTTTCACAGTTTCATTGCATTGTAAAGTTTTTATAACACTGCGAAAGCGAAAAATCTTTATAGATGTTCTTCGCTTTTTGTGTGATTTACGATATCATTATAGGAATTTGGGTGTCTTGTTGTACCTTTAGCAAGTATACTAGAATTTTCATAGAATTCGAAATTTAGCAAGCCTGTTAGATATTTTAATGCACGTTGTTTCGAATACCGCAAACAGTATAAACAATGACTCTTAAGTAATTCATTCTGATAATACTCGTACCTCAATGCTCTAACAATGCCTTTGTCAGTTCAAACCATATTAAAACTTTTAATACCGTGTGAGACAAATAAAATTTCGAACCCACAGAAGCTGGTGTCAAGGGCGAATGCTTTGCGTGTTGATTTGATGGGTTAATAAGTAACTTTATTATATTACAAAGTTAACTTTAACATCAATAGCGATACTAGCGTGCTACGGGACGATACATTAGTATGTAGGATTGTTATTTTCGTAATGGTATAACTAAATTTGTAGAGTTATAACAGTTCTTTTATTGCGCTTTCGTAGCAAGGGCGCATCAGACAATTGCGGCTTGACATGACCTTGCGGTTTTTAATTTGGGAATAGACATTAACGATTGTAACTACTATGTGACCTCATGTTTGTATGGTGTTGTAACACGTGACAGGTGTAGTTATAGATATCATTTAGTACGGTCGTGTGACTAACTCATCTTTCACAAGTGGGTATAACTAAAAAAAAGCAAGCTTTAAAAGCCAGTCTTTATTTGTTACTGTCGTCGATATAATTATGTTAAAAACATTAAAACAAAATCGGATTGAAAAACGTTTAAAAAAGATAAAAAGATAAAAGAAATTTATTCAGTAAGTAGGCCGCACGGGCACTTTTACACGTCAAGAATCTACCAGCGCTTCCCAAGAGAAGACCACTGCCGAGAAGAAACGCCGCAAGAAACTCAGCAGTCAGTCATTTTTTAAACATATTTCTTATTACAATGGTACTACTTAGTCTAGCATTATATAAAGCTATAAATATTAAATTAAATATAGTATTAAATAACATGCGTAGTTCAGCAGGAAAACATGCCAATTAAGAATCTTACGGGAGAGATAGAGAAAAAAATAAAATATAAAAAATTATAAAAAAAAATTAACTACCATCAAGAGTTCATAATGCACATAAAATAACTGTATTCCAACCTGTACACATTATGAATTGCAATAAAGTATTGAGTATTGAGTATTGAGTATTGAGACGAATCCAATGACGTATCATTTATCAAAATTGAACTGATTGGGTGGCTTGAATTTTTATTTACTTATTTATTTATTAAGGTTTGCCAACAGGTAAAATACTATAAAACTTACAAACTAATTATGACATTATGTTTATATTGATTGAGTATCCACCCAATTACAGGCAAACTCAGCATGCATTACAATTTAACGCTTATTATCTAGAAGTTAAAAATTCTAGTAGCTACTATGTTATTTACTAAACAAATGTAATAAAAATTCTTAATAAGTACAAAATGAAGAAACTATTTTGAAATCGGCACCTAAATTAGAAATTAACCTTGAGTTTGTATAAATTTGTTTTAAACTTATTTAGTGACATGTTTAATATATCAACCCTTTTATCTTTAAACAACGTATTATGTTCTTTGCAAATTCTAGGCATAACGCTGTGAGACCTGACATTAGTTCTATACGTTTCAGTTGGGAATGGCCGAAAGTTGACAAGACGAGCATGATGTCGCGGGACGGTTAAATTTATTTTGATTTTAGAATTTATTGAATTGATTGGTGTTTGACCCGTTGAGTAGTTACGAGGGGACATAGGAACGGTCATACATACATACCAACAAAATGACGTCGATAGGTACATACAGGACAAATACAAAACCCTAGGGCCTTTTGGGCTTCGCCGTAGTCGGGTAAAAATATAATGGTTGACTCATAATCAAAGACTCTTTTTTTCTGTTTTGGAAACATGTTTAATTAAACAACTATCGTTCGAATTTAATACTACTTGTTTTCAAAATATTTGAATGTCACCGAGACCAAATCTGAGTCACCTCTAATTAAATCATCGCCAAAACCTACCGAATACGGTAACATATTTGTCCTTGACAAAATGGCATCAAAAAAACTTAATTTATTGTTACAGCATATTATAAAACCATTATAATCCTCCAAAAGTCGTTGACCTAATCAGGATCAGATGATAATTAATGTATCTTTGTATGGTACGGGACTTATATGGAAACTGGGCTTTGGGATCGAAGCTATATAAATATGTCTGAGCATCCGTCTGCTACAATACCTCTAGGAATAATAACTTTATATCCTCCAGCTAGAGTTTGAAATCCTTCAATGCTTATGAAGCGTGATTTTGTCTCCAAGGTAAACGTTATGGGTTGATGTGTTTTCCGTCGAACGCCTAGAGACGCGTGCAGCTTTTAGCTTGTATGCTAAGTTATTGGTTATAGCCGTTAGTGACCTACATTATCGACTTCAGACTCACCTTTTCTTATTACGATTATACAGTTGATGAGTTTAATAACGAGCCTATCTAGAACCGCGAATACGTAAGGATGACATATCTCTGCGTATCTGAACCTTGGTGCTTTCGGCAATCAGCTGTGGCAAAGACGCAGTGTGTTCGTGTGCTCTCAGCTGATGTTTATTTTGTGTGACAGCAGCAAGAGGTAAGTGGTAGCGAATAATTGCATAGACATGCATGAAGCATGCCAGTGGTCACCGCCGTTCTAACCAAAGATAATAATGATCTGCAAGGAAGACTTACAGGCTACGTCGGTTAATAGTTAATAACGCCTAGCCTAGCCTATTAGGAAGTGACCCTGTCTACGAAGCTAGTGGTCCTGCGGTTTTCAGTTCACAAACCGAAGCGAAGCGAGGGCGTGCCGCTACTTGGTTATAAAGGAATCTTGGCTGACACGCCCTCAAGATGTGTCCGAAATGACAGTTCTCCATGACTTGACGTTTAATTTGACGTGTCTTGAGATTATCCATAGACATAAAGCCGGCAAAGACAATCTAGAAGGATAACGGTCAAAATTCAATGCACGGATGGTTGTCGTGGCTCAAGCTTCTTTTTATTGTACTGAGCAAACGAACTGTCACCGTAACGAAAGACGTCACTCGTGTTAGCCAAATTGGGGCTGTCTATGCAAAAACTGTTCTATCTAATGGTGATTTAAAAAAAACTCCTATTTCAAATACGGATATAAGTTTAAACTTTGTTTGACTTCGCACTCTTCGTAGGATTTTTTTAGGTTAGGAGAAATTCGTCCCTTAATTTAGCAAAAATAAAAATAGTCGGGAATTCAAACCCTTTTTGATTTTGAATCAGCAAAAAAATAAAAACACAATCCAAACAAAAAAAGTTAACACTATGGTATGTACAGTATTCTGGCCCGTGCCAAATTAAGGGTAGGAATAGAGTTTTATGTCCTCACTTCTTCTTATAAGATTATTTCCTTCATTAGAGTTTAAATTTATGAGACTCATATAACTGTAAGTTTTATGCTACTTGTTCATTATTGACTAATCGAGATATTTTGTCCTCATTTTACAGTTTTTTCAATTAAGTAACGCTATACATAACAAGTACGCTTAATTGAAGGTCTAAAATCCCATATTAACACCATTTTAAAGCATCTCTTAGCACCTTTATGCAACGTATTTGACAGCCACTTGATCAGTGTGGAAATGTTACGGTAAATGATGTAGCATTTCACAAGCTACTTAATTTAAAATCAATATTTTGTGGATTAACTTGCAACACCGATTAATATTTCTTACCTTGACAAGTCAGCAAAATATGTGGATTGCCATACATGTAGGAATAATGGAGCGGAAACAGTGTGATTTTGGTATTGATGATTTCAAAGTTCATCAACAAAAGTGATAAAACTGATAATTGACATGATAACAGGACGATTTTAAAAGGTAATTCTGGAAAAATACATGCCATAGAGGTTTACCTCAAAAGCGTATTTTAATCTATTTTTTTTTATTATTTACTGAGAAAATAAAATAAATTAATTTCTGCTAAAAGCTAAAGAGCTTCAATGCCACATGTTTTTTTTTTACGTCACAGCTATTTAGTGCTAGACTTAAAAAACAAAACGCGGTTACCAACAAAATGACGTCATTCCGACCACTAGTTTAAAGTGGGCGTAACAATCACTGATAATATTCATGTTTTTTATTCTCAGTAAAAAAACAACGGGCGACACTGGGACCAAACAGCTGGGAACAAATGCGAATTGCGCTGTGGCATCATATTTATTTAAAAAGAACGTGATTTTGGCGGAAAATAAACAAAAGTTTACTTACAGAAAAACTGGTTTTTTAAATATAAAAACTTATTATAAATATTAATAAAATAACAAGGTCCTGAAGATGCTACTCTTAAATGTCAATCGTGCACTTCGATCGCCTGACCTTTCTTTATCGACCGGTTTAGTGATCTCTAATTTGCTATGGTATTGAGTAAGTTTAATAATCTTGCAGCAGATTATTGCACCTACGGTAAAGATGCGTAATATAATAACTTGATAGGTGCTGTGTACGATGATGGCTTTAATAGGTCCTATAATGATCGGAGTTAATTTGAAGTGAAGGGTTATAATCAAACACCGGATTGACAGGGGGCAAAAATGTACCAGTACTAGTGATTCATTAAATGTCGACTAAGTTTATCGACATCGATAAAAAGCAATTTTTAATCATCATTATCATAAGTAATGGCCAAGTTTGAATACCTTTTAATTATGTGCAAACCTCTTTTATTTATATTTTTCGCAACTTAAACAACCGGTATCTGACATTGACTCTGGACTCGAGTCACTTTTGACAACCATTGAAATTACATAAGAAATTCATTCAGTACAACAATATTCTCTAGCATTCCGATGAATTGAGAACCTTTTTGTTTTTTAAGTCGGTTAAAAATGCTTCGAAAGAAAAAATATCGTTTATCTTCATAGAAAGCTGATCATTCTGATATAGAAGATAAAGGTACGACTTACTTTCGCAAGAAATGTGAGATCCATATGTCACGAACAAAGTTGTCGATATTTAATGAATCACTAACACTGGTACATTTTTGCCCCCGTCAATCCGGTGTATGGTTATAATTATTATCAAATTTCATAGTAATTACGTAAAGTAATCGAATCACGGTACATTCTTAGTACTTATATTTCACACAACAGGGAATATAGTATTTTTAAATCTGATTTCTCAACAAAATTTGAAAATACCGTAAAAGAGATATCACCAAGATCAAAATCGGCCAACAAATACGGATCATAAAGGCATTTTAAACTGATAATTAGACAGCGATTAGACAGAGAGATCCGATCGACTCAATCATATTTCCTTGAGACTGCTAATACAAATAGTTTAGCTATCCAGACAGGTAATGCAGCCAGTGTCATAGGGACCAAGCCGCGAGCGGACCTGCTAGAGGGGGTGTTCTTTTTATAGTGGTGATTATTATTTAGGTATATCTTTAATATTTGAGTAGCTTAGTTTAATTTTAATTTAAATACGTTTCGTTTTAATTATTAATTGTATTAAGCGTAATTGTTATATTTTTATTATAAAATCGTTAATAGTTTATTTCCAATAATAAAACACCATTTACAGTTTGGACCGACCCCCACATTAGACATTGCCTATGTCGTGGGGTGTGATATAATACGGTTAACAAATATATGTTTAACGGCTAACTGTAATAATGTTTACATATAATCTTTTTATATGTAATTTAATATCAGTACGATTCAATACATATATGTATATTAATCGCTCTCTATATAAATGATTTTAAAGAATAATAATAATAATTATTATTAGAACTCGTCACTGTCGTTAGTCATTATGGTTGCATATTAACCAAGCGTTCACGGATTTCGTCATACTTTCGCTCCCCCGAGGCACCACATTTACATCTATCTTCAACAATAGCTTCATTACAGCCTACCACCGTAAAGATGCTATAAAATAAGCCTAAATAGCGCTATCGCACTCACGACAACGATAACGCATCCTAAAACGAACTCACTCTGCAATTTAGATGTTAGTTTAGCTCGTAGTTTAAAACATCGTTAGTACTCAGAGTTTCTAATGAATTTTACACCTTGTTACAACAGCAAGACGCTAAAAAATACTCTGGCTATGGAGTCAATTATAACGCTGTGGAACTGAAAGATGTGGTGCCAGTGGTTCAGTAGATAACATCAAGCCGTCGCGCTGTGGGTGTGCGGGTCGATGTCCAGAAGAGATACGCTTGTCCGTGGGTTCTTAGAACGTACTGTTAATGTTATGTATTCAGGTATACCTGTGCTTTGACATACATTAAGACTTGTTTGAGACGGGTTAGTTTTACGAGCGTGCGTATGTTATATGCGTCTGTCTTGTTGAGGAAGGCAGTGGCTGTCAGTTCCTATAGAAGTTGAAATCTTCATTTCAAGGAAAACCCGCTTCGAACTAAAGTTATCTGGGAATTTTGTGATAAAATGTTTTTATTTCCCTGTAAATACTGAATATTTAAAGTAAACCTAGCCTACCCAGCCTCCCCAGCATGTTTCGTCATCTTGATATTACCGCAATATTATTCATGAAAAATGTGCTTTGTATGCAGCACACATGCAACCTGGTCTATTCATCGGCTGGCTTACTCCCACACCGAAACACAATGATGCAACCCCTCTTACTTGACGACACCGAGAACCGACTGCAATAGCTTTTCTTCGCACTGGTTGGAATTCGGCAGGAATAGGCAACACTCAGGCCTCAGAATCGAGTTTGTACGATAATGCTAGGAACAGTGACGAAGGAGGAGGGGAACGACTCCCGAAGCTTGGTCACTTCATCATTAAATTTAAGAGCCAGGCTCTTGTCGGTGGAGTAATTGCCACTTTTCTCTATCCTGTGCCAGCCTTTTCACCTCCTGATACGACACGACATTCGCCTTCCGTCTTATTTGGTTAAAGTATGTGAGCCTAGGTCTTCCTCTTCCTCTTTTTCCTTCGACTTTACCCTCCAAAATGTTCAAAAAGAAACTATCGTGCCGCATCAAGTGGCCCATCATCTTTCCTCTTCTACATTCTATAGTTTTTAAAATATGTCTTTTCTCGTTCACCATCTTCAAAACTTCTTCGTTGGTTTTCTTTTCCGTCCAGCTAATTTTTTCCATCCTTCGCCAACACCACATCTCAAACGCTTCCAACCTTTCTCTATCTCTCTGTGTTAGTGTCCAAGTCTCGCTACCGTACAACGCAATGCTCCAGATGTAGATTTTAATTAAGCGTTTTTTAGCCTTTTTTGATATTTTAGTTCTTAATAGGTGCTTCTTGTTATTGAAGGCTTTTTTAGCCATGGCTATCCTTTGAATGATGTCTGCGGTGCATCTGGAGTCATTGGTAATTAAACTTCCTAAATATTTAAATTTGTTTACTTGTTCTATTGTACTATTGTTAAGAATGATTGGGTTATGTTTTTTTGCATGTTTAGATGTTATAAGAGTTTTAGTTTTACTGCTATTAATTTTAAGTCCAAACTGATTGAAAATTTCCTCCATTTTTACAACTAGGTCTTGTAGTTGACTGTTGGTTTCAGCAAATGCTGCAATATCATCCGCAAACCTAATGAAGTGAATTTTTTGTCCATTAAATTTAATTCCCCCCAAATCTGAATCTATTACCTTTTTTATGGCATCTTCTATAAAAATGTTAAATATGAGCGGTGAGAGTGGACAACCCTGTCTGACACCTTGCCTTATCTTTGCTTTTGCTTTTTCCTCTCCAACTTCTATAATGGTCTCCTGGTTCTTATAAAGTTCGCAAATAATCTTTCGGTCCCTGTAGCAAACACCAACACCACGCAGGCTATACATCATCTTCTTCCAGTCTATTTTATCAAAAGCCTTCTCCAGGTCAACAAATGCTATGTGTGTATCCATATTTAAATCTAACCGCCTGTCAACTATTAATCTAAGAGCTAAAATAGCTTCTCTAGTTCCTTTATTCTGTCGAAAACCATACTGATCGGAACTTAAATGGTTTTCAGCAATTGGTCTCAATCTGTTTTGAATTATTTTTAATAAAATTTTAGATGCTTGCGAAATAAGGCTTAAGGTTCGGTGTTCTTCACATTTTAAAGAATTAAGTTTTTTTGGCAATGCCACTGTTCTGCTTATTTGGAAATCTACCGGTATTTGTCCTGTTATGTATATATCTCTCATTAACTCAAAAACTTCCTGTACCATGGGTTCACATACTGCATATTTTATCATTTCAATAAATATTTGGTCACACCCTGCTGCTTTGTTATTGTGAATACTCATCAAGGCTTTCAAAAACTCTTCTTTTAAGATGTCTGGCCCTTTCTCGTCCTCTTCCACTATTTGTTCTTCCTCTATATCATCATCATCCAATCCTTGTCCTTTGTAAAGTTGTTCTATGTATCTCTTCCATCTTTCCAATATATCCCTATTATTTATAAGTATATTACCCTGTTCATCTAGAATAGTTGTACTTTTTGCATTGTGTTTCTTCTCAAAATTTCTTATTATGTTATATGCTTTATTCATATGACCCTTCTGAATGCATTTATCTATTTCTTCACAAATTTGTATTGTATCCTTCTCTTTACATTCTCTGCATTTAGTTGTTATTTTATTCGTTAGTTTTTTATATATTTGTATACTTTTTTCATCACTTTTGTTTCTAAATTGTCTTCTTTCTATCATTAAATCAATAATTTCTTTAGTTAGCCAGTTTTTCCGTGGTGTTATTTTCTCTCTATCTAAACATTCTTCGGCTGAAGACCTTAAGATATCCCTAATATTTTCCCATCGATTGTTTACACTTAGATTATTATTTATATTATTTTCTATCCTACTTTTATAATCTTCTATTTTAAGACCAACCTTATTACTAAATTGCACTCTGATAGTATTGCTATCCTTATCACTAAGTTTTTTGAGATCAAGCTTCTTTGGCTTACGTTTCTTGCCTTGCTTTGTGACATTAAGATTATGTTTGCTTAACAATAGATTATGGTCCGTGCTAAGGTCTGCTCCCGGAAGGGCTTTACATGATTGTACTTGTTTTCTGTAAATTGATCTTACTAATATGTAGTCTAGTTGATATCGTCCTATGTCTCCTGGCATTTTCCATGTGTAAAGCCTTCGTTTTGGGAGTTCAAAAAATGTACACTGGTCACTTACTATGCAGAATTTCGCACCTACCATCTTATCCGTAACTTGGGTTCTCTGCCTTTTGGCCGAAAAACGTTTGGTCGAATGTATCGTTTCCCAACCATTTCATTTGCCAACCCTCTTTTATTTCTGTAACTGTAAATATTTCAGGATTTTTATAAAAACTAACCTAACCTAACCTATAGGGTCTACACGAAAGTACAGTAATAAATCGTGAAATATTTACAGTTACAGAAATAAGAGTGGGTTGGCAAATGAAACAGTTGGGAAACGATACATTCGACCAACCGTAATTCAGCCAAAAGGCAGGATATCATTGTAGTCATTTAGCTTTCTCCCTATCACTGGTTGGCAATTGGCAGTTGACAGTTTATAGAAAGCTCCCTAAAACCCTATTTTCCACAATTCCTCATCCAAGAGCCCAGTAATTGTATCCAGCCTCCGGAACTCGTCTCTCCGGCCTCACTTCGCTGGCCACCAACAATAGCCAAGGTTCCTCGAAGCCTTGACCGGCTAAAGCCTTTGTGCACGATGCATCTCGTTTTTGTACGCACTGATTCGACGCGGTGGAACTGTTTTCTGAAATCCAAAAAGACGCATGTCCTACAACAGCCAAAGCACAAACCAACCTTATATTGTTAGCAAGAGGGTTGCAGAAACTAGGAGCTTAAAGGAGCTATGATGCCTGTGGCTTAGAGGGGAGTTTGGTTTTTTCGTTCCCACGATTTGTCGGATACAAGCATTTGATTTGCAGATGAATTGAAACATGTTTGATTATCTGAGAAATTGTATCATTCTTTTGAGAGGATGTTATACAAGTCTTCGGGAATGTGTTGGTGATTAGAGTTTGCATTATTGGTTTTCGCTAGAATGAACATTCTTAATAATATTTATTCAATATAGCTGCCAGTTCGAAGATTTAAAAATAAACATCGGATGTAATTTGATCAACAAAATTCAACGCCGAATGTTGGGCATGTTTTCGAATTCCATACCCGTATCTCACGATTTGGTTCAGAATCACGTCTTGTGGTCAGATGTAATCTACAAATTGTCGGCACGCGTTAAGTAGTTTTTGTCAACTTTATAATAATATTTAGTTGTTTTTATAAATTGTTACTTAGCCTTGCATAAAGTTAACGACCTAAGAATCTAGTTTCATGCCAAAGTAAGTTAGTACCTACAGTTTTATTTATTACTAGCTTTTACTCGTGACTTCGTCCATATAAATCTCCTTCTACTCATTTTGTCGCACTGCTGGATCAAAACAGTAACAACTCAAAAAACTGTCTAGTTTGGTTTTAGGTTCATAGAAGTTGTATTAAAGTTGTTTTTAGAATACGGTTGTATTTTCAGTTGTTGATCTAACAGTGCGCTGTGATTCTCCTGTACCCTTACATTTAAACACGAATACAATTTATTATTTTATAGTGCTAGTAGGGTGATGGCCTGATGGCACCAGTGTTGGGCATTTTCAACTGACAGGCACTAGTAATGGACACTTAACTCTTAATTCAAATTTCATACGGTCCTAAATTGATTGTTGCAAAACAAATGAATAACCCTTATCTTCTGTAAAATAAGAATAGTGTCCATCATTTTACCTTGTCCATTACTGGTTCCGTCACCCAAGGATTTGTGGTATTAAGTCATCATTTAGTGGATTGATTCATCGACCATACTCGTAATAACAATGCCGGCAGGTTGTTGTTTATTTATTTTTTCTCTATTATCTAAAACATTATCCAATACCTAGTCTAGAAATATCTGTAAACAATGACACAGAACGACTTCAACACTTGATGAGTCATGATTGATCAGGTTGAGGCTTTGCATCTTAAAGAGCTCCGCGTGGGTCTTAATTGTATATACGGGGTCAGAGTCATGTCTGATTTAAATTAATGTAATCACTGGAAAAACATTAAAATCCTGTTTCGATCTGCGTATTTAAAAGCTGTCGCTAAACTTCTTGCTTACCTAGAACTTTGTAAATATGTTGGCGATGGTAAAATTCCTAGCCTTAGAATTCGTGAAGATATATTTTAGAAAGAGGTTGCTGTTTATAAAGTTGTACAGGGTCGACATTCTAGGCAGTATAAATCATCTTTGACCTGTTAAAGTAGGGAGCCCTTTGTTTCCCATAATTTTATTGAACATAATGTAATTGTTGACATAATTTTTGATAGTCATAGTTTTTTATATCGCTGAAACTGTGATTTTCAGAAGTTCTGAAATATCTAACGTGTAGACAAGGCTAGGTTAGGTTAGGTTTGATTTATAAAAATCCCGAAAAAGTAACAGTTTCTTTAAAAAACCACGTTATGACTTGCGGTGATTATGACCTAAAGCACATTATGACTAAAAATAATTATGTCAGTCAATATAGACCCGTTAAAGTATTGTCAACGATTTGACAGCTCTTATTTACTTGACAGTAATGGCGTCCGAGTTGAAAACAATACCATAACAGGTCAAAGACGATATGGTTTTTACCGCCTAGAATAGAGGCCCAGATTACATGGCACGTTAACCTTATAAACGAGAAGAATAAAACAAACAAGCAGTTTGATCTTTACAATTTGTTTACGTATTATGCCAGATTATATAAGTTCTGGAATCATTACAATGATTATAGTGATTCACAGACTACAGGAAAACGGAACTATTTATCTATTACCACACTAAACGCCGCAGGCGACTGATTTCGAATGATTAAAATCAATAATGATACATCAGTATGCGCCACACAAATGGTCAGTTAATAGCATCCATGCAAACATTATTTAGCCATAGTCGTATGTAACAATACATGTGGGACGCTTTCTTCGCCCGTAGCATTGGGTGCCTTTTTTGGTTACAGTACGTGTCCAATGGAAAACTTTCGAAAGGTTTTCTTTAAATGTCGATAGGTTTTCTTTCGTGTGGTTGCCGAGTGCCTCGTGTGGTTGCCGAGTTAGAATAGTGCCATTCCATGTCTTCCCGTGGATGTCGTAAGAGACGACTAAGGGAATAAAGGCTTGTAGTACTGTTAGGCGATGGGCTTGCAACCTGTCACTAATACGCTGGTAAACATCTTAGCCTATTTGTGCAAATTGTGGTTATAGAATTATCAACAAGTTTTTAGAGATGTTTGTAATTCTGTAGCTCTGCCTACCCCACTCTGGGAACGAAGGCGTGAGATTATGTATGTATGTATGTTTTCTTTAACTTTGCTGGTGGTAAAATCTGGATATCGCTATACAGCAGACACAGTCAGTGAAATTACTATAATAGAGGCAACGCAACAAGTCCTTAAGCTTGGTGGTAATGCAGCAGGTGGCCTGTGAGCTCCTGCAGAAATCAAATTTAATGATGAAAGATGTAGAAATGGTAAAATATGGGTTTTGGCTAAGCCGATACTTTGGCGTTTGCTGATTTTGTAATTTGTTTTTCTATACTCTTATAAAAACGATCCTTGGGTATCTATAGTCCATTCGCTTAGATAGTGTCGCTGCACGTGCACGTACTTGTGGTTATTGTAATAAAATATAAATGTAATTTCATGTAAACTGCAAAAATTAGTCGTGTTACGCCGCAAGTGAATTTGTCAGTTCACATCGAATTATATTCATATTTTATTACAATACCCACTAGTACGTGCACGTGTAGCGACACTATCTAAGCGAAAAGACTATAACTCCTATAATCGGCAGTAGCCTTTTGGCTAGGTAGGATATTGATAGTGAAGATGAAGAAATACTCATAACGATCAATGCTTATCTTCAGATGGTTTTCTGTTATTTATTTCTTATTTACATATGCGACGATATTTGCTTTGCAAGACCTACGCCTGCCTTAGGCCTAGATTGGCCAATTCGATCACCTATAAAATGATACCCAGTATGTATCTAGGTCATCTAGCCTACAGTTCTCTTGCGAAACACATATGCAAGGACAAGTAGTAATGTCATTGATTAGCAAGTTTCATTATTCATATCGTATCTAAATTATGATAAGTAATTTAGTAAATTTTAGCAAGCGTATTTTATTATTTGACCTCGTGTTTTTTAAAGTTAATATTGTGGTGTTTTCATTCCATTAAATTATAAATCATCCACCTTAGTCGTCAGGGTCGAGAATGAATTAGCAATTTTGCGATCGTGCATGTGTCTCACAACCCATTTTTGGCATTAAATGTAATCCTCCCATAAAGCCATATTCATGCCATATAAGTTCCAAATAGACTAGGGGGTTTCTATAAGTAAAAATATTTATCGGTAGCGTTATTGTGTTGCGGTATGGCGACAAAGACAACGTGTGAATTGGCTAGCATAGAGACACATTCCATCTCAGTCCTTAGCGTTAGCAAAACTTCTGCAGTCTTCAGAAGTCCTATGTGCTCGTTTACATTCACTAAAAAAAAAACAGAATAATTGGCACTTGTTTGTACCACCGGCCGTCCAGCAGTCCGATTGAATGCGTTGTTATTGCCGATTGTATTGAAGGTATGGTACCGGTATTGTGTTTTTTAATCTAAGCCGGCGTTGTGTCATCACTTCTATTATCATTCGTTGTATTCGTTGTGTTAGCATCCACTCAAGGTCCTTGTTTTGATGATATAATTAATTTAACATTATGTTTTGTTACAGGTAAATGTCAACATTTGGTGCCTTTCGAAGATACCAGTAAGTGTACGATTATATTGTTACTCTCGGATTTATTAATTAAACGGCTTGTTCTTACGAAATGACTTATTAACACGCAGTATTTGATGGTCTCAAGTTCCTAAGAAACGTAGATTAAAACAAGCTATATATCACATTTATCATATAAAGAGTGTACCAAATTGACCCCGCTTCGTTTCAATATTGATTATGTGACTTTAGTTACGTTATTCTTGATTACGATAAATGGTGACATCAAATTCGGTTAAACTTTTGGTCGTTTCTAAGTATAAGCAGAGATGCGAAACGAATAGTCAGCATCTAACTGTTCTTCAAGATATGCATGTTATTTATATTCCCATTACCCTTTAGAAGTCGTTCAAGTAGCTACGAATTTGACAAATTGTCGCCGTGCGTGACGTAACAGTCGTAATTTTGTCATCAACATAATGTGCACTCGTCAATTGACATTTGACTGGCCGTGGGTCGACGGTTAATGATTTCAGTGCAATCATTGCATTGTCTGCGAACGTTTTGTCATTACTTTATGTTAATTCATAAATTTGAGGTTAGTTGTCGTGTTGCAGGTTGTCGAAACTATTCTTTTATTCATAGGATTTAGGCAGATGATTGATTTAAAATGTCGAAGTTTACTCTCGTGTTCGACATAACTATCTTGTGGTTAGTGATGTCTGATGAAATTGGATTTCTTTTAATACTAACCGGCGTATTGGTTTAGTGGTTGACATCACTCCTTGGGTCTATTTTTTTGCATTATCTTCCTTACTCTGGGCCCTCGGTAAAAATAGAAAATAATATGTAGTTTCAGGCACTAACATCGTATGAGTACGTAAGATAATAATAGACGGCAAAAAATTCTGCTGCAGCAAAAAATTTTTTTGATTAACAGACAAATTATAGTGCGTTTTATACGTTTCACCTCACCTTGTAACGATTAACTTAAGTTGTTAATTGTACAATTTTAACACCTGCAAAAGTTATTATCAAGGCGCGAAGTATAATTTCGTGATCCTGAATGTTGTTTATATTTATATTGCTCTTAAAAACAACTTTACTAATAATTTTATCGTCGGCTGGATTTAGACTGTTAGTTTATTATCAAGGTTATCTCTTTTGAGCGGCCTGCTTACTGAATAAACATCTCATCTTTATCATCATCATCTTTATCTTTGTCTCTATCTACGCTCATATTACATATACAATCGGAACACTTGTAATAAGTAATTATTTTTAATGAATGACTGACTGTTGAGCTTTCTGCGGCGCTTCTTCTCTGGAGTTGCGAAGCTGGTAGATTTTCACTTTTAAAATATTTTTCAATAAAACTACCAGTGCAGCGGTTGCGACCTACCCTACTTACTGAAAAACATCTTCCATTCTAAAATTTACTTTTGTAGACGCTGATTTTGAATGATAAAAAAAATTCAACAACCAATGGTAATTTATTTTAAAAGAGGTTTAACATGGTAGTGCTAATAGTTTTGAAGATGCCTTTTCTTCCATATTTTGAAAATACAAAAGGTTTAAAAATATCTTCATCGTTTTGCTATGCATATCTAGGTAGATGACAATTGTCATCAGTGTCATCACGCTTCGTAGAATGCTAGAAAGTCAATTATTTGCTACTGGTCAGAATAAATCAAAATAAATTAATGCGTTTGCATATGATTTAAAGTGCAACGTTCGAATTCCTTACATTGATAAATGTTTAATGAATACTAGAAAATCACTGTGCAGAATATTGATGAATTATTTAAGGGTAAGATAAGCTAATTCTTCGACATTCTTCTTGTTCTTTGTATTAATAGTGTACTTCATACAGAGCCTGAAACCCTACCACCATCTTATCAACAGACCCTGTCGCTAAGCAGTTTGGTTGTGTTTATCGATGTGGATAAAACATTAGTCACTTTCTGACCAGTTTGCAAGTGGGAGCAAGACGGATGCTGTATCCACCGTGAGAAAGGTGACCATATTACGCGCCCTGCGGGCCTATTATGGTCGTGTTTATCGATGTGTGTAAACGTGGATAAAACATCTGTCACTTTCTGACCAGTTAGCAAGTGCGAGCATGACGGATTGCTTATCCACCGTAATAAAGGCGACTATAACACGGGCCCTGTTGTGTTTCGGGGAAGAAAGGGTAAGCCAGCCGGTTAAATTACTAGAATAAAGGTACTTCATTTTGGTCCTTCCTCAGGTTAGGTTGCTTATACATTTTAATCATACAATTTCAAATAGGTACCTTTTTGTTCTAAAAAAAAACTCATTCCACACCCTGTGGTATGTAGCCAAGTCAAGAACTTTCATGTTTAATTTAACTCTCGTGAGAACTGGAAAAGTTAAAGCCCAAGAATGGACGTATAGTCACGGTAAGAAAAGGTGCGTCACTTTTCGCCTCTATTTCAACGCTATTAAGGTCCAAAAGTGACGAGCCTTTTCTTACCCTGACTGTACCTACCTACAAGTACTTATTCAATAAAATGAGTGTGCGCTTAATCTCTTGTAAACATATTACCAAGTCAAAATCCAAAAGTTGTTTACTTAATTGTTTACAAAATAATTATATTGCTTAAAACATCTGTAAAAGGTAAAATGTAAATACACGTGTAAATATTAATTGACTTGCGGCTATCAACAATCACAAATAAGTTGACATTACCGTTTCTGTCATTAGTAATGACATAATGAACCCTTTAAGGCATAACGATTACTTTAACACGTTATTTAATCAAATCAATCCGTGACGATCGACCAGAGCAGTTAAAACATGCCCATAGACTCCGAATTGCGTCAAACTAGGATACAATTCTACAACGCTGGCGTTGAACGAGTTGAAGTTGCAAATTAGTTTCACGATTTTTAACGCTTAGGAAATAACGCTTATGGTGAAGGTGGTAGAGTTTAGATTCTTGGTGTGGTGTCGTGATTGAAAGTCGAGAAGTGTTATTAGCAATTCGTTATCACCTTGCGTTTATTGGCAGTTCTATTTTAACTGAGATGACGTATTATAAAAATCATTTCGTTGGGCGCTTATCTGTGTAGGTTAGCACTCTATCCTTTTAACTATGTAACAAACATTAAAAAATGAAGATTAATTTGTTATATTTTCCTTGAAAAGTCACACCATACATATACAAGGAAAAAACAGTATATTAAAAACAAAAATTTTATACACTGTTGGATTGTTTCGATGTAAATATGCGAGTATTTGGGAGCTGAGAATCGTGGTCAGTGGCGTGCAATGCCCAGCAGTGGATTGCTATAGGATGATAATGATTATGATGCCGATGGTGATGAAATATAGGCATTGGATCAACAACCAAAAGTCCTTTCACTTTAATCATATTAGTGATGAAAAATCTGTTGAAAATGGCCAGGAGATAACCGTTTTTTACATCAAAAAAACGCACAATCTCAAAGGGAAGACGGCGGATGAAATTAAACATGTACAAAACAAATAATTTGGTTTATTTCTGGAGTTATTGTTTTTTGTCTAAATAAAGAAATAGATGTAAAAACGCTAATGTCTCCATTAGCCAACAATAACAAATGGAAAGTGCTCACGGAAACGCTAAGTGAAAATGTTTACGCAAACGCAGACAAATACTTGTAGTACGAAGACAAACACGGGAGGTATGCGGTCGGGTCGGATCCGCCTCGTCCTCGGGATCACTCGTGCGCATGTGGGGAAGTGGGACGAACTGCCCACACGGTGGGCACTTGGACACGTTGCAGAATGACCTGGATGTGGAGAGACGAAAGCTGTCCGAAGTTGGTGAGTGAAAATGGCGCCCTAAAGAGGCTTAAGTGAGATGTCATACGTAGAAGCAAGCCTAGCAAGATGTAAACTAAAGCAAATATAGATCTTAGCACGAATTGTAGAAACCGATACTAAATGAAGACACCCAAAATTCGAATGCCTAATAAATAAATACAAAACAGATTAAGGAAAATATGTATATGCCCTTCATTTTTAAACTAACAGAAGTTTGAGAACAGTTTTTCTGAGAATTATGGATACCAAGACATCTCGCAAATTTAGCAAATACTAATCCGACTTATTATAATTTTAGTATCAGCTTAAATTTGCGAGATGTCTTGGTATTCATAATCTTATAAATGGCGTAATAAACTGGACATTTACCTCGACGTTTCGATTTCGACTGTGTTTCAACAGCCGTGATCACGAGAAGATCAACCGAATGGTAGTTTTAATGTGTGTAAAATCGTGTTAGTCTAAAACAAGCCAATATTGGCTTTCAAGGAGTTGTGAACATGATTCCAATAGTAACTAATTGATTTAATTTCCAACTTAATTTAAAATATGGTCGCTACTGTCGCAAATACTTGCACGATATTCATCAACTTAGAACACCTTATCACGTCAACAACAAACGCTGATGTGAACTATAAAATCACATTTTCACACAATAACGCAGCACCTTGATTAAGTATCATAATAATATGTTATTACTAAAGTATTGTTCGCACTTAATGATTAAAAGTCAGCAAAAAACATGGGAAGAATTGCTATGCTACGCACCGGAGATAAAAGATCTTGCAAAAACTATAACCTAATTCAAACGTCACAAATGGGTTCAATATTTCGATTTTGTTGTGTGAAAAGCGTGATTTACATTTTGGCCTTTGGCATAGTGATTGAAAGTAATCTGGGCGATTATTGAGGGCTTAATTTAGTTGATAACAGTAAGTATGTTATACCATACCAGAAAACTTTTTCTTGACGTCATAAAATTTGAAATTAATACAAATACTTATTCCGAAATCTTAGTTCTACAGAATTATGAACGAAAAACTAAGGCAGTGTTCAAAATCTAGCTAGTTCCAGGGTAAAGTATCGATGTTTCGAAAAACTTTTATCCGCTGTTTCAATTGTCCGAAAATCATTTTTATCTGAATCCATTTAACTTTTCAAAATGTTTAAAGAGATATATACTTACAGAACCTGTAGGTTAGGTAAGGTTAGTTTTATAACAATCCAGAAAAGTTAAACGGTTTCACAGAAAAATTATTTTCGGACAAACGAAAATTTCGGACAAACAAAACAGCGGAAAAAAGTATTTCTAACCTAAGATACGTAACCAGTTCCAGTGTAACATTCAAGGCCTGGAAGTTGAATTTAAAACTTAATAACGTGTAGGTACACAAATAGTATGTCTAATTGTGGATGTCTGGTTGCGTATGTAAGGGTTAGAATGCAGCAATTGGCTTTGACAACACCATAATGAAAATTAAAAACTAACCTTCTGCTCGGAAAAAAATGTCTTCTAAGAAACTCCTACGCCTGTAATAACCAAGGATGTGAAGCTTGCCCTGGGAGAACAACCGCCCTTTCCGCATACAATCACGCTAAACGTCGTTTACTAACGTTGCATAATTACACTTCTCATGGCAAATGAGAAAAATGTACGGATTTCCGCGTTTGCGCTTCTTGAACATTACGTTGACGATTGCGCTGTCAATCATAGTGATAATTTACATCTAATGTATAATGCACACGCTGATTAGAGCATCATAAAACAATGCGTTGCTCTTGCACATAATCAAAGAGAACAGTGTGATAGGGAAAGGAATATATGCCCAACATTGGAGACGTACAGTCTGCTGCAGAGATAAGTTTACCCCCCTGCATAAGAAACTTGTATGCAGGGGGGTATACTTATCTCTGCAGCTGACTGTATATTGTTTGGATGGATGTATCACTTCGGTGCTTTAGTTGTTTTTTAACTTACTTAATTTAACCCCACGCTTTCCTTATGCTATTGATGGTAGGTAAATACAGTATTTTCTTCCAATGTTGTGTAAGTGTAGCCTCTTATTTTTCTCTATATATCAATCATATTTAATTCCTCATTATTCACATTCATCTTGTTAGTGTTTTTATGATCTTGAATTACCACAGCTATAAAAACTTATTTGGGCAATAACGCTAATTAGTCCAGTTATAAAGACAATTGCACTTTAGCTGTAACTTTCTAGTCGATTGTAAAATGTATCAAGATCTGATTCACTGAACCTTTCCCTCGTGGTATTTTGCGTAACTGTCCTGCAGTTTGACATTTCCGTACTGCATAATAATAGCTGTTTTTTATGACATGGAAAAGGCACCTGGTGTAAGTGGGTTAAGTGGGTACTTGGACATTTGCAAACTCATCATTAGGTACATTGAAAATACGTTGCCTACTTTGGAGATGGAGACGGAATGCCTCTGTGCTTGCCATTTTACAGGCTTCCATACCATCTACATCGGAATATAACAATCCAAACCCTGCTATTTCTTGGCAGAATTTGAGCGGGTAGGGCGGAGGAAGGGATCCGGACAAACCCTGCACAAATTAACTTGGTGCTACCTCCCTTAGTTATAATAGTTACGTATCAAATAATATAATATTATATTGCAAAAATCAAATCAGTAATGGTTCACGTAGAGCGTAAATATATTATCTTGAGAAGGATGAATTCGTAAGTTGTAAAACCTCAAGACTTAAAGCTTTACAGAATATATTTCGCACATCACCATCATTCTTTGGAATTATGTTGTTAAATGTTATCCAAGTTCGATTGTGAGGTTAATTTATTATTTTCCTTTTGTAGTTGTAAAGTATGATTATGCAATACCGATGTGTAAAGTATTATGCGATGTCTAAAAGTTCTAATTATCGCCCGAGCGCGAAAGTCGTCGATATGGTGCTAAGAATTACATGAGCTTGCAACTTTAGTTATAAAATGCCAGACACCGTTACTGTTCGTTTCATAAAAATGATTATGCACAATTTAATATTTTTTCTCCTAGGGCAATATTGGCCAATATTCAACATACCATGAAATTACAAAAAGGAAGCATTTTAGTAGTGTTACTTACTGCTTCTTAGCTTTTCTGCGCTCTTAGTAACTAGCTAGACAGAATTTGTTTCTGAGTCTTGGATGTTTTTCTACGTTATGTAAGTATTTATTTACTTATTGAGGTACACACAGTCGGTTAGACACGCATCAGTGCGTATGAGTGTGAAATTGTGAATGAGAGAGAAATACAAACCCGAACACCTTTTAAGAGTTATCGCATTGTACACTTATCATTGTCTTGTTTGGGAGCTTAGTTCGGCTGTAGGTCGATTTGTTTAAGTTTAACCTCATTATTTTTTTACGTAAACAAATTTACGTATATTCCAAATGCCCTTTGATATTAATTTAATTTAAATTTAGCAGTTTCATAATTAGTCCATCATCATTGTTTAGTAACAAACAGAGCCGACCTTTGAGAACTCGTTTTTACTACACCCATTTCGTTTAATATCATCCAACCAGCTGAAACAGACGCACAGCTGTCACAATTTCAAGATATTCAATGCCACTGACACACAAGGCGTGTCCAAATTACATACTATTTCTATTCATCGGCAGCGAATGTGTTTATAGCGGCGCGCGCGCTGTCATTCACCTCGCTGTCACACGGCGCTTGCGCAAGCCGCGGTCACCTGCGCGGATCGATGTCCGTTGTGGATGCTGGAGTAATGTCACATGAATAATGTAATCATTCTAGAAACACTATAATGACCAAATACCAATACTTGTTTTTGAAACTAGTGGTCAGAGGTGTGTCTGCTCTGAAAATGTTGTGGTAACAGGTTGAACAATAATATTCTCAAGTAGCAACCACCAAATTAAAAGCATCAGGTGTTGGATAAATATAAGATTTGTTTATGTTTTTCTAAACACTGCTAGCTAAGATGTTAATTATAAGTATGTGAAACAGTTTCTTATTTAGATACAAATCAATGGAGATACACCCATCGCAGTCCGCAATATTGTGATTGAATCGCTTTGTATGCTTCATACAAACGCTCCTTCGAAGTGGTAAAAATGTAAGTCACGAAGTCAAACTTCTCACAATAACTCATTCACGAGAGCCATTCACAAAGCTCGCCTCACATCCCGGCATTTCCAGTTTATTGGTAAAACTTGTAAAAGGTTAACACTTGTGTTTAAGTAGAAGTGAATATTTGTCGGAGCTTGTTTGCTTTTCCCACGTCTGGACCCTTTCTTATTGTTTGCGTATCGCATAAGCATCTGTCCTCGGTTCTTATGCATTTTCTGCTATTATGTGCCATATAAGTTGTTAACCTAGTTAGGCAATGCAAGCAAGATTGGTAAAAATATTGTCGTTATCTTTATTGTCATCGTCACTAACCTTACTCACTGTAGGCCCTTTACTATCTTTATGGCATTTTTGGTCAAAGTCTACGATCTGTTGTAAATGACCCATTCCTACTTCATTGACTTCACACAGTATGTTTTGTCTTAGAGTCTTGTTTGACTTCTCAATATAAGCTACACATCGATTCTTCGAAAAACCAAAGCTTCGAAAGAGTTCAAAACCAGTATTATTCATGTCAGTCGGTCTCTGCCATTTCACACCTCCACGTAGAGTCGTAAATTACTTTATAAACATCACTTCCGCCGCAGGCGCAGGTGACTGCAAGTTTGAACGGCGAAGACTAATCGCTCTTACGTTGCCCTTTTATGGCTCAGAGATATATTGCTGCTTCTTTTTGTATAAACTGTCGTATCGCGCGAGAATTTTATAAACACTTTCTAATTCAATAATTTTATGCCTCTGCTATTAAAGACTCGCCCACGTTGATTCGGATAGAAAATAAATGTTCATATTCATCTTAACCTTAGCCAATCAAAGATCAATCGTTTTCAAATCAACTTCTTTATTCATCAACATCATAACATCTAAATAGTAAATTAAATACACTGTCCAACATTTTTCCGTATCGTTTCTCATAAATTACTTATCATTTCACTACCTCAGCAATTGCCGGTGCCCTAGAAAGGAAGTGACCGTTTGCACTGGCCTATTCTCGAGGCTTACTATTTCAAGGTTTTACTTACATTAATACCTGCTTTTGTCAACTGTTTGAGGCACGTAATGTTACACTTTTGCACATTAAAGTAAACCGCAGATCAAATCAAATGTAGGACGTGGAATTTATGCTCTACAGGTTTCTGCTGCAATTACAGAAGGGAAAACCATGTCTGAATCAGGAATTAGAATCATTGTTTTGAGCAATGCTTTCTATGTGAGATGGACGGTTCACATCATAAAACCGTCAACTCTAGAAGTAATAAGCAAAAACATTTTTCCTGCTTCCCTAGGCCTTTATTGTTCCTATCTTGGTCGATTTGTTCTCATCGGACAAGTTCGTACAATCGACCAATGGGAACTCAACAGCCTTTAAATGTTCCGCGTATCGACCAGCCTCTAGATCTGTCGTACAGGACCGCTCACACGGCCACCATTTCTTAATTACTCCCATTGTTTTCATTGTATGCAAGTCTGGTTTCATTGGCACTTGAGAACTTTGGATGATAATTGCCGTAGCTTTGAAGTTTTCTGGTATTGTTGGCGTGTTTGAGAAGGTATGCCTGAGAACGAGCTAAAGGGTTGTTAGCTTCCATTATTGTATATTTCATATTTTAAATGCTGCATTAATAACTTTAACGTATACAATGGCTTACGGAAGCCGAAAGCTACTTAGGAAATCTAACGGGATGATAAATAATAGGGATAGTTTAGATATGAAAAACATTTCAAGTAAGTTCTTCTTTCTAAACAAAAAATATTTGATGTTTGTTGAGACATACCATAATTTATTCAACAATCGTAAGTAGCTTTGTAGTTTATGAATGGCTTTTACGATTCATTTGGTATTCTGAGCATTTCCTTTCGACATATCGCATGTCACCCAAACTCGCTACCGATAGCATCAACACGTGCCATTGTTACCTTATGGATATTGTCCTGCATAACATATGAAATGAATACATTATTATTATAATGTTATATTTGAATTATAAAATCGATGACGCCTTGAAAACTATTAAAGGCCTTTGTCTTGGTCTTGCGGTCACTGACGCGCCCTGCTGTGGTACAGTGATATTTTGATAAATCTGCAAATCCGTCTATATCCATCATTCTCTTCTTGTAGATTCTCGAAGGTCTGCTGTTAACTTCCCATACCCTAGCTAGAGTAAGCCAATGGTCTATGCTATGATTATATCTATGCGGTTAATATTCTCGTATGGTCAACAAATTTAATTGTTGAGCTCCGTTAGAAGTTTTAGAACTATCGCAGAAAGCTAATGGTTAATTTTGACGTTATTTCACTTGACACTGTCATTAATGATAGGGTTATTTGGTGGCTATAATACATGACGTGTCGGTAGAAAATTCTTGGTTGTTAGAATGACATAAGCTATAATATTTTAATCAAAGTAATGAGAGGGGGGGTTACTTTTTTAACATAATAATATATATTATATACTCGTATAGACGACAATATCAAAAATGCGGTCGGGTTTTTAAAGCTTGCTTTTTATTACACTTAAGTACTTAATTTGTTTCTTCTACTAGGTTGATTTTTGTCCTTTTGTTAGATGTCTGAATAAACATTTTGCGTTATTATTTCTTATTCATGTTTATGGACTATAACAAACCTTTACAGATAAACAGCAAAGTTAAATATTGCGCTGCATCTGTCGTGGATAGAAACCGAAAACCGAATAGTGTCACGTCAAAACGTTCTCATGCTGTGAGTGGAATCGCTAATTGTTTATTGGCAAACGAGTGTGGTGAATTTTTATTGCAGTTTAGATTAACTTGGCAATGAACTGCATAAGGAGGCACGGCGGGTCGTGGACATATATTAAGACCGATTCCTATTCAGAACTTGATTGGATGGGTTTTATTTTACTCTTAATGACTTTAAATATTTGGTCAGAATGAGGATAATGATCGTTAAATGGCTATGACAAAAGAGAAGTAAACGTAAGTCAATTGTTTTTGAATAGGTAGGCTTCTTGGAGAAGTCTTGAGTTGTGTAAGGAGGAAAACAAATAGGAAATTAAACAAGGTAAAGATGTAGGGAAAAGTCCTTCGCGGAAAGGACTGCACGCAAGTAAGAACAGTTAAGAACTCCTTTAACGACAAAATAGTAAATAAGGACTAAATTATTTTAATAAAATTATTTTTACTTTGGCTTTTGATGATAATATTAATGATGATTACAATAATGTCCTTTGGTTAGTAGTGCAAATTGTTAGCATAGAAGATTTATATAATAATGATTGGAAGAGGAACGAAGTTGGTGGATCGATTGAAACGATCCACTTGCATGATGTGAATGACATCTAAAAAAAACGCCCGAGAGACAATGACTTGTGATTGGCAGGCAATTAATGAGACAGAGTTTCAAAAGTCGTATATGTAGTTCTGTCTCTTTTGTTTTCTTGGAATTTCGCAGGTTAAAACAGTTAATTAACGGATGTATTGGACGCATCAGATGTGTCAATTGTATTTAAGTAGTGATATTTAAAAAGTGAAAAATATTTAACGAAGAATAATATCACGGAAATACTAATAATACAGTTCGATTCTTAGCAAAATTCTAAGTATTCCAGATCTATTACATCAGAGTCCGCTGAATGCCCTGTACGGTACAGTTACGTGCATATTATAACACGTATCGCTTTCATGGCGATAAGGAAACTTTCGCACGGCGTCGTGTTACGGGAAATCCATCTCCTGACAACCTTTAAGATGATTTTATCGACCAAATAAGTAAGATCTTAGAGTCAACTTAATCGGCATTCGGATGTTTGTACGTTGGGTATTTGACAAGAACTTGAGTGCTGTAGAGTAAAGTAGAAGAGAAGTCGAGGCAAATACAATTCGCAAAATGAACTTTTTTGGGCATGGTCCCCAGCCATCAATCTTTCCTCCTTCTTCGACTCCACAATTCCACATGCATGATTAACATTGAGGATATTATAATTTTCTGCCACATGCTCGGAAATGGGAACCTTACTGTCGTAAAATCAGCCCGCGAAGTTCTGAGTTCCAGGTCCAGGAAAAATTAAAAAAAACAAAGTTATTATTTACCAACGGCAGCGGCCGCTAAAATGTATGAAATTTCATTACGTACCTGGTGTTTTACTTTTTAAAACCATGTTTGGACTAGGATAACTATCTCCAAACAGCCAAACACTCGTGCAATCATAATTCTTCCTTGTACATTTAACTTTTTAAATGTCATGACTAAAAAGTTCAGCCTTTTCAAACAGCGTTTACAACGTACCTATTAAAAAGTGTGTCAAACTGTTTGCCTTTTTTTAAATAGAAATAGCGTTTATAAACCAAATAAATTGCCGAAATAACATAAACGCGTAATAAATGTTATAGTTTAAACTATATTTTATTCAAATTGAATTTATTACGTTTAAATTTGTGATTTTATTTAATGCTTTATTTCAGTGTCATACTAAATCGTACGCTAGTTTTTTTATTTCAAGGAAATGTTGGAACTGTGTTTAATATTATATTAACAATTGTGTTAAATTTCCTCACATTGTTGGAGAAAAGCACTATACAAGCCTCGACCGGGAAGGGCGGTTGCTGGTCTCGTATATAGCGCGGCCTCGACTGCGTCTCGGCCACGCTAACTCTACTCGTCCCGCAATGGCCTACTTCCCGGTCTGTGCATTAATCTACTATTATTTCCAAAGATGAGCATTCCAAATCTTGGTATCGGAAAATTCCAAAAAAAGTTTTGATTCGCAAAAATGTACGTTTCGAATTTATCCTGCTATTTTCTAAAATAAAATGTTACATATTATTTGACCTTGAAAATGGCCAGTTTTCAAGCTTCAGTGATATCAAACAAAACAAGCAAATCACTGTCCCCAATGACATAAGCCTGACGGGAAAAGCGATCATAACATATACATCACTTGTTTGTAAGAGTCGAAAACAAGTGAATGCGGTGTCTACATCCTCTGACAAAGGCCGCTATTGTCCAAACGGAATACAAATTGAACGATATTATGTAATTCACATGTTACAACGTTAACATCCTACGTTGTTTGAGTGAAAAGTGAAATGTCGATGAAAAGTAACTGTCTCATTTGCATGCGTAGAATTCTACTTGTAATTCTTAGTAACTATTCTAACGTAACAGGTAAAACATATATTATAGATACCGTGTAAATAACGCTTGTTTTTTTGCTTGTGGCGAATTTATATTCGCCACACGCAACGCAACGCAATCATATGAAGAAGATTATTTATTATTCATACTCGTATCATGAATATAATGTCGTTAAAAGATATCCTAGAAAAGGTCAATTCCCAGAAATAGTACAACGACTAATACGTGCTGTATTTTTGTCATTTATCTCATTTTAGTTTTTTTTGTAAAGTTGTGAGTCCAAAAAACTTTTCGCCAACAAAAAGGGGAATTATTTTTATTAAGGTCATTTAATGCATTTTGCAGCCGTTCGGAATCTTCCGTAAATACCCGCGTTACCCCTCTCACCTTTACGTAACCTGCTGAAAGGGACAGACAGTTTCATAACCTATGGCGATTGTTGTTGCTCTGATCCTTAGGTCATCATTGAAAAAACGACTTTATGTATAAAGAGACAAGCCTGATAAATTCTGCTTAGTTGTAAAATGTCTTAACTGAATAAAGTTGAAGCGTTATTATTACTTTTTGTTATGGTATTGACGGATCACCTGCTACCTATTAGCTGAGCAGGTGAAGATGCTGCATAGCAATTGAGGTTTCCGGGAATGTTCTTTGTTTAAGAGGGACGGAGTGTTATTAGACGTAAATAGATCTGCAGGTGCGCTAATTGTGATATTATTAAGTGGTATGTAGCCACTGTCAATATGGATAGGACGGTTATTTTTGAACTTTCGTGCTCTATACATGTTTGTCGTTATCTACATAGAAGCGTAACGACCATGACTTGGGAACAAGCATTTGCCTCACAGTAAGTTTATATATAAGTATTAAGATCCCAATAGGTGGCTAGGTGGTAGTACCACTGGATCATTGTACTTATTTTATTTGCCAAAATTGAAGCTTCTACATACGCCATCATCACAAGCTTAAACAAATCTATAGTTACAGTGCACATATGTATATTATGAGTATTATGTAGATATCTTAGTTCATTTTATCATGCTAACACTTAAGATAGTTCCATGGAACTAGCTTATTGCGGCCAGATTTATGGGCCACCACAATTCAAGAACCTCCAAGAGATGAGCCTTATCTTTTCTCAAAATTCAGCAATGTATCTGAGATTCCTCCATTGGTGTTGCGGGTGGCCAGGGGCGGCTGTGATTACTTTTCATCAGGGGCACGTTTTATAAAGCTACAAGTTACAATTTTACAGGTCTAAACTGGCAACACTGCTCAAATGGCTGGTCGTCATTGGTCGGGGTTGTGTCAAATGGAAACTAGTAACCTGTAAATTGTAGCTTTATAAAACAGGCCCCAGGTGATCTGTAGACTTGTTGTAAACCTGTACCTACTAAAAAAAACTGTTCTTAAATGAAATTTTATACAAGTTATTGATAATTTATCACCATCACAGGATGTAAATGAAAGCACCTGCTACACCAAAGCTCGCTCGGTTCAACGGTGATGGTCGAATTATTCAAATACGGGGTCCGTGAGAAATCGACTTCCGTGGTCAAAGTGCCAGGCAAAAGCGATATACATAATCATGCGATAATTTGAGGGAAATCTGTTGAGGCTTTGTGTATGGATGATGTTTGCTTTCCTTACAAAAACTGACTGAGTCACTAACCCAGCACACAATCGCAGGCGTCTCTTTGTATGACATATTTGATTTGGTTACAATTATTGGGTCACTGTTTGCTTTAAGTGTTTTTTATAAGTGGGGAGTAGTAAAGTCGTCAATTGATTTGTTCATTTTACTTACATATTTGAGAATCTATTAACAGTATTTTTACTTGTATGTCCTTATTAGATTCCAATACGGTAAGGGCCAAACGGAGTCCTATTGCTATCACTGAGCAACCTGTCCATCCGTCTGTCTGTACGTTCTCCAGTCTATTAGCTAGGGTCCCTAGTTAAACTAAAAGATAAAACAAAGAAGTTAAAGGCAATTTATTTCTATCTTATTACTTTATTACACTGTTTTAACGAAGACCTAAGATTGCGGGAAACCGATGGATACAAAATATGTCCCGTAGTGGACGTCTTTCGGCTGATGAACACTTTTAACTTTGCCATAGTTACCATACTACAGAATACTTATTTAATTAGGTGTACGCGTTATTCAAATAAAAACGATATCCGCTCTTCACTCGGGCCTCATCCGAAAAGAAAGATGATCGCGAAAGATGAATAGTTTTATACAAAACGATACGAGAAATATTAATAGCAAAATCCATTAGTTGCGCAAGATTGCTTCTATTTCTAAACACGAAATTATAAAGTAACGTAATCCGAAATTCATTCATAAAGAGTATTCACTTAATTATACATCTAAGAGAAGACCGCGAATGTTTGCTGATGAATCATTAATCTACTATTAAGAAATAATTACTTTTAGATCTATGGGTTAGATTTAATTTGATGCAATTTATAAAGTCTGTGTATTCGTCTTAAGGAAGTAGATACTCATTAAACCTTTAAAATATTACCGAAAGCTTTTTTTTTAATTATTGCAGGATATAACTATGACAACTCAATTATTACTTGGAAAGTAAACAGCCTATACTCGTACCGTAAACTCATGCAAATATCGCACCTTCAGAACAAAAGTGACCTAATTCAAAATTTCAGCTTTCAAACTACAAGTCATAAATTTATTATTATAGAGACCTAACTCGAAATTTAAAATTCAGAATTAGGTCACTATTGTTCTGAAGGTACGATATGTTCGTAGCTTGCAATAATTGTCAAATTTTCTTCATAAACTGAAAAATAAGTCAACTCGCTGTCCTTTTATTAATAGTGAATATCGTTTGATGTAATTAATTAGAAAAGTTAAAATCTGGTGCTTGAAACTTTGACTATTTTTGCAAGGTACACATATTTTTTAACAATGCTTAATAATTATTTTAAGTTGGTAACTGCCACTATCACAATATCATTTCGTAGCCACTAGCCAGTCCTAATAAATATAATTGTAGTTCTTAAATAAAACATAGAACACCAACTTTTCTTCTTTAGTTCTTTGTAAAACACTTTGGCCATAAGCCAGATTTCTAGTTTATTTACATTCAGGAAATAATTCATAACGGCAAGCGTTATCACACGGCACGTTCCAATTTCCTGTAGACCAAATAGGTACAGCCTTATCAGTATCGGTAAAAACGCAGGGCGCGGCGCTTTCTTCTTGCATAAGTCTTACGTCTAGGGTCTATCAACTTGACAGTCCAGACAAAGTAATGAGGATGCTAAAATAACAAGTTTCTTTTTTATGGCGTAGAGAAAGAAAAGGGGCATACAGGCCTGATGATAAGTGGCAATCTGTGACCCATAGACATTTGCATTCTCAAGTCTACAATCTTAAGACGCAAATGTCTGGCCGACCCTGAGGACTAAGATGGAATGCCTCTATGCTAGTAATTTCCTTGGTTGTTCTTATCCCAACACCGGAGCACAACAATGCACTGCTGCTTGGCGGAAAGTTAAAAGATAAGATAGTACTGGCGACCCGAATGGACCCTACACAAGGTCCTTCCACCACTAAATTATTACCCGGATATTTTATTGATTGCATTCATAAGGTCCTTTGCTACTCGCATCCAGTTTCCTGCGACCCTTATCAGATCGTCGGTCCACCTAATACAACGCATAAAGAAAATTCAAGACTCGGAAACAGTGTTCTTATTACAAATTGTTTACCTTTATTTGGGTTAGTTAGAACGTTAGACTCTTAGCTTCTTCGGCAGGTCTCTCTATCTTACCTTTTCCAATATTGAATCCATGTCTTATCTCTATTGAAGATACAGAAGGTCCATTTTGCCATTTAAGCTTCTCTCATTTGCCAGAATGTCTTAAAACCTTCCTTTTTGAGTATTCAGGTAAAAAAACACCAGCCCCCTATTTCACCATCTTGACAATGACACGTGACAGGTAACAATTCGGTATACATTGCGAATTTAACACGCTGATTCATCACTGGGTTTCATATAAGCTGCGCCATGTACACTGAAATGTCACCTGTCACCTGTCATTGTCGGGATTGTGAAATAGGGAGCAGGCCGCCCTCGATTTTGTACAATTAGTTTCCCGCTACTCTCCTAATTTCTCTCTATGGGGGTCGATTTTGGAAAAATCCTTTCTTAGTTCACACCTAGGGTACCCAAGGAATATTCTCTCCCAAATTCCTAGGTTTAGCGGTTTAGTCAGTCAAAGAGTTTTTTAAGTATACATTTTAAGAGGCCACTTAATGCTGTCACGCTATCACAAGTATCAAAACGGATGGCTTTATGTGCTTCCGCGTGAAGAACGTGAGATGAAGATAGTAGCGCGTAGGGTTGCCATATAAGAGCATCCGTGGCCTAGTGGTTTAGAGGGTCGACTCGTGATCGTAAGGTACCGAGCTCGAACCCCCGCGGTCACCATGTACCAATGAGTTTTTCTAACTTAAGTGCATTAACCGATGCTCTTACGGTGAAGGAAAAACATCGTGAGGAAACCTGCACATTCGAACAGCTGAGTGTGTAAGAGGGTAATTGCACAAAAGATCCTAAAGGGTCGAAGTGTATCCGAAAGGGCCCATCTGTAAGATAAGATAAGGGTTGCCATATGTAGAAATTAAGTCCTGAAAAGAGTTCTAAGAATTTCAGTTGTTGCGAGAAATGTCAGGACTTTTCGATTCACGAATCGAAAAGTCCTGACTTTTCTCGCAACAACTGAAATTCTTTCTCAATTTGTGCATTTTTTTCTTTTTGTTACAATTTCGGTTCTTTTATAAAGCACATGTTTATAACTTTCATAGTTATTTTGTGTGTGTGTTGTACTATATTTTTTTGGATAAATAAATTGTAAAAATGTGAATTTTGTTTTTGTTTTTGAAAAAACCTGACATTTGCCGAGTCCGGCCGCAATCCTGACAAAAGTCCTAAAATCCTTACACGTCAGGACACATCCTGGCGTATGGCAACCCTAGTAGCGCATGCTTAGATTGCAGCGTCAGATTCAAACAATTACTGTTTACTATAAAACCATAACGTTTACTTAAAAATAAAACGCTACGAAAAATACTACGATAAAGAAGTTATAAGTACTTAACTATTAATTCAAACATGCGAAAAAAGTGACATGTTTAAAAAATAAAACTATCGAAGTTTTTGTTTGTAATCGTGTTTTCACGTGTGACAGTTTCAAGTTTTAAGGGAAAATGATTTTAATATACTCAAATAACAGAGACTTTTTGCGGTATGGTTATTAAGATCCAAATCGTAGATGAAGAACACTACTGACTGAAGCATTTATGGCCTCGTAACATTTATTTAACTCTTAGTTAGATTGAATATTGTGAATGACCATTAGATAATAAAGCCGTCTTATCCAGCCTTATCAGCTGATACTGATACTGATGTTAAAACGCGCAGGCGCCGCTTTCTCTTGCGCAATCCTTACATCACAAGGGACTAAGGTTTACGTGTCAATAGCTTTATGTAAAGGAAAATTTAAATAAACATTTTCACGTTTTCTAAAGAAAACCAACGGGTAATAAAGTAAGAGTTATTTAACCACGTGGGTTCAAAGTTGCGTCACTAATGCGTTGTTTTACTGTCTATTTATGTTAATGTTACATTATTTGAAATTATTTACGACCAGTTACAATTAACGGATGATTTATAACTACGGAAGTTCTGTCTACTTATTAACTTTGGGTAATTTGTTAAAATTTATGATTGTCTTGTTATGCATTCTGTAAGTTAAGTTTAAAGCCGGCTTTCTTGTTAATTCTTAATGGATATCCGTTTACAACTTCTTTCTTAGCAATATAAATACTTATTTATTTATTTAAAATTTATTACACGGTACAAAAAGTAAGTTGAAGACGTGGTTTTAATGCCTTGATCTAAAAAATTGTCCACCAGTCAACCACTAATGGCCGAACCCTATATTCAAACAGCGGATAGATAGGCTTACTTCGGGTTAAAATTTGACACAGTTTGTATGGACAAATGTCATATTTTAATCCGGAGTAAGTCTTATCTGTCCGCGGTTTGAATGTAGGGTTTAGAAAAAAAATATGTTTGCTTGTAAACAAGCTCGTTTAACTACTAGGTACCTACAAAACCACACCTTAGTAAACATTCATGACCTGTAACCCTTGGGTGGCATGAGCTTCGCCGGTGGTCAAGTGAGTTTACGGTACTAGATTAGAAAAGTGTAAATTATCACCGTAATAGTGAGAGCCGTCTAACACGTAATTTATACTGCAGGGGCACGTTTTATAAAACTACAAGTAACAATTTTACAGGTCTAAACTGGCAATACTGCTCAAATGGCTGGTCGTCATTGGTCGAGGTTGTGTCAAATGGAAACTTGTAACCTGTAAATTGTAATTTGTAGCTTTATAAAATAGGCCCCAGGTGGCGTGGGTGTAGCCCTTATACAAGACCACTATGTTTATGTCATTTCGCTATATCAATCACGTTTTTTAAATGACAGGAGGCGAGAAAATTGCCCATAGATGGCCAGTAATAATTAATACAGTTACACAATACGTTACTTTAATATAAATCCGATACGAGCGCACGCGCATTGACACGTGTAATTACATAAAGCGCACGTTCAAAAGTAAAAAGTAACAAGTCAAGATTAATGACTTTTACATTGAGCTGCGTCCACGCTTGTCAAGATTCAAATTTGATTGCATTTTTACTTCGAGTTATGTCTTTCAATTTTAAAACGTTCTGTATCGCGTGCGTGGCGCCGTTTCGTCTAACTTTCCAACCAAAATTTACACATTCATTGCCACCGACTACCGATATCAGGTCCAAATGTATGGACATTGGAAAGTTTGGCATTTAATGTGTTAATGGTTCAAGTTTAACGCTTCGAAACTTCACCAATTAATGTCAAAGTTGTTAACAGTTTTTGTTTTCGACCTTCGAAAATCGTTTTGTTTCGTTGGAGTAGGTAGAGTTCTTAAAGCAATAAACAATTCAAGCAAGCTTTTCCAAACAAAAGATAGGGTAAGGTATTTAAGCAATTGTTTCATAGATTCTAATTATTTCACTCGACCTGTTACCTACACGTTTCTGTTTAGCACAAGCTGTTCGCGACTGGTTTCGTGGTTGTTCGCTCAGTTATCGCTTTCCAACTCATTTACAACGATAGAGACGCATTAGCAACAAGCGAGAACATACTCGTACAAGATGGGCTTCGCTAAGATAAAGTAACATAGCCAGCTGTGACTCTGACTGCAGATGAGTAAAGGTTTCTGGTATTGGCCAACAGTGCCAATTTATACCCAGGTAAGTTATAGGATATATGTAGATATATTGCTAATTGCTAGCTATAATTGCAATCCTGAGTCGTGTTTAAGTATTAATTTAATTTTCTTATGAATGCTGTTTCTAGGATCCAATCCGTGATCATTACGATCACTTAAAATATGAATAAATATTCATGGACAATGTCACACAAATTGGCTAGTCCCAAAATGAAGCAGGCTTGTAGGGTCGATATTGGCTCATATAAAATTGGTCTTTAGATTTTTTTATACTAATAACAATTTGTGTCTATACCTACACATCATTTCTTCGAAAAATTTTGCTCATACTTTTTTGTTCATACTTTTTTAACTCATAATCATCGCAACTCATAATGCACTTTTTTAAGAAACTGTTACTTTTTTTGTTACTAACCTAACCTAACCTAATTTTATCTACACGTAAGATATTTAAGAAATTCGGAAAAGTGTACGGAAGAGTGATCATTATGATGTAAAATGGTATGAGAAAAAAATTCGGAGTTGCAATTTTATATGAACTTTGGCGCACCCGGGCTTGTACTATGGGTAGTTGGGTAGGTTTGCTTATATCCGTTAATACCTCATATAATATGATTTCCCACTGAGTCATAAATGTCTCATCGATCATCGGTATGGATCAATCTAATCGGAATGCAGCCGGCGCGGTGCCACGCGGTCTGTCATGTGCGATGTGAAGGTTGCCAACACAATCCTTCTTCCATTTAAGGGAAGACATTGATACAAGCATCAACATTTGTATGTAATAACTGTCTATTCGATTTCTTTATTGAATCAAAAATAGTAGCTAGATACGTTGCTCTATCTATCATATATTTAGCTCATTTTCCATTGGTGTAACAAGATCACACAGGTGGGCCGTGTTTGCGAAGATGACCAGTTGTAACATGAAGTGATATTTGAAGTGACTCAGGTGTAAGTAGTTCAACACTAATAGAGATTATTATACCAAAGAGATAGTATCTGAGTATTTTGTGGTCTTGGCATCAGTCCTTCCTTCATCATCTTCAAGCCCTCCACTGTTGCACATTGTGTCTTGCGATGCCAAATAACGGTCTATTCCGGGCTCTATTTATTGCGCCCGAATACGACCTGCAAAATTCGGCTTCGAAAAACTGTGTAACGTAACGTCGTCTATATAAAGTTTCCCTTCCGTGCGAATTCTTCACAAATCAAGTGACACTCTGATCTATTGTGACTGTACCACAATTATTATGGCTACCGTTCATAATACAAACTATACCGTTTACTGATACGTTGAATGTGTGGCATAACTTTGAAAGGCGTCGAAATGGCTCGCAATCTTCACTCGTTGACCATAATTGCGCACATCCCGTGGCAGAATCAAACAACTGACCAGCTTCTAATCACCCTTAAATCATACCACATAAAGTTCGGAATTGTTCTTTACTGTTTTAAATCTAAATACAACTTTAATTTTGCTGTCAATATAAGCGTTATTACCATTAATTTAGGTTGAAGATGTGTTAACGATGTACGGTCTCACTGACGGAGAGATCCATAGCGGATGCTATGCAGCATGTACCTACAATGCTTTCCTGCATCCTGCAGATTAATGCGTCCGACTTTGCGTTTTTTCTCTCAATTGCACTGGATATACGAGTACAGTTGTTATAATTTGCCAGTATTTCAATTATATTACTTAGTATCAGCAGAGGATCTGGATAAAAAGTATTTGGAGTTTGTTATCGTTAGGAATCCAAAATGTGTAAGATTGTCGTAAGCTGTCAGACGGTCGCATCAATTCCATACATTTTGTCCGCTTTCGAAAATCGTTTACGTTAGCGTTAGGTAACTTGTCTAGCCGCACAGATCTTTTACGTTTGATTTTAATGAAAATAATAAATCCTGAAACCGTCGTTTTTCGGTTATTGAGTGGTATGAAATATTAATGAATGAATGAATGAATGAATGATATTTATTTTCCAAAGCAAGTCACATACATTGCATGTTATGTCAAAAGTACAAGAAATTACATTGGAATCGTCAAAAATATACACAAATTTATAATCAAAAATAGAAATGAAGTCAGGATAACAATAAAAATACAAAACTAGGGAGTTATTTATTTATTTATTTATTAAGAAACAAACGGTCATATACAATGATGAATATAAACTAGAAAATGTTAAATTAGACCTACAGTTTCCTTAATTTATATAAAGTAGGTACTAAATTCCATTAATTACTGGAACAAGTGCAAACAAAAAGCTATTATTACAAGAGCAAGCAAAACTAAGTATTACAAGTATCCCCACAGAGTACTTAAACATAAAGCAGAGCTCAGAGGTACTAGACAACATACAAACTTAACGCTACCAATGCTCGAGATTACATCGTGACAACTTAACTTTAATAGTATTTAAAAAAAAAACGGAGTCCAGTCCCTAACCAAGCTCCAGGCCTGTTACATCAGTACAAGACAACGTTAAACTCACAACATACTTAAAATACATATAAAACCTACAAGACTCGGTAACAAATACCTGCGCTCATACACAAATATCTGCCCCCACCGGGACACGAACCCGGGACCGCCGGCCCCGCAGGCAGGGTCACTACCAACTAGGCCAGCGTGTCATTAATATATATACACACACACACACACAATACAACTTAAACACACTAAATAAACTTTACAATAAATTTAAGTAAAGGATTCCTTTAAGGAGATCAAACTGCAATTAAATATATCGACACCCGCTAGCTTTTCACTTTGGTTATATAGTCTGCAAGCACGTCTAACAAAAACATTCCGTGCGTAACATGTTCTGCTGCAAGTAACAGCGAATAATTCCTTTTTGCGACATTGGCGCTGACGCGCACGAGGAACTTTAAAATTTACTTTTTGAAGAAGTAAGGGGATTTCCAGGCGCGAGTGTACAATTTTGTATAATAAGACAGAATCCACGCAGTCACGACGAGTACTTAGCGACTGCATACTATAACGTTGCAAAGAGTCACTGTAATCAACGTAGTTTTGGCTTCGCCCAATTCTATAATCAAGGGTTTTTAAAAACTTTTTTTGGAGTCTTTCTATTCTGTCGATGTGAACAGCATGGAAAGGCTTCCAAACAGAACAAGCGAATTCCAGATGACTACGGACATAGCTATTAAATAAAATTTTATAAGTTAAAACTTTTTTAAAAGGTTTACATACACGTAAAATAAATCCTAGTTGTCTGTACGATTTTTTTAAAATACGCTCTATATGAGGAATAAACGACAATTTAAAATCCAATATGACGCCAAGATCGCGGATCTGTGTCACTCTTTTTAAAACATTATCACAAAGTGAGTAACTATAATTAATATTTTTCTTTTTTTTAGAGAAGGTTATAATACTACACTTGTCATTATTTAAAAATAGACTATTTTCAAGACAGTATCGTTTAAGGCTAAGTAAATCTTCCTGCAAAAGTTCACAATCTGAATTGTCCTTAATTACTTTATAAATCTTGGTATCGTCAGCGTAGAGTAGCACTTTGGAATGTTTAATGTATCTAGATAAATCATTTATATAGAGTATGAAAAGCAATGGCCCCAAGTGAGATCCTTGGGGGACCCCAGAAGTGATAATCTTGCAACGTGATGTATAACCTGCCATGACCACAGCCTGACTCCTATTCTCTACGTACGACTTTATCCAGCGAAACAGATCGCCATGTATACCGAGCTGCCAAAGCTTAAGCAGTAATGTACTGTGACAGATCTTATCAAATGCCTTGGCAAAATCAGTATACACAGCATCAACACAATAACCATTGTCCATTGCGCCCACAACATCGTCAGTGAAAGTTAACAAGTTACTGTCGACTGAGCGACCTTTGAAAAAACCATGTTGATTAGGATTAATTTGATGTCTAGCGACATCAAAGAGTTGCTGCGTGATTATCTTTTCAAGGGTTTTGCTGAAATGACACAGTTTTGATATCGGTCGGTAATTCTCAACTTCGCGGCTAACTATTCCTTTGGGTATGGGAGTTATCCACGCCTGTTTCCAGGCTACCGGAACACAGCCTTCTCGTACCGATTTCTTATAAAGAATAGATATTGGTTTAGCCAAAGAATTAGAACAATTTCTAATAAACAACGGGTGTACGCCATCCGGTCCTGCACTTTTATGGATATTAATTGAATTTAAATGTTTAAGGACAATATTTGCATCGATCTCAACTGAGTTTATGTCAATAAGAGGATTTGAAGGTGGCTCTAAACTATCAATATCAGGCGTGTATGGGTTAACTTTCTCGAAGACAGAATGGAAATGATCATTGAAAAAATTACAAATACGTTCTGTTTCCGAGGAAATCATCCCTTTATAAGACATCGTTTGTGGAAGTATATTTTTAGAAAATAATGATTTGACGTAGGTCCAAAAAAATTTTGGATGAGATTTTATTTTTTGTTCAGAGTAGTCAATATACCTATTATAACAACTTGGCTCCATCTTCTCAGCACGTTTACGTAACATTTTGAAACTTTGATAGTCGAGAGGGTTACCGTATGTTTTCCATAATTTGTGGTATTTGCGTTTTTCACATAAAATTTTCCTTAGAGCTTTACTATGCCAGACCGGTACAGTGGACGACGAGCGTACCTTTCGGGTAGGAACATACATGACAAAAATATCATTTAATAGGTTATAAAAAACATCGATACATTCATTTAAATTACGGTTAAGAAATAAACTCGACCAGTTTATTTTAGACAGTTCTATGTTCATAGTTTTAAAATCAGCCAAGTGAAATGTTATCACCGTTAAGGATCGTCTTAAAAAATAGCATGCAAACAAATTAGCATATTTTTTTTTAAAAATATTTAACATAATAAGTCAAAACATCAGAAATAATAAAAACAATAAACAGATTAAATCAAAACATTTTAAATAATTTATGTACCTACTTATAAATTAAGGTCCATAAACTCTTTAACTGAGTACAATGGATTTTCCAATAAAAGGTTTTTCAGCCGGCGTCCAAATGCTTCGTCGGATGGTTCATTCCTAAGTTCGGAGGGTAGACGTTCGTAAAAGGTGGGACCAATCACGCGCGGGTTCGCGGGTTATTAGGACAAGTCATTGTGAATCAATCGTAAGATACGCTGTGAGATTTAACACACAGCCGGAACCGCTAGAACTGAGGGGATATTCCTTGGATATCGCAGGGGTATAGGCTTGAGTCGGTCAGGAACTAAGAGCTAAAAGGAATAAATTCCCGTCACAGATAGAAAGAAACTAGTTCTTCGTAAACGATCTTAATCGGTCTTCGGTCCTTTAGGTCAGCAATTGTTGAACATATGAGCTAAACAGCGCGAACGAGTTAAGAGCACACGGCGCACGGCGCTCGATGTGAACGAGATAAATAGTACCTTTTTCAAAGCGTGTCCTCCTCAGATCTCAAAACTTGCTCCGGAGCTAAAGGACCTAAAGGAACTAAAATACCGAACTAGTTCCTTTGACTAATTGACCGAGATCGGAGCGCTCCCTTTAAAGAGCGAGCGGGCGCAACTCTCCAGGGGTGCACTAAGAAGAGATTTTTGGAAACACACCCTAAGGGGTTTAAATAGGGGGGAGTAGCGGGAAACTAATTCTACGCGTAAATAGTAGCGGGCGTCCTCTATTATTAACATTTGTTATATGATTTACATGCAAGGTATTTAAGTAACAATATAAGTGAAGTAGTGTAAAATATGATGGAATAAATATTATAATAAATACAATACGTTTGTGTTTGTTTCAGGCGCCAAGAATGGAGTGTGCTGCTGCTGAGCTCAGCAGGAAACTAAGAGTTGATCAGGTATGTACGAAGTGGTTTAAAGGAACATGAATGGATTACACCTATTGAACTCCACAGACGAAGTTGAAATACGAGCGGTAGAATTGAAAACGAATGGTGTGGACCACTCGTCTTTAAATTTTCTATCGCTCGAAATTTCAAAAATACGGATTCACAGATTTTGCTCACTTCAGAGTGAAACTTTCGAGCGCTCGAAAGTCAAAAATCAGCATCCTGGCCGTCAACTGAAAGTCGAGCCACACTGACGCCACGACGGCTACAGCAGTCACAAGTTCAAGATTAAAAGAGACTTTGCTTCGTGTCAATAAGGTGTAATTTGCATAGCGTGTTTGGCATATGATTGACACATTTTGTATTCGACTTAGGGTGATGGAACCAGTAATGGACAAGGCACCAAATGGATACTTGATTCTTATTTTACAGAAGATATTTATTCATTTGTTTTGCATCAATCAATTTAGGGCCGTATGAAATTTGAATAAAGAGTGAAGTGTCCATTACTGGTACCTGTCAGCTAAAAGTGTCTATCATTGGTGCCGTCACCCTAAGACGTTTACAAGTTTATACCGCCGTAGTTTGTTGAAAATACTACATCAGGCACCACGACTGAATCAGGAATTCACCGCCGTATTGTCCAATTCAAAAGTCAGTCTATAAAAGAACTAATAGTAGGAGATCCGAATAGGAGACGATTTGGACCGGGCTGTTTATTCGATAAAAAGTATTTTATACCAAATTTAATATGCTAAGTAATATATGGCGAATAGGTAGGCAAAAAAAAATCAGTCCAGTATATAATTAATAAAAAAAATAAAAATTAACTTCGTTTTAAAAAAATACGATAGCTTGTTTAATGGACAAATTATTTACCAATCGAAAGTATGAAGCCTATAGAATATGCAAACGTTAGTTTGACTTTTTTTTTCTCGTCAATCTATTGGGTAGGCAGGTATGAACAGGTAAGTTGGTACTAGTAATTTGCACCAAACCTAACGTTTGCATATTCTATAGACGTCATACTTTCGATTACTATGTAATTTGTCTATTAAACAAACATATGCAATTTAAAAAAAAAAGTTTTTTTTTTTAATGATATAAGTACTGGACTGAAAATGTTCAGCCTAACTATTCACCACATATTATTTAGCGTATTAAATTTGATATAAAATACTTTTCATCGAATAAACAGCCCGGTCCAAATCTTCTCCTATTCGGATCTTAGACCATAAATCTTAATGTGCTGAAGTTACTCTTTAGGGTTCCGTACCCAAACCATATAAGACTCCACTGTCCTCTAAGCTGTATATCATGAACCGTGATAGCTAGATAATTGAAAATTTCACAGATGATGTATTTTTGTTGGAGCTATAACAACAAATATTAAAAACAAAATAAAATAAATAGGTATTTTAGTGGGGCTCACATACAACAAAAGTGATTTTTTGCCGTTTTTTGCTCGACATTAATAACGGCAACTGGTATAGTGTTTAATGTTGTATAGATAATGATACGGAACCCTTCGTCCTCGAATCCGACTCGCACTTGGCCGGTTTTTTCAAATATTACAAACTTTCGAGTTGAAATTGGAGAAAAGCGACCTATAGCATTCCGCTGTACGAACCGGGCCTCTACGCCCATTAAGAAACAAATGCGTGCGCACAGCTGTTTCAATTATTCACTTTCTAACCTATACCTTTGACAGCTGTCAGGTGACACGCGCAGGCGCAGTAGGTCTCTTACGCAACCGGTTTTACACCTGTTCCAGCTTTAAAAAATAATAAACAACAGAGAGAATGCGACCGACTTGTAGGTCACTTTTTATCGGCACCAATTATGTTAGGTCAATTTTCTTATCGGAATTCAACGTAATTTTTAACTGGATCTTAAGTCAATATTTATTTTTTAAGCGACGTTTATTTCATTTTTGATTGGTGTCTGTAATCAGAGTTTTGGAACGGAAAATTATGTAAGGTTATTAATTGGTTAACGAAAAGGTAGCTTAATTTTAGGGTACGTATCAGAACGCTTAAATTTAAAAAGCATAATGTATCATAATACCTAAAAGTTCATAATACCTAAAAGTAGTTTTTTCTGAAACCGTAAACTTTTCAGGATTGTTAGAAAACAAACCTAACCTAACCTAACGAGTTGTACACAATTCCGTTTTCAAAATTCCTGAAAAGTTTATGGTTTCAGAAAAAAACTATTTAGGTATTATGAACTTTTAGGGATTATGATACATTAGGCTTTTTAATTTTAGACATTGCAATACGTACCCTAATTTTAAGCGTGGCTTAATTTACTTGATATTTCCTGTGGCGAGTTAACTGCTGCTTTCTTAAAATAACGTTTTTTTAATCAAACCTTTGTCGTGAGGTTTATACATAACTCAATTATGTTTGAGCAGATTTTAATTCTCTCGTTATGTCCAAAGCGTAAAGTGTTTAATAAGGGGCAGTGCCCATAAAGCCAGCTGTCATTTTACTAAATTAACTTTTTATTTTATTAACTAGACATACGTAAGGAATGTCACGTCATGCCGTGCCCCTGGGCTATTCAGCCGGAGACAACTTTAGCAAAGCGTAATTCTAAAAAGCGTGATATTCCTTATGAACTTGCACGAACGGTCTGAACTTTCGTACGTCAAAAATTACAATTATTCTTTACATAGACGCATACCTACTTTTAAAAGTAAATGTCACGAACATTGTTGGTTTTGCTACGCTCTGACAAATAACCAGAGGTCGGAATAGGTAGTGCTTATTAACCTAAACTTGACTCATATTCATTCATGCGTGAGTGAGATGGCAATACGTTATTGAATGAAGATGCAACAAGTTTAGGTTAATAAGCACTACCTATTCCGACCTCTGCAAATAACGCTACGGTTATGATCAAAGTTACAGCACGACATCCATAATAGTTATTGATCGGTAATCTTCGTTTTAGGGTTCCGTACTCAAAGGGTAAAAACGGGACCCTATTACTAAGACTCCACTGTCCGTCCATCCGTCTGTCTGTCTGTCACCAGGCTGTATCTCATGAACCGTGATAGCTAGTCAGTTGAAATTTTCGCATGTCATGTATTTTTGTTGCGGCTATAATAACAAATACTAAAACAGAATAAAATAAACATTTAAAGAGGGCTCCCATATAATAAACCTGTTTTTTACGTTTTTTGCTCGATATTTATACTCGTAACGGCAACAGGTAGACTCTTGAAATATTCACAGAATATTTAGTTGTATGTTCACGTTATAAATAAATAACTAAATTAAAATAAAATAAATATTTTAGGGGGGCTCCCATACAAATAACGTGTTTTTTTATAGATAATGGTACGGAACCCTTCGTGCGTGAGTCCGACTCGCACTTGGCCGGTTTTTCTATGAAACACGAGTGACAAATATACTGACGGGTACGTATCAGAACGCTTAAATTTAAAAAGCATAATGTATCATAATACCTAAAAGTTCATAATACCTAAAAGTTGTTTTTTCTGAAACCGTAAACTTTTCAGGATTGTTAGAAAACAAACCTAACCTAACCTAATGAGTTGTACACAATTCCGTTTTCAAAATTCCTGAAAAGTTTATGGTTTCAGAAAAAACAACTTTTAGGTATTATGAACTTTTAGGGATTATGATACATTAGGCTTTTTAATTTTAGACATTGCAATACGTACCCATACTGACAGTACCAAGAGCAACTGTAATAGCGATACCCTGCTGAAAGCTATTAAAAAGGAATACTGTACAATAGTATCCAAGTCGGTGTTTTTTTGCTCTACCTCGTTTTGTTTTCAATTAAAATTATAACCAGCCAGTATTAGAATCGATTCAGTCGATAGCCGGGAGCGTCTAACGTAACGGTAACGCGTGAAGTCGAATGTCGAACATCGATTAATACGATCGTAATATCGATACGATCGGCGTTATCGCGAACCAGAACGGTAATCGAATGGGATTTTTGATTACCTATTGAGTTTTATTTGATTTTTATAAAGAATCGTGCTATTGTTTGATAATGAGAGTTTGGTGTCAAGTTTTGGTTTTTGCGATCTTTTAACCGGACCGTATTCACTACGCTGAAACGCTGAAACGAAAGGTTTTATGATTTCAGCAGTTTAAATGTAGGTATGTAAGTAAAGATTTTCCATCGTAGCGTCAAGCTTATGAACCGATGTAGATAAATGGGCGGGTCGTTGGATTTGTTACAGCAGTGTCTCATAACACTGTCTTTAAACAAAAAGATTTGAATAAGTAATCATATTCTATCTATTACGTATCAAAAAGCCTCCGTTCCACAAAGTTGATCTTAGAGAAAAGTTTTCTGTGTTTCGTTCTTCTAGGCATAATATCAGCAGAACGACAATATTTACCACATGGAAAATTTGAAGATAAAATAAACCCTAATGAATCAATAGAATACGTTATTTATATGATCTCAGGCGAATATTAGCATTAACATACCAAACATTCAAATGTCAAATGGACTAATAATTTTTATTGTTTTATTTTATTTTTTACTTCGAAAAACAGGTAAACATGGCCATACATACCTACCCATAAATTAAATAACGTAATAGTAACCATTTTTTAGTTGATTTAAGTATGACTAAGACAGTGCCTTAATGTGCTCGGTCCAATTTAAACCACGAAATTTGAGAATTTGTTGTCCTTTTCACCCATGCGTGTGAAGGTAAGTGAGTAAGAATAATGTTAAGTAAGATTATCCTGATGATTATCGTCTTATCCTTTTAAATACCTGGCGACCTCCTTTCCATGCGGCAAAATATTCTTAAAAAATTCACATTCAACCGTAGGTACCTCAAGCTTAAACAAACAAGTGTATAGATTTTTCTTTGCTTAATTAATCAATCACCAAAGACTTAGAAATCTCACTCTGGTAGATCACGTGACTCTTCCAAGTCATCTACCAGTGACGCGACTGGTTTAAAAACGAAACGAATAGAAACGTTAGTTAGCGTAATGCAGCTTAGCTATGACCCCAAGTCGTGTGATGCGTCAATTTAATTCTGAATTATCGTTGTGTTCGCTCTACCACACACCGCGAGTGATCTACTTCTGCTCGATTCGGGGTAATATTTACATAGAAACTAGAAAGCTTGGCGTTGAATCGAGGAGTAATCAAAAACCATTATTTAGTATTGCGTAACATATGTCTAGGCATTGTAATTATCTACGTATTGTATCTTTTAACGCATGTCTCTTGCTATATCATGGTGTCAAACCCGCTAGCGTTTTTGAGTTCCGTACCTACTAAATAAATTAAAGGAACAGTTACTCTTTATTATAAGTTTGTCAAGCCCCTTTTTCTCTCAAACAGCTAAAGTTATCGAGCCGGGTTCGATTCTATAAGATAAAAAGATAAAATAAATGATTAAGATAAGATAAAAGATAAAAAAGACGAAAAAACGTACCTATATACGTTTTAACCCTTAATTTGGCAGTGTATGGCATACCATACATACCATAAGGTTCACATTTTTTGTTTGATTTGTGTTTTTATTTTTTTTCTGATTCAAAATCAAAAAGGTTTGAATTCCCGACTTTTTTTATTTTTGGCAAATTAAGGGTAGCTCTTATTTACTTGACAGTAATGGCAGCTGAGATAAAAATAATATAGTTCAGGAAATATGTTTGGGCCGCCTGTTATCTACTTTGCGATCTTTTTTTCTGCGTTAAGACTTACCGTACCTATCCTTACCTTAACCTTAACCTTTCAACCCACTGTGCTGTTTGAAGAACGAGGGCAGCTTTACGATTATCTTTTGTTTGATATTAACAAAACGATCTTAGTGAAGATTACAGACGGCCAATTCATATTTCCTGAGGGCCCTGCCAAGATGCACTACGCTAAGTAGCGTTTCTATTCGTTTCGTTTTTAAACCAATCGCGTCGCTGGTAGATGACGTGTTACGAAAAGTCACGTGAATCACGTGATCTACCAGTGACGTGATTGGTTAAAAACGAAACTAATAGAAACGTTAGTAAGCGTAGTGCATCTTGGCAAGGCCCTCTGAACTACTTATACCATAACACGTCAAAGACAACATGGTTTTATTGCGTTGAGAAGAGGCCCTGAAATTGGGAATATCTAGTTGTAAGTAGTCGGTAGAAGTTTGAAATGCCGTAATGATTTATTTTAGCAGTCCAAGAATTCTAATCTAGCCATCGAATAAGTTAGTAAAACGGGTAAGGGTCGGGCTGCATAAAGTATAAAGTCATATTTTTGATAGGCATACGTGGATTCCTCATACTCATCATTACGCATAAATGACAAAAGTCATAAATTAGTTTGCATATATTTTTTAACCATAATGTTTGAGAGCATAAATAACAATTGTCATACATTTATTGCGCGTAAACACTTTACGCACAATTATCAATCGGCATAACAATTATGACTGAATTATTGACAGTCACAAACAAACGTAGCAGTTAGTTTTTGTTACGGTCACAATTCTAACCTAACCTAACCTACTTTTCGTAGCAGTTCGTTTATATTATAGTGGCAGTTCTAACCGAACCTACTTTTCTGGTAGGTCTAGCAGTATGACTAAACATAATTATGATCTACAATGCAATGACAAAAAAAAATATATTCAATATTATGGTTTAAAAAAAAAATGACATAGTACAATTATGACAATGAAAATATTATGCGCACTATCGTTAATGACAAAAGACTTTTATGAGCAACAACTTTATGCGTAAAGTGTTATGACAGTCGAAATTATGACAATAGTTGTTATGCGACCAGGCGAACACCCAGTAAAACACGATCGACCGATGAACAGAAAAATGAGTCATATTTTATCGGACCTTCAAAGCGTGCGTTGACCTGTTTGTTTGTAAATGATCCTGGTCTCCGATGGTTGAGGATCTCCTTTCAAATATTGATATAAATAAAGTGCTTTTACGTTTAAGTTCTAATCTGAGGTATTGTTTTTTGCCTGAAGCTGCATTGATGATTATATTTTGGAATTAGTTTTGATTACTTATACATACACGTTTTAAGTAACGGTAATTTGAAATAAAATAATTCGTAAATATTACGTTTATAACGATAAGACAATAACTGAAAAAATAAAAAATAAAAATTAAAACTTAGCTAAAACTATAACGCTAAATCTAATAAAAAAGGCGTCCTGCGGCAGCGCTGTCAGAAAGATAGACAATAAGGAAGCATTTCCTAGCATCCTAGCTGAATAGCGGCCTGCACACGTAATGTTCGAACTGCGGGAAACGCCACGCGCCATTCCAATCTTCGCTCCGAACCGTACGTGTAAATGCAACTGTAATAGTAAAATAGTTAAAAAACATACGGGTCGGACTGGCGCGTGGAAAGGCGCGTGGTGTTTCCCGCGGTCCAAACTGTGCCGTGTAAAGGCCGCTAATAGTTATGCTAATACGTTGAGCGAGAAATCTGTAAGATAATTTCGCCGCCGTTTTTCTCAATACCCCTAGATAGAGTAATGCACTCGCGGAGAAACGGCCATTTAAATTAATTAACAAGGATGTGGTAGCTTTCCACCTGTTTCCCTTCGCGAAACGATGTGGGGGTATAATGTACGTTATGGAAACTTCAGTGGCGGCTGCTACATTATATGAGAGCTAGCCAAGTTGCGTTAGAACTAAAAACTTCTAGAACAGCTAAAGAATGAATCTGTCAAGAAGTATGGAATGACAGGCGAAGCAAAGACAGCTTAAATAAGTCAATCACTTTCATATTCTTTAGTTTCTATAATCGTTAAACTTCGCATAATACGATTTGTCTATGTCGAATTCATAACTCCATTTAAGGGATTACTGACCACCGGGGTGCCTTATTTCAGTTAGTTTTCCAGAATTTTAAAATGATCGAAAATAGTGATTTAAACATAGTTTTTAACTGCATATGCTGATAAGTCTAAATTTTATGGCGTGTTTTGATTTCATTCAACAAAGATGGTTAAAGAAAAGTGTCATTAGAATTTATTTCTTTTGAATATGAGTGTATTTTGTACTAACTACTTATACGGTACTTAAAAAGAAAAGTTCTTTAAATAAATATTCGTACAATTATAATTTGTAATCAATGAAGGATGGATACGGAAGAAACCTTTGTTTCATCAGAACATAGACAACGCTAAAATATTCTAAAACAGCAATAGGTAAAATTTTACCGTATATCCCGTAATAAATGCAGACAGCCGTTGTATTGTTAACACATTTGATTTGTTATCTACGATCTAAGTAAGCTCAACGATCAGGTTAATTAAACTGCATATCGAGTGAGCCCGCGGGTCGATAATCAGTCGATTGTTAACTCGATTGTGCAACCGATAATTTAAACGTATCGATGGGTGAGACTGCTTGACTTAGCCCACGGGCGATGTTTATTATTTATTTAGTATTTCGTAACTTGGGATACGATCGGAAACGTCTAGTCATTATTCTTTTTTGGTGGGCCAATGACATTTCGTAGCGTAATAACATATAAGATAACATAATCATTTATGTTCTTACAGCGAGTGTCTGATTGCGTATACGCAACTATAGTTGCTGCATTGCGGTTTGAAGAGTTCACATGTATTTAAAGAAGGTTTACTACATTGGTTACACTAAAATATATTACCCATTAACGTTTGTACAATATACCTAATGGTCGCTTTTCACAAAGATAAAAGCATGGCTATCACAGATGTGTTCAACGTTGCACCTACACGTTCGTTCATTATCTATGCTTTTTTTACATAGTTCAACAAGGAAAAATTAACGTCGAATTGTACTGAATATTAAATAAAAAATAATCTGGTCTGCTCTAAATTTCGTCCAAATATGGGCAATAAAGCTTAAACTGTTTACTGATCAATAATTCCACACGTTCGAACTTACTCGAATGATCGTAGAAACTTCGAGCATGCTTGTACGTAGAGACTTGATTAATACCGTATGTTCTAACCTACTTTGGATTTACCCTACCTTTTCATAGCCCGTCCTATTCGCATCCGAGAAGATATATTATGCAAGATTTTATAATGGCGATGACAGTGATTATGATAACTCTCGGATCTAGTACGCTACTGCTCATACAAATAGTCTGTGGACGTAGACAAGGGTGCTTATGTCAATTCTATACATTTAGACAGTTTTCGAAAACGGTAGCTATCGTAGAATTCGACTTGTCGAGGCCTACCAAGATGCATTACGCTAACTAACGTTTCTATTCGATTCGTTTTTAAACCAATCGCGTCACCGGGAGATGTCGTGATACGAAAAGCCACGTTGGTCTACCAGTGATGCGATTGGTTTAAAAACGAATCGAATAGAAACGCTAGTTAGCGTAGTGCATCTTGGCAGGGCCCTCTGTTATCTGTAGACAATCATTTCAATTGTTGAACCATCATAAAACCCTATCATATGACAGTGTCAAGTTGTGAGAAAATAATAATGAATTATTGGCCCTCCGCGACAGGGCTGCCTAAGTTTGTATGTAAATATTTTATTGTACAACGCAAAAAAACAAAATACAATATTTACAAAATGTGTACAAAGGTGAACTAATCCTTTTAAATGATCTTTTCCAGCTAACCTGTAAATAGTAGCTCAACAATTAAAGTGTTCGTCTATACTTTGCTGTGGCCATTTATATTTGAAGCCGTTCTCATTTTCCTCCATTTTCTCTTGTCTCTTTCTCTTCGCACATGCATTTCATTAGAACAAGAAGCTTATTTATAATTATTTGCTGATTGACTGCGCACTTCAATATTTATTGACAATCGACCGAGACGGCACACAAACGCTCATTCATCGCCGTGCGGAGCGGACAGACAGACAAGCCTTTGTTTATTGCCTTATTGTGATCTTAAGGCCTGTGAAGCTGTTGAAGCTATGCTATGGAAGGAATTCTTTAGTTTTTACTTTTCTGTACAGTGTTCAGAGCTAGTCGCTTTTATCGCGGTGGATAAAGCATCCGTCATTTTCATACTTAAATACTGGCCAGAATGTGACAGATGTTTTACCAACGTTTATTTATCCACATCGATAAACACAGGAGTTTTAGTCGTTCGTTTTATTTTTCAAGTAATTTAAAAGATAGTTTGGGAGACGTTTAACTGTGGATGAGTGTATACTGTACTGATGGATGAGATGTAGTTTTTTTGTATAAACAATAAATAGGATAGATTGGCAATGTAAATAAGACAGCGTCAGAAATTTTCGAGTTTTCTCTTTTTATTGTGCATAAATAAAAATAAAATGTAGTAAACGCAATAAAAATACTACACTGACAACTGTTTAACTACAACAGTTCCCAGCGTGGCATTTTTAAGAGTTTTCAAATAAAGTGTACATAGTTAAGGACTAAAATTAAGAAATGGATACTTTACCATCGCGTCACAGAAATAAGGCACACATTTATATACTGCCCTCATACGCCAATATAGCAGTATAATTAATTTTCGAGACGCAATGGTATTTACTGTTTGTTAATTTGAATCCTTAACTATGTACTTTTTTTTTTTAACCGCTCGTTCATCTTTGTTTTATAGCTTCCACAACATCACCAGCTTACAGTCAGGTAAAGGCCTTAGGACCGCCGTGGGAAATACCTACTCATCGTGTCATTGAGATTTCTCTTGCACTTAATACTTTAACTGACTCATAAACACCACTTAGCAGAAACACTTACGACTTTTAGCTGTTAACAAGCAGCAGCTTCAGTAACACATAGTCATATAAACTAAGCTTATCACCAACTCTTACGGCCTTTTGTTGTGAAAGTTCTTGTATCGAGGCTAATGGATTTAAATGTGTCATTGATATTGATTGTCATCTTAAGTACAATAAAAGTAGTTAACCTTTGGCTTAGAACGTGTGGCTTTGTGAATTATGTTGTAGAAAGATACCCGGTGGCCCGTTTCACGAAGCTACAAGTTACAAATTACAAGCGGAACTCTGTTTCTAGCACAAGGAGTTCGAAAGAAACTTCCGCTTGTAATTTGTAACTTGTAGCTTCGTGAAATGGGCCTTTGGTCGTGTATTCGATGAAGAAAAAATTGTTTCTTAGACGCACTTGCTTGTCTACTGTACACTGCTGAACTGGTACCATTGACGTAAACACATTATTCATTTCAATAGCAAGTCAGATATTTCTTAGGCCACTTTCCACTTCCGTATCATACTACTTAGATGATACAATTTCATTGTGTAGTAACCAGCAGGCCTTTCGCGTAATCACACTCGCAATCACAATCGTTTTCATTTTGAAAATCGAAGCGTTGTCTGCATACAAAATGAAACCAATTGTTTTGTTTTGAAGCCGATCGCGATTGCGACTGAGTTACGCGAAAGGCCTGCAGGATTGCATTTGTTAACCGATTCAGTGCGGATGACACGCCAGGCGTGTCGTCGAATGTTTTTAACGTGTGGCGGATGACACGCTAGGCGTGTCGTCATATTCTATGGCATCGTCCTAATAGAACGCGATTGCGCGATTATCGCAAGTTCGCGACTTTATATGACAGTTTACATACAAACAGTCGCGCGAACTTGCGATGATCGCGCAATCGCGTTCTATTAGGACGATGCCTATGGCGTATGGCACGCCTGGCGTGTCATGAAATAATTGTTCGCCGCCACAGCCAAAAGTTTTCGAAAATGGTAGACGCAACGAATGGGTTAACAATTATAGCCTGGAATAATAAAAACCTTAAACGAATACTTAATCATTATGTGTTACGCGAGTTGCAATGAAAATGAAAAATTACTTGTTCTTTCTTCATAATATGATGAGCCTTTTTATATTCCTGATACACTATACATGGAAGTTGGAATAGTAGTTTATGTGACTGTACATAATGAAGGGAAAGATTGAAAGGTTTTCTGGCAGCTGTCATAGTTTTTTTTCAATTCAGAGACAAACTAGAGTCGGCTCCAACTATCATATCGTTCGATATCTTACTTATGTGCGACATTTGTCCAATTTTGTATGCAAATTGACAATTAATTTCGAACTAAACGTCATCTCGACTGATATTAGAATAGCGGTCAAATCAAATTTCCTTGTTTCGTTCGAAATTTGAATGTCATAAGAACATTGAAATTGATGTTCTTATGAATCCATAAGATTACTGCCGCAGATAAAAAAAATACTCTAACAACAAAGTTGATTATTATGCTGGTCATAATTTGCGGTTTCTGAACGCATCATAGAGGGTTTATGATTTGAGTGTAGATAAACAATTAAATAATTCAGTATCAGAATATTATCGATAGCTTGATAGTTTTATAATATACGTTTTGAAAACAGTAAACTCGTTTATACTCAATCCGTCAGTGGGACAGGAACCGAACCGGCACACAACCGGTCGAAACGGTGCACCCGACCGTCTACGGAGACTCGCCCATAAAAGGAGAGTACTCGTACAAGTACTGGCATTCGCAAAACAATAGCTGAGGATACAGCGATGGAGTTACATCAGCCAGTAATACTATACTATCTTCTCGTTTGTATAAACAAGTTTGTATATATTTAGAATCTGCGCAGTTTCTTGGCACCATGAGACCGAGGGTGTCTTGGGTTAAAATATTATCGGTAGGTAAAACTAAGGGTTCGTATTCGTTCATGGCAACATAATCGGTAATATTAGAAACGAGTGGTTTTGCTGTTTTGTCTCTATATCCATTTGGTAAAAGGGACCAAACGTAGGGACATAGAAAGGACGGTTCAACACATCAAATTTCAATTAGACATTGAAAACACTACCACTTTGTTTCAAATCTCTAAAGGCTCTCACAGAACAGTTTACCTGCAGTTCCAAGCCTGCCTGGCCGCCTGACAGTCCAAAATCTATGTTGAAATGACTGAATAAACTGATATACGGTGCACCCGGCAGTCTACGGAGAGTAGCCCGGAGGAGAGTACTTGTAAATACTGGCATTCGCAAAACAATAGCTGAGGATACAGCCATAGAGTTACATTAGCCAGTAATACTATCCTCTCGTTTGGACAAGATTGTAATGAGTTAAGAATCTACCTACTGCGCAGTTTCTTGGCTCCTGATGAAAACCGAGGGCCTTGGTTTAAAAAAAAACGGGATGTAAATCTTAGGGTATGCATGTGTCGGTATTGTGTAGGCAATATAAGAAATGATTTGTTTAGGTGTTTTGCCCTGCCTTCGAAGCTAGCGGTCCCGGGTTCGATGGGCAAATATTTGTGTGATGAGCGCGGGGATTTGTTTCCTACGCAGACTCTAATATTGGTCTTCCGATGGAGAGAGATTCAGTAGTAGTTATTTCTGGCGTATTCCAGAAAATTTCTTCTAATGTTCATTGGTATATTTTTAATCAATTACATCCCAATCCCAAAAGGAAACGCCCCGTGTAAAGTATCGTCGTTAGCGGATAGATTCGTTTTTGCGTCTCGTTTCCGCGCTGGTACCCTTAATAGCCATGCGGGTCGATGTGGAGTACTGGGTTAAACGTCCGATCGAACTTGCTCGACTGGTAATAACCTATTTCGATATGTACAATTTCGAAGCACGAGTACACAAACCGTTACAGTCAATACCAATTTTACCATAAGAGCACACGGTTCCGTGCCCAGGGCCCCCATCCTAAGAGGCCCCGAATGACCGACAATTTCTCTCACGAGATCATAGTAGAAAAAATATAGTATGCTTAATTCGCTTTCTTTAACTTTCCAAAGCACCAGCATAGTTCTGAGGTCTTAGTGAAAAAGGGTCTTCAGAAAATGAATCGAAAAAGGGTTTAAAGTCTAGTATACTCCGTTCATGTACGACGCTGTTACGCAATAAACAGTCAATCCACAACTATTTAGCAATAAAGTGTCAACCCTTAATACTACGAGTATAATCGTGGGTTGACATTTTATTGCTAAATAATTGTGGGATGACACATTTTTGCGTAACGTCGTCCGTATATACCCTTTTTATTACGAGTTAACTCGACTTCTACCCTTTTTAACTAGGACCCCAGAGTTTAAGAAGGCCTTGATTACAGTACCCTAAAGAAAATGTTGGGCACTTACTTTTAAGGTCCATTTTTCTATGGCATAGAGAAGGCAAACGAGGGATCTGTGTCCCAAAGACAATCTTAAGACTGCAAATGCATTGCCATCCCTAAGGACTTATATGGAATGCGTCTATGCTAGTTCACCGGTTGTCATAACCCCGCATCGGAACACAACAATTGGAACACAATTTGGCGGTTGTTTAAAGGCTAAGATGGTGGTAGCGATGCGGTCGGACCCTGTACAAGGTCCTTCCTTCACTACGTAAATGAACACACACACACATACACACACATTACATGTATTTATAATATGGTACAAAACTGCTTATCATTTTTATTAGACCACGACCGTAAGTAATTTTATCTACATCCATATCATAACTTCCCTACAATATGTTGAAGCGATAAGCAAATCGCCTATATTAAGTAACCTGTATCTGTGGTTGCATTTTAATGTTTACATTAAAGTATAGTGCATCGTAATGTTTACATCAAAGTGTCGGTAACTAAACATTAAAGTATCGGTAATACTGTACCACTAACTTGAAAATGCAAGCCATATCTGTACATTATAAATAAAATTTGTTTTTTTTTATTTGTTTTTTTTTTTATTTAAGCTTTGGTACTACAAACCAGTTAACAGTAACACTAACTTAATAAAAATACAGGCCATATCTGAACATTATTATAGAAAACTTATGATATGCATGTAGATAAAGTTATGTATGTGGCTATACATAATTAGGCATTAAAACACTCGTGTGATCTTATTATGCACCAGCCACATAAACTACTATTTTGTCGCCGATCTAAAAAGAGCTGTTGTGAGTTGAGATGTTTGTCTGTTATCGTGTATGGCCAAAAAGGAAAACACCGATGCCAATGTAGGTTTCTTTCATCGAACATATCTGGTCTCCTGATATGACTTATTTTGCGATCATATACGTAGATTATGTAGATGAAATACATTCACAGTAGCCACATCTCAGTTTGACAGTAAAAATCGCATCTTCCATGTTAATCTGCCGCGACATACTTCGGACCTGTCATATTGTATTCCGACTTGATTTATGAACTTTTACTTGCGCGGTTCCCACATTTCTTTTTAAACATCAACCTAATTTGCTTGCGCGAGCGCCGCGATTATATTCATTCAATAAATTATTTAACAAAATTATAGTTAAGTTTTTACGGGGCTTTAGGGTCCATGGAAAGACCAAGATAACATTTGCTGTTGTTGAAGAAACTATAGGTTTAGAATACATAGCAATATGTAACGTATTGTGTGAGTAATAGGGCACGTAAGTGGTTTTTGGGTTTGTTTTCAAAAGATATTAGACAGGAGCTAAACCAGTTTGGGTTTGGTTTCATTCAGGAATTTGAGGACGGGTCTACCTGTTTTAGTAGAAAAAAGGATCGCTCATTCATATGGGTGTCGTTTATGTTGGTTTTTTGCTGTCACAAAAAGTGTTTGAGATGAAAAATTATACCCTGTTATTAGCCTTTTGTTTACTGTTGAAAACTTGACATGCCTAAATTTAATAAAAGCATCTGGGCCTCTTTTCTAGGCGGTTAAAACCATAATCGTCTTTGACCTACAGGCCTTTCGCGTAACACTCTCGCAATCACAATCGTTTTCATTTTGAAAATCGAAGGCTTGTCTGCATACAAAATGAAACCAATTGTTTTGTTTTGAAGCCGATCGCGATTGCGAGTGAGTTACGCGAAAGGCCTGCTGGTTATGATATTGCTTTTAATTCGGCCGCCCTTATTGCTAAGTAAATAAGAGCTATAAAAATGTTGGCAATACGATTACATGTCAGAGACGATATCGTTTTTGCCACCTGAAATCTCGCCCCTGATTTAAACACTGTTTTTCATAATGAACCTTTAGGTCTTTTGCTAAAAAAATGTCAGTAGAGTAGACTTAGTGGTCAAATGTGCGACCGACATTTTGTGTACAAAATTCTGCAAAATAAAAGAATTTTTCAACAAATATGACATCTTAATGACATTTAATTTAATTGTATAATTGCGTTAATCATCACCCGAGCTGCGCGGGAGTGGCCACATACTCAGGTGCGTGATTTTACGCGTTATTTTATAATTTCGTTGCCTTGTAAGCTTATTTTATAATCATTACCTTGTAGGTCTTCCCCGAGCTTTCTCGCAAAAGCTACTTAATCATTTGTGATGTAAGCTTAATGTTTCTGAAATGTTGTTAAGTTAATGTATGGGGGAAATTGGATTGGTTGTGAATCATTCTTAAGTGGATTTGTCATGTTTAACGACGGCCGTAACTGGGTGTCATTTTAAGGGACACATCGTCGAACTTAAGCTACTTATTTTTTCTTATCCTTGTTATTTTTCTAAATAAAGTGAGTAAGTAGTGAGTTGAGTATAAATTACGTCATGTCGTGAATGTCTCGCACCTGGGTCGAACCGAACCAAGGTGCAAGACACGCAAAAACATGTAATTTGTACACACTGACTACCATCATCATAATTTTAAGGGCTACTCTTGTCGGTGTGGAGTGCCCGACATTCTTATTTATTAATTTAAACTTTATTGCACAAAAAAACACAAATGGCGTACTTACTTAATACCTAATGGCATTATATACCAGTCAACCAAATAATCATACAGAAATTAACCAAAGTGGTGCACAGAAACAAAAGAAAAAATATTTACAAAATAAAATACTTTATGCAAAAAGTACTAATAAATCATTCTTCTCTATTCTTTGCTACCTTTTCATCAATAGTCCTAATCTTCTTCCCTCTTCCTTGGTCTATTGTCTTTTACGTATTCTCTTTTCTTTTTCTACATTAAATTCTACTTCATTTGTTTTCCTCTCCGTCCAAACTCCTCCATCCTTCTCCAACACATTTAAAATGCTTCTCATTCAAGCAAAATACAGTATCTTTTGCCATAAAACTCCAAAACATCTACATATTGCCCCGGTGAGATTGAGTCGCGTTCCCATAACGCCCGTCTATCAGTTCGGTGCCATCCTCCCTGATGTCCATACGACGAGGACTCAGAATCAAGTTCATGGCCCTGAACGTAACGGCGCACGCGCAGCGCCCGCGAGCGCCCGGGACTTTTGACCCCGCCTCCTTTACGCTAGGGTTGTGGCTCTTACAGCGATGTTTTTTGTTTTTTTTTTTGTCTTCATTAACAAAATGAAGGAGCTACTCTGTTTATCGCTGCTCCCTCTGGAACCGTCCAATTTTCTGGGGTAAAAACTATTCTATATCGTATTCCAGGACGTAATTTATATGTGTGCCAAGGTTCATACTGATTCGTTCAGCGGTTGTAGCGTGATTGAGTAACAAACATTCAAACTTTCTCATTTATAATACTTATTAGTAAGATATGATACGCGACATAGGCAAAACTTAGCTGAGAGCCGGCCGGGGTAGGCATGAGTTGCGGGGGTGAGGTTCGAAAAATCTCAACTAGTCACCATTGCTCTCCCCGTACCCCATGCATACCTCTCAATTAAGTTATGGGTATGTCGTAATCATAATTAATAATAGTTTGTTTTTTATTTATAACGGAAAATAAACTTTTATAAAATCTGACAGCATTTAAACAATATTTTGGTGCCGTGTGGTTGTATAATATATTACTTGCAAAATACATGCATGTACGCACTTTTAATTAACCATCAAAATTAAATATTATTACAAGGTTCATTTGCTTTGTGCTCTTGTAATACATTGTTTGCCCACATGCTGTCATAGATTGATCGGATATAGATCGGATGACAATGAAATATTATGGTGTTATTGAGCTGGTTTGATAATGGAACCGAAACGTGGTCATAATATTTTCGCTGTATGAACTACTGATGACTACTGCGCAAGAGGTACAGTCAAGGACTTTAATTGTTATGCCACTATGGGACCCTGTCGCATAACGTTAATCATTCATTTAAGCGTAATTTCAGTCATGTGGTTTGACGCTGTCAGTATGACAGGGTTCCATAGTGGCATAACAATTAAAGTCCATGACTGTACAAAAAGTTTCATTAAACTCTAAAGACTACTTTTCATTGGATGCTAATATATTGTAAATCCTACAACACTATGTGCTTCTTTGTGGTTTGTCGTTTCTTTCTTACGACATCATAGTTAAGACTTTCTCACAGACTAAACGTGGGCGAATCCACCGCTATGACGCACCTCTTACTGATCAATGATAAATTTGAATATAAATCAATTTTCCAGAATGCACCGTTTAGCAATCGAATCGATCAAGCTTAACTTTCTACGCAATGCTTAATCCCTTTACCGGTATTACGATTATGTTAAAAGCATATTAGAAACCTTTATTTTAACTTGATTTGAGCTATTGGCGTCCGTGTTAACGGTGAAAACTATTTTATTTTAATAAATGACACCAAAAATTCAACTATAATTAATTAATCGGGCAAATACTGAAAAGTTTCAAATAATTAATTAACGGGCACGCAGTGATTAATATAATCTACGTTATATCTTAAAACATAAAATCAGTACCTATATACATACATACATACATTAAATCACGCCTGTTTCCCAGAGGGGTAGGCAGAGACCACTTCTTTCCACCTGCTACGATCCTGACAAATCTCTTTCGCTTCTTCCACATTCATACATCGACTCATGCATGCACGTCGGTTTCGGTTACTTAAGATCTGTACCTATATATGTCTGAATATATCGAGTACGTGTATCTATCTACTTTTAATTGTCATTTCAAAGATCAATACTGATTACCCAATAATATTAAGTGACAAAACTGACTATACGAGAAGATATAGTTCATTTCATATACCAAGGCCCGATTCCACTTGAGACGGTCATTAAGCGTGAACAATAGGATCAGTGATAACAAAATATCGTTGAAAGAAGTTGAAGTGCTCAGGTAGTAAAGCAATTAGTCAATAACAGCTAAACATTGTGACTCTCATAGTTAAGTCTCAAGTGGAATCGGGACATGGTATTTGAAATGAACTATACCTACATACAGTGATCGGATCTAGGATGCAATTTAAGTCCGTTATTTTAACATGGATATGAATATGACTTACAATCCCGCGAATCTTTTTGTTACCTACCTTTATAAAAAGGTAAATAACTCGTAATTTTAAGTAGTTTACACTATAAAATTAACAAAATATGTAATAACTAAAAAAAATACAGTACTGCATAGAAGAACTGAACGTAACTTGCACGTCTTGTCTTTTATGGTATTTTTATTATTTTTATTTGTTTATTAGGTTAACCCTCGACAAAAGTTATTAATTATTAACAATAACCCATTTCCCAAAATCCCGGGAAATCTCGAGTCACATCCATGTTAAGCATAACGTTTGAGGTCGTTCACCCCAAATTGCATCCTAGATCCGATCACTGTACATAATACATCTTGAAAGTATCGAACTAAAAAAGAAGTAGCCCCGCCATTAAACTAAGTAAATATTGTTTGATGGGCAGTTTATTCGACAGCCCTAGGTCGCAGGTCCGCTGGTTTGGGAAAGTAGCGAAGTAGGTCGCCGTGGGCGGGACACCTGCGCAGACGCGCCGGTGCGCACGCGGCTCAAAGAAATGGACAAAATTATGGCGGCCGTGGAAAACGAAATTGATAATCGTGGGATCCGAAATTAAGAACATTTTTCTCGTTTTGGGATCACATGGTACTAATCAATTTTCTGTTATTTTTGGTAAAGAAAAGGCTTGCGACATTATAAGTTCTATCACGAGTACAATATAACACTCTCAGATTAAAGACTGCTAACGAGACCTAAATTAAATAGTCTGGTTTTTTAAACGTTAAGATTTTAATTTTAACTTTTGAATGTTCTGAATTCTCATTTGCGTTTTGCATTCCTTTTCAATTATTAAACATTAATTACAGATAGATACCTAAGTCTCATCTTACCACTTTCTTATTTACTATTTTGGTACGGAACCAACTATGGTTTTCCTTTAACCTAAGAGCATCGGGTACCTACTTAATTACATAAGTTAGAAAAACTCTATTGCACATGTGCAAGTATGGCAACCGCTGGGGTTTGAACTCTTCTCTGTACCGTCCGATTATTAGTCGACGACCTATTGGGCACCACTGAGTAACAATCTACCGGCCTATTGTCGCCTGACCAGTTCATCATATTAATAAAAAATATAAAAAATCGGGGAACAATCTCACACAAATTGACCAAGTCACTTAGACAACAATAAATATACCTACTTATATAGAGAAATAAATACTTATACATCATACAATTTTTTGCCCTAACCAGGAATCGAACTCGGGACCACTAGCTTCGTAGGCGCGTAACTTCGTCGTCAAACGGAACAGTGACGTATTCATACCTATATCTTTCTCATTCTAAAAGATGCCTCCCTCTCGGCCTGTCAGTACGATTATAATCAGGGGCGCCTAAAGCCCACCGACGCAAGATCTTGCAATAGACATATATAATTTTCTCGTTCTAAAAGATAGCTCCGTCCCTCTCGGCCTGTCAGTTCGACTATAATGAGGGCTGTCCATAACCCAACGACGCATGCTCTTGCAAATTACGTATTAGTAGATATTTTTGGTCAGTTTCCTGAGTTTCCTCCTTAAAACAAATAGCATGTAACCTGTCACCGAACGATGCACTCACTTTTACCGGATGCCGGCACAATGCACTGATGTTCCGAATCGATTCGGTAACGATTTAACGAATACTTTTCGATTATTCGATTGCGCAAGTGAGCGATCGCTTCCTTTTACGACTGGTTGTTGTGTAATTGTTTGTTTTGGGTGTAAAAGGTGTGAGTGTTATCGCATAGGTCAGCTATTATTTGGCGAAGGGACACAGTAGTGTGGTTTAACTAAGGGACACGTAACGTTTCGAACTTTGACTTTGAAAGACCTTCTGACATTAAGACAAGTTCATAACAGGCATAAGAATTCCAATGCCAATAGATTCGTGTACTTAGGACTTTCTTTTTCCGTATTGGTTCCTTTTTCTGTTTCAAAACCGTTACTCAAAACATGGCCGAATAAAATTACACGAAAATTGATCATGCACTTTCGACGACACAGTTCTAATAGTTGTAAAATAACTTACTGCCGCACTCAGAGAAGTCAATTAAATTTAATGCTTGTTTAGTGACGTGTTGTCTTAGTCTATTGACATAGCAAAGAAAGTGACAGCGGCAACTTTAATCAAGCATTAAATTTAATTGACGTCTCTGAGTGCGGCAGTTAGTGCACAAACAGATAGAATTGGTGACTGTATTTAACAGCTGATTGGTAGGTGATAAGAGACGATTCGGAGTGGATTGCTTGCTTTATATTAAGCCCTGTGTTTAAGGAACTCATTGACTTTACAATGCATTGCAAATTCTCACCTTTCAAAATTGGTAGTAGGGCTTAGATTTTTTTGCTTTAATTTAGACTTAAAGCTATTTAAAGACGCCGAAACAGACATGTCAGAGTCATAAAATCTAAGCACAGCCCTGACATGTTATAACTTCTTACCTGCTCTGGAAATATTCTTTATCATACGCATAATACCGGTTTCCAGTAACTATTATATAGTCCGATAACCGTAAACATTACGGTTAATCTTTATAACATGCGCGTACGCAGCCATGACATTAATATCACATTATGTTATTATTTATTGAGTTGTCTTGTCTGTCATTTTATGAGAGGTTTCCCTTTGTTTAATGGTTTTATGGGTTTTACAATATTAATTATAAAAGTTTACGTTACAGTCAGGGTTGTGCTTAGACGGAGAGGGACGTACAGTCAACAGCATAAATAAGTGATCATTTATGTACCTTTTCACTTTAACGTCGTGTTTGAAATGTCATACAAAATTGTGAAACGATTGAAAGCGACAAGGTACATAAATGATCACTTATTTATGCTGTTGACTGTACAATCAAAATCAACAATATCTTCACGTCCCTATCGTTAACAATAAGATATATGTAAGTATTAATTCGACTGTACATAGGGCTAAGGAAGAGCTGTAAATACTAGCTAATGACCGCGACTCTGTCTGTATAGAAATCACTTATTTCTATTCACGGGGGAACTGTGTCATTTCTCTTGATTTCTTTGTAGGGTAAACGGATTTTTTGCAGTGTGATAGATGGAGAGTGCCATAGGTAGGTACCTATAATACCGCAACCTATAGCATCCTCCAATTCCATCAACCATAATACAAGGACAAACGAATACACAAACACTTTTACTTTTATAATATAAAGCAAACATTTCAAGTCGCTTTAAATCAAATCATTTGCACAAAATAGAATGCGATAATGATGTAGTTTACTCCCGGGTAAGTAATAAATTTGCTTATAGTTTAACAATGCATTCTTGGGTGGTGAATGGCTAGAGGTCGGGGCGTGTGTGAACCGCCGGATTGGCAACAATGACTCATGACATGGCGTCTGTCGGCGGCTAAGTTGAAACAGGCTTTATTTGACTATACGGAGTGTCCAAGAAATCAACGATATACATAATTACAGCTCATAAAATAATATTTCAACTGAGGGATAATTCTACTTTTCATAGTAGTTTTAAAACGTGTTAGTACAGTCAACATCATAAATAACTGATCATTTATGTACCTTGTCACTTTAACATCATGTTTGAAATGTCATACAAATTTGTGAAACGATTGAAAGCGACAAGGTAGATAAATGATCACTTATTTATGCTTTTGACAGTACACGACCTTATATATATAATAAATGATTTAAAAAACAAAAAACCGCCTTCAAAAACGCAAAAAATAACTAACATTTATTTTATTTTATACTTTTTAGTGATCATAATACGCTGTTACGTAGTCCCACTTCTTAGTTGAAATGAAACTTTAACTTATATCAAGCGCGCCGCAAGCAACGCCGCGCGAAAGTCATAGTCATATTTCAACAAGTAATTATTATTCGTTGTAGGTAGTTGCTCAACCATCTTAATCGAGATATCTTATCGCCACCCTTGAAATCGGTACCATTGAGGAGTTCCGGTGGCCATCTGTGGTCTTCATCATCAGTTCCACTTCACCAAATGATACATTCTGAATGCAAATGCTGGACTTGTTTCTAAAAATACTAAAATCGCTATATATTTGCCTACAATATTTGAGGAGTTCCCTCAATTCCTCACCGATCCTCTCATCAGATTCAGATTTGATGACAATGGGACCACCTCGAAAGTATACTCTATCAAACCAAAAAAAAAATTGAAATCGGTCGACAATTGACGGAGTAATCGGTGAACATACATAAAAAAAAAACATACAGTGGAATGTATAACCTCCTCCTTTTTTGAAGTCGGTTAAAAAGTAAAAGAACTCTAACCTAAAACTCACAACTATGAGTCAGGTAAGGTTTGACATGCTACTGACTTTTAGGGAATGATTAATTAGATATTAAATATAAGAAAGGTTTCGGACTTTTAAACTGAATTTGAACCGTTGTTATAAAAAAAAAACTGTTTCAGTTATAATTTTGACGATGAGACACTGTATATATACCTAGTAGTATAAAGGGTGTGCTTCTTTTAAAATTACACAGTTTAATTTCTATAGGTAGGTATTCTAAGGATGTTCTTGCTTTAATGTGTAAAATATGGCTGTACGTGAAATGAATTGCACTAATCTTACCAGTTAATTAAAAAGGAGGTAAAGTATAATTTACACTGGCAAAATTACTAGCAAAATAGGCATTGTATCTTGGTCTTTACGGTTGGAAACGCGTTAGCAAACTTGGCCTATGGGCCTAATTCCAAGTTGTGATTAAATTCTAAGCTAAGAACTAGAAAACAAACGTTCATTTCGCAACTCAAAGCAACCAATAAATAAGTCCAACTCCTCAAATCACAAAGCATAAAGCATCCCAGTCATATCCCTAGTAATTACAGGCTTGCTCTGTCATTAGTCATGGGGTATCATCGGCTCTGACCCTGGGGGCAAACTTTCCCGTGGCAATGGCAGCCATGGCATACCATATTGTTTGCCGGGTCATAGGTTTGTTAATACCGTTCTGGAAAATAGGTCATTGCTGGACTGTTATTGTGATCTGTGATTTGATAGCGACGCGCTGTCTGTTTGGTTTATAATTGTGGTGAAAATTATAGACGCCATTGTTTTGTGTTTTTTTTTAGTAGAGAACATAATTGCACGAATTATATATAAGCTCTAGGCTTGTACTGTGAACTAGACAATGATAAATATACTTAAGAGGATTTTGAAGCTAAAAATTACGAACAGACCTAGTTCTGTATAATAACTACAACATACCGTCAACTCGGGTTACTTTAGCCCCAGGGGGTAACATTGCCCACCCTTAAAACTATAACTATTTTAGTAGTACCTAATCATCTTAAATGGTTAAAATAATTTTAGATCTATGTAAGTAGCTTGGTCCTGATGTAAAATTTAATGGAATAATTAAATTTTAAAGATGGTTTTTGGGGTGGGCAATGTTACCCCCTAGGTCGAAAGTAACCGAGTTTACGGTATTCAAAAATCGTAGAAATCGGACTTGATTTAGGGGGTGAGAAACGTTATCGCCCGACGAATTGCGGCATTATCTATGTACAGGGACCTTATTGTCGATGACGCTTACGCCGCACTGCGTCTTGCGACGTTGTATTTATATCGGAGCATCTTTAATAACGGCGGTAGCGCCATCGACAATAAGGTCCCTTTTCATAGATAACGCCACAATTTGTATGGTTTTTTTTGACAGCTACGCGATTTTAGCGGCGCTTCACAATCCTCTTAAGTAACTATATAGAAATAGTAGATTGTACAACTAGGGTCTAAAATAAGCCATACTTAGTACCACGAGATGGTTATTTTCCCGAGCAAAGCGAGGGAAAATTGTTCGTGGGGTACCTAATATGGCTTTTAGACCCGAGTAATACACTCTACTTTTCACTTCGATTGCGAGAAAATAAAAACATTACCTATACAAAGGTACAAAATTAGCAAAGATAGCACCACATATTCTACGGCGAAAATATTGTTTTAATTTGGCGGCATGTTTTTTTTTCAAAAGTACTTTAACACAGATACAAAATATAGATACCGCAAATAAACGCCACTGACCGTGTGGGTATTTAGCGCTTCAAAGCGTTGCACAATCGATTTAATCATATTTTAACGATTGTAAAATAGGGACTAAAAAACACCTAATGTTTTGAGAAATTAATTCTGTTCCCTGATTGGTCGATTTTAATATAGCTGTATTCATACCAAATACAAAGTTTATTTTTAAAGAGTTAATATAGTTAAAGAGTATGCGTACCAAAAAGAACCTAACGTTCCGATTGACAGTCGATGTGTATTGTGATAGGTTGATTTAATTTCGTGAAGTTTTTTGATTGGTGGATTTAATTTGGTGAAGTATTTTGATTGGTCAAATTAAAATGTTTTGTACAAATAAATCATTATATTTTCCATTTCATATTTTCCCTAGGGGAAATATGAATATAATGTATTCTCCAGTGTTTACATGTACTACTTGAGTCTCGCTTGATAAGTCTAATATGACACACTTTTTGAGCATGAGAAGTGAAAAATACATTCTTGTATAAGCACAGTCAAGTGGAAAAATATAGGAGAACGCAACATCTCAAAAATATGTCTACATGCACCTTATTCCAGTGTTATAAGAACATCGTAACATATTTATGACAGGCTTCTTTCGATACATATTTTTACACTTGACTACTTGTACGCAGAAAACATGCGAAAATGAGAAACAAATACTCGCGCTCACCACACAAATATTGACCAAACCGCGAATCGAACCACACATATTTATTTTATTGTAATTCAAGCAGGGTCTCTCCCTGACTGACTACTAGCATGTGTAGGAGATCATCGACGTAACAACATTGGTAAAAGCGGTGACATCTCACAATACGCTGCGAATTTCTCATAGAAAGTAAACCCGGATTCCCATCTCAAACCCGCATGGTACACGGACGGAATTTCATCCGTCTGATCACAGTTGGAAGCTGGCCAAAATAACTTTCACTGTATTGTTCCGAGTACTTCTGGGTAATTAGCATTCGGATAACGAAAGCTGTGAAATTCGAGTATTGTTCAAACGAGAGTAATCCTAGTGATGTGCTGTAATCAAGGTCGATGTATGTAAGCGTTGCAGTTGATTAACTCCAACCAAATTAATGTCGATGTTTTTTTATTGTTGATTTTGTGTCTTTAATTGCGTATGGTATAATATATTATAATAACTATAAAATATAAATGGATTTTATAGGTTAATCATCAGTAAATATTTAGAAGTCCAGACCCACCTTAGGACAGAAGTGCTGCAGGATATTACGAGTAGAGCTAGACGGATGAATGGGCGGACCAAGATGCATTAGGGTGCGTTTCCACCAGAGATGCGCATTAATGTGTTTTCATACATTTGACAATCGGAGCGAGGTGTCGCGAGGTGTCAAGTGTATGAAAACACATTAATGTGCATCTCTGGTGGAAACGCACCTTTAATGCGAAAGTCAAGGGCCGAAGAATCTGTTCAAATGTAAGGAAGCTCACGTCTATTATACTTATACAAATGATTTAATTTCTGCATTCGTTTGCACAAGCAGATTTATGGAATTTCTCGGACAGCTTTAGAGCCCTAGAACGCTAGAAGTATGATGATCGACTCTGTGAGTGACAGTCTGACAAGCAGAACATCCTAAATCAGTGGTACAACTATATTTATTATTTTTATATTTTCAGGTGAAAATGTCACACAAATTGGCCTAGTTATAAACAAAGCACTGTTTTTTCCCTATACATTTTTTTTTTCAAAATGTTATATATCCTATGTCATTCGACAATTGAGACGAATCGAATGACAACTCATATGTTAAAATCCATCAAGCCTGCTAAGGCTGCATAGCGTGCCCAGAAATATACATAAATACATACGCTCGAGAAAGGACCTGATATCGAGCTATGGTATTCATTTGCTTATTTATATACCTACCTATTTCGCGATGTCAAGTGGCAGCCCATTTGCCTATGCGAGTTTTAGTAGCTACAAGTCATGTCGGCCATTATAATCTGAACATCGTTAATATGAGCCGCGGGCTACGCGGGCTCTCGATAGCTGTTTGTTTAGTGCACAATATTGAGATCACGGTAGATTTATAGCCAGTAAATTTATAAATTAGCCTTCTACCGGTCAAAACCGGACTGTATTGTATCGTTAGCGTAATAAAATCGTAGTAGACAGCTGTCCTTGTCACTCCGAGCTGTTTATTCAGCCGATAGTTGCCCTAGTTCCCAGGGCCTGGTCCGTGTATTATAGGAATTCGTCTACGCACTGATTTATTGTACCAAGCTTAGATTAGATCTCGCAATTTGTTTCCTTGGTGGCGCGAGCTGGACACTTTAATTGTGATATCAGGGGCCGTATTAACTGTGAAATCCTGACAAGTTCCAGGCAGGAAAAGGGACAGAGCTATACGAGTCATATAACTTTATCCCGTTCACTGCTTGAAAATTGGAACGATTTGAAAGTTTACAATACGGTTTCAGGTTTATTTTCTTGTCTAAAACTAGTTCGGAAATTTTGCTGATATTTATGACTGGCCAGTTGGGTATTCTAATCGTAGCTACAAATCACTATAACACGCCATTTTAAATTGTTATATCGAATATTCCGTAACCGTCCGTTTTGGTTATAACTTGCGCAGTATCGATCGATTCAATCTCGATACCCATAAATTGAATTTTATCGACTCCAGTGCAACACTAGTGTACTTAAAAGGGGTAATTTACAAGTTTTTGATACGGGCTGTATTTGGGATAGTTACGTTGTATCCGCATTGCGTATCGGAGTTGCCTTAGGGCCTGTTAGTCCCTAAACTAAACAATCAAAATTATTGGTATTTTGCAACGAAGCCTAAATAAAAAGATAAGGAATTTATTATTTAGCCTCTTAATTGTGATATTGGTATCATGCAGACCCTTATTGGGTTAGTAATTTATTATTCCAAGGAAAATAAGATCTTGGCAAAACAATTCTATTGGTGATTACTGTGGCTTAACGATGCTTATCTACACTGTCGAAGGTAATAATATTTTAGTTTATAATAAAAATACATACCTCAAAATATTAGAAAAAAAATAACAAACACAAAATGTTATAGAAGTTAGTATGGTGTAATACAACTCTCCGAAATATGTCTAATAACCTTTTCACTACATATGCTAAATCATTTAAACGAACAGTTACTGTCACGACTTTTTTAATAATAATTTATTCATCATGTCTATTAAATCGACGTGAACATCGAATCAATCGAAACCATCTGCGATCTACATCGACCGATCTGATTGTCGATAGCTCGATGCTTTCTATCGACTTTCGCCTTCAAACTGGGTAACATCTCTAGTTTTTGCGATCGATTTATTTAACTATAATTATGGTGCTTGCTTGGTTCAGATTAAAAGGAAGTCATACCGACGAGGAACAAAAATGGTGCTTACGTTATTTTCATTGTTAAGCAAAATTGATTTAGGATTAAGCGGATTGTGAAGATAAAAATATTCATACAAAAAGCGATAATGTTTCTCTCCTTGTCCGATTTTTAGATCTCCTAGGTCTGCACGTTTTCCTTTCTAATAAAATATTTCAAAGAAACAAGAAAAACCGAAACGTACAAACCTAGTTTTTCATAATAAGAACAACAACATTATTCAAAAATCATGAAAATCGAACTTAATTTAGGGAGTGAGAAACGTCATGGCCCGGAGATAAATTAAGATGGAAAATTATTGACATCTAGGTACGCTGAGCGTGTAATCCTTTTTTTTTATTCTTTCCAATAAATATTTCCTTAGAAAGGAAAACTTACAGACCTAGTTTTTCATAATATCTACAAGATATTAAAAAATCGTAAAAATCGGACTAGGTTTAAGGCGAGAGAAACGTTATCGCATTTTGTATGGAAATTTTTGCTTTACAATCGTCTTAATTAATTTCGATCTTATTTTAACACCCCTAAAGACTATGATGCCTATGATTCTCTATGTTGCTCTTTGATGTACAGTCACGAACTTTAATTCTAGACCCACCTTAGGTCCAAAGTCATTCTGACATTCTACAACAATAAGGTTGAGTCTCCTATATGTTACAAATGATTTGGCATCTCTAATGACATTGACGACTTCAAGCCTATTTTTCTTGAAACGGGTCACAAATTAACGATCGCGATAGTATGTGTGCCGGCATATATAAATATGTATTTGACGTAACACTTTCCTTACCTTAAATAGGTAGCCATCGCTAAAATTAACAGCGGTAAACTAATGTTTGTTATATCACTTATCACATTTCATGCATGATGGATATAGGATAATGAGTCGAAAGGCCTGGTATTAAGATTGATGACTGTACTTTTTTTTACGACGTTACGTAAGGCGAACTTGTGCTGACCGTACGCGATCTAATGATGATTGACTCCTGCAGACTGGGGGTGGCTAGTTAACGTTTTTAAAAGATAGCATGTGAAAACTATATATAGATGGATGCGATTATAGTATTATCTTTATTAATTAAGTATTGTTACTGATTATGCTTTGCAGAAGGAATTATGCTAAAACCTATTCAAAGTGAAGTGATTAAAAAGTACATTTTGAATTAATTATATATTTTTTCTTGTTACAGAGCAAAGAAAATAGTGACCGCGAAGATTTGAAAACAGATATACAGCACAGGAAAGAAACATTCTACAGGGTAAGTGGATCATTACTTAGAATTACGGTTTACTTTAAGACTTTAAGTACACCTAGAACTGATAAGTAAAGGATTACTTACTCATCAGATCTGAATATTGAACTGTCCATTTTATCATATTTAATAAATACTACTTTAATAAATGACAGTCGCCAAAGAAGTATAAATAACGGTTTACCCTTGTTTGGCATAAAAACGTTTCCCAAACTGATTAATTTCCCAAGCTTATCATATGAGCAAACGCTTTTTTTTCCGAAACTGTAAATATTTCAGGATGTTTATAAAACTAACCTAACCTAACCTAAAGGGTTCTACAAGAAGGTCCTTAAATAAATTCTGAAATATTTACAGTTTCGGAAAAAAAAGCGTTTGGCCATATAATATGTTTGGGAAATGAATCAGTTTGGGAAACGTTTTTGAGCCAAATGAAACGGTATGTACTATAAAAAAACCACATCACAATTAAAGTGAGAGTGACTTCAATGTAATATATCCAGAGCTGCGACAAGGTGTTAAAATGTACAGCTAATTCTGAGTTTGACTTTTGATCGTACCTACAAAAAAATAATAAGACATGCTGTATGTGTTCGGTTTGGGTTTTTCTAAGTATTGCCTTTTGAAAGTAAAGTTATTTAGTACATCATTGATTAATAAATAAATCTTCTTTTGTACTATTAATAAATAGCTAGCTATTAATAACGAAAAGTAACTTCTATTCGCAGGAGGCTCCCTCAGCGGACTCGGCGGTCTCGTCCGCGCCTGCCTCTCTCTCGCCGCAACCACACACCGATATGTGGGTTAGTATAAGAACTTCGTTGCCATTATTTTATCGTAGGCGCTTCTATTTTCGATGCAATAATTTCTCAGTCTTGTTATAGAACTCAAGTCATGTAACGTTATTTCATATAATATCTAGTTTAAAAGTGCCAATAAGAGAGAAAATGGAATAGATTGTCATGGTTTGGGGATCATATGAGAAGGACATGAATGTAGAGGGCTTTATTGGAAGGGAAACCTAAGAAGAGAGGGATGGAATGTGTGAAAAGCGATATTAAAAATAAGGGAGTGAATACTCAGATGACGGCAGATAGGGATCTTTGGAAGACAAAGACTGCGCAGACCACGAATGATTGGGATAAGGGCAAGATGATGATGATGATGATGATGATGATGATGATGATAATGATGACGACGACGACGACGACGACGACGACGACGACGACGATGATAATGATGATGACGATGACGATGACGATGATGATGACGATGACGATGACGATGACGATGACGATGACGATGACGATGACGATGACGATGACGACGACGACGACGACGACGACGACGACGACGACGACGACGATGATCATGATGATGATGCTCTAATCCATTTTATAATCATTGATTAAAATAAGTAAATTGATAGTACATTTGAAAATAAAGTATTTTTATTGATCATAAAAAAAAAAAAACTTCTCTTGTCTGTCTCTATGGATACAATATTCTCATAATCAATGCTGAATAGCACCTATTTGACATTTACTATAATAAGGAATTAGCACTCTAACATTATTTATTAGAGTTCCGCCATTTAACACGACTCAAGACTCCTTTTAAATCAGAACGTGGGTGCCTTGTGATGTAAACGACGTGTTTGTTAGTAGATAATAGGCCTCTGTTTGTCCGTCGGTAGGCTGTTACTGTATCTTATTGTTGCTGCAAGGACGGCGGCGCGTTAGCTCCGGCTATTGTGATTGACGCGGCGGTAAAAGCTTTTGTATGAAAATCACGGTTTCTTAGTAGTCTTACTATTTTATAGGTTAAATAAGTACTTTATAGTGGGAATATTCAGCGTAAAAGTTGATTCAGAACAGAATTGACGCACGCACGTCACAGTTTGAGGGATGCTACACGAGCGTTGCATGCGTTGCCGCTGCGTTGTTCTACGGGAAAACTGTAAACATAATTCCGAGAAGTCGTAATTCCGAATTGATCAGAATCCCGAATTTTTATAATTCTGTACGCATTTTTTTTATAGAAAACTTTATTTTTTGATATCGCTTATAAATAAAACCTAGCCTATGTGTATGTTAGTTTGTTACTCCTTCACGCTGCAACGGCTGGACGGATTTGGATTTTCGATTTTCAAAACAAAGCATAAGTTATTATTGTAATGGTACTATCCCATCGGCGTCTAATTCAATTCATTATTCCATTCGAAGAAATCCGTATACTGCTATATACATAGTTATTACGTTAGCTGAGGCTGAAACAGGGTCATTAGAAATACATAATTAAGTGTAAAACATCTTTTAAACGATCATTAATATGGATGTGCAATTGTGCATATACCACTCCGTCACGTATACTTGAAATGAAAGTGGTATTACCATTCGTAATGCATAGCTGACGTGTTAAACGATATAAGGAACAAATTTAATGCGGATTTTAAAGTAAATGCTTGTAATATTAACATTGTCTTTAGTACATCCGTTAGAATAATTATATACGTGTTGTTTGCCAAAGTAAAATGGTGGAAATGATTCACTTTGTATGTTCCCCGTGTGGTTGCCGGGTTAGAAAAGTGCCACTCCATGTCTTCCCGTGGATATCGTAAGAGGCGGCTAAGGGAATAAAGGCTTGTAGTACAGCTACTATTAGGCGATGGGCTCGCAACCTATCACTATGATAAACATCTTAGCCTTTGTGCAAAATGTGGTTATAGAATTATCAGCAAATTTTTAGAGTTGTTGGTAATTCTGTAGCTCTGCCTACCCCACTCTGGGAATGAAGGCGCACTCAAAAAAATGAGAGCCAACAAAGAGAGATTTTCACTTTGTTGACAAAAAATTAATACAATAGTAATGATATTAGTTATATAAACCAAAACTGATAGTATCAAACAGCAAGTTCTTTAGTGATTCAACTAACATCTTAGTTGATGTATCTAACGCCTTAGTTGATGTATCTATCGTCTTGTTAGGCTCGTATGGGATCAAGACGCTTATGCACAACAATCACAATCTTGTTACAAGCGACCAATTATTTTTTTCAATGCGTGAGTTTATGTATGTATGTATTTTAGTTTTACAATAGATGAACTAAAGCAGTGTGCACGCCTAGATAACATTGTTCCCAAATGAGTATTGTCTATGGCCATATTATTTTACTGTAGGGATTGCGGTAAAATGAATAACTACTAATAATAAATATTCGGCAACTAACAATCTCACATAATATTAACCTAGTCTAGTCCCAATCGTTCTCGAATGGAGACCACGCTTAGGCAAACGTAGTGTAGGACGCCCCTCGGCTAGATGGACCGATGACCTGAAGAAGGCAGCTGGCAGTGACTGGATGCAAAGGGCGGGAGATCGCGCGCTGTGGCGCTCCTTGGGGGAGGCCTATGTCCAGCAGTGGACTGCAACAGGCTGATATGGTGATTCCCAAACTGGCTTGTTTTTATGGGTACTAGACAACGATAAACATACTTACCCATACACAGAAATAGATAATTGATAGGTACTTGGAAAACATCCCAGAATCAGGAATAAATACTCGCGCTCATCACACAAATAGGTACTTGCCGTTGCTACTTGTTTTATTTTCTATAAATTAAGTTTGATATAAGCTTAATTTGAACTTTCGAAATACCACATACGTAGCAAAACGAAGATTTTTTTCAGTTTTTACGGTTTGGAAGTCAAGTCAGTCCTTTATTATTTTGCCATGGCCCGTCTGTCCCTCTGTACACGGATAAGCCATGATTAGCTGTAATTTGGCATAGTTGACCGTTAAGGAAATATTGAACTTGAAAAGTATAATTTTCGCTGGAGTTACGTGTCCAGCCAGCCAAAACTACAAGTTATAAAAACTGAGTCAATGGTAGAAATCGGGTATCTGTTGTGTTTGGAAAAAGGGACAATAATATAAATAATATTACCGTATGTGACGCCATGCTTATAAGGATAAAACACAACTGCCTTACGTCACAGGTTTAACCAGTAAACGAAATCCCATTGACCGATGTGTTACTCAGTTTATCTCCTAAATGGTGGTATTTTCTACCGCAATGGTCCACAGAAATTCTGCGTCACAGCACAGTATTGTCTATCGACATTGACCTCGCATTGTTAAATATACTTAGTGAGAATAACATCTTCTGTATCGTAGATAAACCGTAAAAGATCGTTCATAACTTTTCAACATTTCGCTGAGATTTTCTGTCAAACGGACTTATTAGATTTTTCTAACCTTTGGTAGTCAGCCGTAGAACTTAGCGAAAAAATCAACGCCGTTGCTTTACGGCAAGTTTTAACATTTGGTCTATCTTTTGTTTAGTGATTTGTAGAGTACCTAAGCTAGTTCTAGTAAAAAAATAACAATCCACAAATACAAATAGTGTCAAGGTTTAAAAATTGGGAAAGGACATAGATCTACTGAAGAATTAATGACATACAGCTTTCATTTTCAGTTTTAAGGACGACCAGGATGACTTTTTATCTCGTTGTAAAACGCCTATGGAATGTTTTGAATTTGTAATGACATGGTCTTTTGACCTGTAGGTAATATATATTCATTATTTATCAAATAAATGATTAAATAAATATTTTTAACTGTAGATAAGGGATAGATTGAATATTTGAACCGGCCGTTACAGAATAACACCTCAACCAATGGCTAAGACAAAATAAAAAAAAACAAACAAACATGTTATAAGGGTGCGGCTCCACTGAGGCGGGAACGAGAGGAGCGGAGCGGAGCTGTGCCAATATTAACCAATAGAAGGCACATGCGGTCACGTCGAGCGCGCCTTGCGCACGTTGGTTTAGATTCTATTGATTAATATTGGCACAGCTCCGCTCGTCTCCGCTTCAATGGAGCTGCAGCCTAAGGGTCTGAAACTGAACAAAATTGACTAGGTTCATAACGCACATTTTACTGTATGTCAACCAATACACATTATGAATTGCAATAAAGTATGGATTATTGAGTATTGAACGGATGTACTGACGTTTAATGCCGACGCCCATTATATTAGACCTCCACAACACACCTTGCTAACATCATATTATTAAGATTCTAGTACAAACGGTTTCTATCCTGGTTTAGAATAGTGCAACTAGAAGTGAGAAGTCGTAGACCTTCGCCTTTACATGACACCCGTAGTTGTTTGGCACGAGTATACAAATCAATCCTTGCAAAAGAGCGCATATGCAATTTTATAGCTAAACTAGATTCAACCTTCTAAATTTTATTGCTAAAGTTATACATACTTTAGACAAAAATTTGTATCATACATCCTTTTAGGAGGGAGATATACCTACCTAAAACGTGCCTTTACTAATAGTTTTAGTAGTCTGACACCAAGAAGCCGGATTTATAACGAAGGCGCACGTGCTTAAAATTGATACTTTTTGGACAAAACGACCTACCTGCAAACTCACAGCTATGGCATTTTCCACCTTCTCTTGCTAAACATCGAGTCACATATTGTATAAGCGATTAGAGACAATGATGCTCCTTTTTCACAGTGTATGTAAATCGCACGGAAGCGAGATTAGGCAACTGTATTTGTTTAGTTTAATTGCGAACATTATGGTCGTTTGTTTCAAATCTTTTGTTCTTGGTAAACGTTAAGTTTCTTTTTCTTTGGCTGCGCGAGCCGTGATTTGTATGTAGATGATATTCGAATTAAGAGCTGTGATGTAATTCAAACAATAGTTACCATAAACTCTGTCGTATATTTAATAGCGACTAGTTTTCAAATGTGAAATGGAAATAATAACAGCTATAGTTATCTTTATGAATCATTTAAAACGTTGTTGTCTTTACATAACGCTACCTTTGTGTGCCCTTGCAGTGTTCAGAATAGTCCAGATTACTGCGACCAATCCGTTTTAAACCCATAACCAGTTTTAAAGCTTAACTTTTGACTGACGTCTGACAAGTTCACACGAAAAACTAACAAGACACTACATGTCATAATCTTTAAAGAAGGTTACCCAAGTACTCCTTTGTCTAAGGTTAGTGGTCCCTTAAGGCTTGCTACACAACGCTGCCAAGTCCTTGATTGGTCGCATCGGAACACTTGCAACTGTTGTTTTGATCCTAGGCCAAAGTAAATAAAATGTAGATATAATTAATAATGTACGGATTTTTCGACGGATAAAATAAATACGTATTTTATTACAGAGCATTTAGAGCAATGCTCAATATTATAGCATTTAGTTCTCAGGCAGCAGGATCAGACGATAGAGCGACTGACGTATTTTATCATTCAATAATAAATGTAAACTTACCACTACTTAGTAAGTCTATAGTCTATGATTACCTACTTGTTAGGAATCTGTCACCTCGGCCTTGGATCTTTGTGCAAATGCCAGATAGTATTGCAGGCATCTTGACGCGATCGGCGCCGGCGCCGCTTGCGTTAGCGCATTGTTGCGCCGTAGATCCTCACCATGTGGTTAAATGATGCTATTTATGATCTATACAATGCATGTCCTTGATCTTTGATTGAAATAAGGAAAAGGTGTTTAGTATACCAGATGGAAAGGAAATCAATGAACTAAAGTTGAATATGTCGGTCAGAGCTATGTTTCATTAATATTAAGGCTGGTTACAAGGACTTTTTAATGTCGAAGGAGCTGCCGTGGTTTTCACTAAGTAGACAGGGCATTAGAATCATCTTCAGTTTACTGGCATGATAGCCAAAAGCTTCTAATGTACAACCATGACGTAATGAGGTTTATACGGATAATCTTTATTATTCTTGTCAAGATTGCTCTGCCACATCTACCAAACGGGAACACCTTAAAATTCCGAATATTTATTTTCGAATATTCATTTGTCCGAATTTTCATTTTTCCGAAAGCTATGAATTGCTATACGTAGTTTAGGTTTGATTTATAAGAGTTATCCAAAAAATAAAGTTCTCCATCAATATATTGCGTTCGGATTTTGATCAATTAGGAATTATGACTCTTCGAATTCGTAGTGCACCTCTACCAAACTGCATCCAACTATATCAATGTCTATCATCAGCATCAGTTTCCTAATTGAATTACTTATGCTGTAACTAAACGTCCCGTTTGCCCCCAGTCATGCGGGCAGTGCCGCGGGGCGCAGGAGCGCGCGGCGGCGGCGACGCGGGAGTGCGGGCGGCTCGCGGATGCGCTGCGCGACGCGCGGGACCAGCTCGAGCTGATGGAGTTTAGGCTGCTCGAGCTAGAAGACGCGCATCCCGACAAGGTGAGTCAGACTGTCGGTTAGTAAGTTAGCTGAGCTAGGTGCTCAGTCACCGAAGCGTGCTTAGCAGGACATAGTCGATATTAAGTTGAAAGAATGAAATAAAAAAACGTTTTTTGACTTACATCTAACACAAGTAGGTACAGAAGAACAAATTAACAAACAGAAATATAAACACAAAAACTAGTGAACTAGTGCCAAACGGAGCAAAATGGTTCCTGCTCTGTATGTTACTGTGTTGTGTGTTTTAGACCAGAGCTGGTCTTCCGCAGGAACCATTTGGTGACGCGTCAGGTAGTTGTAGGTTAGTAGAGCTGGGCAACTGGTGCGTGACGCTGACGAGCGAGTGGTCTCACTGTCGTGCTTATGAAATTGAGACTATTTATGTTAGGAGTGCTATGATACGACTCTTCCGTTAAGAAAATGGAGTTTACGGTGGTGTGAGGACGTGCATCGCGATAGATTCGATAACTGTCAAAGTGTATGGGATTGACATTAGCACTTGACGCGACCATCTGGCAGCTTACGCCAATACTATACATTTTCGACAACGATAACAATCTCGCAATGCATCTTGTCCTGGGCCACAGGTCTGCTAGAGAGTCGGTGTGTCACTTGAGCTAGACAGTTAGGTACCTGCCTACTTAATGAATGTCTGTGGCCAGTTTCACGAAGCTACAAGTTACAAATTACAAGCGGAACTCTCTTTCTAGCAAAAGGAGTTAGAAAGAGACTTCCGTTTGTAATTTGTAACTTGTAGCTTCGTGAAACGGGCCTCTGGTGGATTCAAAATGCTGCTCAAGTAGTCCAAGGTGTGAGAAACCTTTAGATTAACAAAGTAGAGAGGTTATTAAGAAATACTTCGTAACGTATTTCCGATGTTCCAGCTAGATGACAGTAATTCCGTAATGGTGAGTCAGTCAGTGAGTAAGCACAGTAGAGCTGGGTTGTTGATATAATATCTCGATGAATGAGTTCGCTCGCAAGCAGGCGACAGGTAATCGAGTAGTTCGAGACGCAAGAGCAAAAACGTAAATGAAAGCGTAAGGGTATGGAATAATTTCACCGTAACAGTTAGAGTTTTATTATGTCATGTTAATGGTTTATGAACGCTTTCACTGCCTCTCCAACCGAGCAACTGTAATGCAAAGTCGGAATATACCTATTTTCATCCACATCTGCTCTTTTATTGACGTGTTTATATAAGCAATAATGAAAAATTTAATGTTTTTTTTCATCCTGAATTGTTTCTTAATTATAACCGTGTGCAACTTCCTCGTAATAGTTACAACATCGGGGCAAAGATACTCATCTCACATGTAATCGTTAACACGCTTTCATACAAACGATAGAGATCTTAACGCTGACTTAAGTGCCTACTCAATAATTATCTCAATATCCTAACCCTGAGCACAGAAGAAGGACATGCTATGCTACGCCCACACTTTCATTGAGTGTTTACTAGTGAAGGCGGCGCGACGCGGGCCGCACGTGTATACGAACCTTTATTAGATTTTATTTAAAAATAAATTGAATTAAGTGATTCGTACGTTTGAAAAAGGAACAGTCAAGTAACCGTTCGTTTTGATTTAGCGCTAATTCAATTGTGATAAGAGTGAAATTGCAACGGTTTTGTTTTAACGTAGAGCTGTGTTTCTCTGTGCGTTTAGTGACTATTTGTGACTTATTGGATTATCTTGAAGAGGATGTTTAGTGCCTGCGGCGATAAAGTGAGCTTACAGGTTTATCCAATTGTATTAATCGGATATTTGGAACGTTTACGGATATTGTTGTATTTATTCTGTTTGTTTTCATTTAAAAAAAAAATCTTAAATGTTGGAAAAATTACACCAGCTAGGTAACATAATATTATTCTCAACATTTTTCATTTCAGCCAATATTTGCACAACGAGTATCTTAATTAGATATCGTATATGTACCTAGTTTTAGTGACGTTTTTAAAGGTGATGAATTTTCTGATATTTTGACGAAACATTAATAAAGTTGCATATCTAAGTAGGTATACCGATATGTTTAGTATACTTACATCATACGTAAAATTTATTCTGTTGTTTGTAATTATAAAAGTGTCTCCATTTTGCTGATTAGTTATAAAACGAGTAATGTAAGTTACAAAAATTAAAGTGTGTTTTTTTTAAAGTTGGTTAATAAATTTAAAAAGACACTTTAAACCAACACATTTGGAGAAAAACCTTAACCTTGAATATATAACTTTTATACTAACTGCATTGTTCATTAAAATTTTGCTAGAAGCCGCAGGTAATTAGGTAAGGGGCCCATACTAATTGCATGAATGCGTAAGCTTTTCGTTGGTTAATTAGGCTTTTACTCAGTAACGGAGCAATCAGATCAACATTAGTTTTATCACAGAGATACCTAACGACAGAAAGTGACGTAAGACATTTTATCCCGAGGAATTACACGTTAATTACAGAGAATTACGAGGAAAATGGGTACCTATTATTTTATCGAAACAGCTTTCAACGGTCGTATCGTTACGCAGAATTTTCATTTCATCGATAGGCATTTGTCAGCGCATGAGTTTTTTTTTGGTAGTCACAATTCTAAAGACCTAACCTAACCTAAGTATTGTGTGTTATCCTGAAAGTATCATGGTTTCAGCAGAAAATAGCGTTCGATTAAATGATAGAATCGATGAAATGGCATTCGATAATATGACGAGTTACCAAAGAATAACGACTTTACACTTTTGGCGAGTGGAGTCGCGAGCAAAACTAGTTGATAATTCGTTTTAAAATAATTTAATATACCAATATTTAAATCCGATGGAGACGTTTAAGGTAATAGGCATCATAAAGTGATACAGAGCCGTTATATAAATTAGTTTGAACTTCTAAAGTCGTGATCGCTTCATAAGGCACGCGAAGGCCGAGTCGATTCCATACTCGCGTTGCAGCCTAATATAGGAGACACCATAATAAACATCTAAATCAATGCTTAGAGATCGGTTAGTGGCGGGCAACATATTAGGAAATTCCGCTGGTGTTTAATGTGAATTATAATAGCTCTGAATCATACTAATAGTAGGAGATCCGAATAGGAGACGATTTGGACCGGGCTGTTTATTCGATAAAAAGTATTTTATACCAAATTTAATATGCTATGTAATATATGGCGAATAGGTAGGCTGAAAAATTTCAGTCCAGTATATAATTAATTAAAAATTTAAAAATTAACTTTGTTTTAAAAAATTACAGTAGCTTGTTTAATGGACAAATTACATACCAAACGAAAGTATGAAGCCTATAGAATATGCAAACGTTAGTTTGACAATTTTTTTCCCGTCAAACTATTGGGTAGGCAGGTATAAACAGGTAAGTCGGTACTAGTAATTTGCACCAAACCTAACGTTTGCATATTCTATAGACTTCATACTTTCGATTAGTATGTAATTTGCCTATTAAACAAACATTTGCAATTTAAAAAAAAGTTCATTTTTAATTATTTTTGTAATGATATAAGTACTCAACTGAAATTTTTCAGTCTACCTATTCGCCACATATTATTTAGCGTATTAAATTGATATAAAATATTTTTTATCGAAAAAACAGCCCGGTCCAAATCTTCTCCTATTTGGATCTTAGACCATAATAAATTTCGGTGGCTTTTGTATTTACATATTTTCGATACAATACAATACAAATAAAGGTGTTCTTTTAAAAGATTTTAAAAAATAGGAAGTGATTACCCTATTCATTGTCTTCTTTATTATTTATATTAACATTTAAAGAAAAATCACTGATACGTCACAGCCAATGTTATAATATAGTAAAAAGAGGTAGATAGTTATAAGCGCTTCGATAGTGGCACCCTAAAACCAAGCCAATTGGTACACCTTTACTTAGTCTTGCGCCGTCAACGGAACCGTGAACTAGTCTGCAGAGCAACATACACTCATCTTTGCTTCGCTCCCGGAAATTAGCATACCATCCTGCTTTCACTTGTCATTTATGAATTAGTGTGTAATTGCAATATTTACTGATTATGTGTGCGTAAGCCGGGCCATTTTTTTCACGCGGAATACTGTATATGTAACATATCTACCTCTTTTTATATTCACAACCAGCAAAATTAGAGTGATTGTATTGCCCTGAAAATATCTTTTATATAGATGATGAGAGGTGACTGAAGTTCAAGGTATTTTGGATAGGTTATCAACAAACACCGGATCGACGGGGGCAAAAATGTACCAGCGCTAGTGATTCATTAAATGTCGACTAAGTTTATCGACATCGATAAAAAGCAATTATTTTAATACCTTTTAATTATGTGCAAATCTCTTTTATTTATACTTATTGCAACTATAAATAACCGGTATCTGACATTGACTCTGGACTCGAGTCACTTTTGACAACCATTGAAACTACATTGAATAACAAATTCATTCAGTACAACAATATTCTTTAGCATTCCGACATATTGAGAACCTTTTTGTTTTTTAAGTCGGTTAAAAATGCGTCGAAAGAAAAAAGATCGTTTATCTTCATGGAAAGCTGATCGTTCAGATATAGAAGTTAAAGGTACGACACGACTTACTTTTGCAAGAAATGTAAGATCCATAATTATGTCACGAAAAAAGTTGTCGATAACCTTAGTAGATATTTAATGAATCACTAGCACTGGTACATTTTTGCCCCTGTCAATCCGGTGTATGGTTATCAAATGACAGACTTTGTAAAAGCCGTCAGTAACTTTACTGCGCCTCTATTCTAGGCGCTAAAAACGATATCCTAGTTTGCCTGTTATGGTATTTTTATGACGTCAGCCGCCATTACTGTCAAGAAAATAAGAGCTATCAAAACGTTGACAATACGATAACAGATCAAATACTATATTGTTTTTACCGTCTTGAATAGAGCCTCTGTTAGTTCTAATATATAACGTCACTATTCAATTGTTACACCGCTGCCTTCTGTACCCTTACCATGAGTTACAATTAACGTACCCCCTAGCGAGTGGAAGCTCTGTCCCTCGCAGCCTCGCAAGTATTGTTATAGAGTGTGAAGGACAGAGCATTCGACTCGCTATTGAGTACGGTAATTGTTACTCATGGTAAGGGTACTGAGCGCTGCTGATTATCTAAACCATCGATACGAGAAGAAGATTCAACAGAGGGCTCAGACAAGATGCACTACGCTAACTAACGTTTCTATTCGATTCGTTTTTAAACCAATCGGGTCACTGGTAGACCACGTGACTTTTCGTATCACGTCATCTTCCAGTGACGCGATTGGTTTAAAAACGAATCGAATAGAAACGTTAGTTAGCGTAGTGCATCTTGTCTGAGCCCTCTGTTTATCTATTCGTTAATCGAGGTAGAAACTTGCGTACATTTGAATCTATTACGATTTTTAGCCAAGCAACCATATAGGTTTTTTTTTGTTTGCATTATGTGAAATTGTAGAAAACTTAATTCAAAGTAGGTAGTGCCTAAATGTTCTTTTAAACCCGAATAGCCAAGAAAGCGGATGATGGTTTTATGTATGTACTAGTGACCCGCCCTCGCTTCGCTTCGGTTTATATGAGTTTTCTGACTTGTACATAATTCAGAATTTATTAATTTTATTATATATAAAAACCTTCCTCTTGAATCACTCTATCTATTAAAAAAACTACATCAAAATCCGTTGCGTAGTTTTAAAGATCTAAGCATACATAGGGACAGACAGACAGCGGGAAGCGACTTTGTTTTATACTATATAGTGATGATTGATAGTGATGTGTGTGGGTGTGTAGATATGGTTCTATGTTCCTTTGTAGAAGCTAAACGGATTTAAACGAGGTGTACGTCGATAAGATCAAAACAAACGGTCGTGTTTTTAAAGCATGCTTTTTGTTATTATCTTGTTAAATGACCACATTTTAGTCTGACCATGTCAGACAGTTACATCAGAGTTCAGACAGATATCACTTGAAGTTTTCTTAACGATAATTCCTTTACTAAATCGTGAATACTTAATTTCGTGTGAAAATTTGGAGTTGATCCAAAGTGAACTCACGGACTTGGAGAAACTAAAATGTTTAAAACCCATTTGAACTATCGACAAGTCAATTGAACCCCCTTCCAAGGTGACTAGTCAGAAAATTTAGTGATTGAATGAATATTAACTGAGCTGTAACTGTAGTGTGAATCTATTGACATTGATAAAGATGTAAACAAAACCAAACGAACTAAATTCACCATTATTATTGTTTATCACGGACTTTTAAAGATCAAGTAAGTTCTTTGCATGATTTATACACCATGATCATTACTCTTCTATTAAGTTAAAAAGATGAAATAACCATTAATTCTACATTATTTAAAAACTCTGTGGTTGCCGGGTTAGAATTGTGCCACTCCATGACTAAGGGAATATAGGCTTGTAGTAGTTGTAGTAAGGTTGGGCTTGCAATCTGTCACTAATACGCTGGTAAACATCTTAGCCTATTTGTGCAAAATGTGGTTACTGAATTATCAACAAGTTTTTAAAGTTGTGGGTAATTCTGTAGCTCTGCCTACCCCACTCTGGGATTACAGGCGTGAAGGTATGTATGTATGTATGGTTTACATCTTTGCCAATTGGCACAGACTTTATAGAAAATATATTTCCAATTTATATTTAAATATATATATACATACATACATTAATCACAACTGTTTCCCAGAGGGGAAGGCAGAGACCACTTCTTTCCACCTGCTGCGATCCTGACAAATCTCTTTCGCTTCTTCCACATTCATACATCGAGTCATGCATGCGCTTCGGTTTCGGGTACTTAAGACCCGGCCCTCCTATTTAAATATATGTTGAAATGAGTTCATTTTTCTGTTAATCATCTGACTATAATGAAGTCTGTCTTGCTATCAAGACTAGCGTACGTAAATCCAGAATATTCCTCATTTACGAACATTGTGTAGTGATAAATGAGCACGTGGTCCCAGTCTCGGGCAAAAACTAGTTAATTACCGAGCAAAAAGCACCTCGCTTCATTTATCTCGAACGCGGACATGCCTTTGAAGGAAGGATAAAGTCGGCTTCCTGTCAACCTTTGTCTAATTATTAGCAGTATTAGACCTAATATAGCTTATTTATATTGTTTGTACCACAGAATAAGAACATATAGCATACAAACCGGACTATAAGACGTACTTTACGTCAGCTATCTTTCTCTACTTTTTAGATTACGTATTACATGAGAAAAAATTAAACAAAAAGTAGGATGTTTTTTCTTCTTTAACTGTCATTGTCACAAGGTTATACACAGGGACTTCTTTGTCTTTCCTATAGGAAGGATTTGTCTTTCCTTGTCTATAGGTCCAAATCACGCCTTACTTGGGACGATGTACCAAATAACAAAAGTACAGCTATAGATTCATCTCTTTCCAACTCACTATGAAAACCATAAGTAAAAAGAAGTGAACCATAATGTATTTTCTGCTTATTTAGTACGGTTTCTATGCCTTTAGTCTTTCTTTTGTGGTTTGTACAGCTCTCCTAGATTCTTAATACCATTCGGCTGGCAATTGCTATCACACTTGCACTCGCAGCTGACTGTATTTTTGTCACTCGCGTTTCAAAGAAAAACGAAGATTGCCGATCGGTAGGTATTAGGTACTGGTAGTACTATAAATAAGCAGAAGTTCCGTTTTTTGTAATGCCTGAGATGTATGAGTTTGAACTTAATTCTCTTACCTTAAGTTCAAAAATCGTACGTCACGAAATATGAGATACGAGTTTTTTTTCAAAGCAATTACGTTATGCTTTACTAACAATGCAATTCATAAGCTGGCGATGCATTTACGATTCCTCTCCTCGAGGCCTAATTATAGTGGTGTTTATCGATGTGGATAAACGTGGATAGCACATGTCACTTTCTGGCCAGTATGTAAGTGCAAAAGTGACGGATGCTTTATCCACCGCGGTGACTCTATCGTTTGCCCGAATATCAAATCACTTGCTATAATATTCCTTTGCCATAAAAGTATTTTTTCTGAAACCGCGAACTATTCAGAACAAACCAAACCTAACCTATACGACGGCTTGTAAAAAATACCTAAAAGATTTATGGTTTCAGAAAAAATGCCTTTATGGCAAATGAAATTCGGGCAAACGAAGGGATACGATCCACCTCGATATAGATTAATAAAGACCACCATAACACGGGCCTGGTGGCGTCCGTGGGTGATCATGACCCCCTCTAGCAAAGAAAAAAATATGTTGATGAATTAGTTTAATTAATTGATACAAAGGAATTATTCCAATGAATATATCTGATTTTATTTAGTACGAACCTTGTAATTGATAATTACGATGATGACAAAAAAAATCGGTTTACCTATTCTCGAGTTATGCCTGAGTGGATAAATCCGTCACTCTCACACTTCACACTTACATACTGGTCAGAAAGTGACAGATGTTTTATCAACGTTTATCCACATCTATATACATGACCATAGGCCCGCTAAAGTAAAAAAAAAGAAAAATACATTTATTCACTACACACATAAGACACACAGAAAAAAGTAAAAACAGAAAACAGCAATAAAAAGAGTAGTGAGTGTGTCTTCGCGGCAGTGAATCGGACACTGGCTCAGCATAATGCTGAGGTGTTAAACACCTGAGTCAAGTAAGTAGGTAGGGAGCCCTTTACTTCCCATAATTTTATTGGTCATAATGTAATTGTTGACATAATTTTTGATAGTCATAATTTTTTATATCGCTGAAACTGTAAACTTTTCAGAAGATCTGAAATATCTAATGTGTAAACAAGACTAGGTTAGTTTAGGTTTGATTTATAAAAATCCTGACAAAGTAACAGTTTCTTTAAAACAACACGTTATTACTTGCGATGATTATGACCTAAAGTACATTATGACTAAAAATAATTATGTCAGTCAATATAGACCCAAGTAGGTAAGTGTTAAGTAGTCACTTATTATGTTCGTACGCATATGCTTCGTCTAATAACGAGAGACGGATTGCCTCGTTCCGCTTTGTCGCCTCTCATTGGCACGCAATTATTTTCAACGCTCTACCTAGAGCGAACGGTTTCAGTAAATTGTTTGTTATACCTGATTAATCTCATTTATTGGGGTTCCGTACCCAAAGGGTAAACATGGGACCCTATTACTAAGACTCCTACTTGTATCTCGTGAACCGTGATACAAGTAGCTAGACAGTTGAAATTTTCACAGATAATGTAGTTCTGTTGCCGCTATAACAACAAATACAAAAAACAGAATAAAATGAATATTTAAGTGGGGCTCATACCCAACAAACGTGTTTTTTTTGCCGTTTTTTGCTCGATATTAATAACGGCAATTGCTGTAGTGTCTCATGTTGTATAGATAATGGTACTTTGTTGATCAATAAACAACAGTTTAGTCATTTACCGTCTCTTATTCCGTCACGTCTATTGTAATAATCGATACAATTCATTCATAAGCAATCAATAACACTAGCATTATGTATGATATTAGTTACTTACGAGTCTTACGACACAGTCTGTAAATATTTACTTTGCTTCCGTTGAATAATAAAGTACGGCGGGAACGACATAATAGTTGTCTTTATGCCTGTTCCTAACATAAAATGTATATTTTTTTGGCAAAGTAACTAAATATGTGCACATTTGAATATTTAGAACGAGTTCAAATAGGTAAGTGTCTACTCTACATTTTAACTTCCGATTAGCTAAGCTAGCTCTAGCCAGCTTTATAAAAATGTAAGAAGTTCTTGATTCATTAAATTGATTCATTATTGATTCATTATTCTCTATACAAGTAAATGTTTTTCATTTGTTCGCAAATATGTAAATAGAATTTAGCTCGTTTATCGTATACTATTAAACGAGCAATATTTGTATTTATATATTTGTAATCACGTCATCGAAAACGGCTCTAATAATTTTGAAAAATTGGCAATAGGCTCGTGCCGTCAAATGTACAGCACATTGTACAAAGTGACACTTACCATAACCGCCCAGACTTAAGGCATAAACCAGGTAGACTTTTTCATTGAAAAAAAAAGATTAATACTCATGGGCAGTTTGGACATAATTTTTTTTTGGCTAATACATTGCACACTGGGCGTTTAGCTGATCTCGCGTTTTTTTTTGGGTGGCACGAGGTTACAGGGGTTTATAGGGGCGAAAAAAGATCTGTCAAGTTGTCATTTTCGGGAAAATTCGTTTTCAACCCGAGCGACGTTCGGTCTTCGGGGACTTTAAAATAATAGCATATGATATTAGGCCATTCATCTACTTTCTGACTTGTATTAAAAGGTCAAACGACGCTTAGTTCTCGAAAGCAAATAAATTCGTCGCATTGAAGTTCGATTGGATATCCGAGTACTCGTAGGTACTTAAAGCCTGACCAGAAAAATAAAAAACGTCTAATGGAGTGGCCACTAATAATTTTTAGGGTTAAAAAACGGGCCAATGGGTAAAAACGGGACCCTATTACCCTAGACTCCACTGTCCGTCCGTCCGTCCGTCCGTCCGTCCGTCTGTCTGTCACCAGGCTGTATCTCATGAATCGTGATAGCTAGACAGTTGAAATTTTCATAGGTCTTGTATTTCTGTTGCCGCTATAACAACAAATACTAAAAACAGAATAAAATAGATATTTAAATGGGGCTCCCATACAACAAACGTGATTTTTTTTGCCGTTTTTTGCTCGATATTAATAACGGCAACAGGTAGACGCTTGAAATATTCACAGAACATTTAGTTGTATATTCACTTTAAAAATAAATAATTTAATTAAAATAAAATAAATATTTAAGGGGGGCTTCCATACAACAAACAATTTTATAGATAATGGTACGGAACCCTTAGTGCGCGAGTCCGACTCGCACTTAGCCGGTTTTTTTGTCTGTGTTTCGTGAATTGCAATTGAAATGACACTTCATAATAATTTCCGCACTATAGTGAAGTTTTTTATTTTTCTGGTCAGGCCTTCCTCGTACATATTCCGAAATCGTCCAATTCGGTTGCTAATGGCTTAATCGTATTTTTAAATGTAATAACGATACAGTGTTCAGATAGTTCCGGTCATTTTCATTCGAAACTCTGCGAAGAAGGAACTAGAGCCAGACGAATAACGTCTCGGGTTTTCTCGGCCTTGTTTAAAAGCAAACTTTATGGTTTTGATAGTAACTAAGTTATGCAGATATAATCAAATGTTCAACGGGTTTAGAAAATAGAATTTCTTGTATGCGATAAAACACACACTGCACGGAACGCTGACAAAATGTTTTGATGCTTACAATGACTCAGCTATTGTAGTCATTATCTTAAATACACTTTATCTACAAACATATCATAAGTCTTCTATTATGCGTTCAAAACCCGTAGGCAATGACCAGCATTACCTGTGGTAGTAGGTGACAGCGATGACAGCTGTTAATTTAGGAAGATTTTCCAAATTTGGATCTCATTACCTTACAATATTCGATAAAGTAATGAAATTACGCTACAGCTGTCATCGCTGTCACCTACTACCACAGGTAATACTGGTTTTTTTGCCTTTCGACTTCTGAACCCATCTTATAGTACTTATAATATGTGTGTAGATAAAGTATTGTACGCGACTCTGCGTAATTGGCATCACGTGAACTACTATTATCTACACACCTTGTTTCTTACACCTCTTTAAATAAAATGTATTGATAATATTTATCACGATGGCGTCTGGACTGCAGCAGCTCTCTTATTCCCCTGATAGTCTATCGTATTGTTTTTAACTTGACCGCCGTTTGAGTCAAGTAAATAAATGAATTAAAAAGCAAGCTTTAAAAAACCCGACTGTTGTTGCTGACCAACTTTAAATCGTTATAAATCCTAAATTATCGTTCAAAATGAAAAATGATTAATAAAACCTAAATATGATTATTAAATACCTATTCAATGATACCCCATTTGTCATAGTTCGTCGACTTTATTTTTTTTCTTTTTTACAATACAGCGTCTAGTAGTTGCCGCCATATTGATTTTTAAACACTGTCATATCTTTAGTGACACTCACAAGATTAAGACAAATCGATTGACATAAGAATCATCAAAATCGGTCCACGCGTTTAGTTTCTAGAACGCCACACACAAAGGAACAAACATACATGGCAATAACACAATACCCTCCGGCAGTCGGGTAATAAGAGCTATTGTAACATTGATGATACGAAAACAAGTCTAAAGCAATATGGTTTAACTCTCTATTACATAAGGTTAAACTTTAACCTAATGGAATAGTGCAACAAAAAATCGTTTGGTTAAAAAATAAAGTGTGCAGACTGTGCGACACAAGGCACACAAGAATATCAGAGGAGAGCAGCCGCTAAATCACAGCGTCCATAGCAAAACGTCATAAGTTAACTCGTGTGATTAATTCTAAATACAGTCCATATTATTTCTTACGTGGTGTGTTTTATTTACCATCATACGCCACACTGACGCGGGCTAATAGTGTTCCCTACAATTCGTAATTAAAGTATTTATATTTGTATCCGCAGGGTACCAGGGACAACCTAACCGACTCGGACTCAGGCTGCGTGTCCCCCGGCTCCCGCATCAAGGACTCCGCGTCCCCCGAGCTGAAGCGAATGGACTCCGGGTACAAGTCCCCCCACGCGCCCAGCAGCCCCCACCCCCGCCGCCACCTCGCCACGCCCCACGATGACTTCAAGGAAGACTTCGCCAAGGCACAAGTCCTCGCCGAAATACTTGACAGAACCTCAGAAACCAGCGACTCTCTCAAAAGCAACCCCGTGAAAGAACACTTAGAACAGATGATTTTGAATGCAGGATCAGTTGAAGACAGGAATTGCTTAGAACAAGTACTAATCTTACTGTACAACCTGCAGACTCTAAGCAGTTCCGTCAGCGAGGACGAGTGCTATCAGGTGCGTAAACTTTTTGTAAAAAATAAATTACGTCACTGTCATCGTCACGTTTGTCACAGTAAAATGTTTGGTTAATTATAATTATACAAAATTATTGGCGAAATTGTCCTATTGACAATAGCAATATGGTCAAAAATTTATTGTAAATCTAATTACAGATAAAACCTAAAAGGATATGCGATCTGAAACCGAAGCCAGAAACTGACATTCCATCTCATAAAATCCAGAAGGCGATCGCGACAGTCACCCCTTACCAGCAGAAAGGTTACAAGAGCGAGTCACTCGAGAGCCTCTGCAACGAGGAAAGGAAACCGAGCAACGTCTTACAGGAGAGCGGGATATTTGAAGGCGTCGAAACAGAATCGAGGAGCACTCAGACAGATGTCAACGAGAGTTTCGAATGCTCTGGCGAACTGAACACTGAAATACAACGACTGAATAGTATTAGAGAGAAGTTAGAGAGACAAGGAGTTAGAAATAGGACGCTTAATAGTAAAGACGATGGCGACAGCTTAGAATGTAGGTGCGTGAAGTTAGGCAAGAAACACAAGCAGTATTACGAGAGGAGGCTAAAGTTCTTGGAGGGGAAGATCTCTATTTACGAGGCGGCGCAAGATGTAAAAGAGGCTAAACTTGCACAGAGATTGCAGACAGAATTTATATTAGAAAATAGGATACAAGTAAGTCGAACCTTCCTTACTACTTTCTATTGGATTATTATAACAAAGTAATTGTTATGTATGTGTTTATAATTGTCCCCTTTATTTGCAGGAACTCGAATTACAACTTTCGGAACTTCAAGATAAATACGAGAGGCTCGAAGAGGAGTGTTGCGAATTGGAAGAAATCGAAAATGACACCCGTTTGCATTGGCAGCAGTGAGTTCATTTAGTTATTCGGTGCTTTCTAAACGGAATGCGAATAATGCGTTAAGCATCATTAATCAAGTGGCTAATGCGTGGAAACATTGATTCATGATTATGATTTACAACAACGAGTACTTGGAACTTGGAACGGAACTGGTCCAAGTGTTAACGGAATCCGTTTTCCAAAATACTTACTAAATACTTTTAGCACGAGGTATTTTTATAGGCAGTAAATCTCTATAATTTGATTGCTGTCTGAGATTCGCCTGATTGTTTATAGTGAAAATATAATTGAGCCGAGTCGGTGTTTATCATAGGATGCAGGTGACACATATTCCAGTAGTGTACTTGTAAGACTAATATTATGAATAAATCAATTAAAAAATGTAAGCGGGCAATCCTACAAAAAATACCTAATCCCAAACTAAGCGCTAGGCTTGTGGTAGGGGTAATAGTTAAGACAATGATGAACATACTTATATAGAGATGGGCGAAAAGGAAAAAAAATACCAGCGCTTTTAATACAAATATTTACCCCCCATAAACAGAGTCACTAGGTACAGTCAGCAGCAGAAGTAGCTAGGTACGCAACCGAAGAGCTGAAAATGATCTGCACTCGACTCTATTGTCATGAGATTACGTCGTGTCTAGATCATTTTGAGCATGTTATTCTGCTTAGCTATTTTTGATGCTGACTGTACCAACTAAGTTTGCAAATCAGATGACTTGATGGATTGATGATGATGATTGCTGACGCGTTCTCCCACAGGTTGGAGATGGACTATGAGCTCTGTTCCGCGCAACTAAGAGACATGACGGAGCAACGGGAGTGTTCGCGGGCCCAGACCGAGCGGCTGATGGCAGAGCTCTCGCAGAAGGAGGCCACGTTGATGAAGAAAGAGGTAAGAAAAGTTTAATCCAAGAGACAAAAACTAAAGCCAAACTACAGGTTTTTTATAGCTTTTAACAGCACTCCTGATACTGCAATAAGTCTTACGACACCTCATTTACAATAATAGTAATTAATATCCATATCCCTTAGTAAACATTGGGTAATACTTAATGTGTTTTCTCCAAGTGCATCCACAATTTCCCATATCGCTTTTCGACTAAAATATGCAATGGAATTCAACTACGAGTAGGTGCCTGTAGAAAATGAAATACATGACCTAACATTCATGGTATCCTGAGTCTGGCACTTTACGTCTTGGTATCGTGTTAATCTCGTATTTTACGACTCTGGTATCCTGAAAGTGTAATATCTTGCGATTTTGGTATTCTGCTCTAGAAGGCAGAAATGATAGATGCAGTATCCACGGTACCTACGACTAAATAGACTATAGAGCATTTAAAGAGAAATTTAAATGTTTTTACTCCACTCACTCGTTGGTCGGCAGGGTCTGTCAAATGTGCTTGAGTTTAAATGAATGGCTTCGTCTTTGAAATAAGTTAACTAAGTGAAAATTTTCGCGGATAACTTCTTCCGACGTATTGTCAAATTGGAAAAGTGCTATTTGGTCATAGCTGAGCGATCTTTTTGATAACCCAACTAGTTGGTTCGTCGACGAGGCATACTTAACACCCCTGTTTCGTTTCAGATTGATATCCGCACGAGGTTAAGCAAGTTGGAAAGAGCAGTACCAGCGCTCATCGCGTGGAATGTGGTCCGGGCGCTGGGGGCTTACATCACACCCGGTGGAGAGGTAACCCTCCTAAACTTACAGTCTAAAGAACTGATCACTTTAGCGGGTATAGTGGACCTTATACTCGTAAGTAGCTGCACACTTTAGTACCTGTCACTTTAAGAGGCCACATGTGATAAAGTCGGCAGTGTTCCACGATCTGGATCTCAATAACAATAACGCCTATGTGTCTGTTCTTTGGATATATTAAAGTTGATCATATTTTCTTGAGACGATTGGAAAAAAAAACTCGACGGTTTTATTTTTCAAAAATGACACCTTTTTCGCGTGTTTTTGAAACATCTGCGAAACCAATACCATTAAAGCGCGCGCAAAGTATCTGCATTTCACGTTCTTCGGCGCGGAAGCACATAAACCCATTCCTATTCATTTTTGTGTGGGCTTGGCCTCCTAACGTCATGTTCAAACTGCTGCGCTAATCTGTCAAAAGCGTAAAAGCGGCAAGGTACAAAATTGTGCAGCTAATTATAAGGCTGACTATACAATGTCGCTTTTTTGTCATGTTAGACCAAGCACGAGTTAAACGAGAGAGAATGATACTCGTAGGTTAAAATGATTCGGTAAATCTTTCTAACTGATACAAGTAGAGGATAAAAAATACTTTGAACTATTCTTTCTTGCAGAAACGTTGATTTTTTATGTCGCCATAAATCGCGTCCTGGCAATTTCTGACTTGATGAATTAGAAAGTGACAGGTGCCCTAATGGGTCATAAATGCTAATTAATGTTTTAGCAACGAGCATTACTGTTTTATGTTGGTAAAAGGCCTGTTGGCTGCGTAGGTAGTAAATTTAAATTGAAATTGTATTTACGAATATCAGCTTTGAGGAAGTAGCCGCACGCATGTTTACCAATTTTATTATTAATATAGACATGCTAAAAGGTAGATCAAGGATATTGACCAGCATTTGAACGGATCTAGAAGTTATGATACTAAACAGAATGTTATGCGAGAAATATGCGGTCGTGGCATAAATATATTATGTTAATTCATTACAATCGTTTGTATGATTAGTTCTGAATTGACACAAATCAGTGAAGAATCAAATTTTAATAGAGAACTGTATATTACAAAGTTTAACTACTAAATGTACTCGGAAGAACATTATAAAGTTCATACCTTATGCATTCAGACGGGAAACGGCCACGGTCAATGAATGAAATGTTGTTTTAATGTTTTAGTTTCCTATGTCTAACTGTATCCACAGTCTTAAGAAGTGTTTCTAAACATTTTTAAGCCTTCAACTGCAATGGCGATCAAAATCTGTGCAAGACTTTAGTGCGCGCAAATGTCTTAATAAGTTTCCAGTTTCTGGTGTAATTAATTTTGATATAAGTAAAAGTAACTCTGCGCACTTACATCGGGTTAACTATACGTATTACGTAAAATCATATAGGGGAAACGGCAACGACTATAACTGATCTACAATTCAAATATTAGCACTTCCTTCCCCATTGCAATGCAGTTCCAATTTATCAACATGGACAGAATAGAAGAGAATGTACAGTTATTAGACTAGAGGACGCCCGCGCTTTCGTACGCGTAGAATTAGTTTCCCGCTACTCCCCCTATTTAACCCCGTAGGAGATGAATTTTCAAAAATCCTTTCCTAGTGCTCATTTACATCTTGAAAGGAACCCCTGTACCAAATTTCGCGTTTCTAGGTACAGTTCTTTCGGCTGTGCGTTGATATAAAGTCAGTGAGTCAGGTTTGCCTTTTATATAAATAGATACATACTCGTATAACTAAAATTTACGCTCCGTTGTTGAGGACTAGAGAAATCTCAAATACTGCATATACCTACCACATAATTTTGAAAATTCATAATTCCGAATTCATTAAAATCCGAAGTTTCATAATTCCGAGAGCAATGTTTTGATAGGAAACTTTATTTTTCGACATAGCTTATAAATCAAACCTAACCTAACTTACGTATAGCAATTAAATTATGCATTGAATCTGAAAATAGTTTTCGGAAAAATGAATGTTTGAAAAAAATACCGAATTTTAAGGTGTCCTTTGAATAGTTATCTAATGTATCCTTGTTCTTCCAGCATGCCTTACTGGTGCGCATGGGCTGCTACAAGCCGAACCCGGCGACCGTGATCGCACAGGTCAAGTACGAGCATCAGCAGGAGCAGATCACCGATTGCCTGGTCATGGGCAACATGTGTCCGAAGATGTGTGCGCTGGAACAGCAGATCATGTCGTACGTATCATAGTCAATGATATTTTATATTAAGATACGTCATCTGCGCGCAAAAGCGTTCCTCGAAAAGGAAGTTAATTACCTTACTATCGTTCAGTCGCGCCGTGGCCGTTGACACGCACGCGTCAAAAACAGTAAAGTTTTATTACCGAAATGCAACAAATATAAGTCATAGGAAATGCCGTCTTGTGTTATTAGAGGCTGCCGAAATGATACTGTAACTATAAAAGGACGAAAGGATGTCTCATTTCATTCGTGACTACCGTAAATATTTTTTTCATTTTTTGTTTACATCGCCATATTTTGTGGCGGCCATAACGCGGCCATGGCGGGCACGCCACGTCATTCGGGTACGCAATTTAAAACAACTATTTATCTCTTTCCAACAATAGCGTTCGCTACGGATTGCCGTCTTTGTCTGTAGAAATGTGGCAACGAAGCCACTGTCAGTAATTGGCGACGGATTTTATGTGCGTTTAGTATGAGCATAACGTATCTAAATATAAAATATGATTGATCATAGTAGGATATCAACATGGCTAGCTCCACGCAGTGAATAACTAGTAAGATATGTTACTGCAGTGCGATAGCTCTTAGAAGATGCTTCGGATTTGTACTTGTGTCTCACTCTCTCTCATACGATTTTATTAAGAGCGAGTGAGAGAGAAGTACCAACTCGAAGCACCTTCTAAGTGCTCACAGACTGTACATTAGCTTTATCCCTTTCACTGATTGGAACTTTGAGAGCGGGCCTAAACTCGACGTCAATAGCAATAGCAAAAGATGTAAACAAAACCAAACGAACCAATGTACAGCACCAGTTTAATAATAGCGATCGGCAATCTTCGTTTTTCTATGAAACACGATTGACAAATATATAGTCTGGGTCAATTGAAATTGCCAAAAACGTAAACAAGTTAGTACTGTTTGATACATAACCTCAAATATTCTTCAAGGGTGTTTTTATTTAAAATAACGTATATTTAATAGTTATTTAATCTTAAACTTAATGTGAAAGTAAAGAACAAGTGTATAAATCATTGCTAAGGCCTCACTTGATCTTTAAAAGCACGTGATTATCGAGTAATAATGGTGAATTGGTTTGTTGGGTTGTGTTTACGTTTTGCCAATTTCAATTGGCACATACTATACTATACAGTCAGTTGCGAGTGCAAGTTCCCACGTGCACTTGCTACCCCTAGCAATAGCTAGCCAAAAACTGTTAAGAAGTTGGAAGTTTTTTACCATTGTTACTAAATAATCACTAAACTACTTTTGGACGTCTAGGTATTTTTAATGATTTACACCCTTGATCAAGGCTGTTTAAGAGTAAATAACTATTAATTATAAGCTTTTAAATTAAAACTCGTTTGCTAAAAATTTGAGGTGATGTGCCAAACAGTACTAATTGGTTTACATAATTCGTATCATTTCCATTGACACCGGCTAAAGTGACTCCCAGGGGCCTGTTTTATAAAGCTACAAATTACAATTTACAGGTTACAAGTTTCCATTTGACAATCTCGACCAACTACCAGCCATTTGAGCAGTGTTGCCAGTTTAGACCTGTAACATTGTTACTTGTAGCTTTATAATACGTTCCCCAGGTTGTTATTGTAAGGTTGTGAGAGAGAGATTGAGAGCGGATGTGGAAAACCTTTTTTATTTTTTATTTCAGCCTGTTGGCAGAAAAACAAAAGATCCAGACTCAAGCAGAACAAGTTAAAAAGTCACTTCAGCTCAAGGTGGACAATTTGCAAAAGGAGTTGGAGATGGTGAAGTCTCAAATGTACGCCGCGGATGCCTGCCGAGGGGCGAAGAACATGAGGATCCAGCAGAAGATCACAGAACTGGAAAAGACGATCGTAGCAGAGAAACAAATGAAGGTACGATGCTCGTATTCAGGGCCAAAGAAGTAAGAATAAAAGCCCTTCATGGTCAACTGAGCCCACTCACAACTCAGCCCGCGGGTTCAGTTGACCTCTAAAATATATGTTGGGGGTGACTCGGCCTACAAGGTCAACTCAGCCCGCGGGCTCAGTTGACTACAGTCTACCGCCAGAGGGACAACTCAGCCCGCGGGCTCAGTTGACCTAAAATATATGTTGGGGGCGACTCGGCCTACAAGGTCAACTCTGCCCGCGGGCTCAGTTGACCACAGTCTACCGCCAGAGGGACAACTCAGCCCGCGGGCTGAGTTGACCACAGTCTATTGCTAAGGAGACAACTCGGCCCGCAGGCTCAGTCTTTCGCTAGGGGGACAATTTAGTGTGTGTGTTTGTTTACAATTATGTTTGCAAATTAAATACCTTTTTTTTTTTTTCGTTTTTATAGTGGAAGTTACCACGATCAATTTTTACAAATTGGAAATAGAGGTCATATTCTAAAGAAAAAACGGATAGGCTACTTTTTTTTTAAACTACTTGGCTGGTAAACAAGCATGCGGGTCCACGAGATGGTAAACAGACATCGCAGCCTATAAACATACGTAATAATTACTAGGCTTAGGACTTTTCGTGGCATACCGTGGTTCTTAAATCCATGGAGCCGCCGTATGTGAAATATAATTTTCGAAGTCAAAGTCAAAGTCAAAAGTATGATGTAATATCAAATATAATTATTTATAATGTTACATTGTTACTGAGTTCATTTTAATCGAACGTAATAAATTAGTATAAGCCTATATAGTAATATTAATTACTGATCACATGTGATGCTACAATATGATTTATCTAATTATGCATCCTCTTTAATGCCCGTGTTTAGTGAGTAGTTCAAACACATTCGCAATATATAATAGTCAAAATCATCGAAATATAATAAGTATGGAAGAGTAACACCGAACAAACTTGACGTTGAAATATGTCCCATTTCCTCTACGCTTGAAACGTTTGAGTAGACGCCATTACTGTAGAGGTTGTATATATTTTCACCCATAAGAAAACTTTGATTAGTTAAACTGCTATGACAAGAGATTTGATTGGTCTATATTTTTCTCGTTATGGCTAATCAAACACGTTAGAAAATGACACATCTGACATTTTGCTGAACTTGGATGGTTTAATGCAGAAGTGATCCGTACTTTAAATAAGTTAAGGTGTATACTTTATTTATACAGCAATAATGTTTTAGTAAATATTTATTCTTAAAAATATAATATTTAGTAGGCAATAAATAACATTATTATTCGGATATAATTATCTACATAGAAAATCGACAAAACTCACATTATTATACCTAATAGGTAAATCAAGATTTGTTATGATGAGGCGTGGCGGTATTTGATCGTACCTAATTTAAATAAAACAAGTTGCAGTACCTAAGTATTACCTACTAAAACACATATAATTAATTTTTTTATAAAATTTCGTAAAATGAATGATGAGGTGTGTGAGGCTATTCAACATAGTAAAACTGCACTTTCGGAATATAATATTAATATAGTCGTTTATTCTTAATATCATCTTGTCCAAACGCTAAAAAAACATCACTAAATATATACAAAATACTATCAGAGTATGTCTCCTTAAAGTAAAATGAGCCAACTTAAGGATTTAAGGTAGTTTCCCTCCAGGGCCCGACTTATTTTCCACACAGTACATGAAAAAACGAAATCATCATCTACAACCTTGATCAAACCTTAACTCGGCAGATTCAGGTAAGTTACATACAAAATTACAGATTAGCTATCAAAATCTCGATACGATGCAGCGTATCCAGCCAAGTTCAAAGAAAAAGAAACTGGCGACGTAGCAGCCGTGTGTTGTTACACGAAACATTTCTATCTATTTTTGAGCCCATCACAACTCAAAACTTATTTAACCTACTTACATACAAAATATAGCTGAAAATTTAGAAAAAAATATATGAAAACCTATGTACCGCGAAATATGGTTAATTTGTTTAATTTTTGACGACTGGAATTTAATAAAGAATCTTGTTTTGCGATGTAATGAAGCCTCACTCTTAAAAATTCTTCTATGACCGTTTTCAATAACAGCATGGTATGGTTGCTGTCGAACGGATGGCTGTTTGACAATGCCCTTAAAATATCACCGTTTTCTATTATTAACCTTTGACACTGATTCACAATAACTTGAAGGTTTTTGGCTCTGTACAAAATCTTCTCGTGACTATTGCGTTTTATCATTTCTCTTAGTATTCGCTCTGATTGGGCACATATTTTAAATACTATTACTGACGAATAAACCAAACCGCCAAAATCTTTCAAAGATATGAGCTTATGAAAGTACAATTTCTCATTTGCAAATAGCAATTTGACGCAATCTGGGCAATGTAATTTTGAATGAACTTTATTTGCTACAAATCCTGCAATGTATCCGACAATTTGCTCAATAGTTTCTGGCAGTGGTCGTTCACTATCCAGCATATTGGAAAATATTGAGCAATTTTGCATTTCCGTGTCGACCGTACTAGTTGCAAAAACATCTTCACACTCTTGATCGTTATGTCGATACCCAAGAGTGGACTTATTAATTGTCGATGAGCAGTTCAGGATTGGAAAATCTTGCAAAGGGATGCAATTACCGGTGAATTTGGATCGTAGTTCTAAATGTAAGAGTGTTTTTTTATAAATACCCATAAACTGTTTTGCGTTTGGGTTGTTATTGCAACGGCCGTGGTTCCGAATGACTCCAAAAAATAGCTCAAGGTGATCTTGACTGAATTTATATGGCAGTATGAATTTCAGTTTCTGTCGGTTTTCAACGAGATCTGTAAATAGCGTTTTTAGACTTTCAATGCATACAAGTAGTCCTAAAAAGCCAGTTTTAGATTGGGTTTTTGTTATACATTTTTGGGTTGTACTGTTTACCGTTATTTTTTGACCTTGTATTATTCGCGTTGATTTTGATTGAACGTCAATCTTAAGACCTTTTATATAAGCTTTAGCTTTATCGAGAAATTTAAAATAATAATCTTTTTCTGTAATGGAAAAAGGATGTTTAAAACCATGACTATCTAGTGATCTAGTGTTCAAAATATCAAATAAATCGTTGATTATTTCTATGAAATTAATTGTTCCGTCCGCATTCTTAAAATCGGGAATGTTTAATTCATGAGCACACAACTTAAGAGCGGAAGCAACACTATGACTGAGTGTTTGTGTGGCTAATTTGACATTCATTATGTTGTTTCGAAACTGTAAATGACGTTCCGTCAATTTATTTCCAAAGTGCAGTCCAATATTATCTTGTAGAAGTTTCAAATTTTGCAAGTATTTCCATTCAACTTTTTCCCCGTTTTGATCGATTATGGTTTTTTTCGCTTCAAATGTATTTCTTACAAGTTTGAACATATGGCATGGGTCTAATATAAGAACAACCGGCCTTCCAGTCGAAGGATGATTGAAATGAGTTTTTAAATTGTTTGGATCGTCAAAATTACATCCTAGAAGCTTAGCGGTTCCAATATTAGATGGACACCCATCGAAAGTTAGACTGACGACTTCGGCACCAGCGTCATGACATGTTTTTAAGCACATTTTAATGATATTGGATCTCTGTTCTGCAGCCAACCCATTTACAAAAAAATATCCCAAAGGCAACTTAAATTAATCGTTTAGGGATACAATCATCAACACGTAGGCTTGGCTGGCAATATCTCCTTTAGGACTGAAAGTGACATTACCCACGAAATCATTGCCATTTAAAATCCTTTGCTGTCGTATAGCCATTTCATCTACCATTAAGCAGGCAAGGTTTTTGTCACTTTGCTTATATTTTGATTTAAGTGCCCTGAAACTTTCCTTTGTAAAACCTGGCCCGCCCTCGATAGATTGGTACCATTTTGTTAATGTGGAAGGATGCGGCAGACATAAGTTTAATGGCGTTCTTACATATTTGTAACCAGTCAAAGCAAATTTTTTTATGGCTGGTGTGAACTTAAAACTAGCCCTACTTTTTTGAGATTGTTTTTTTTGTAAGTTAGTAACTAAATCGCCAGAAAATCCCCCTAATGCGGTATGGATGTTTGACTGCCCGTGGCCTTTTTTCTTTAATTCTGTAAGAACATCCTTTAAACTTATGTTTGTTTTCAAGATGGTTCGGTTTCTCCGTTGTAATTTTTTAATTTTCGTAAGTCGCTTTTCTGCTAGATGTGTTTTACGCCTGAGTTGTTCTTTGATTCGAAATGTTTTTGGAGAATTTAAAGTAGATTCTATTTCAGAAGATGAAATTGAATCGAGGTTATCTTGTCTTTTCATGACTTTGGAAGGACTTTCGTTGTCATCGTCTAAGTTACCTTGCACATTAAACTTGCATTGACAGTGCGGGCATTGAATCGTTGAGCTTGGCTGCAATGAAGAAACTAATTTATATCTAGTCATTTAAGATAGGAAAAAAATCATCGGCTTAACATTTTTTTTGATTCTCACCAGTTTATGCTTACGTGACCTTACGTGAGGTGGTGTCTTGTTCTTGGTTTCTGCGATAACACCAAGTTCGCGATTTCCGTTTGAGTGAATTTTTCGTGAATTAACCATCTGTAATATTTAAAAGCCGGTTAAGTGGCCCTAAAAGTATTGTTTAGTCCGTATTTCAAAAGTTAGAAGAGAAAAAAGCGAATACGTAAGACCTTTGTGGTTTTACATTACATTTATCTAATAAGCCCTATATAGATGCCCCACCTCCACGCTTGTATTGAATTAGTTTTTTCTTACTTCACTCAGCTTGTTGACATTATATAAGTATCGTAGGATACCTATATGTTGCGGTTTCACATTTAATCTAGTTAGACTGAATAGGTATTTTAGTCTCAGAGAAATAAGCTGTGACATACTGAATGGTTATTATAAATAGAATCGAATAAATAGAATAGAGTGCACGAATGTCCTTCGGCTAAAATGATGATGATGATGATGATGAATGATGATGCATGAATCTAATGTATCCATTGTAAATATATATTTTTAACGTACTGTGCAATTTGGAACCGCTGAGCATTTCAAAAAATGTCTCCCAGTTTTTGAAACTAAAAAGTCAGTTTCTTCAAAATGGATACTGCATATCCTACAATGTTTGCTGGGAAGCCACGTTTCATCGCGTTTTTCTAAACGAACTGCAGCTATCCAAGCAAAACGTTTTTCTTCATTTCTAGGAAAACTAAAAAAAAAAAAAACTTTAATATTATAATTATTTCAGAACTTATATTGCATAACATCGGCCATGTCCATTTTGTAAGGAAATTATTTAATTGTAATTACTTACTAATGGAATGAAATTACATCTTTTTTAGGGTCCGTGCGACTCCTACACCAATTTACGGTGCACGTCGGCATCGTTGTTGCTATAGTTTCTTCTTCTTATCAGTTTTTTATAATTATTTTACAAAACTATGATGACAACCATTTGACATAACAACTCAAAGCCTACTGCAAGCCAGTTGAGCACCAAGTATTAGCTCCGCCCATTTTAGCACTAAGTATGTGGAACACTTTTTGAATGACAATTACTCTTCCATACTTATTATATTTCCATGGTCAAAATATTGGCAAATTAGTTGTCACTTTTCATTAGAGACGTACAAATTTATTTTTGATTTTAATTAAAATGCACAATATTACAACTTGCGAAATGAAATATTGGATAGAGCCAAATAATAATACTATAATAATAATATATCGGGGGACAATCTCACACAAATTGACGGATATATAAAGGAATTAAAATATGATGAAGAAAAATTTAGTGCACATTGTTCCTTATGTGATGTATATTTCACAGCGACAATTTTTTTTTGTTGTGAGTATTAAAAGCTTGTCTCATCAAAATAACTACGATGAGAATAGTATAATCCTAAGTTGGACAAAACCATACGAAGAACTAACGGTAAGCGAAGATAAGTCCCACAGATATTGCTCCGCATGTGATACTAATTTGAAACTTTAAAAGTTCAACGTAGTGAGAATGGCCTAAATCACCAAAAAAAAAGAAGTTAAAGTTATATTTTCGAGGTTTTTTTTATATCTCACCATTGTAAATGCATGTTTGTATATGTATGTTACATGACATGTATAATAAATTCTTTTGACTTTGAAAAATATTAAGTATTTAAAAACTAGCGGCTCCATGGATTTTAGAACCATTATTGATTTTTTGTGGACATGCAAGGTACCTGAGGAAATAAGTGAGACACAACGAGCTCAATATTATAAATAATAATTTTATTTTCCCGCAATAAATGCGAGTAATATTGGAATAGCCAGACTCTAGACATACGCGTGTCACCGCTTGCTCTAATAAAAATAAAGTGTGTGTTTTACTAATATGCTTACATAAATACCAACTCTAATTTGTGATTCATCACTAGGGCTCGGAATTTTGCGTGCGGTTTTTGAAAACTCGAAGGGAGAAAAGACCAATGTTTATCGATATAGCGGTCATTCTCTCATTGCTTCATTGGGTTAGATAATTTATCTTTCAATAAGTATCACTAGTATTATTGTACTATAGCAAATACCTACTCAGGTTATGCATCATTCTTAAATCAAATGAAACGGATTAAACTTGCCAATATTTTGAACTTTTTTATCATTGACCGTTGAAAAGAGTATGTATCATCGGCTCGTTTGCCATGTCCAGTGACCATTGTCCAATGTCCATGCGATAAAATTAGATGGTTACGTGTGTGTATAAATGGCTCTTGAATCACTTAATTACATAATTTTGATTTAAATTCCAAACAATTACCGCATCGGTTATACAGCTAGCCGTTAATTTTTTTGAAAATGAATCAGCCTACGAAAATGCTTTCATTGTGCCATCGGGTTATCAGAGCGTAATCAAGAATTTAGTTCACTGCAGTGTTCTTTAAGTAAATCTGCGCGTAGATTATCCGGGTTTGCACTTTAAAGCGGAGATGGTACGGTCGTACATCGTATAGTTTTGTATAAAATAATGATCACTCAGGTCTATCCGTTTTTTTAAGAACTACTTACTCGATTTTCAGATCCTGAGTAATAAAGCTTGTTGTGTATCGCAATTGTCTTGGTATGAATGTTATTGCCAAGTTAATCGAGCTCAGTTTAAAAAGTTTATAAACAACCATGATAAGTGGTTTGTTTGCCAGATGGAACTGAAATTTTAAAGTTTTCAAATACAAGTTTATGGTTTTAAGAAAATATAATTGAAAAAAGTTTGTTTTTATATTATAGTTGTGTACTTACTTCTAGATAAGATGCCGTTGCGCTGTCATCCACATTCATTTTAAATCCCTCTTGCCTCTGTTCTATTTCGTCATAAACCATATTGTTTCAGTTAGTCATCATATGGCTTTGTCTTGTCACTTTATTCCTTTGAAAATGAAGATAAAGATGAAAAGTGGCAGAAGAAAGCAATATAATAACTTTCAAAAGTCAAAATTCAATATATTTATTCTGTAAATTGGCCACATGGGGACTCTTTTACACGTCGGTAACGATCTAAGAATGGTTTAAGACCAGGAGACCTGTTCCTACCACTGCCTAATCGTTCCTTATACTTATTATTGGTGGTATTTCAGGAGGACCCGGATCTAGGCATGCTCCGAGTGCTGATATCGAGTGAGAAGGAGCTAAAAGCGCGAGTTGCTGAACTAGAGCGGCGAGAGGCTGCGTACCTCGAGATGTTGACTCAGGCTGATGACATGTGGGCCGAGATGGAGGGCGGGTACAAGCGGAGGATTGAGGAGTCGCAGAATGTGGAGTCACAGCTCAAGGGGAAGGTAAGATCGGGCTCTTTATTTCTGAATTAGTTCTCCCTGTTAAATGTCTATGGTTTTTATTTTATTTTCTTGGTTGCGTATTTTTATTTAAATTTTGTTTTGTTCGTTTGGATTTTTTTATTTAATGTAGGTACACTGGTCTTAGTAAAGGCATTAAAATAGCGGCCACTGAAAAACAGCCTCGTGGGTCGTGGTCCGCCACTCCGCGATATCATGCTGCGTGGTACAGTCAACAGCATAAATAAGTGATCATTTATGTACCTTGTCACTTTAACGTCGTGTTTGAAATGTCATACAAAATTGTGAAACGATTGAAAGCGACAAGGAACATAAATGATCACTTATTTATGCTGTTGACTGTACTCTATTTGACAAAATTTGATACTCTAAACTTTGTCATACTGTATATTTTGTTTTCTTTTTGTATTATATGTATTGTCTCAAATATTGTCAACAAATTTATTAATATTCTAGTTATTCTTCTTTTCTTCTTATTCAAAAGGAAGGAATCGTACTGTCAGCAAGAAAGCTTAGCAAGAGACAAAGGATAGCAGAAATCACAACAATTTTCTAGTTTGTTTAAACTTGATCCCTCACTGGAATCATTCGCCAGTAATTACTGTAATCTGTAACATTTAAGAAAATTACATTTCATTTTGAGCATTATGTTACATTAGGTACTGCCTCTCTGACTCTAGTGCTTGTAATGCTCGGTTCTCCTTACTCACTGAAGTGTTACATTACAAGCGAATGAGGAGGATGGGGACCACCTTGAGATGGTTCTTTAATTAGTTACTTAGCGATTTTTATTAGTTATAACTTACCGTTACCAGGAGCCCACGTCGGCTCTAATAATCTTTCTTTATTAGACAAAATAATCTCACCTTACCTCTTTTACTTATGTTTGAAACGGTTTTCATAAAATTAAACTTAAATTTCTTTTTTTAGTGTTCAAAGCTAGAAGCGGAGAGGGATGAATTTAAGAAGTATTTGGATCCTTTGAAGAAGACGCTGAGAGAAGTGAAAGAGTCGGAGTCAGGATTGAAGATAGCTCTCGAGAAAACCACTCGGGACGCGACGCACCTCAAGTGCGCCAACCAAGAACTGCAGGAAAAGAGTTCAAAAGTAGAAGAAGAGTTGATGAAAGCTGAATTAGCTTGTAAACAACTGGCACAAAAATTCAAAGTGAGAGATGTTTTCATACGTTTTCACGTTTTTGATGGATATATTATCATAGGACTGGCAACTATTGATTTACTAAATATATCTTATGTAGCCCATAAGATACCGTTTTGCTCATTTTTCTTAACACATTATATTTATGATACCCGGTTCATAAAATAAAGTACCTAGTTCAGGAGCTAAACTGAAACCTTCTCTCGTTTAATAAACTAAACAAGTCTCCTTTGGGATCCCTTTGTTTTCCATAATTTTATCGGTCATAATGTAATTTTTGACATAATTTTTGATAGTCATAATTTTTTATATCGCTGAAACTGTAAACTTTTCAGAAGTTCTGAAATATCTAACGTGTAGACAAGGCTAGGTTAGGTTAGGTTTGATTTATAAAAATCCTGAAAAAGTTACAGTTTCTTTAAAAAAACACGTTATGACTTCCGATGATTATGACCTAAAGCACATTATGACTAAAAATAATTATGTCAGTCAATATAGACCTGTCTCCTTTCAATTGCAGAGAGAAATGGAAAAACTGCGCAAAACAAATACGAATCAGACCACCCAGTTGAACTTACAAGTCGAAACAGCGGCCACGATGGAGAAGAAGTACGCCAGTACCCTCGATTCCCTCCGACGCGAACTGCACCGCACGGCGCGCCACGCGCAGGACCTCGACGTCACCAACAGCGAGCTGCGTGAGGAGGTCAGTTCGCCCTCCTGCTTCCTCTTCTGATCTTGTCTTCTATAACCTTTTTAAATGTGCCAAGGCCCAGACAGCGAAAGGGACTGAGCCACAGCCTATATGTAATTATATTAAGCACAAGTACAAAAGGTGCTGTTCCTAACAGAACAGCGTTTACGTCGAACGTGCCTGCTCTCTGCTACCCTTTCTTTCGCACGCGACCCATTGAAAAGACCCACAAAGTGACTGACGATATATGTACTCGTACTTATGCACCTGAAATGCGGAATGCATTATTTAACAAAGATATAAAGACTGCTATAAAGTCCCTTTCACCGACTGGAGCTTTAGGTTTTGGCAATTCACATACAGTTTTTGTGCTGGGTCAATATAATCATTACTTGTATTCTACATGGAAAGCATCAAACTGCACTGTTGTTCTTGTTTGCACTCTTTTTTCTAAATTTAAATTGTAGGGCAAGACGGCATGTGAAAGTTATTTTGTTTTACTTTTAATTAAAGACTATTTCCCTTTTGTTTAAGTTTTTTATTTACGCTAAAGCATCTATTTGAGTTCAAATACTCTGGACTTGAATTTAAATATTTTGAGTATTTTCAAATTCTTGGGTGCTATTATAGTCTGCATAAGTCGTAATTATTTTACTCTTAAACATATCAACAAATGGGGATTAGCGCTGGGTATCCAAAAGTAGCCAAAAACGGTCTTGTTTGTAGGAATTTACATAAAGGTCGCTGTTTACAGCAGCAGCTTTAACTGGCGAGTAGCTTCGCATATTTTAACGCTTTTATTGTTCACCTGTACCGCTTAACTGTTTTACTAACGCAATGCATGTGGGCTTAACGCACGGACGATTCGGTCGCTCGGTTCACAACGCATGTCGGAGTGCCGTGTAAATATGCATGGAGAAAGAAGAAGCAGTTTTAAGAAGACATGTGTTCTCAGGTCGAATCTCTGGAAAAGCAGCTAGCTTTAACACAAAAAGCCTTAACGCAGTGCAAGAGGAAATGCGATGAGAAGATTAAAGATTTAAGCCACGAGCTGTCGATCAAAACTGAGGAATTAGAGGAGCTCAGGAGCGAAACGATGAGACAGTCGTTCCATGCAGCTCGGGTCGATTTGAAGCCAGATAAGAACGAATATATAGATGAAGGCTATTCGATTTACACAGCAGTTCCACAGAAGACTGACTACGACAGAATGCATCACAGCATGAGCTATATCACCTCAGACGCGCGCTGCTCGTGCCCCGCATTGCGGAGCCAACTTGTCGGACAACTCATCGAGGACTTATTCGACAGGATCCATAATACAGTCGACGATGACCTGACGAAAGTGTGCAATGAGATCACTCCTGGAAAAGACTTTACTGCAGAAACCAAAGCGAAAATCACAAATTACCTCTTAATGGCGATATCAAAGGAGCTGGTTAGGTCCATTGGCGACGCCGACGCTAAGACTGACACGGAGGTACGGTATCTTTGTTACTAACTATTTGTGATAACTGCATTATAGAATGTCTAATTCGATTAACCAATTTCATATTAATGGTTTCGGTTAATATTTCATACTTAGATTTATCATTTCTTGTATCTCACATCATTAACAGCAAATACTATTTCAAATTCTAGACCACTATTCATTACCGTGTTTGCGACAGTTCATGCAAAACTATACCTAATTAGTCGCTCGAACTGACCTGTTCAATATCATTAAACGAACATAGTTTGCCGCATTCACGAAACACGCTTGCGTTTTCGGACTTAAGGCGGTGACTTAGCGAAGGGGTAACAAAGCGCAAAAACAAATATAAAGTGATGCACGAGGTTAGCTTTGAAATTTTCGTGGTGCATTTGTATTGGCTGGTAGTTACTCCATGCTAACACCGCTCTAAGCCTGAACGTGATCTTAAAAGGCTTGGTAAACGAGTAAAAATTGACTGGGAATTTATAGCTGGCAACTATCTGATTCCAGTACCTATAGTGTTTCCGTCCCACTATTTAATTTAATGCATATTAAAACGCAACGGCGCAATTTTTATTTACGTGGCGGGGCGCGCTTTAGTGAATTAAAAATAGTACCTAAAGTCCATACCAATTGACTTGTATTATTTAGTGAACACTTTTATAGCCCCAAAATGCTCCCTTTTCGTCTAAAATGTTTAAAAAACAAAAACCCGCCCTCAATAAAATAAATGTTTAAAAAAACAAAAAACCGCCTTCAAAAAGCAAAAAATAACTTCTTTAAAATGGTAGGTAAATAGGTCAGTCCAACTGAAGTCTGCTTTTGGTTAAAATATTGTTGGACGCCGACTTCAGTTGGACTGACCTATTTACCTACCATTTTAAAGAAGTTATTTTTTGCTTTTTGAAGGCGGTTTTTTGTTTTTTTAAACATTTATTTTATTTTATACTTTTTAGTGATCCTATTTATGCTTTTACGTAGCTCCACTTCTAAATATTAATGCGAAACTATAGAACATTCCAAGCTCGCCGCAGACAACGCCGCGGGAATGTCATAGTCATATTTAAACCTAAATGTTCTTCGTCATAGTCGCTCAACTACCTTAATCGAAGTATCTTGTCGCCACCCTTGAAATAGGTACCGTTAAGGAGTTCCGGTGGCCATCTGTGGTCTTCATCATCAGTTCCACTTCACCATGTAGTACTTTTCTGTGTACTTCTCAGTGGGCTCTAGTTGCTTTATTCAGCAGAAAACGGCCATTTTAGCCAAAAATTATGTATTTTGAGGTTAGAAAATTATTTACTAAATAAGACAAGTTAGATTGTATGGACTATATACGAATGTACGAACATTCTGAGTGTGAGATAAATGCAATGGGCTACAAATTACAAACAAGTTGGTCGTTTACCAGTCTCTTTCGCTCGTGCACATTTTGTATTGTATTGTATTGTAAAATGTGTCAACTTTCAGGAGTGGCAGCGCGCTGTGTCCACGTGCGGCGAGGCGCGGCCACTCACTTCCCTGAATCTAGAGGGGAACGCGGGGGTGTTGCGCGGCGCCACGCGGCTGGCTAGTGTGAGCTGCGCGTGCGCCGCTGCCCGGCTGTGCGCCGCCGTCCCCGAGCTGGCTGACGGAGTCAAACTGTGTCAAGAAGTAAGTCATTTCAATCAAGGCTTGGAAACCTGGTTATTTTTTTAACCAGCTCGTCAGGAACGCCATGCGTTTCAAAAAGGCCATTTTCAATTCGATTCGTCATTCAGAATCCATATCGTGCTCGAAATAACGGTTAAATTTGTTTGCACCACCACCCTTTTCTGGTGTTTCCTACATTAATAGATAGCTCTTAATTTTCTTTTTCGCTTACTCAGTTTGGAGTCAAGCAGGCCTTATCGTTTTAAAGCACCATAGTCACCACGCCATCCCAACTAGGTAACACCCTCAACGTCTTAATCCTAGCAATGACATCGCTCGCGAAATCTATTACGCTCCGAGCGAGCGTTTACAAAGAACCTGGTTAAGAACCGGTATTGTTCGAACAGTACCCAAGTCCTGCTTTCAATCGGGGTTCAAGGCTCATTTGCAATCTCTACATTGGGTAGGTATGTAAGATGGTGTAAAGCCACAACCGCCACATCGTATTCGTGTGCAAATTTTTGCTCTGGTCGCCTGCGGCTTTTCATTGGCGCGTTAAATCGAGTCGGCCAATGAGAGGCCGCGGAGAGACGACCGTGAAGCCGCATTTACACTTGCAAGTTATTTCTGTAAGTTTTGAAACAAAACTATATGCAAGACAGAGATGCAGATATTTGTCACTCACTCTTACTCATAGTTGGGTCTCAAAACTTCAGCAATAACTTGCAAGTGTAAATGCGGCCCGAGAATGGCAGATTATGTTAAGAATAGACGTCGGTGTTCTTTCTGTAAATTGTTTGTAACAAGTTGATTAGTTTTACATACATACATACATACATAATCTCACGCCTTCGTTCCCAGAGTGGGGTAGGCAGAGCTACAGAATTACAAACATCTCTAAAAACTTGTTGATAATTCTATAACCACAATTTGCACAATTAGGCTAAGATGTTAACCAGCGTATTAGTGACAGGTTGCAAGCCCATCGCCTAACAGTACTACAAACCTTTATTCCCTTAGTCGTCTCTGACGACATCCACGGGAAGACATGGAGTGGCACTATTCTAACTCGGCAACCACACTAACCACACTTGATTAGTTTTAAGACTTGTTTTTTCTGATTAATTAACATAGTAAAATAAACAGGTATACCATTGTGCCGTTGTTTAAATTAATTTACCATGAAATGAATGATAAAAAAATAATCAGTGTGTTGCCGAATTCATCAACGTCAAACAAAAATTGTAGCTATAATGTAGGTATAATGCAAATTTTGTTCCCCCTCGCCCATATCCCATACATACATAACCATAAAATGTTATGGTTTATTTTCGCAGGAAGTTCTGGACCATGGCGATGTGAAGATAATGGAGGAGCAGTTGGCCAACGCCATCGAAAGTATTGTTGTAAGTATTTACAATTTAGCCCTCTACGCACCATCCGTGCTGTCTGTCCGTGCACGATGCACGACGCAAAACTATAGTGCGTAGGCTTGCTGAACGACAATAATAATAATTATTATTACCGTGGTGGACTCGCACGACCGATTTTTTGTCCAACGAGCCCCAACATGACGGTCGGGCGCTGCTGTCCATCAAAGATGGATAGTGCGTAGAGGGTTATAATAAGCCCGATGCAGAATAACGATGTTGCCAGTTTAGGCACTTGTTCCACCGCCGACAATGAGCGGGAAGCGAGAAAAGCCAGCGTTCCACTATTAATATATGTGTCTCTTTTATTGACACGAGATTTATATTTTCTGTTTCGACAAACTAGTGGAGAAAGAGTTGTCGTCGGCAGTGTTACCAGCCAGCGATCAACTATTTAATATGTCTTTCATTGACACGGGATCTGTATCTTTTGTTGGTTTCTTGAGCGAGAAAATAGTCGATAGCTAATCGCTTTCTCGCCGCCAGTGGAACAGGTGTCTTACACTAGGTAGCCAAATGAAACTCTCCTAATACACGAACATTGTTATCCGAAATTATGTTTATGTTCTTTATAATTCAATTGTCTAAAATTATAAGTATTATTCTGTTTGACTATAGATACTTGTAACGTTATGGCGGCACCACTCTTGGCTGTTTGTCAAATATTCACGTTGCATCTCTTTCATTCGGTATATCAAAAGTAAGAGATATAAGAGCAGTTTATGACAAATACTACCAAGTGAAGTGCCACCATTACACGTCAGTACAGTCTTTCGGTTTGTCTTACATGTCTCTCTTCAAGAGGTTTGCTCGCGGTGGCAACACCGGAAGCACCGTAGATATGTTAATGTTCACATATAAAACTCTTTTTGCGTGACTAACTGACAGTTAACGCGCAGCCTAAACCACTGAACATAGGGAAACTTGAAATTTTGAGGGAATCTAGGGGCGCACTAAGAAAGCATTTCTTGAACATCGCCCCAAAGGCCCCAAATGAAAAAAAAGGGGGACCAGCAGGAAACTAATTCTACGCAAACAAAGACGTTAGCATCCTTTTGTAAGGGTGCAGCTCCACTGAGGCGGAGACGAGAGGAGCGGAGCGGAGCTGTGCCAATATTAACCAATAGAACGCGCATGTGGTCACGTCGAGCGCGCCTTGCGCACGTTAGTTTATATTCTATTGGTTAATATTGACATAGCTCCGCCCCGCTCCGCTCGTCTCCGCTTCAGTGGAGCCGCACCCTAAGAAAAATACCATACCTTGTACCATTAATAAAGTTTTTGTCAAAAAATTCATTTATGGTACAAGTTTTGTTGCCGACAATAATTTTTTGCGAATTCTTTATCTTCTTATCAAGACCTAACTATTGAGTCCTTACACGGTGGCTCTACGTTAAGAATAGCGGAGATTCTGTCGCCATCTCCCGATTTCATCATCAGATCACCCCTTAGATCCCATAATATTGCATTGTCATCGGGTTTACATTGTGGTTCAAATTTCAGCCTATTCTGTTAACGGGAAGTGGGTCAAAGAATGATGGGCAAAAATGTATGGAACCCAGCCCAAAATCACCAATAGAATTATAACGTATGTAGGCTTACTGATCCCACTATTAGCTGTAATTGTTATTATGACGACTAGACTGTGAAGGCTGGGAGAATCGAGATATTTTTTAACCCGCGACGCAAAATAGAGGGGTGTTATAAGTTTCACATGTGTGTGTGTGTGTGTGTGTGTATTTAAACGGGGTAATCTCTGGAACTACCCGTCGGATTGGAATAAATCTTTATGTACATGATAGTCAGTTTCATGAGGAATAGTTTTGTCTAAAAAATCGGTCAAGCGTGAGGCGGATATACGGGAAATAGCATTGCAACGCATGCACGGCACACCTAGTGCAGTAATAAACGTTGTGTGTATGAATATTTGCAGGCTGATAACTCTCTTCTCCGGGGTTGTTGTAGTTTGTCCCCGTATTAGAAAATGAAGCTTATGTAAGCTTTCACGTACAAGACATTTATATAGGTTATATGGGCCAATTTGCCCATCATTCTTTAACTTGCAAGATTTGACCCGTACATTACATACATACATTGCAAATTAAATAAAAGCTTATAAAATCTGTATCAATGTGTCCTTTTTTCCAGAATTGTCCGTCTTGTGCGTTGGGCACCAATGCAATAGTTTGGAGCACGGACGTCTAGAGCCGCCTCGTGTAATAGTTTAGTAAGTAAATAAATAAATAAATAAGTTGCCACAGACTATAACAGCTCGTCGGCCGATATCACGAGTTGTATTATCTCGCTTGTCGATCAGTGCGTCTCTATCGTTACTGACTAGATAGAAAGTGAGATCCGAGCGACAAACTACTCGCGGGCAACTTGTGCTAGCCGTGTTGAGGCCCTAATTTGAAAATCGAAGTTCGAAGTGTCGATAGCTCCATCCCTTTCTCTCGATTTAGTCTCGAATGGCCAGTGACAGCGATAGAGATAACGTAACTTCGAAGTTCGATGTTCAAAGTAGCGTCTCTGCCAGTTCATCGTCATAAGAACATTACTTTTCTGGCGCTTAATCTCGAGGGTTCTGGCTAATTATAACATCTTTCACATTCTAAATTCACCTTAGAATTATTGAGTGATTTCCATTAGCATGAAACACGAATTTTGAACTATATTAAAGCGAAAAAATTGAATGTGTGTCGTTTGTTAATAAACAACGATAGATGGCGTCGGCATACCCTCCGAGTATGAAAAAGCAAGCGATTACTAATTTCGTGGATCTTAAGTAGGGTCTTGGTGGCATAATTGGTAATGCGCCTGCATCGGCCCGGAGAGCCAGAGCAGATGTAGGTTCGAAAACTGCCTAAGACCGACGATTTTTTTTTTCGCTTTCTGTTAAATTTAAAAAATCACACGAATTTTGTATTGAACGTTAATAGACATTCATTCGTAATGTGTTCTCCTCTTTGGAAGCGCCTGGTAGAATCAAGCAAGACTTGTAAAAAAACGTTGGGAATTTAGTACGGCCTCTTTACAGAACAAACACGACTGTAGTCTGTGACTGTGTGTGTGTGTGTGTGTGTGTGTGTGTGAGACTGTGTAGCAGCCCATCTTGCATCGATATCGTAATAATGTTGTGGTTACGGCATAGATCTTATTCACTTAACAATAGGAGCTATTATAATGATAATGTATCGATGCAATATGAGCTAAACCAAAGTGAAATGAAGCATTTAAACTTTCCGATTGGAAAAGTTTTCATTTTGTTTAAAAATAATAGTATTTCATTTGTTTCAGGTGTTATGTCTCCACCGACCTCAATCTGGTGCCTTCAGTAGTTTAGCCAGTAGGAATGTAAATAGATTGTATAATAACATCTACTCATAATACGTATCTAATTAGAGTAATTAGTTAAGCGACATATCGAACAAGCTCGTACCTTTATATCGAATAGTTTAAGAATGCGCATGTGAAATGTTTTTACGTTTATATTTTGTTATTTATCATTTCCGTGCCAAGTGTTTATTTGTTTGTGTAAATAATGTTTTAAAAACAGGATGGGAACCCTTGTCGATTGCGTTTTTCTTAGGCTACGCATACCTACAATATTATTAACTATAACTTGAGATACGTTAAGGCTATAGTCTCCCGTATAACGCTATACGCGGCGTCTAACGTCAGTGTTCACGTTTCGGTTGCTTTTGGTAGCGTCAGTACCCTTACCATGAGTTTAATTTATACCATACTCGCTAGCGAGTCGATTGCTCTATCGCTCGCACTCTATTAGAATACCTGTGAGGGACAGAGAAATCGACTCGCTAGCGAGTACGGTAATGTAACTCATGGTGAGGGTATAGCTTAGACGACCACCATTGCACATTTCTATAATAGAAAGCATCCTGACGCGGCGTACGGCGTCACGCTGTAGGCGGCTGAATATAAGGCCGCGGCCGCACTGATCAGGCGATTGGCGACGCGACAACGACGCGAATTGTTAGTGTCCGCATTAACACGGACACGTTACTGCATTACTAAACATTTGAATTCTATGAGAGACATAATCAAAATCTTGTCGCAATCGCTTAATCAATGCGGCCGCGAACATAGCTTGAAAGGTGTTTTACTGACGTCGCGTCGCCATCGCCTGACCAGTGCGGCCTCGGCCTGATACGGGAGATTAAAGCCTAATTTTACCGCGCTTAAATATATACTTTTGAGAGGTAAGCCTTCGTGTTGCCTCAAGCTACAATGTCCTTTATAGTATTGTATGTGTGCCCCAGCCTTAAATTATAGAACCTATATTAGAAAAAGCAAGGACGTATACGACAACAAAGTCAACTCATTTATTTAGGGAACAAAAAACGTCTCGTATTTGACAATGTTAATCTATGTAACAAAACTCACAAATTTTCGAATCTATTTGTTTGTATCAATTGTAATTTTGTTTTTTATTGACAAAATGAATTTACGAAATAAAATTATTTACAACCGATATGGTTTGTTATTAATTTCCTCGTGTTATCATTTTCTTATTGTGTATCATGTTTCGCCAGCGAAACTTCTGCTATCTAATGCCCTCCTGACCCGTAGTCCAACACCGCTTGGTCCAACTGGTTGTAACTACCATGGGGAAGTAAAATGACCTTACCCTAAGATCTGATAAACTTAATAATGATATGAGCGGATTGATCTGAAGTTAGATGACTGGGATAGACCCCGCGAAAGAATCTGCAAACCAACTGCGCAGTCCGCTTGCAGTTGGCGTGCAGTCTACCTAAGCGGACTGCGCAGTTGATTTACAGTTTTGATGCAGTTACATCAACTGCATCAGAACTGCCCTCAAACCGCCATTTTGCAGCTGGGTTGCAGTTCAAATGCAGTCCGTCTGTACCGGCCCTTAGTTCATCGATCCATTAAGCTTGCAGAAGTTCATAGAGACGTACATAAACCCAAAAAACGTAACCCTACTTCTTGGAAATTCTCATGAAATAGAGCGGTCGAATTCCAAACCTCCTCCTTTTATAAAGATTGAAGATAAAATTAGAAAGTTACAAACACTTTACTACAGATGTAGTAGGTACTACTTAGTCTAGGACTTTTTATACCAAAGAGTAAAATGATAAAGAAATGAGTACTCTGACAGGTAACAAAACGACAGACAAATTGATAGTAATGAAATTCTTAAAAATATCAAAATACAAAACTAAGAAAAAAATGTAAATTAAGGAAACGCGCAAAAGATTTGGTAAGTACATGGTAACAAAAAAAGAATAAGAAGAAGATAAAAGTTGAAGAAGAAAGACAGTAATTGTCGGAAATCGGTTCAACTCAAGAAAAACAACATATGATAAAAGTTACAGGCAATTCAAAGTGATCAAAAATTTTGAAATACTGATGAGATACAATAATATCAGCGGATTTTACACAGGTATTTTCATTAGTACGAGATAAATATTGGCCTTCATATCGAAACGGCCTAAAGGCAAATCCTCCTATTATAGCAAATTGACCCATTAGCACAATGACCTGAAAGCAAAACGTCCTGAGGCCCGTTTCACGGAGCTACAAGTTACAAATTACAAGCGGAAGTCTCTAACTCCTTTTGCTAGAAAGAGAATTCCGCTTGTAATTTGTAACTTGTAGCTTCGTGAAACGGCCACGTTAGTAAAATGACCTAAAAGCAAATCGTCCTATTATTAGGTCGCCCTTTTAGCAAAACATCCCGAAAGCGAAACGCCATAAGATCAGAACGAGTTAAAAGCAAAACGCCCTATAAGCAGAACGTCCCATGGTGTACAGACAAGAAAATATTATTTAACATTAAACTATAATTAACATTTAAATTTATATTAATTCTTCTATTAAATTTATTGTAAAGTAACATATACAAGTAGCTTTAACGTTTAACAAAGTGTTTTTTTAATCTGCATATACGTGTATCTGATAGCACGGAACACTAATTGCCCGAATCGGCTCGATTCGCACTTGGCCGATTTTTTCTTGTCTGTACACAATGGGACCTTCTGCTTACAGGGCGTTTTGCTTTCAGGTCATTCTAATTTCATGGCGTTTCGCTTTCGGGACGTTTTGCTAAAAGGGCGACCTGACAATAGGACGATTTGCTTTTAGGTTATTTTACTAACAGGACGTTTTGCTTTTAGTTCATTGTGCTAATGGGTCAATTTGCTTTCAGGTCATTACGCTAATAGGACGATTTGCTTTTAGGCCGTTTCGATACGAAGGCAAATGTACGAGTATGATTGAGCTGATATGGTGGTCCCTCTGAAAAGTAGCCATTATAACAAAGAATGAAACTTTATTGAGCTGTTACAAAGAAAAAGAAGTTGCCATTCTTTGCCTTCTTATAGTGAAGTAGACGAACAAACAAATTTAGGTCTTAGAGTCAACTGAGGTGGCATTCGAATGTTTACTTGCTTGAGTATTGTTCATTTGAAATTTTGTGGAAGAGTAGTTGAGAAAAACACATACAATTTTAAAGTTAAGATTTTTAAGTTTGGCCAATGAGTTATGGAGGAGGGGATTCAAGAGGTTTCTGTTCGAGGCGAAGTACTAGTCGGAAGAGTGACGCGAGGGTCGGAGCAGGCGTAACTATGCCAACTGAGGCCCGTGGCAAATTCATTGGATAGGGCCCTTCCTTTCACTTTTATTAAAAATGGGGGGCGTAGCATTTTGCCCGCTCAGCCACCCTATAGTTACGCTACTGGGTCGGAGTGTAGCAAACGGGGTACCTACACAAACATTTAAAAAAAATTGAAGACACATTTATATGAAGCTAGGACTTTTCAATTGACCCGGAATCTTGCGATCGCAACACACCCGACTTACTGCCAAAAAAGTAGGATAATCCTAGAATCTCTGTTAAGTACGACGACGAGCGGAGCGAGGAGGAGAGTTGGGTATCTTACGATCACGACGCACCCGAAATAGTTGCAAATTCTTTTAAGTGTAGACGACCACTGCCCATGCAAGGTAGCAAAGGGGGTACGGGACATAGTTTTTTAGTTGCACCCTTTGGTAGACGCGGACCGAAGAGAACCTTTTCAAAGGAATATTCTCTAATTTACACACGATATCTCGATAAAAATATTGTTAGACTTAGGTGGACAGATTCTCAGCTGGACAGATTCTCAGCTGGACAGATTCTCAGCTGGACAGATTCTCAGGTGGACAGATTCTCAGCTGGACAAATTCTCAGCTGGACAAATTCTCAGGTAGACAGATTCTCAGCTGGACAGATTCTCAGGTGGACAGATTCTCAGCTGGACAGATTCTCAGCTGGACAGATTCTCAGGTAGACAGATTCTCAGCTGGACAAATTCTCAGGTGGACAGATTCTCAGCTGGACAGATTCTTAGGTAGACAGATTCTCAGCTGGACAAATTCTCAGATGGACAGATTCTAAAGTAGAAAGCGTTCGAAACATTCACTTTATGGCAGTCAATAGAGACCCTAATATAAGTCTTAAAATAAAAATAAGCTAGGGAAAACCGGGGTGTTATTCTCTCAAAAACGGCGGTCGGTCGGACGAGCGATCGAATTGCAGCGGCGAATTTAAGTAGTTCCGAGAATCTGTCCAGCTGAGAATCTGTCTCCCTGAGAAATTGTCCAGCTGAGAATCTGTATACCTGAGAATCTGTCTACCTGAGAATCTGTCCAGCTGAGATTCTGTCCAGCTGAGAATCTATCTACCTAAGAATCTGCCCACCTGAGAATCTGTCCAGCTGAGAATCTGTCCAGCTGAGAATCTGTCCAGCAGAGAATCTGTCCAGCTGAGAATCTGTCTACCTGAGAATCTGTCCAGCTGAGAATCTGTCCAGCTGAGAATATGTCCACCTGCTCTGGAGGGCTTTTAGAGATAATTAACTCGTTCTTTTTTTGTCCATGAATGATTAATCGTCACTCAGGAACAACCTAATCGTCATTAGCTGACTCTGAGTGTGCCGTTCGTATATGCATGATTAATAAACGCTGAATATTTGTTTCTCCCACAGTTAGTGTCATCTGCAAGTCTAAGCCGCCCCTCCACCTCCTCGTGGCCCGGTCGCAAAAAAAACGACCGTCATGCACGATGTTTCGAACCTAACTAGGAAAGGTTAAAACAGGCGCTTCGGAGTCTACAGTTAGCGAGTGCCCTGATTGCAACACTGCTTTTTGTTGCGCAAAAACGAAGCACGCGAAAGGACTCCCATGCAGATACTGTAAAAATTATCGTCACGAGATGTCCGGTCTCTTTGTTAGTGAAGATTCGATTAAAAACATGAACAGCAATACGGACACCTTGTATGGTGGCACGGACGCGTCAGCCGTTGTAAAAAAAAACCGTTACTCGAATAACAATAAAGAATACTGGGATATGCATCCATTATACATAGATAATATAAAATTCACGAATATGGATTCTAAACCACACACCAGCATGGATATAAATGACTTCGAGGAATACGCTACCACATCTGAAATAAATTATGAAGACGACAGACTATCCTGCGTAGATTCAACTCATTCCGGAATACCGATATCTATCGACACGGCGGCCCAGCTTAGTGCACAAATCATGAATTTGCCATTGAAAGATTTTAAAGAAACTATTTCCGCCGAGCCAATTGAGACTCTCAATGTACATGATATTTTGAAGAGGTTAAAAGAAGCGTACAATGCATGCACTTGCAAGATTTGTGAATGTATAGTAGGAAAGCCGGACCACTCCCAATCCCAACCCTGTAGTAAATCTTGTGATTGCAAGGACTGTGTTAGTTCACGAAGAGATGAAGTATTAGATGGTGTAAAAAACACGAGTTGCAGTTGTCAACCGTGCGAGTGTATTAATTGTGCTAAGTTGAATAAGCTCGTCCCCGTCCCCTGCAACTGTGAACCGTGCCAGTGCATGGTGTGTAAGGGCATGGCGTCCCGTAGGGATAAGATGGTGATAGTGGCCCCCGTAAGACAAGTCTCCCAGCGGCCCAACTGCTTGTGCGCGCCATGTGACTGTCCTCGATGCCGCCAGCGTACTCTCAATATGTCCCTCAGTCGCGTGCATGAAATGTCTACAGGCGTCAACAGACATCCCAACTGCCATTGTGAGGTTTGCATAGACGACTCTTGTCAACCAAACGGGACTGAGACGTGTAGTTGTCAAGTCCGGCGGCATGGGGTCATTAGGAAACCGGTGGAAAAAAACCCTCATGATTTCGACATTCGTAGAACAATAGTTTTAAACAATCCGACCAAGACCGATGAAGAAAACGCGAGTATTCGTACGATTTCAATGTATTCAGCGTTTGAGAAGAAAAACTATCCTTCATATAACAGTGCTAAAGTATCCACATCAGAATGCGATTGCAGTATGTGCGAATGCATTGCATGTGACTACAAGGATAACCTAACTAATTCAAAGACATTCATGGATAGAAGTTTGAGAACGTTGAAACTGCCAAGTGTGGATTTTAAAGCTTGCAATTGTTCTCCGTGCGAGTGTTTACGCTGTATCAATAAGAAATATGAATTTTGTAAAGAATCAGAGCAACTGAAAAGCTGTTCGTGTAACATTTGCGACTGTTTTAATTGCGAAGGAGTAACAAAAGCGGGAAATGCGGTGAGTAGTATTATACCGGTAGCAGAAAGGTTATCTAATAAGTTTGAGCCTACTCTGCAATGCAATGACTGCTGGAAGTTGGAACGTCACAGTGACGTTTGCCACTGCGATCTTTGTCGGTGCATGAAATCCACAGACAAAGGCGACGTGTCGGAGGAAGGTCTGTATCCAATAAAAAAAGGTGAGCGTTTAACGCCTTCTAGAATGCGTACGGATCCTATATCAGAACTTGAACTTCTCAGCCCGTCTAGTGAATACACACAACTCAAACATTCTAAAGGACAGTCTAATGTATTCACGCGTGAATCTGGAAGGACTAAACCTAAATTTACAGTATTACACTTGGTCCCACGCCTAAGAACCAAGAAGTTATCACTTACACAAACAACACCATCCGAATCTGGTTTAGTAGAAGATAAATTAAACTCTTCAAATAACATTTTACGTGTCGAACTACCGCAGGTAGATACGGTGACTTATTTGTCCCAATATTACCGCGCGTCAACCTCAAAGACGTTATCGGCACATGCAATAGTAAAAACAACAGACGATGTTTGCTCACATCAAAAAAGTAAATCAGACTCTGACGAAACAGCTTGCCTCTACGACTCAACTCGAGTAAATAAAAGTCGCGAGTACCAGAATTCACCATCAACGTCAGCATCGTCATCTAAGCATGATTTCCAACATCCGGCTCCATCCACTTCAATTAGCAAAAACAGTGCATGTCAGCGTCCGTTACTTAAAAAAATAGTTGACCAAGTAAATGAACCTTCAGAAGTTAAAAAGGAGGCATCAAGCAAGGAAGTGTCGTTCGTCCCATGCAATAACATTTATGGAGAACAGCACGGAGGCGCCCTTCATGATGTCTATGGCAGGCAGGCCATGTTGCATAACACCTATATATACACTGCATTGCCATCGAGTAATTTCAACGCCGAGGAAAATGCTCATGTATCAGAAGAACCTCCTTTCAATAAGGATGACTACATATTAGAAAATAAGTTTTATTGGAAATTAGATCATTCTTCTACCCGCTCAACTGAGAATTCAATAGATTATCAATTATTGAATAACGAAACGTACAAAACAGCTTTGATAACTTTGGAAAAATCAAGGAATTTTTCTCTTGAACTCGCTAAACTTTTGGAACAATATGAAACAGCTAATTTAGAATTTGAAAGCATATCACAAAAACTGAAAGAATCACAAGATTTAGTTTTCGATGATTTTGAGTTATGCAGCCGAACGTGTAGAGGAATCAATAACACGATAAAAGCTATTAGTTTTGTATCTTTAGCACAAAATAATAAGAATAAAATACCAAACACAGTCAAAAGCAGCAGTCCACCATTGATTAGAAAAAAATCTTGTACACATTCAGAAGAAACGTCTTTAAAAATGAAAAGCCCAATGAATATATTAGAGGCCAAAGCCATTAGTCAAGCAGAAAACGTGAGTGCTGAAATATGTGAACGAAGCAAACATATTGACAACAGGACGGAAAGTTACAGCAGCTCTACAACAGGGTTAATATGTTTAATAGATGCGGAATTAATGGCTAAAAATGACCTCCAATCTCTTAATAAACAGCTTATTGGTTCAAAAGAAGTTAAGTTGTTTCAGTTTAATAAAAAAAGAGAAGACTTTGCTTTACTAATAAAGGGAGACATGAAACCAAAAATCCAAAAAAAACAAAATGTTCTGAATGAGTATGTGATTGATATACATAAGGTAATCATGTCTTATTAAAATAATTGCAATAAAATGCAAAATATTCTTAGCAAGTAGGTACTAGATTCAGATTTAACTAAGTTGTTTAGTTTTAGTAGTTGAATTTGATAGCGGGTTTAAACTGTACCTACCTACCAAATATTTTTAGGAAATATAATTGTCCCGCGTGGTAGAATAAAATTAAAGGCTGTTCCACTTGATACTAATCAAAAAATACCTGTCCCTATTGTATATTGTCATCTCAAATGTATGTCATATGTAGACCCCGTTATCTTGAGGCAGTGACGTCGCTTCTTTGTAAGGATTGAATTTTTATTTTATCGATTATCTAAATGTCAATGGTGTTCTATTTAGAGTTATATGTCATGTCATTGACAATGAGTAAAAAAACAATCACTACTAAAAATGTGCTAAAAAAAAATAGGATGAATTAAAGTCGTGAGTTTTCGTAAATTTAAACTACTATACTATATACCATTCTACATCTCCAGTGTAATTAAGAGCTGTACAGGGGTCTTGGTCATCACAATTTTCAAATTGAGCGGCAACTGTGAACTCTTGCATATCCCTAAAAAAATAGTTAGATAAGGTAATCGCATCTCGTAAGAAGTTATTTTTAATCACGAAGTTTTAATACCTACGCTATATTGAGATGAGCAGAAATTTAAAAGAAAAGAAACAATTGCATTGTTGCATTATATAAACTTGAATGACTGCCTCAAGATAACGGTGTCTAGTCATGTGACTGACTGACAGACTGACTGACTAACTGACTGGCGGCCAGACAAAGCTAATCCTAAAGCTTCTAGACCTAGAGACTTGATTTCTCTATATAAGTATTTATATCGTTGTCTAGTACCCATAGTACAAGCCTAGAAGTTGATTTGGGACTAGGTCAGTTGGTGTGACGTTGTCCTCTGATATTTATGTATTTTAATTGGTTGGGAAATATTTTTGTCTTAGAAAAAAGCATTTTCAATTATTTTTATAGCGTCTGGACCCTATTATGACGCATACTCGTCCGTCCCTCCATTTTTTATTCAAATCAGTTAAACTAGAATAATTACACAGTTAAACCAAGAAAATAGAAAAAAGGTAATTTTGTCAAATGAGTAGTTATTCAAATTTTAGCACATATCCTAAATATAAACACATTCTACGCAGACATAGTCGCGAAGTAAAAGTAGTACTTTATATTTTTAGGGAACCAAAGCGAGAACTCCGCGTATAATTTCGCGTGTCATAACGAATTTAGATTCACCTGAACTTGATACGAAGCTAAAAGAAGAAAGTACTCCTAAATTGTATCTCTGGCAGGATGGAGAAGCATTTAAACCGATCCAAATTTCACCTGATATTGATCGAAATTCCTCATCTTACTGTAACACTCAGGCATTGGTAAGTTTTGTACATGGTATTAATATTGCTTTGATTGGATAAATTTTAAAGCCTTATCAAATAAACGTAACACTGTTTTTATCATTTGATTTGAGAAAACAATAAAGGCATTCGAAAAAAGCTGATATATTTGTGCTGAGAAGATATAGGAGGAAGTCCCCCAAGGCCACACCTCTTTCATGTGTTATTTTTATCGAACGCGTTGTTGTTCGCCGAAATATTACGAGTGTCCGGCATTAAGGCCTCCATACATGATCGGTTTTGCCTTCAGTTCTAACTGACCGGATGCAAAATAGCATCGTGTATGTGTAATTTGGCCTGAAGGCAAATCGTATTCGTCCGCCTGACCGGACAGAACTCCATAGGTACATGATCAGTTTTACCTTCAGTTCTAACCGACCGGATGCAAAATAGCATCGTGTATGTGTAATTTGGCCTGAAGGCAAATCGCATCCGTCCGCCTGAACGATTGGCCGTTGGAAAAACTGTCTTTACATGTATGGCCACTCGATCCGGTCAAACTGACGCAGTTCGGCCTGAACCGATCGGCCTCTACATGTATGGCCACTCGATCCCGTCAGGCGGAACTGACGCAGTTTGGCCTGAACACATCGGTCTTTACATGTATGGCCACTCGATCCGGTCAAGCGGAACTGACGCAGTTCGGTCTGAACCGATCGGCCTCTACATGTATGGGGACCTTTAGGTGCCGTCCGGCCTTACGGGACTTACCCCTATACGTAGTCTTGCCATAAATTCTGTCCCACATGAAACGATATGTATCTTTAAAATAAAAGAAGGTGTGTATATAAATCGAAGTTATTTTATTTATTAAATAATACAGATTCTAAAAAAATTCATATTTATTCGAAATGTCCACCTTTTACTTTAACACACTTCTTCAAACGCTGCGGCCACTCGTCTATGACGGCACGGACGGTATCGATGGGTATTGAAGCCGCTGCCCGCACCAAATCCATCTTCAGAGACTCAACATTACGATGAGGTTTAGAGCAGGCTATCTCCTCTAAAATATTCCATAGGCCATAGTCCAAGGGGTTGAGGTCGGGGCTTCCTGAGGGCCAATCTTCAGCCGCAATAAACTCGGGTAAATGCGTCGCTAACCATCGTTGTGTCGTCTTCGCTTTATGTGCGGGGGCGGAGTCTTGTTGGAATATCCAATGCTTACCGGCAAATAAAGTATCATTGAGCGGCTTAACAACTCTCTTCAAAATGTCGTTTTGATAGTTCGCAGCACGTATTTTTACCCCTTGTTCAAAAATGAAGCTCTGTAATGCCTTCGTAGGATACTCCCCACCAAACCATGACGTATGCAGGATGGTGGCCTCTTTCCACCCTTGGAACTTTTTCACTAGCTTCTTGGGAACTGTGAGCATATATTTTGTCATTTTGGCGGTTGAATTTTTGCTCCACGGTAAAAAATTTTTCATCCGTAAACAGAATATTACGATATCCGCCCTTTGCGTGCCGCTGCCACAACACTTTAGCTCTCGTTGCTCTTATTTTCCGTAGCGCAGCTGTCAATCGCTGTCCTGTGCTTCGTCGATAAGCCCCAAGCTTAAGGTCTTGTTTTATAATACGGGACATAGTTCTAGGAGGAATTTTCATTTCATTTCATGATTTTCTGCTTGCGTAGGGGATTTCTCCGAATTCGCTCCGCTACAGCTTTAATCGCTGCTGGCGTCCTTGTTTGACGTGGTCGACCGCTCCTTGGCCGGTCGTCGGCTATACCCATTTCATTGTAACGCTTGATCGTCCGATAGATGAATTTCTTCGATATTTTCAAAGGTTTCAGCAGTTTGAAAATGTCGTTCACTTGCTTATTACACTTGTATAACGCTAGCACTGCGATACGATTCTCGTTGATGCCCCACTGCATCTTCAGGGAAATGATAACTGGATCGAAATGCACATTTTCTGACAGCCAAAGGGTTATTTAAGCATAACCAAAAAACAAATGTACATCGAACGTTCGATAAATAAATTCAAAGTTAAGAAAAAGTTAGGACAGAATTTATGGCAAGACTTCGTATGTGTATTAACTTTAATAAGCTGCAAACAATAGGGACATTGCTTTTTTTCACATTAGTTAAGTTTAAATTAGCACACATTTTCCAGCTTACTTACTGTAAAATATTTGTCAAAATTTTCTTATTCTTATAGAAGATACAATTGTATTCCGTTACTACTTTGACTTTATTCAAGGCGTCAAAAAATATAAAATGGCCGCCATTTACTCTAATAAGGTAGTTTTTAAAATAAAATTACGGGCAAGCAAGGGCGTGTAGAGGGCATACTCGGCTGTACTCGCCGATCATCGTCTATGATCGCCTGCGACCCGTGATTTATCGGCTTTTCGTGCACGCATCATAGGGAATCGCCGCGTGGTGCCACGCGTTGGCCGTTGGTAGTGACCCTGCCTACGAAGCTGGCGGTCCTGGGTTCAAATCCCTGTAAGGGCAGATATTTGTGTGATGTGATGAGCGCAAATATTTGTTCCTGAGTCATGGATGTTTTCTATGTATTTAAGTATATATTTCCCTATATAAGTATACGTCAACTAGTTACATAGTACAAGCCTAGAGCTTAGTTTGGGACTAGGTCAATTTGTGTGACATTGTCCCCTAATATTTATTTATTTACATTATCTTTAATTTCTTAGGGCCTGTTTCACAATCGACGAGTAAATTTATCTGCCGTTTAAAGTTGGATCTCTCCTTGTCCATTTTTAAGTGTAAGAAAGAGAAAGGGCTATATTTATCTGACAAATATGTTTTACTTGTCGATTGTGAAACAGGCGGTAAATCTTCTTGTTATTTATTTTTAGGAAATCTTACCAAACGGAGTAAAGGATCTATTGAAGATACCACGATTACAACAAACTCCGAGAAAAGATTGTTCTTATGTTACTCATATTCGAAAAGTGTGTATTAGATTTAAATGATTTATATGAATAACTAGCTTTCGCCCGCGACTCCGTCCGCGTAGAAGTAGTTTATCGCTCCTCTCTCGGGAACTGTCCAATTTTCCGGGATAAAAACTAACCTATGTCCTATTCCAGGACCTAACCAATACGTGTGCCAAGTTTCATCTCGATCCGTTCAGTGGTTGAAGCGTGAAAGACGGACAAACATACACACTTTCACATTTATAATATTAAGTATGGATTACGTATTTGAGCTTAAGTGGTCCCTTCAGGACGTATTATTAAAAACGGATACGAAGAGTCACGTGATCTTCCAGAGACGCGATTGGTAGCATCTTGGCTATGACCTCTGGCATAAGAATAAATAATAACTACACGTAGAAGCGAAACTCCCGGCTCCCGACGCGCGCCCGGTGCGTTAGATACCTACCGCTCGGCGACACCTGAGGTTTCTAGTCAGTCAGGGGCGTCACACACGGAATATATATTAACCAAGATATTGATATTGTGTCTGGAATTGGTTTTCGTATTTGTGTTGTTTTTAGTTTTTATGGTTGAACTAAGATAGTGTTTTAAAAAGTGAACGACTATTTACGGCAAAATAATAAGAAATAATTGAATGAATGAAGGAGTTTTATGAGATAATCTTAATATCATCAAAAAGTACTATTACTTAAATTAACGTAAATGTAAAAAACTCATTTTGCAATGATGATAATTCGTGACTAAACTTGTACACCACATCCATAAACCGATTAAAATACTTCGCAAGTGACAGCCCTAACTTTGGGCGCGGAAGACAGAGGGGCGTAGCGGGGCGAAGGGAGAAGTAGGTATTAAAAGCGCGTCATTTGGCGCCTGGTCAAAGGAGATTCGACTCTACGACTCTACGTGTAGTTATTATTTATTCTTATGCCTCTGGCTCTTTAGCGATAAGACCGCCTGTTGTTGACCTCTACTTTTAATCCTCTTTTGAATTTCGTTTTGTATTGTATCGATATATGTATATCGAAAGTCGATAAATGAGAACTCAATAGTATTATTGAAAAGTGCTACAAAAACTCCAGTCTCTGCTCATGACACTCGACGAAAAATACCGATCGCTAACTGTGGCCCGTTTCACGAAGCTAAAAGTTACAAATTACAAGCAGAACTCTCTTTCTAGCAAAAGGAGTTCCGCTTGTAATTTGTAACTTGTAGCTTCGTGAAACGGGCCAGTGGTAGTTACTATACAAGATGATTGTTTCGCAGGCAATACAGTTAAAGGACGATTGGCGTTGTACCAAGCCCATGGTGACGCCAGTGAGACCCAACAAAAAGTGCAATGTTAAATCGGTACCAAAGGTAAACGCGTACAGAGGCCCGTTTCACGAAGCTGCAAGTTACAAATTACAAGCGGAAGTCTCTTTCTAACTCCTTTTGCTAGAAAGAGAGTTCCGCTTGTGGGTGAATATTCGGGCGTTTCAACCGCCGTCATTGTTGTCTTCAATATATTGACGAAAATAGTGATAACTACCAGCAACTTTTGATGTCAAAATCAGCGGACCCGGGGGTAGTATCCATTCCATTAAAAAAAAAAAAAAAAAAAATTCGCCGAATATTCACCCTTGTAATTTGTAACTTGTAGCTTCGTGAAACGGGCCACAGATGTAGTGAATAATGTTTTGCCATCGTTTTTTGTCGGAAAAGTTCGTCTTTATCTTGCAGTCTCTGTCAATTTTAGTAACCACCGATAAGCTAATTGAGAAAGCAAAATCAATACGAACATTTCCGATAAAACACGATGGAAACTAATTGTGCACTACATCTGGGGCCTGGTTTATAAAGCTACAAATTACAATTTACAGGTTACAAGTTTCCATTTGACACAACCTTCACCAATCACGACCAGAGGCCCGTTTCACGAAGCTTCAAGTTACAAATTACAAGCGGAAGTCTCTAACTCCTTTTGCTAGAAAGAGAGTTCCGCTTGTAATTTGTAACTTGTAGCTTAGTGAAACGGGCCACAGTCATTTGAGCAGTGTTGTCAGTTTAGACCTGTAAAATTGTAACTTGTAGCTTTATAAATCGTGCCCCTGTATGTGATTGATGCTTACAGGATGTTCCAGGTCTGGGCGCTCCCCATTTAAGGCCAGTGCAAACCGGCGGACGGCAGGAGATTTTTCCCTATAAATTTCGTCCTCCGCAATCCGCTGCGATGCCTCGGACCTCGGAGGTCGGTTTCAAAGCATTGAAATTTATACCTTATTTCAATTGAAATAGCATTAAATATACATTGACAAATTTAATATCCTTTACCGTCCCGTCCGCCGGTTTGCGCAGGCCATTAGACGAGTGTGGCCCATAATTTCCAAAAATAATTTTTTTGTTGTTGCTTGTTTTATTCCCATATCCCACTGGTTTTTTTTTTGAGTTGGGCTCAAAAATTAAATCTTAAATTTCAGTCGCATATTTTCACTGACTCGTATTTTCCTGTCGCATTTTTCCCATTCCAGAAATTTGATAGTGATGACGGAGTTCTGCGGTATTTCTGGGCGGTTTGGCCTTTCGGGTCTGGTGAAAAACTGACATAACCTAAACCTACTTGCCTATTTCGAACTAATAATAAACGGAAAAAATTGCGATTGGGATAAATCCGGATAGCAATATGCAACTGGAAAAAGTTAAGATCAGGAAAAAACGCAAATGGAAATTCTGATACTAATCAAATTTAATTTTCGGAAATTATAGCCCCACCCAAAAACATGGGAAAAATAAGAGAATGGAACACATGAAACAAAGAAATTACAAAACCGGCCAAGTCGAAGGGTTCCGTACCATTATCTTTACAACATTAGACAGCTAAATATTCTGGGAATATTTCAAGCGTCCACATGTTGCCGTTTTTAATATCGAGCAAAAAACGGCAAAAAAATCACTATTGTTGTATGGGAGCCCCACTTAAATGTTTATTTTATACTGTTTTTAGTATTTGTTGTTATAGCGGCAACAGAAATACATCATCTGTGAAAATTTCAAGTGCCCAGCTATCATAGTTCGCCTGTGGCGTGTTTTATAAAGCTACAAATTACAATTTACAGGTTACAAGTTTCCATTTGCCACAACCTCGACCAATGACGACCAGAGGCCCATTTCACGAAGCTACAAGTTACAAATTACAAGCGGAAGTCTCTTTCTAACTCCTTTTGATAGGAAGAGAGTTCCGCTTGTAATTTGTTACTCGTGGCTTTGTGAAACGGGGGGGGGGGGGGGGGAGGTTGATGACCGATGAACGCGAGTCCGCTAGTCCTGAATAGGGTATTTGCCTAATTTTTTATTAGTATTTAAATTGAAGCTTCCTAATAGCCTACTATAAATAGTTTTTTAATATCTTTAAAAATAAGAAAGATATAAATGTTTGAAACTTGCTTTTAGACAGAGAGGAAAATACAGGAATATGACGTCATATTACCAGTGATCGGAATAGGTAGAGTATATTTACCTAAAGTTCGCAAAAGGAGATAATATAGAGTGGTTACAACCGGGTGAAATATTAATTTATTTAATTTGATTTCCAGATTTCCGGTATTTTTAATGCTTATTATACGTAATATTTACTTACGGTATGGGATATTTTATGTTAGTTAGTGATAAAAGGGGCCTGTTACTCATTTATTTTAAGTATCTAAATAAGAGGTGGAGTATATTTACCTAAACTTCGTAGAACAGAGACCTAAACTGGAGATTTCCTTGCGACTACATTTACTAGTACCGGAATAATACCGGTAATCCGGTAATACCGGTATTCAATAAAAATAAATTAATATTTCACCCGGTTGCAACCACTTTGTATTGTGTCCTTTTGCAAACTTTAGGTAAATATACTCTACCTATTCCGATTACTGCATATTACTCAACCACCATATGAATTACAAGCAAAACATCGTTTCGTGAGAAAGAGATAGACAAAAATCTTTTAAAGGCTAGATATAACTTTTTAATTTTATTACCAATTTCAAAGGGCATTGGGTAAATTTGTTTGAAGAATATTGTCTTTTTTTTTTCAGCGGCCGTGGATGATTTTTACATAGTTATATAATTTATGTCGTTAAATAATATCGGAGCGGAGATTTTAAAGATTTAAATAGTCAGTTTTCAGTACAAAAGTACGCCCAAGTATGAATATTTAAATATCTCGGCTCCGATGCACTTAAGAGTATTACATTACATAACAAAATATGTTTATTTTTAATTATTCTATCATAATTGCCTCGTGTGGTTGCCGAGTTAGAATAGTGCCACTCCATGTCTTCCCGTGGATGTCGTAAGAGACGACTAAGGGAATAAAGGCTTGTAGTACTGTTAGGCGATGGGCTTGCAACCTGTCACTAATACGCTGGTAAACATCTTAGCCTAATTGTGCAAATTGTGGTTATAGAATTATCAACAAGTTTTTAGAGATGTTTGTAATTCTGTAGCTCTGCCTACCCCACTCTGGGAACGAAGGCGTGAGATTATGTATGTATGTATGTATTCTATCATAATTTACCACTTTTACGAATGGCCGCTCACCTTGAAATTGTAAGCATTTTACAAATGACAACACTTTTACCCAAACCCCTTTGATTTTGAATTATTTTATCATACTACGTATCATATATTATCCAAATTAATATATGAAATTTAGGCAAATACCCTATTTTGGATGTTTCTATGTATTTCTTTATGTCGTTGTCTAGTACCCTAGATTAGAGCTTAGTTTGGGACTGGGACTTTTTGTGTGAGGTTATCCCCTGACGTTTATATCTATTTTTATTCCATAGAACTACGTCGTATTGAGGTATGGATGTAACGTCGGTCTAAGTTCAATTTAAAATTCATAGGTCTAAAACAGAAACGATGGATGGACTGTGTGAAAGATGATATGGCTATAAAGGGAATGACTAACGTAATGGCACAAGTTTTTGATAGTTTAAGCTGACATGCACCAATGATCGACACTTAACTCTTAATTCAAAGATCATACGGTCATAAATTGAGTGTTACAAAACAAATGAATAACCCTTATCTTCTGTAAAATAAGAATCAAGTGTCGAACATGGGTCCTTGTCGATTACTGGTTCCATTACCTTACCGAGATGACGGCTAATAGAGAAGTGTACATGTTGCTCCGACCCCAAATAAGTTGGAATAAGGGCAGGAGAATGATGATGAGGTCTATGAAATAAATGTTGACCAGTGTTGGACACTAGGCACCAGCAATGGACACTAACTCTTAATTCAAAGATCATACGGTCATAAATTGATCCTTGCAAAACAAATGAATAACCCTTATCTTCTGTACGTTAAGAATCAAGTGTCCGTCATTCGTCCTTGTCCATTACTGGTTCACTCACTTCCTTCCTTTGGAAAGGACATACGAAACAGAGTAAACTTAGCCCTAAGCAATGTCATCTTAAAGTTTCTATATATTCATAAGGCTGCGGCTCCACTGAGGCGGAGATGACTGGAGTGGAGCGGAGCTGTGGCAATATCCACCAATAGAATCCAAACTAACGTACGCAGGGCGCGCTCGACGTGACCGCATGCGCCTTCTATTGGTTAATATTGGCACAGCTCCGCTCTTCTCGTCTCCGCCTCAGTGGAGCCGCAGCCTAAAAAGTGCCCTGGTACTAGCCTTGTCAGCCTTCAAATTTACAGCATAAGAAAACCCTTAAGTTATCGGAATGTAGTAGTTTAATTGAATATTTTGAAGCTACATTGGATTATTCTTTGTATTAATCAATTTAAAAAAAGTCATATTTTATAGGACGCTGCTAGCACTATTTCTGAGGGGAAGGTGCAATTCAGCAGCGTACGGAGGGTGTCGGATCATTCCGTGTTGATTAAATGGGAGACCCCCAACTGTGTTACAGATGTCGAAGGTTACGAAGTAAGTGTATGGATACAATTCGCCCTCCTAATAGACAGATCCCAGTCATCCCAGACTTACGTGATTTTAGCCCACGATGATGGCCCACAGGCAGTGTCTGGCAACTGTATAAGTTTGTTTATAACAATATCATACTTATATGACATAAGTAAAAACCAGCATTCCTACTTTGACGTAAGTTTTCAGCTTAGCGAGTATCCAATACTTTCTAAGTTTATATTATACCTACTATCGATCCCCTCCGTCCACCAGGATCCATTGATCGGATCCATTAAAGGGGTCGAGTGGACTTTTTGTACATTCAAATCCATTAATGGAGTAGAGTGGGCTTTATTCTATATTTAAATCCATTTGGATTCGTTTACACTTTTTAATACTCTGGAATCCATCATTGGATTCTGTTGCACTCTTAATTACACTTCGATCCATCAATGGATTTTATTAAACTTTTAATACACTTGATTCCATCAATTGATGGATACTCGTGGACATTTAGTATCTGTTGATGGATCCCGGTATATAAAGTTCAATAGAATCCATTAATGGATCTTTGAAGACTAAATAGTATATTTAAATCCATTGATGGATCCCAGCGTCTTAAAAAGTGTAAATGACAACAAATGGATTTAAGTGTACATTAAAGCTCACTCGACTCCATTAATGGATTTTAATGTACAAAAAGTCCACTTAACCCCATTAATGGATCCTAGTGGACGGAGGGTACCGATCCTAAAAAAATCATCTTTCCTAAAATCACGTAAGTCTGGGGTGAATGGGATCTTGGACTATAAGCCCATAGTCAATAGGCAGTATCTTAGATAAAACTCTTGTAGCAATATCAACCTTATTACTAACAAAGAAGAATTAGAACTGCTTTGGTTATTGAATTTGAGATACTGCTAATTGGCGTAGAAGGGCAAAATAGGAATCTTGAATAGTACTAAAATGGGTCCCCCAAATTTTGTACGGGTGTTGGCCAACCATGGAGAGACGGAAGAAAGGACAGAGCATGTTGCGGAGATGCGGATGTTGGGATGAATGTGTGGCGTCACTGAAATGGGAAGATTAGCAATTATGGGAAGCTAAGCAGCAAGTGTATTCTTGAGTAGAGACCGCGAATCGGCATACGTAGTGTAGGACGCCCTCAGACTAGGTGGAGCGACGATCTTCGCAAGGTGGCTCGCAAGAGCTGGGTGAGAGTGCCCACGAATCTTGCTCGTTGGCGTGCAATGGGAGAGGCCTATGTCCAGTAGTGGACTAATATAGGCTGATGATAATGATGATGAAGCAGCAAGAACAAAAGAAAAAGTGAAGAGTATTAGATTGGTTTAATATGGACATGTAATTAGGCCCATGGATATAAGGCTCAGGACGGCTAGCAAATGTTGTCCGCGACTTGTTTGTCGCTCGGATCTCCCTTTCTTTCTAGTCTGTAACATAGAGATGCACTGAGGGACAAGTGAGAAAATACAACTTGTGCTACCCGTGCAGTTTCATTGGTCGATCGCCCGCATCCTTGTAGCAATCCATTGACGGGTTTTAACATTTTTGAGCCGAGAGCTATTGCAGCGACGCACTGTATCACGAAAGTTTAAGGATACAGGATAACCGAAACAGGTGTGGATCGATTGTGTACAGCGTCACATGTGAATGAAAAGTGTGAATACTGAGTTGAGAGGAGAGTGGAAGAAGAAAATATGTCGACCCCACCTAGTGTTAAACCGGGACAGTAGGATGATGACTAGGGATGGGAAATTCGGATACTTTTACACCTACAATTTATCAAATTACCGGAAAAAGCTCAGCAAGTATGGAGTCGTCTTCTTAAAAATATTATTTTAATTTTTTAAGTTCCGGGATTCCAAGATTGTGTAAAACATCAGGAAATAGTGATAACTGACAAAATATTTAGGTTATGACTATTTTCAGCAATTTTGTTAACATACACCTACACGTTGGTAAACAGTTCAATTTTGTATGACTATGTATAATTGTTTTAATTTGGTGATTTAACAAAAAAACTAACGTTAGTACGATTAGGTTTCATAAGAATAATATGTAATTTAACATATTTAATTTAGTTTGATGTTAAAGAATAGTGTATGTAGTGTTAGTTAAACAAACCACATATTTTATAAAAAGAAACCACTAAAATATGTTATTTAAATACTTTAAGTACGTATGTGTATATGTATCCCAATTTCCGGTATTCCGGAAAAAACCCGGGAAATTTATTAGCAAAATTAAGTAGAGTCCGCCTCCATATTACTTAACATCAATACAACAACAAATACAAAACAATAAAAGCATCCGAATTTCCGATCCCTAATGATGACAGAAAAAAAACTACATGTGTTCTTTTTGGTTTAAATTTTCAAGAACGATAACAGAGGCCCTAGTTTGAAATTCGAAGTTCGAAGTTACGTTAGCTCCATCCCTTTCTCTCGATCTAATCTTAAATGACGAGTGACAGGGATGGAGCTAACGTAACTTCGAACTTCGATTTTCAAAGTAGGGCCTCAGATCGGCTGTGCTGTCCGCAGATTCTAGTGGATGGACGAGCAGCTCAGAAGATTTTAAGCCCAGCTCGTTGTATGGCAGTGGTAACCTGCCTCCCTCGCGCCGAGCCAGTGCTGCTTACCATCCGGACCCTCACCAACGACCGGAGCAGTGCAGGGTTCACCTGCGCCTCCATAAGCTACCGACCTCGAGGCAAATCCATAAAAAAATTAGTTTCAATATAAACTAAGACTTAAAGTGAAAGTAAAAATCACCGTAATATATTTTTTATGTAATAAATGACGTGACGATAAGCACTATTGGTTTTTTTCTCTTTTTCTTTTTTCAGAGAAGAGCAAGGTCGTGTCGTACCAGGATTAGCACGAACCATTAAATTCGAAACTTCGGGTGCTGAGTCTCTGTCACTCTTAACTCGAGACTAAATTGAAAGTAAGGGATGGAGCTAAAGTAACTTCGAACTTCGATTTTCAAAATAGAGCCTCAGAAAGTCGAGCTGTTGACGGAAAACTGAAGTGGTCCCCGATTACTCCACCGACGATAGGGTTTGTTACATCATTTTCACGTGGCCCTACTTTGAATTTCGAAGTTAGAAGTTACGTTAGCTTCATCCCTGTCACTCGTCATTCGAGACTAAATCGAGAGAAAGGGATGAAGGTAACGTAATTTCGAACTTCGAATTTCAAAGTAGGGCCTCTGATTTTCTTTACAAGGGCGGCCACATACATTAGGAATTCCGTATGTATGTGGCCGCCCTAAGTATATATAAAAAAATCAGTTTTATTTTTATTTAGATTAATGTTAACTATACATTAGTACTATTAGTATATTAGTACTATTTATGCTTTGTTTTTTAAATAGGTTTTATGTTATTAGCAGAGATCGGAATAGGTAGAGCTAATTTGCCTAAACTTGATGAATGTTCATTCAATAATGTATTCCCATCTCTCTCACGCATGAATGAATATGCGTCAAGTTTAGGCAAATTAGCTCTACCTATTCCGATCTCTGGTCATTTATTAGAATAAGTGATATAAGTAATAATATGTTTGTTGTTTTCGTTTTAAGCTAATGGCTGTGGCTAATGGCCTAGTAGCCATAGCTTCAATAAAAAAAAATGTTATGACATTTAAACCGTAGAGTAGACTTGTAGCCATAGCCTTATAATTTATAATCTGTGATTTTTTTTAGACATTAGCATCCTTGGTAGCGATAGTAGGTACGCATCGTATCGTATGCTTGTTATAACAATAAATACTTGACATTTATAATGATTTTTTAAGAAATTCTTAATTAACACCGCTGATTGAAAGATAATTTTGTGACTATCGTTGAAATGGGGATACCTTGCGCTGTTTCTGGTTGTCCCTCGTTGAGAAGTCCCCACAGTATTGTTACGTTTCATCGGTAAGTTTATTTAGGTACCTATATTTTAAATCGGATTATTTTAAATTTAATAAAATAACTTAGGTAGGTCCAATGTATGACTTGTAATAATGACGACATTGATTCTAGATAATAATTATAATTAATTAATAACGTAGGTAAATTATCTGGAAATAACAATAAAGGGTACAGGGTATGGTTACAAACTTTTTAGAAGTTACAAGTTACTAAAACTTAAAATCTACCTTCTGGGTTGCAAATTGCAAAGTAAAAATTATTACTTAAATTATTACAGTCCCGGGAATTAAAATATGCTTCATCCCAACAGTATCCAAGCATAGCATATTCGTTTTACCTTAAGGTTATCACCAACATCCCTATTTTTAGTCTTAAAGTGTTATGTAATTTCTTAATTACAAGCAAAAATTTCCAAGATACTATTTCAATAATAAAAATTTGTTTCAGAATTAATAGGAAACTTTTACCTTTATGGCAACAAGCAGTAAAAATGAACATAACTGCATATTCTAGGATTTGTAGTCTTCACTTCAAACCAGATGACTTTGTTATCGGCAAGTCAGGGAAGGAATTGAAGCGAGATGCAGTACCATCTATTGGTGTTACACATGAGGTTGGTTCTGAACTTTACTCTAATTTTTGGTTTATATGGTATTATGGGGTACCTATTATTCCGTTATACCCAAGAAGATCATATTCGCAAAATATCATACTAGCAAAACATAATATACGCATAGCATCACATTCGCAAAACATCATATACGCATAACATCATACTAGCAAAACACGATATTCGCAAAACATGATATTTACAAATAGTCCGGTTTTGTTATAAAATCGTAGGTAGGTTTAGGTTATGTTAGATGTACAGCAGGCCCGGAGGGCCAAACCACCCAGAAATAGGAGCTCTGCGGTAGTGGAGCTCCGTCGACAATGTCTAATTCATGTCTTAATAATAGTTATTTTTTGCTAATGTGATGTTTTGCTATTATGATGTTTTGCGAATATCATGTTTTGCGAATATGATGTTTTGCTTTTATGATATTTTTCAGAATATCATGTTTTGCGAATATGATATCCAACGACTGAGGGCTATTATTGTATCAAAACACCTTTCAACAAATGTGTCATTACGCAGAATGCTCAGGCTCAGGCTACCCGCATGTGTTTATTTTTTTGGGAGTCACAAGTCTAACCTAGCCTACGTAATTAATGTTTAATATATCCTAAAAAATTAAAATTTGGTGAAATTATACAATGATTGTGTTACTGGATGGTTACCGGTATTAGGTTCTTATATTTCCATGTAACATAAATAAATATCGAACAAGGGAAAACTTATCCCATTGCCAAAATTTAAGTTATATTTGTATGGGTTACTAATTATGTGCAACCTATATAAAAACAACGACAAGGTTAAACCTCATGGTAGTGACCCCGCCTATCAGTTAGCAGTCCTAAGTTTGATTCCTAGTAATGGCAAATATACATGCAGGGCCGGATTATCCATAAGGAGGGTTAGGCAACTGCCTAGGAGCCCCGCATCACTTTAGGGGCCCCGCGCACCAGAATAAAATGTGTTTTAGGAAGCAAGAAAAGTTAAAGAGGAGCCCCCAGAATTGCATTGCCTATGGGCTCCTGACATGGTTTATCCCGCCCTGTATACATGACATGTGATGAGAGCAAATAATTGTGTCTGTGTGATGTGTGATGAATGTTTTCAAGGCATTTAAATATTATTTTTTTCCATATTAAAGCTTTTATCATTATCTGGTACCCGGAGCACAAGCCTAGAACTTAGTTTAAAACGAGGTTATTATTGCGATTATTATTGTATTAATAGAAAGTCTGTAAAAAATCTCCTCTCTAGTTTTTAAGTTATCTTGCCTACGCCACTAACAAACAGTACGAACATTGTTGATACTTTTTACTTGATTATCCATCTTATTGTACATGATGTTTAGCAAAATAAAACATTCATTCATTCATAGGTTGTCATGCGTTTCCCCCTGATATTTATATACTAACTCAGTTCCAAACTAAACTCAAGGGGCTGATCTATTATTTAACATTTCTTAGGAAACTGAAGACTCATCAGACGAGGATGAAGATAATAAAACATTGAAGGAGTTGCTTGCAAATGGCCGTAACTTTGTGCCAGTTCAACACAGTGTAGAAGAAGATGATCAGTTTGGAATGGTAAGATTCCCTTATAGGTAAAAAACTTAACTAAAGCTCCTCTTGCATGTAGTTGTATTGTAACACATCTGTATAGACCGTTCGACATTCTATATTTTAAATTTGACGTAAATGCCATATAAGTTTTGTACACAACTACATGCAAGAGGAGCTTTACTTAAGTTTTTTACCTATACCTCTTTATAATATTAGTATAGAAGTTCATCTATTCCTTCTAAGTAAGTTTATCGTTGTCTATAGTACCCATAGCAAAAGCCTAAAGCTTAGTTTGAGACTAGGTCTCTGAATCATTTATTATTATTACTTAATCTCTAGAATCACAGGACAGATTTATAAAAAATATATCACTTATAGAAAACTCCATTATTCCTGAGTAATATAGGTTTTTTTAAAGCCTTGTATATTATAAAGGCGAAATTAATTCTGTTGGTTTTTCGTTACAATTTTATAGCTAAATCGCTGAACCAATTTTTTTAATGAAGATATCTTGAACCCAGCGAAAGGCAGAGGATACGTTTTATCCCGGAAAAAATGACAGTTCGTCAGGGAAAGCGATTAACGACTTTCTTCGTCGACGGAGTCGTAGGCTAGTCTTATCAACTAGACGGCTAGTTGACTAATATTACAAATGCGAAAGTCGGTGTGTTATTTTGTTACTCCTTCACGCTGCAACGGCTGCACGGATTTGGATGGACCGTGAAATGCAGATAGCCATGGGGTGACTTACACATAAGTGACTTTTCATCCCTGAAAATATAAAATTTCCCGAGGCAATAAGTAGCGAAGAAACTGAAATATCGATACCTTAGTTCACAATTGTACTAATTACATTTGAAAAGTTATTGTAATTAGTATGTTTGTGCACAAATAATAAGTTCGTAAATTTACTGGCAAAAAAAATCATTTAGTATTTTTGTGCACTAAGGTATTGATATATTTATTTTTCTTTAATTATTTACAGGTCAGGTCTGAGTACAATGCAGCGCATTGCAACGCAAAAGTGTTGCAACATGTAGGCGTGCAAGCTGAAAGGAAAACCGACAAAGAGGAAGCAATGCAATCAAAACTCAAGATACTTGGTATGAGACTGAAAAGAAGAGAAAAGAGAATTAGTTACATGAACACTGTGATCCGTATGATTAAAAACCTCGTTAAAGGTTCAGAGATGGAGTATAAGTTGTGCTGTGAGCTGCAGAAAATTTCGGAAACGTCAGACACAAGCAAAAGTGTTAAAAAAATAACCAAAGACAAGGGATTAGATAAAGCAGGAACACATGTTGATGGTATTGGTAATAATAACAGTGATGAGTGGGAATCTAGTGATGATACGGGGATGTGTGTGGAAGTAGCTTTCAGTCCCAATCTAAATTGTTTATAACAAGATAATTATAAACAAATACTATTCATAAACAAATGCCCAGGGTTCGAAAAAATCCGATATTTATTATAAATGGGCGTTTCTTTAAAAGTTTGTACCTAGTTAAAGGCTAAAATTAAGAAACGTTAACTTTTCCGCTGAGTTACGAAAATTAGTTATACTTGTGATAAGATAAATGGTGGTATCTCAGACAAAACCCCTGTAGCAAGTGCAAGCATATTACTAACGGGTGAGGATTGAATCTACTTCATTGATTGAATTAGAGATACTGCTAATTGGCGCTGAGAGGTAGTATATAAATGTACGACTAATTTTCGTAACTCAGCAAAAAATTAACGTATCTTAATTTTTGTCCTTAACTAGGTACAAACTTTTAAAGAAATGCCCAAATATCCGATTATTTTATTCAAAATTCAAAATTCATTTATTTAACCAACAAAACTTAAAAATAAAATATTACAGTGGTGCATCAGTTAAAAGTATATTTGATATATATCCGATATACATATATCGGATAAATATCAATGCATAATATTTTTATTATAAATGTCAAAATATCGGACATTTTTATATAAATCAGATAAATATCATGCATAATTGAAATGAATGAATTTAGATTTGTAAGTACTATCTATTTATTATGAAATATGAATCGTATTCCGTTGTGATGAAGTTTGAAATTCGTTTTGTTTTTTCTGTTTCGTTATCCGCAATCAGTCGCCAGACAAGCGAATTGGTGGAAGTATAATTGGCAGTGCGGTAGGAGCGGCCAGTGCCGCGCCTTTCCATTCAGAGGAGGTGGTCCCGCTTCAGTCTTTTGACCACCTTAGACGTATCCAACAGCTCAGCAACGAGGGGGTTCGGATGGGTAGATAGCCGATCTCTATGAACTTTTTTTAAACGATTTATCTCTTCAGATATAGTAGGCAAGTTGAGATATTTATGAATTTCTTCATTTTTGGTGTACCACGGCGCATTGGATACCATCCGAAGAATGGCATTTTGCACTCGTTGCAGGCAAAGTATGTTAGTCTTGCTCGCTACACCCCACAATTGGATCCCGTATGTCCAGATGGGCTTAAGGACCGAGTTATATATGAGCAGCTTGTTGTCTACTGACAGCACGAAGTTTCGCCCCATGAGCCAGGATAGATTGCGGAATCTGTAGTTAATTTCGTCTCTCTTCTTTTTTATGTGAACCTTCCATGTGAGCCGCCTGTCGAGATGGAAGCCAAGATACTTGACACAGTTAGTATGGGTTAAGGGCTCGCTACCAAGTGTTACTGAAGGGCAGTTAAGTTTTCTTACCCCCTTACTTATAAACGTGGAATAACCTTGTATTAGCTAAACCATGTTTTGTCCTTATCTGTCAAATTCATATGTCACAATGACAGATAAGGACAAAACATGGTTTAGCTACTCCATGGTTATTCCACGTTTATAAGTAAGGGGGTTAGAGTAAAGGTGAAATTCAATATAAAGCTAATAGAATACAAACGAAACTGTTTCCCCGAAACTTGAGTTCGGTAAGGCCGGCTTTACACTGACACTTACGACTTACGTAAGTAGGGACGCAGCTATATTTCTATGTACTTCTAACCAATAGCTGCGTCCCTACTTACGTAAGTCGTTAGTTTCAGTGTAAAGGCCGCCTAACAGAAATTAAAGTGAAACATTTTACTCTAGTGTTGCCTGTGTAACTATGGAAAAAAAAACGTTTTTTTAAAATAAATATCCAGTGATATATATCAACGTATACATCAACGGATATATATCATGTTCATGATATATATCGGCGTACCCTGGGTATACTATTGTTTTATATCATGAAAGCGGGTGGGTGGGTAGTTTTAATGTTTCTTTATATGAAAATCAGCGCCGTGGCTTGCCTCGGCATCGTACTGAGTGCGTCCCTTATTGACGCAACGAAACAGATGAGAACATTATAATACGACTCTATAAATACACTTGTCGACCACCAGTGATTCATAAATCATTTATAAATACCATTCAATGACTAAATAAAGCAGAGTATTTACCGAACCTTCGTGTGTTTCTATTCTCCGAGTTCTTCCTACATCACAGGGTCAATTTTTTTTTCTTTTTTTTTAATACACACTTCGGCAACGCGACAGCTACGCACTCAGCGACAACGTACACGTGCATCTACACACTAGTATGTCCCACCCGTTTTCGTGAGATAAAAAAACTGTACTCACAGTATTTCCAGAGGGCCCTGCAAAGATGCACTACGCTAACTAACGTTTCTATTCGATTCGTTTTAAACCAATCGCGTCACTGGTAGACCACGTGACTTTTCGTATCACGTCATCTCCCAGTGACGCGATTGATTTAAAAACAAATCGAATAGAAACGTTAGTTAGCGTAGTGCATCTTTGCAGGGCCCTCTGCTTCATAACCCTTCGACTGTGCGAGGGATAAAACATACCAAATGTTATTCTCTTCAAATCATGGAATAATCTACAAAAAGGAACTTTCGTAAAAATTTGGTCAGGATCCTAAACAAAACTAAAGGTTTTAATACGAGGGGTGCCTTTTAAGTTCTGTCGTTTGAAAAAACTAAAGACAATTTAAGTGTTAAATTGTATTTATTGTTTTTCAAAGTAATCACCGTGATATGTAATACATTTTTTCATTCGATCGAACCAGTTTTCGAAACACTTATTCCATTCCGAAGTCGGGGTCTCCAAAATGGCCGTTTTTTATGCCTCAACCGCTTCTTCAGGCGTCCGGTACCGTTGACCACGAAGTCGTTGCTTGATTTTTGGAAAAGTGAAGAAGTCATTAGGGCTTAAGTCTGGACTGTACGGCGGGTGATCCAAATTTTCGACGTTTTGTTCTTTTAAAAACGCAATTGTCTGCCGGGCGGTGTGCGAGCTAGCATTATCGTGGTGCAGTACTATACGACGTCTTGGGTTATTTTTTCGGAACTCGCCGATAACTTCTGGTAAACAAACAGTGGTATACCAGTCAGCATTAACTGTTTTACGATCTTCGAGCACGATGGTCGCAACGTGGCCACTTTTCGCTGCAAACGTGGCGACCATTTTTTTCGAAGTGCTCCGTGAGCGTATTACTTTGGTCGGTTTTGGCTCATCTTGAAACACCCAAACAGTCGACTGCTGTTTAGAATCCGGATCGTAGGCATATATCCAAGATTCGTCACCACTGATAATGTCATAAACGTGTTTAGAGTCTCCTCGGTTGAATTGCCGCAGAGTTTTGCGGCACCATCTAACGCGAGCCGTTTTTTGGTCTTCACTAAGTAAATGTGGTATCCAGCGTGAAATATTTTTTTTTACACCTAAGTGATCATGCAATATATTTTGAACGCTGGTCCCTGAAATGCTTAATGAAGCTTCTATCTCGCGGTATGTCGCATGGCGATCTTCGACGATCAGTTGCCGTACAGCATCAATGTTTTCCTGGGTTACAGCTGTTTTTGGTCGGCCTTCACGATGCCTATCACTAAGACTAGAGCAACCACGTTGAAATTCCAAATACCAACGTTCCGCAGTCCGGAGGCATGGTGCTTCATTTTTAAAAACCGTAGTCAGCTCTTCAAAGCACTGAAGACGCGTTAAACCCCTTTTAAAGTTGTAAAATATTATCGCACGTAAATTTTCCTTCGAAATTTCCATTTTCACAACCGACTTGTCAACTTTGAACCGACGCTGTACTAAAACGAATCGGCCGATCTCGAGACATTCTTTTGTTTTTGAATTGTAAATTCAAATATTTTAAGATGATACTAGTTTTTTTTTTATAATCACGGGAGTTTTGCAAACGACAGAACTTAAAAGGCAGCCCTCGTAGCTTTCGGCTGGCTATCGCTATCACGCTTGCATTCGCAACTGGCGCAACTGGCAGTATATTTGTCACTCGTGACGACCTCGTGTGTCATAGGAAAACGAAGTTGTATTTTCTCACTTGTCGCTCAGTGCGTCTCTGTCGTTACTGAATAGATAGAAAGGGAGATCCGAGCGACACAAGTCGCAGGCAACTTGTGCTAGCCGCACTGTTTCGGATGACGAAGATGATGCCCGAGGTACCAAGCGGTTACTAAGAATATTCCGAATCAGAATAAACACGCAATTCCGAACGGACTACGAACGAACTTATCGAAAGGCTTCGGATGACCTCATCTCGTCATCATCATCATCAGCCCACATCAGCCCACATCAGTCCACTGCTGGACATAGGCCTCTTCCATAGCACGCTAATGAGCTCGGTCTGCAGCTCTTCTCCAGTTGCCACCAGCTACTTTGCGAATATCATCGATCCACCTAGTCTGAGGGCGCCCTACTCCACGTTTGCCAATTCTTGGTCTCCACTCTAGAACTCGTCTTCCCCAACGGCCATCAGGTCTACGGCAAATATGACCAGCCCATTGCCATTTCAGCTTGCTAATTCGCAGAGCTATGTCGGTAACTTTGGTTCTCTGCCGAATTACTTCGTTCCGGATTCGATCCCTTAGAGATACACAAAGCATAGCTCTTTCAATAACCCGCTGAGCGACTTTGAACTGGTGACCTCATCTAAGATGCAGGAATTGTTAGACTTTGTAGGACACAGTCTCGAACGAGACACCAATAGGAGCGAAGCCCTAAGTGTGAAGCTTTGCGACGAAAATTAGCTATACATTGACGGCCGCCAAAACTGACAAAGTTAAAGAAAATGCCCAAATGTCGTGAAAGTACGGCGTACTTACTCGCCCGTCTATCAACCCCTTTTAGGGCTGAAAGTTCTGCCTTCCAACATTTTTCGGTTGCTTTGCATAACTAAAATAAAACTTACGTACTTTAAAATTTTAGAGTCTGTCTAATGAAAGCTGAAACTGACAAAGAGCGGCAAATTCAAAAATCCTTCATATTTTATTACCGATCAAAGTAGGAATAGAATAGAAGTACGCCATTTTCTCTCCCTTAGTGCCCACCAAAACACAAAATAGGAAAAGTATCTAAATCGTTTATTCCTACTTTGATCAGTAATAAAATATGAAGGTTTTTTGAATTTGCCGCTCTTTGTCAGGTTCAGCTTTCATTATACAGACTCTAACGATAACGAGACAACTCTGCTGACTCCGCGACCGCTTTATAATTATTTATTATATTATTATTGTTTATTTATTTAATGGCGTCTACAAGTTATGTAATTTTTCCAATGTCATGTAGATTATAAATATTTCAAGATTTGACGTTTAGAAACGTCAAAACATCCACATTTTATTTTATAATAGGGACTCGAATCGATCAAATCGGGATGTGAAGTCATTCACTTGTAATCGAGGTTGCCATACGATCCTACTATTCTACCATGGAAGGCCGCGTTCGAGAAACACTTGTACCTACTTGTAAATTGTAACTTTTTGCTCTTGTTACTTGTGAACTTGTAGGTAATTGGAAACTTGTAGCTTCGTGAAACGGGCGACTGCGGTATTGTTAGCAAAGCAACGATACGTCTTCGAGTTTTTGTACAGTGCGACAAAAAAGAGTAGGTACCTATAAATTAAATGAGGGCGCCACTTTCTACATAACTGTCACATTTGTGACGTAAAATGCTTAAACATGGCAACAATTTAGTATGGTTTTTTTTAGTTCCATTTTATTTAATTTCTACACTTTTTTGTCGCACTGTTGTCATTTTGAACTAAACCCTAATAAACATTCATTGTTGCTCACGATTGTTTCAATTTAACCTTAATACGTAAACTCGGGTTACTTTAACCCTAGGGGGTAATATTGCCCACCCCAAAAACCATCTTTAAAATTTAATTATTCCATTAAATGTTACATCAGGACCAAGCTACTTATAGAGTTCTAACATTATTTTAACAATTTAAAATGATAACCACTAAAATAGTTATAGTTTTAAGGGTGGGCAATGTTACCCCTTAGGGCTAAAGTAACCCGAGTTTACGGTACTTGCAAATAATAGGAACTGCAAGTTTAAATACATAAAATCATGCCCAGAGTGGAGTAGGCAGAGCTACAGAATTACCAACAACTCTAAAAAATTGTTGATAATTCTGTAACCACAGTTTGCACAATTAGGCATTGTATTAGTGACAGGTTCAAGCCCATCGCCTAACAGTATACTACACAAGCCTTTATTCCCTTAGTCGGAGTTGCAAGCCCTAAATTTAAATTTTCTTTTTTGTATGTGTTTTTTTGTGTTTTTTATTATGTCGAATTTCACCAACCACTTAACAGACAATTAGAGTGTTAACAGCTGTCTAAATGTATGAATTAACAGTCGATTAACATTGATTAATATTTTTTGTGAAATTGGTACTTTGTTTACAATTGAGCGTTAAATCTGTCTGACATAGGTTAACTTTGTAACCGTCAAGGTAACTTTATTTAAAGTCCTGTATTAAATACTCTTTGATTCATTCTGATTGTTTACGTCATCTTAGGTGTCAGAAAAACAAGACACATCTTGGTTTTTTAAGAAATGCATAGGTAGTTGTAACTCCCAAAAATTCTAGTAGCTATTCATTAAAATGAACAGGTCTCAGAGGGCCCGTTCCACGAAAAAGTACGATGGTCGAATTGAAGTTCCGAAGGCGATGGAGAGCATGGCGGTCGTGGAAGTTTTTGCTTCTAAGTCGAAAGAGCGTCCGCTGCCTATAATGGGGGACAAGGCCAGGAAGAGTAGATGCACGTATTACAGACCGAGTAACACTGACTTCGGTCAGTTCACGGAAGACGGGCCTCACGACAATGTAAATTGGTTTCTTTTCGCAAGTGCTTCATCATCATTCATTGTTGTGTGATACTATTAACCTTTCCAACACCACAGTCGGCTCTGGCCGTCAACTAAAAGTCGTGCCACTGACGCCACGTCGGCTACAGCCGACAAGAGTTCAAGATTGAAAGAGACTTTGTTTGGTAGCAATAAGGTGTAATTTGCATAGCATAGCCAACACGTTTGGCGTGTGGGTGGCACATTTTGTATTCGACGTATGGCGTTCAAAAGGTTAAAACTGACGTCACGGCCCCTACTAAACCGGCTTGACGCGTCCTGTTGAGTTTGCTTGCGGGGACTCGCGGCGCGTACGTTCCAGGCTTGCACACATGCAAGCCACGTGATATACCTTTGTCTGTGACGTAGGTGCTCTGCCCTCGTACGGAGAAAAGGCACAGGTGCTATTAATTTATAGAAGCATATTAAACTCTGAAGGGTTATAATAAGGTTGAAATGGCAATACAATTAATATAGCACATGTGCCTTTTTTTCGTAGCAGGGCAGTACTACTGTTTATACTGTGCCTGTGTGCTCGTTTGCCTCCTCCATGACATAAAAAAGTAGCAAATGCTGTGGATTCCGCCGTTAGCGGTATACCTTCTAAGGTACAGTGTAGGTTCCGACATTAATATTTAAATTCCAAATTTCCTCCAAAAGTAAAAAAAAAATTGTCGGACGGACCGACGGTTTCATCTGCGGATCGGAATGCAGTCCTAGATGCGCAGTCCTAAATGTGCCGTGAAAAGGCCGCTATTGGCTACAACTTTTGTAAAAGTTCTTGTAGAGAGTTCAAATTTGCGTGACATACCTATTGATCAGACTTTTTGCTTTCAATTCTGATACAAATATATTTCAAGCAACGAAAGATCCGCTTGGTAGTTACACCGGTCAATTTTGATGTCTCATTAAAACGAGACGGTCCGATTTCACATCAACTTGCACAGTAATACGAAAACACACCAAATCTCTTGCTTCATAAGTTGGAATTGAGTCTCGTCGAGAAATATAATGCTGGTCTCTAAACATACACAGAGATAGGAAGTTTTACAATATTATTCAAACAAGTTCCTAGGTAAACAAAGACTAACTACCAATTAAGCGTTTTCAAAAAGTGAAATTTGCAGAAAAGTCCTGCGTAATTTTATGAACATGCATTGAAAAGAAAAACATAAAGCCGAACATAGGACCTCCTCCTTTTTTGAAGTCGGTTAAAAAGGGTCCTTCCCTACAGGGCCTAGTGACCTTGGACCCTTAAATTGGTACTTAAAGCTTACCGATACAATCAGATAAATAATTAAAGAGTAAACGTTATTTTTTATCATTCAACAGTATCAACACCGTCTTCAGGAACAATTCGGTTTTGAACCGTTCGTGCCGCAAAGGGTTGATCAGTTGGAAGAGTTCAAAGCCATGTTCCGCAATTATAACACCCTTCGGGTGAACGGCCCGCAGCTTGACGATGTGGTTCAGGAACCGGCAGTCCGAATTGAAACCCGCCGCGAAGCTCAGGAAGAGCAGATATGGCAGAACGTCGAGACGACTGAGGAATTGGATAAGTACATGAATAAATTTAAAGATGCCGAGGTGCAAAATGGTAAGATAATTAAACCTTTCGTATCCCCATGCACGAAGCGCATCGTGTGCTTTAAAGACTATATCCTATTAATGACTTAACTAATACTTAATTATACTATAGCCAATACCCAAAACATCTAATCCATTTAACCTTAAAGACACATAGCATTTTATATTTATTGCGTTCTTTGTTAAAAAGTGTTTTGTTCACAACTGAAAGAATATCTCAATGCTGTATACTCGTAGCATTCTCACATTCAAGCGCGAAGTAGGTACCACAACCGCCTTGCTCGATGTTATACACAACATAATAACCGAAGGGGTAGAGACAAAGGCGGTGTGTTACTGGACTTTTCACGGGCGTTGACACAGTTAATATCCCTCTACTCTTATCTAAGCTGTCATTTTACGGTTTTGAGTGTAACATCACACGGTGAGGTGGTCGGTCCCAGCGTGCGGGATTGACTGCTGCGACCAATGCTGCTGGATCCACAGTCTTCTCTGAATTAGTCCCTTTTTAGTTTCGGGATTCCACGGGGTTCTATTTTGGGTCCGATTTTGTTCGGACTGTAAGGGACTGGACAGCAGATAAAAAGGAACTTTAAATTCCATCGTAGAAGGTTTGGTTTCGAGATGAATGTTAGTCATGTATAGTTGACTAAGGCGTGTGAGCCTTGTCATTGGCTGTCACGACTAGATGACTGTGGCGGTCAAGAGGTATATTGTATACTTTTATCTCATTGATGTAGCCAGCACGCTACAGGTAGTGAACCTTAACAGCACCTAGGAACTAGTATTTAGAATGCTGGTAAATGAATGCTTCGTGCATGGCGGACCACACTTATAATTAGTGGGCGGACGACGGATGCAATTTACGTCAAAATAATGTCAAACGATATCCGTAATATGGATATGACTACAATTGATTTAAATAAAAAGGGAACTTTACTGCAAAAAAGTTATAGAATTTTATTGTTGAAGTAAATAATTACACTATTTTTTTTATTAGGTATTTTCAGTACATTCCTTTTATAGTTAACTATCTACTTAGGTATATAGGGAAAATGACCTCTCCACATTTACAGGCGTGAGAGGGGCGTAATTTTAAAGTGATACTTCAGAACTTTCTTAATATACAAAATATGTACTGATTTATGGCTAAAACTGCATATATTTTCACACATATATAGTAGTCGAAATTTAATAAAAGCCTTATCCATCTTGTGCTTTCGTCACCATATTGCATCCGTTGTCCGCCCATTACTTATAATCTTATTGTTTTGCTTAGTTTAACAGCTATTTTTTTTGTCAGATTTCTTGCTCTCTCAAGACATTGCGTCCGAGTCCTTCCCTTCAATTCCAAGTAACGACCAAGTATCAAAAGTGCCGTCATTTTCTAAAAATATCCGAATATCAAAAGTGCCCTGTGTGAAAGTGATCGCAGAGAAGTTCTCCAAGTACAAACTGAACGACGTGGAACTGCGGAAACTCGAGGACAAGGTGGTGTGCTTGGAATACGACATTTTTGACGGAGACGAGGAGTCCTCGAAGCCTTTTCAGAAAATGAGAGCGTTCTTCAGTATAAAACCGGTTAAAAAGGGCAACATTAACGGTACGTTAATTTTTAGTAACTCTTTTACTTAAGTGAACTTGTAATTTCGTAAGTCATAAATAATGGGCGGCTGACGGATGTAAATTACGTTAAAATAATGTATAACGATATCCGTAATATGGACATGACTACATTTTTTTTTTAAAGAACCGTATTTCCATAAGTAATATATTTTTTCTATTTTAGGCATTTTCAGTCCTTTTCTTTTACAGTTCACTATCCACTTTATAGAGAAAATGACCTCTGCATCTACATACGTAAGAGGAGCGTAAAAAATGTAAAATATATAAATTATAACAAAAACTACATATATTTTCATACATGAATAGTACTCGAAATTTAATAAAAATCTTATCCATCTTCTGCTTTCGTCACCATATTGCATCCGTCAGCCGCCCTTTAGTCATAAATTACCTAAGGGTGCGGCTCCACTGACGCGGAGACGAGCGGAGCGGGCGGAGCTGTGCCAATATTAACCAATAGAATATAAACTAACGTGCGGAAGGCGCACTCGACGTGACCGCATGCGCCTTCTATTGGTTAATATTGGCACAGCTCCGCTCCACTCCTCTCGTCTCCGCCTCAGTGGAGCCGCACCCTGATACCTATCTAATTCATAGTAATATTATAATTGCGAAAGTAATTTGGTTTGTCTGTCTGTCTGTTAAGCTTTCACGGCTTTAACCGATTTCGAAGATATTTGATAGGCAGGTATGGAGATAGCTTTTTACCCTCAAACTTCTACGCTGACGTAGTCGTGGGCAACAGCGAGTTATTAATATATTTTGATGGATTTGTTAACTACTATGAGCTATAATCTTTTAAGATGTTTACCAACTTAAAATCATGGTAAATACACTTAAAATTATGGAAACGGTGACCTTTTCCTGGTGATTGAGCTCGGTACGTCCACGTATTATGTCAAGCACTAACCAGGCGTGCAATATATGTAGGACATCCATGCATGACGTGCCGAGCCAGGTCATTGATGGAAGCGAGCGTTAAACGCTAAGGTGGAGCACGCATATCTAAATTAAATGGATTATTTGGAAAATATGCACCATTGTAGCTGGGCAATATATCGACCGTGATTACCTTTTTGTACGTTTGACGAGTTTGTGTTCCTTGCCTGTTCCATAACTTACATTAAATAATTCCTTGACGACGCGGTAGCCTAGTCGGTAGTGACCCCTACGAAGCTAGCGGTCCCGGGTTCGATCCCCGGTATGGGCAAATATTTGTGTGATGAGCTCTTGTATTTGTTTCTGAGTCTTGGGTGTTTTCCATGTATTTATTTATTTATTTATTTATTTGGGAAACAAACAGCAATATATAGCACATTAAGAAACAATCAAATTTAAAAAGTACATCAGCCAAAACAGTTTCCACTTATAATATAAATTACATTTCTGTTGCTCAGAAGATATACATATTACCTTGAAAAAACAAAAATAACTAAATAACTAACAATTTCATTATGCTAAAGATGCTTGCAAAATATAATTACTACCTATAGACAGATGATCTAGTTGATAGATTACTAGAGAACACTTTAATTTGACAAAAAATACAAAATACATTTTTATTTAGAAGAATGATTGATTACTGATTATTAACTGATGACTATTGATTATTGATTATTGATTAATTATTGCAGAGACAAATTGATTCATTTTCATATGAAATATATCAGAGTGGGTAAATAATTGGTTATGCTTTTTACAAGTCCTAATAAGTAATCTATTTCTAGCGTATGCAGTACGACTAGAAGGGATGGCAAATAGGTTTGAGGAACGGGTCCGTCGGTCGGGGCACCGAAAGGATATGTTGGAAAGTAAATTTGGCGAATCTATAAGTCCGTTAATAATCTTATATAGGAATATTTGATCTCTGGTGTCACGACGACTTTGAAGAGATGCAATACTGCCACTGTTAAATGATTTAAATTTATATTTCATACGCCTGATGAACTTATTTTGAATTTGTTCTATGGCGTCAATGTGCACGTTAAAGTGAGGGCTCCAGACTGTAGATGCATATTCCAAATTGGACCTTACAAACGCATTAAAAAGAAGCTGCATGGTGTTGGGATCTTTAAATTCTTTGCCCTGCCGAAATACAAATCCTAACATTTTATAAGCCTTCGATACTATTTTGCTAATGTGGGAAGTAAGTTGCAGTTCATCGTCAAGATATACTCCAAGATCTTTTACCTGTGTAACACGTTGAAGAAATGTACCATTAAGCGAATAGTTATACAGGAAGCTGTTACGTTTACGTGAGAAAGAAATAGAGTGACACTTTTCGATATTTAAATAAAGTTGGTTAACTGCACAGTATGCACCTAGTCTATCTAGGTCACATTGAAGGTTAATGCAATCTGTCTGTGACTTGATGATCGTGAATATTTTTGTGTCATCTGCGTACAGCAAAACATTAGAATGAAGAAAACATTCGATCACGTCGTTGATAAAAATATTGAATAATAAGGGGCCTAAGTGGGAACCCTGAGGGACGCCAGATGAGATAGGAACAAACGTAGAGGTATACCCTTTGACTGCCACTGCTTGGGTTCTATCGCGGAGGTAAGAAGTAAGCCACCTTAAAAGATTACCGTGTACGCCAAAGCTTTCAACTTTTTTGATAAGTATAGCGTGTGAGATTTTGTCAAAAGCTTTAGAGTAATCCGTGTAAATTGTGTCTACCTGATAGCCCTTATCCATAGCGTCAAGCACGTAGTCCAATAGCTCGCAAAGATTCGATTCTGTCGAACGTTTACTCATAAATCCGTGTTGTTGTGAAATCAGTTTTGGTCTTTTTGCGTGATAAAGGTTGTCATAAATAATTTTCTCAAAAAGTTTAGGGATAACTGATAATTTTGAAATTCCACGGTAATTTTTGATATTATGTTTATCTCCACTTTTGAAAACAGGAACTACGATTGAGCGCTTCCACGAATACGGCAATATACCAGACTTTAAAGAGAGATCAAATAATATGGTAATGGGTAACTTTAACGTTTCACGGCAACTTTTAAAAAAGACAGGGTGAATACCATCGGGCCCGCTGCCTTTGGTAACGTCAAGGGCGTTGAGGTAGCTATTAACTATGTTTATATTTATATTAATATTACTAATTATACAATTTTGACCTGTTAAAATTCCTACATTATGATCAGCATTATTTGGAGCTGGTGACATTATATTATCTTTAACGAAAACCGATTGAAAAAACAAGTTAAATAAGTTAGCAATATTTTGACCACTCGTGCATGTATTACCATCTAAATAAATCGTTTCAGGAATATCACTGTTGTCCTTTTTTGACTTTAAATAAGACCAGAAAGACTTGGAGTTTTTCCGTATATTAGATTCAGTCCTAGAAATAAATAAATTGTAGCAATAATCCTCCATTTTTTTAATTTTAGTCCTTATTTCCGAAAAAAATGCATAATCTGATTTTCTGTTATAAATTTTCCACTTTTTATGAATTTTTGCTTTCTTACGTATTAATTTGATTAAAAGGCGGTTGTACCATACGGGATACTTACTTTCGTTTTTGTTTACTATCTTAGTGGGAACTAAATCATCAATGACTCTATTAACAATTTCATAAAAAATTTGGACGGCGGTATCTATATTACTTTGCGAAAGAACATGCTTCCAGGCCACTTTTCTTAACTCCTCGTTTATGAGATCATAATCGGCAGCGAAAAAGCGACGAGCAATTTGATGGTGGGCAGGCTTTAAATGTCTGTCAGGTACCCCAATGTCTACCTGTACGCAAAAAACTGGGTGGTGACCGTCAATAGGTACAAATGGTTCCACTGAAGATATCCCGCAATCAATATTAGACAGGACTAAATCTAATTGCCTATTATTTTTATTTGGAATGTAATTAAATTGATGCCAATCAGTAAAATTCATGAAAGCTGACAGCTGAGCTGTGAAGTTATTATGATCAGGGTTCTCAATCCTTAGTCGTTTTTGACAGCCGCTTATAGGTACCCAGACAATATCTGGAATATTAAAATCGCCTAGAACCATAAATGCATCATCTGAAAAGTCCGTGTACAAGTCAGACACAAATTCCATTAACGCAGACTGTGACTCAATTTGATGTTTGGTTTGAGGAAAGTAACAGTTAAATAGACGTATTTTTTTTTCCGTAGCAGACCCTTGAGAAATAGATATATCTACCCAGGTGACATCGGCATCCCGTAAGAGCAACACTGGGCGGACGTCTCGCTGCTCCACCTTGAACTCGCGGCGCACAGCTATCAGCGTACCTCCGCCGCGTGTCAAGTTTGTGCTCTCGTAGTCGCGATCGGTTCGGTAGACATTATAGCGAGGATCAAAAAGTTCGCTGTCATAAATCCCAGGCAGAAGCCAGGTTTCAGTGATACAAATGAAATCGTAATTTTGTTTAAGGACATTACGAAGAAATTCATTTGTCTTTGACCTTAAACCACGTGCATTTTGGTAATAGATATTAAGACCCATTACTTATAAAGATAATAAATAGCACTAATGAAAATGTCTTAATGTCAATACATCTCGAATTAAAAACAAAGGAATAAAATAACCTAAATATCGATGACGGCTCCCGTTCTCCAAACAATTTTGACATATGGCATACGATAACAACTATTCTAATATGGACTTGAATTAGACTGCAACATAAGAATACACCACAACCATTAACATTTTCGTTTCTGCAATAATATACGAAGTAAAAGTTAAATATTGAGTAAAAATGTATACTTTTAACTAGAGTGAGAAAATTAATACAAGTATAAGTATAAAGAAGGGAATAGAAATTAACGCCTATGATATTTTGTTTAAAGCCTCTTCGCTAGTGATGTATAGGATGGGAGAGTTTTCATTTCGACGAACCATGACCGTGCAGTTACGAACCCAACAGAACTGATACTGTTTTTGACTTGCTCTGCGTTTCGCTTCCTTCAAAAGGTACTTATTAAAGCTTGAAAGGTGGTCGTTTATATAGATTCGGTTAGAACTATTAGCGAAACCCAGATCCGCAGTTTTTAAGTTTTTAAGTTTACGTAGAGAGGAAATAAAATCATCCTTTTTGTATCGAGCTTGCATCTTAAGAACAATTGGCTTGGGTTTAGTATTGTCTGTGTCATTCCTTACCGCGACCCGGGTCACAAAGTCGACATCCGTGTTCGTGTTAAGCTCAAAGCCACTCAGTGAAGCAAGTGACTTCAGAATAGAGAACAGGTTCTCTCCCTTTGTTTCGGGAACGCCGTTTATTTGAATGTTCGATCGTCTCACCCATTGCTCGTTCCTCCTGGAGTCATTAATAACGTCATTAATTACTTTCTTAACTTCGTCGAGCTCCATTTTGCTCTCCTCCAACACACTGACGCGAGACTCAATGGTATTCATCCTCCCAGCCAAAGCATCCAATTTAGAGTCAATACTGCTCCGCATTTCGGCCAAGTCGCACTTTACTTGAGATAGGTCGGTTTTTATTCCCTGAATAGCAGAAAATTGTGTCTGCAACGTGGTTAGTTTAAGCAAAATGTCGTTCAGTAGTATTTCAGGGCAAGCGGCTGACGATAATCGATTACCTTCAGTTGGAAGGTGCTAGGAATTAGGTGGAGTTACTAGCATCGTAGTGTTAATTGAATCCGTAGGCGCACTGCCCCCTACTGTGGATTCATCCAAAACCCCATCACATGACATGACAGAGTCATCAAATGCAATACTTGCCACAGGGTGACGCTGAATGGGATTTTCATCATTTCTCCGACGTCGCGAATTAACTGAGGTGCAGAAGGAACACTTCCATGTCTGTTTAAAAATTTCCGTGATTTGTTCTGACTTTAAACTCAGGCATCGGAAATGATAATTTCCATTACATGTTACACATTTCAATAATGCGTTAATATCAACAGCCCCATTGCAAACCAAACACGACATATCCATCGCAGTTAAAAAACAAAGCGTATTCTCTTAACTGTTAGGTCCAAATTACAACACTGCGGCTACTGTATAGAATGTGGAGTGTAAATTCGCGCCGGTTTGGTCTAGCTCTCGTAGCTCAGCGGTCAAGCGCACGACTCCGGCGCAGCGGTCGGGAGATCGATCCCGGCGCAACTCTCGAAAGATACAAAAAGATGAATTGCACCTTGGCCGACACCGGAACACCGTCACTTGACACTCAGCACACACGATCACTTGGTTTACACAGCCGCTGATTAGAGCGAGTAGTCCGACACAAGGCAATATGGCCGACGGGTTAAATCCAATTATCCCTAAGTTAGACAAGGAGGTACCGATAATTTAGAATTACAAGGAAATTATTAAAACAAATTTAAAATAACCAATAAAATTGTTAGAAATACACAACAGCAACACGTCCACTCTGAGCAACGGCGCAACGCGAAAAAAAAGTTTAAGTATGTATTTATCTATATAAGTAAATTTATCGTTGCCTAGTACCCATAGTACAAGCCTAGAGCTTAGTTTGGGACTAGGTCATATTGTGTGAGATTGTCCCTGATATATATTTATTTTTTACCTTATTTATATTAATTCACCGGGTACACTCGTAGGCCTATTTTTTTCCGACTGCCGAAGGAGGAGGGTAATGTGTTTATCAGCCTTTATATGTATGTTTGTTACTTTGTGGTGCTTTAGAAACTAAACGCGTGAACAGTTTTTAATGGTTATTATGTCAATCGATTTGTCTTAATCTTGTGAGTGTCACTAAAGATATGACAGTAATAAAAATCTAAATGGCGGCAACCAGGCGCCAAATTGAAAAAATAAAAAATAAAGTCGACGAATTATGACAAGTGGAGTATCGTTGAGTAGGTATTTAAAAATCATCTTTAGGTTTCTTTCATCATTTTTCATTTTGAATGATAATTTACGATTTATAACGATTTAAAGTTGGTTAGCAACAGTCGGGTTTTTAAAGCTTGCTTTTTTTATGACGTGTTTACACTTTCGTTTTCCAGGTGAAGTAACTAAAGTGCCGTCAGATGTAAAACGTCTATTCGTCATGATGGACGACGTATCTCTCAGCAAGATGGACAGAAAAGAGATCGAGATTATCGACGGAAAAATACCAGAGAACAGGTCGTTGCTCGAAGATCTGAAAAAAGTGCTGAGGAGGAAGAGAGCTGTACAAAACAAGAAGAAAAGGACCACGCTAGACCTCATGTCAATGTATGAAATGGCGAAACGACAGAGGCCAACGCTGGACGCAGATTACTCACATACTAATCTTCTGTCAAAGGCCGAGTTGGAAGAAATAAAGGATTTGATTGTGACGAAGTGCGGGTCTAGCGTGCACGGCATTAGTCGCAGGAAGGTCAGGAACGACGTAAAGATGGAATCAGGCGACAATGATGCGCTTATGTTGTCCGACACAATGATTGCTGAGCTGATGCGAGAGCCAGATATAGAAGTGTAACATTTCTCTGCAAAATGTCTTGTGTAGTTTTTGTTTACGAAAAATTGGTATGCTTTTGAATATACCAATGATCATCGACTAACTATACATATACTGACGATTTCCATATTATCAAACCACGATTAGAATAATAGTAAATGAAAATTAAACCGAGAAAATAAATTGAACATTTCGAGTGCGCAGATAAATGAAAATGGGTGGATCAACTTTTTGTTGCTGTTATTCTGTCCCGTAAGCCAGGGGAAAACAGTGATAGAGTTTCATAGAAAAAATGTTATAATATGTTACTTCTAACACACTCAGGAGAAAACCCATAAAAGAATGGGTGTGTAATTGCCAAAAAAACTTAATTTTAGTGGACTCCTTCGAAATCATAGTTTTAAGAAGTGACCCAGAGACGTCACCATGGCAACGAGGTGCAACGAAAAGTTGATTGACCCAAATACTCATTTCATTCAGTACGATGTTCTAAAGCTTGGAAAAAATACATCAAATTATCGTGCTTAAATAAAATACAAATGCTGTAATTACTTTTAGAAATACCATTTAAAATTATTCACTCATAACACAAATTGTCATCAGAGCTGTATATCATCACCTGGTATGAATGATGTTTCCCTGTGTGGTGTGATAGGAAGTATTGTCCATTACAATAATCGAATTGGGTGGTATACTTGGTAATAAGTTATAAGTAATAATATTTTGACGACGCGATAGCCTAGTCGGTAGTGACCCTGCCTACGAAGCTAGCGGTCCCGGGTTCGATTCCTGGTATGGGCAAATATTTGTGTGATGAGCACGAGTATTTCTTTCTGAGTCTTGGATGTTTTCTATGTATTTAAGTATTTATTTCTCTATATAAGTATTTATATCGTTGTCTAGTACCCATAGTACAAGCCTAGAGCTTAGTTTGGGACTAGGTCAATTTGTGTGAGATCGTCCCGTGATATTATTATTATTATTATTATTATACTTTTTACAAAATGACACAACATTTACCAAGAATAGAGTTGAAAATATGTAGTGACTGTTTATGGTAAAGCATACTTTGTAAATGTCTAAGCGTCTGCACTAACGGTGTGCTAACGGTACTTTCGAGTTGTATTCTAATCGCGGTTTTATAATACGTTTCGTGGGCGCCACTCAACGCATTCACTGCCACCGACGCATATATGCGTTCACTGTCATACAAGTTCGTTCCTAGGCCATGCCCGCTGGCAGTGAATGCGTTAAACGAGCGGACTCAGTGTTGTTTGTAAGCTACTAGCTCGGTAAGTTAATCGAGAAAGTAAGAGGAATACGAACTTGTCTGTCAAAATACGATGTGGGATGATTATATACTACATCTGTACGGGTACCACAAGTTGTATTTTCTCGCCTGTTGCTCAGTGCGTCTCTATCGTTACAGACTAGATAGAAAGGGAGATCCGAGCGACAAACAAGTCGTGGACAACATGTGCTCCTGTATACGTAGCGACATCTTTTGGGTAGCTATGCTTCGGTGGACGCCTTCTAGCAGGGCGATCGTCAGTCTATGTATAGTTCGTCAACGATATGACGTAATGGTCTCCTCATTTGATCAAAAATCTAATGCTTTAATTTCATTAGCTCTAATTTAATTGGCTACTATCACATGCTCGATATTTAGTTTATATAACGGTTAAAATCTATAATCAATATAAACATTATGATCTCGAAACTTAATATCCACAAAATCAAAATTTATACAGCTAATTGCTCTAATATTAGTGTGTTATAATAGTCCAAATATATAACAATGTTTCTTCAAACTTACAAAATTTCAAAACTCACTTGCCATAACCACCTACAAGCCAGTAACAAAGGCGGAGAGAGATGTAGGTTTAGGATAAGTTTGTTTTAAGGCAGGCCTCGAGAGGCAAAAAAAAAAGAAATAGAAGCTCCGCTTGGCGGAGCTCCATCGGCTCTGTTTTATAGACTCACACTGACTATAGACTGTTTTTGTGCTTCACAGGTTATTCCATGATTTTATCTACGCACATATCATAAGTCCTCTATTATGCGTTCAAAACCCGTAGACAATGACCAGCATTACCTGTGGTAGTGGGTGACAGCGATGACAGCTGTTAATTTTGGAAGATGTTCCAAATTTGGATCTCATTACCTTACAATATTCGATTACGTAATTTCAAAATTACGTTACAGCTGTCATCGCTGTCACCTACTACCACAGGTAAGGAAATGCTGGTCATTTGCCTTTCGGCTTCTGAACCCATCAGAGTACTTATAATATGTGTGTAGATTAAGTATCGTACGCGACTCTGCGTAATTAACATTACGCAACCGTCACGTAAACTACTATTACATTTGTTAGATATTAATGATATTATCATGGACGGAGTGATGTATTTTTTTTTTTAGATACGATGGCTATTTTTTAAAATAAAATTAGAGCAAATAAATGATTATAGCATGTGATATTAGAGCTTATGAAATTATATAATGTGAGTTTCGAGCAAATAATTTTAGGCCGAACAATACAGACCCATGACATATGACATATAACTAGTCTGTATTTCATCCGTTAAGGGTAAGTGCCTGTGGAATGGGCATTTATCTACTGTCAAAATAAGCTATAACAAAACTGTAAAAATTATTAAAAAAGAATGAAAAAATTAAAGTAGCCCATTTACTCACTGATCAATGACTAATCTAAGTTAATATACATCCGATTATCTTATCTTGGCTTTAGGCACTTGGGCATGGGTATCAATTTACTACGAATATGTGGCGTTATTGAAAAGGACCTTATTGTCTATGGCGCTTCCGCCATTACTAAAGATGCTCCGATATAAATACAAAGTCGCGTGACGCAGTGCGGCGTAAGCGCCATCGACAATAAGGTCGTTTTTCATAGATAACGCCACATGATTATTTACATATTAATTTAAAGGCACATTAACATTATAAACATTATTTTGGCCAGTTGTGTAAAACTATAAATGTTTTTGATATTCCAAGTGGCAGCACTAAGCAGGCACCACTGCCACCACTTTAAATATGAGAAAAAAGATTTTTAGTTTTATATAGCTGTTTAAGTACCGTTAGCATTTAAATATTTTTTCATTTTTATTATTTGATGTATAATGATTTATGAATAATATATTTTATACTATCGTTTAAAACTAAGCTTGGAGATTTGTTTAACGTAAGTTTTAAAAAACGCTAGAGCATTTAGCGTGACTTATGGGCCACCCTGTACAAGTAACGCCATATTTTGCCACTTTAACGCATTCACTGCCACCGACGCATATATGCGTTCACTGTCATACAAAGTTTGTTTCTAGGGCACGCCCCCTGGTAATGAATGCGTTAAGGGCACGCTTCAATTTTAACGATTACCTATTGTTCCATATATATCAAAATTCCGAGGTTACCGTGAATTGATTATGTTTGATGTTATTATTAAACACTATTAGAAATTATTATCGACTACTTTTGCTAACGAAAATTTTTAACTATAGTATTTATTAAAAAATCTCACAGTTGTGCAGAATTTAAACTGCAATTTATAGAAGTCATAGAAATGTAAACCCTTAAATCTGTAGAAATTTTATCAGTAAATTCATATACCTACATAACCGCTGAAATATTGTGAAATTATAGAACATCAATAATAAATTTGTATTTATTTACATACACTTGAAGAAAACTGTTTACGTAACACCTGGCCATAATGTGAGTTTTATCGCACGCTGCGCGCACGGTAAAACTCGCATTGTGGCCAGGTGAAGACGTATAATTGTGTACTCATCGCGGGCAGTAAAAAAGAAAGCCCTCTATCGCATATTTACAACCCTCGCCTACGGCTCTGGTCTCAAATACCTGCGATTTCGGGCTTTCTTTCTTTTACAGCCCTTGTTAAGTAATGTACTATTGCTGAACATGCACATTTTGTAAAGAAAACATACCTGCGTGGCACTAATATTCATCAAATGGTTTCTAAAAATATCCGTTGATCTTTATTAGTACCTTAAAACCTGTAAAAAGGTAAAGTTACTATGTTTTTACATCTGACAGTATATTTATCTGTCGTATTTTATAGAAACTTTTGCTACCGAGTTCACGATAGTAATGGAGTTTATTATAGTCACGCCATTCTAAAATGCCCGATTTTATAGTAAAGTTTTAGGTTATATTTTGTTCTACGTTGACAGCTGTCAGATCAGGCTTCTTAGAGCGACGTGACTATAGGTAATTAATCTGTGGTCTTCCCGTTCTGAACAGTCTCGGGGTTGAAAGCAGGGTCGAGACCGAGTTTCTTCATCTCTACTGCCATTTCGAACAGGTAGTCGTAGCACTCGGTCCTATAGGACAAAACAAACATGCGAAATATAAATATACGAAGGAATTTAAAGAAACAAGGAAAGAATGAAAGAAAAAAATGTTTATTCAGATATCTAACAATTGGACAAAATAAGTACTAAAAAAAAGAGACAAAAAACATATGGCTGACCCAAAGAACAAGGACTAAACGCATAGAAACCGTACTAAATAAGCAGACAAATACATAATGGTTCACTTCTTTTTACTTATGGTTTTCAAAGTGAGTTGGAAAGAGATGAATCTATAGCTGTTCTTTCGTTATTTGGTACATCTTCACAAGTAAGGTGTGATTTGGACCTATAAGCACCTATAGTATTTGGACATCTGGACAAGGAAAGACAAATCCTTCCTATAGGGAGGACAAAGAAGTCCCTGTGTACAACCTTGTGACAATGACAGTCAAAGAAAAAACAGCCTACTTTTTGTTTCGTTTTTTCTCATGTAATACGTAATCTATAAAGTATAGAAAGATAGATGACGCAAAGTACGTCTTATAGTCCAGTTTCTATGCTTTATGTCCTTATTCTTAGGGCTGACCTAATGCCAGATGTCATGAAATGGTCCCAGCTTAGCATGTCAATGCATCTATAGTCTTGAAAAAAAAAAAGTAATACTAATAAATAAAGGGCATACATAAAACGGAAAATTTAATAAAACTAAGGGGTCTATATTGAATCATTTATCCTAATGCATTGTTCGTCCGAATATTTGTTTACCCTAAACTTTAGGGTACTTAAAAATATATTTAAAACAAAACGGGCAAATAGGTTTCAGAACTTTGCTGGTTCGTAATGATTCTAAGTATGTAAGATACCACTGAAAAGCTTATGAAATATAACATGAAATTAATGATTTTTCGTGACATGGACATAAGGGAAAATTACAAAAATCAGATTAAAATGATCAATATCTCCGAAACTAGTTAAAATCGCTGAACATACATACATAGAGGTTAAATCGATAGCTTTTTAGCATTATGTTGGAAACGGCGATATAAGGCGGACTCCTCTAGTCTGTATTCATTAGACTTCGAGTCACCCCTCCGTACAATCTTAGCTTGGTTGGCGTACCAGAATCTCAACAGCTCGACATACTGTTAGATACGACTGCCTTGGATACTTTACTCCACTCCCTCTCTAATATGTCATAATTGAAAGCTTTGTTTAGATCGAAAAAGCAGGCGTAGATGGACGTTTCTCGTATGTATGTAATAATTTACAGTGTTTTTTTAAAGACAGTAAGGCAGAATCTGCTGAGACACCCGGCCGACATCCAAACTGAACTACACTAATACTAACATTCCTCATCAGTACGGCCTGCAAGTCGTTCCATAATCTTGCCAATAATAGTACCCAGTAAAATACCTAGCAAACATGTTTGGCGTGTGAGTGACACATTTTGTATTCGACGTCGTTTGTTCTACTCGACACCACCAGAACGACACCACCGGTGGTGTCGTTTGGAATCACTATTCCGTTTAATACAACCGGCTATTAGTGATGTTAGCGAATTATCATCTTAATATAGGTAGGTATTCAATACTTCAATACCTGTACCAGCTGTTGCTGTTGTTGTTGTTACTTCGTACTAGACACTTCCGTCTCATACCTTCTTTGTTCGTGATCCTACTGCGTAGTCCTACGAGTAGTACCACGGGCAAAGAAGGGTCTCGTGATTGCAATAAACTGACAAACACATTTCTTACAATGACTTCTACGTGGTTTCGAACGAAAAAAAATATGTATGAGCAATTCTCATAAAGTTTATACATTTCCTCCATCACTAGAATAGTGTCGAACGGAATAGTGATTCCAAACGACACCACCGGTGGTGACGTTCTGGTGGTGTCGAGTGGAACGAACGTTCGACGTAAAGCGTTTAAAAGAAGTACTCACATGGTCTTGGCCTGTTGCCAGCTGTCCCCCCACACGTATACTCCGTGTCTTCGGACCAGCACGGCGCTGGTGCCCGGGTACTGCCGCAGCGCCTCGCCGAGGCTGCTGGCCAGGTCGCGCTCGAACGGAGTGTTCTCTATTATAGGCACGATTAGCTTCTCGTCGTAGCGCAGGAAACGACCCAGTTTGGCGTCTTTGATGCCCTGAAATGAAATAATAATACATTACTGCAGAGACCGGGAAAAAGGCCGTTGCGGGAGTTTCGTCTCGGCCACGCTATTATAAGAATCCAGCAACCACCTTTCCCGGCCGAGGCTTGTATAGTCAGGCGCGGCTCACTCTGCGATTTACGTTCATCGCTACAAGTACATGCCGGTTACCCATCTGATGGGTACTATTCAGGGGCTGCCACCAATTTTATATGAGTGCGATAAAGACGGGTAGGTAATTGGCCGCCATGATAGATAGGCACACCGCGTCATTCGGGTACGCAAATTGAAACAACTATTTATCTCTTTCTTACAATAGCGTTCGCTACGGATTGCCGTCTTTATCTGTAGAAATATGGTAAAGTAGCGACTGTCAGTAATTGGTAGCTAATAGATTATTTTAGAGATAAATAATGAAATAATGTAAATATATGATGTATGAAGAATATACATTTATTGCTCTCTATATTAAATGCAAGAAATAAATGGGGACCACATTATTATTTTATTTTTAGTCGTTGACAGCCCTCACTATCGGCGACGCGGCGAGTGGGCCAATTCATTTCACCGTTCGTACACAGCCTTGACATTCCGTTTGGCTTGCGCTGGAGTCGACGACGTCAGAGGGCCATAAATCATAAAGTTTAGGCTAAGAAAAAAGCGGCTTTTGTAAAGATCAAGGGAGTGAGCATTCTGTACGTGTACTATTATCTATTCTGTGGTATAGTACTTTTCAACATTTATCGCCATCAATCGTCGCCTGCGGGTTAGGCGGAAGCTGAATTCGGTGCGGAGCACAGAGTGGCCGTTCTGTAAGTAGTACTATTACATATTCTATGGTGACGTCTAGACGGCTCGTCCCCGCCAAAGGTGTAAATCTCCAGTAGCAACACTGATGCGGCGCGGTTGAGCTTGCTGAGCTTCGCTATTTGTGCACCGGTCCTAAAATGAACTGATAGTCTTATAGTGTTACATTCGGGTGCCCTTCAACTGACCTAAAATTTTATGTGCTAAAATTTTTTGGTCGAAAATGTTTCCTATAATATTGAATGGCATACTTCTTTTTAGCATAATGATTTTTTTGCATACATATTTTTTGTTCCAAAGCACTTTCGGTCTAAAATTTTAATTACTAAAAGGCTAAATCCATAAAATTGTTTGGTCGAAGCTCCTCCCAGTATAAAACACCTAGGTCTCAACTAATCTATACGTTAGGTTAGGTTAGAATTGTCGTCGACTACGCCTCACGGTCAACGTTATACCAAAAAATTATTCGACAAAAAAAGTTATTCCAAACAAATGTTATACTAAACAATTTTTCGACCAAACAATTTCGATCAAACAATTTTCGACATTTAAATCATTAGACTAAACGTTGGTATGCAAAAATATGATGCGAAACAAAAATAGGCCAAAAAAATTTAGATCAACCGATATAGACCCGTTACATTCTAATACACACTCTCTAACTGACAGGCTAATGCTGGTTTCACACGGACACAGAACAGTGAGGCAGAGCAGTGGACAGCACAGTACTGTTCTGTCTCGGCGTGTGCGTTGACACAGCACAGTAGCAGTAAGTACTCTGCTGTTCACTGTTCTGGCTCCGTGTGGAACCAGCATAAGGCATTTTTAGTTGGCTGATATAGTTGATGAATTTATGATAATTAATAATAAATAATAACAATTGATGATAATAAAGAATATACTTCCCGTTGAAAAGTAAAAAAAGTTAATAACAAAAAACATTTTATATTTATTACATTAGCCTTTCGGGGGGGGGGGGGGTAAAGACGGTAGAGACAGGATGATGTTAATAATACCTTTATCATTTCCTGGTGCGTGATAACGAACTCTTTGTCATAGAGTAGTGTGCAGCGCACCGCGTGCGGCGAGTGCGTGTGGATCACTGCGCCGGCGCCTCTCTCCTTGTATGCCAGCATGAACAGAGGGGTGCATTGGCTCTTCTTTAGTCTGAAATCAGTGTAGTAGATATATTATCCTTTTGAAAGCCACAGTCACCGCCATCGTCGGCCACATCGCCCACAGCCACAAGTTGACGATTAAAGCCCTCTACGCACTATCCATCTTGAAAGGACAGCAGGGCACGACCATCAGGCGCGATGGTGCTGTACGCACTATCGTGTTTAGTATCCATCATGCTAGCATTCGCTCATTTCGTTTCATTCAGAAATTGTGGCTCCTACACTCGCTTTAAGAACCCTATGTGTATAATATGTTTTTTTTATCACATAACCGAAATTTTAAAATCCAGTAGAATTTTTGGGAAAAATAGTAGAGCAGTAGACACACCCCAAAACCAGTAGCTCTCTTGTAAAAACAGGAGATCTGGCAACGCTGCGAAGATTTGACGGACGGACGGAAAAAACATAACAAAAAAGAACTAACGGACGTCAAGTCTACTCATTACCAAGCACGCACGATGCACGATTGTACTGACGTCAGGGCTACGTACCATCCAGCCGCACGTCTTGCGAGAAGTAGTGGGGGCTGGTTGGACGAAAATTCGGTCATGCGAGTCCATCACGGTAATAATAATATATTGACGCCTAGCAAGCCTACGCACTATCGTTTTCTTGCATCGTGCCCTGACGGACAGCACGAATGGATAGTGCGTAGAGGGCTTAAGAGAGACTTTGTTTCGTATGAATTAAGTTTTTAATTTGCATAGCATATCAAACGATAATGTTTGGCGTGTGAGCAAGGCATTCAAAAGGTTAATGAACTAGCTTTTGCGCGCAACTCCGTCCGAATTTATCGTTATTCCCTCGGGAAATAACCAATTTTCAGGGATCAAAAGTAGCCTATGTGCTATTCCAGACCTAGCTCTGTGCCCAATTTCATCCATATCCGTTCAGTTGTTTTGGCGTGATTGAGTAACAAACATAAACTTTCGAATTCATAATATTGGTAAAAAGTAAAATTTAAAATCAGAATTCGTTGATTATGACTGCAGTTACTAGTTGTAAAATATCAGGATAATAAAAGCTTTCACATAAACATATATCTTGGAATAGAAACGGTTTGCCTTATGTATAGTTGACGAAATATAATCTGCAACGATTCAAACTCAAAATTCAAATTAAAAACATTTATTTGACAAAAACACAAGTACACAACAGACATGGTAAAAAAAGAAGAAATGAGATTAAAGCAGAAATAGAATCGTTGCATTGTAGTGTGAATTCAAATAGGAATCAGTGCATGTGCTGCAGCTGGAGCCACAGCGTCTTAAAAGCACTACGTCTAATCAAAGAAGATTAAATTTCGTCAACTAATACCAATAACACCTTTTTAAAAGGTTGCTATGTTATTTCCGATGGCGAAACCGGAAACCACCCATGATACTTTATCTTAAATTTAATAATGTAGTATTGAACCAGAGAGAAAACTCAAGCAGAGTAAACCGGAAGCATTATACAACAATGCATAGTTTATGAAATACTTTTGTAACAACACTAATTTTTTTCTGCAAAAACTAGCAACTCAGCAAATTGAAATTTGGGTGTATATCTTTCTTTGCATGGACACCCTACTATTTTTTTTTATTAAATTGGTAAGTGGGGAGTGTTTTATCATACTCACTGCTTCTCCGGAGGTGGTAGTTCAAGGTCCTCATCATTGATAGTCTGCACAAACAGGTCATCTGACTTCATTCGCTCCTTCTGGACTCCTGATGGAGCTATGTAGATTTTTTCTCTGTAATTAGATAAACATGATTTGATATAATAAACTAACAAATGAAAATGTATCAACCTCTTGGATGTTAATAGGTGTTCATGTTATGAGATTTTTTAATTAGTTGCTTTTTTAAATAGCTACTATTTAAATAAGCAATTGAAATCAAAGAAAGTGTTAGTAATAATAAGAAAAGTGGATTTTCTGAACTAGAAGACATAGGATAACTTCAAATAATTTAGAACTATAGTTCATTATTTATCACAGATGTCTTACACTAGATGATTAAACAAAATTTTTTCTAATTTTTTTCCTTTTTTCTCGACTCACGCAGGAAAAATAATGTTACATCATTAAAATCTCAAGTGCTACCTAAATGCTATGAGATACAGATTTGTAATTATGATATTACTATGTAAGTGAGTGTAAGGGCGATTTTGCACTACAAAATTTAGTGTCTGGCAGTCAGATTTTTTGCAGTCCAATATAACACGCCATATAAAATTATATACTTTAACATTAAAATCGGACTGCCAGAAATTAAAATTCCTTTTAGTGCACAATTGTCCTAAGGTTTCTTGTGGCTAATAACATAAATAAATCAATGAATAAATAAATAATCATACACAATAAAAAAAAATGCATTTGCTGCTGTCCCGTTCAGTTTCCAAAGCTTGTATACCTTTGCGCATATACATATGCGTTAAGATAAGATATGATATTCTAAACAGCATACATAAACTTACTTTAACCATAGGTATAACACTGAAAAAGGGATCTCGGAAAGTCAATTACATATGCTAACGGCAGTGAATGCGTATATCATTCTGTTATTATGAATTACCTGTCTTTTATGGAGATCCCACCGCCAGTTCCTGTCACCCATCCCAAGTGGTAGAACTGGTTGCACAATTCTGGTATAAGGTTACGCGGATGTTCCTGAAAGAACCAAAAAATGTTTAAATAAACTATATACATACATACATACATATATATGTACATTAAATCACGTCTGTTTCCCAGAGGGGTAGACATAGACTACTTCTTTCCACCTGCAGCGATCCTGACAAATCTCTTTCGCTTCTATAATAAACTATATTAGAGACTTAAAATAATTAACTTATAATTCAAATTAGGCATCATTTCAGTCAAATAACACGGCAATAATTATTTGTCAATAGTTTCATTACGATTCAATTTTACTCACTGGTCCATACTCTGCCATTATTACGCTTCTGCTACGGTTAGTAGGCAGCGTTATCAGAAGTAGTTAAAATGGGTTTTATCTGCTCGGAACAGACTAAACTTAAGATAAGTTACTACTGTTATTAAGTTAAAAGTAAATACATTTTAAAAATAAATACAATCTGACTCTTATCATTCATGTCATAACATCGCACGAAATGTCAAACTAACGTCAAAATGAAACGTTTTAATCGTTGCCTTATCAAGTTATCAGTCGTTGTCAGCTCTTCCATAAAAGAAAATTGTGTAAAAAATCTGCAACAGAAGCAGTAAGTTTCACTTTAGAAAAAAAAGTTAATTAAACTGTTAATTTACTAAAGTGAAATTTACTGCTTCTGTTTTGCTAGAATTTTAATTTAAATAGTGTTCTTGTGTTTGAATGTCATAGTTTTTAAACGCATACGATTGACAACACATTTGGCGGGAATTTTAAAACCAATATAGTCAATCAATTGGCCACTTTGGCCATTGAACTGGATTATGTACTGGAAAACTTTCTTACTCCCATAAAATACAAACCAGTAGTACATTATTGCCTAGGCGCGGAAATCCTAATTTCCGCTGAGGCATACCGCATACCTATTGCTTTTCTCAAAAAACGAGGAAATGATACATGATTATAAGTATTTTTAAAAACCTTTGACAAATTCGGAAAGGGTTTATCAATGATTCTACAATGGCGTACGCTTCTTTCTCTATGGCTGAATGATTGAGCTCGCTGTGATTTAAAGTTCTTGAGTAAAAAGCCACGGGTCGTGAATCTTGGGTTAGCCTAGCAGCAATCGAATGCTCGGCTCAGGGCGACTTTGTCCACAGTCCTATTTCGTCACCTTCTTAACTCGTCCACAATGCCATGTCGTCAGCATGTAATTCCTAAATCGTCACCTTCCTAACTCGTCCACTTTCTGATATCGTCAATACCCCATTTTGTCTACATTCCTATTTTGACCACAGTGCCAACTCGTCCACTTTCTTTTATCGACCTCAGTACTCCTTGGTCAGCAGTGCCAACTCATCCGCATTCCTGTATCGACCTCAGTGTCAACTCGTCCGCATATTTGTACTCGAGTCTGGGTGTTCAATATTTTTACTATATAGTTGACGAGTTTGCACTGTGGTCTTAATAAGAATGTTGACGAGTTGACATTATAGACTAATTAGGGATGTTGATGAATTGGCACTGTAGTCTAATTACGAATGAAAACGAGTTGGTACAGTGGCCCACGTAAGAGAGCGGACGAGATAGGGAAGTGACGATATAGGAATGCTTGCGAATCGAAACTGTAGACCATATGCGAACGAGAACGACTTAAGAAGGTGGTGAAATGGAACTATGGCCGAAGTCATCCTGAGCCGAATGCTCGGACGCGTCAGTTTCCACTGTGAAAGGCATGTCGGCATCAATAGCATGAACGGAAGATTTGATGATTGTAATTTTTACATTTTCGAAACAAGTTTTAAGTAGCTTTTTGACTTCAGGGGAGGGGAAAGAGTAGGCGTGAGCGGGACATGGATCCTTTCAGAAAAGTTAGGGATCCACCAGATCCACCTATAGCCTGGCCAAAAAGTCGAGCCAGTGGTGACAGCTGCAACTAAAAAAATTCCATACAAAATTGTTGCCATGTTTACGCATTTTACGTCAAAAATGTGACAGTTACGTAGAAAGTGGCGCCCTCATTTAATTTCTACTCTTTTTGGTCGCACTATATATACACGACTAAATAGGTCGCTTATCACGTCAATGAGTATTAATGATACTACACTGGCCGCTTATAAACCTTTATGCTGTTTTAATTATGTTTTTTTTTTGAAAGTTAACCTCACTTTTGTGTCAGTGGCGTAACCAGTAACACAAACATCACTAGTATTTTTTTATAATAAAAATAAAATCTTTCCAGTGATCAATTTGACCATGACTAAGTAAATTATCTCAAAGCTAATTATTAAAATAAGTAAGTATATGTCAGTCAGAAAAGTAGAAAATGAGGAATTTCATGCGATAAAATGGCTAATATAAATCGCGAGATACATCCGAATCGGTTATGGATGCAGCTTGTAGTAGCTAGATGTTTTATCACGTGCAAATGCCCATTTTGTTCTACCAGTACACTCTGATTATGGCTTTCATCTTCAGGGTTTAAGGTGTGGGCATGTGTGGGCGACTAGAAGACTCGACGGACTCCTTAGTACCTACCGCCCAGCCGAATCCTCTTGAAACCTCTCTTGATGCTGTACAGGGGCTCTATTCTACTTGTTTAAACCATATTGCTTTTGACATATTATCGTATTGTCAACGTTACGATAGCTCTTAGGTACTAAGGTAGAGTTAAAAACAATACGATATGTCAAAAGCAATATGATTTTATTGAATAGAATAGACCCATTGCGATAACGCCTAAAATAACCTTCGGGTTTATACCTCTAAGGGCCAATTGCACCAAAAATTTAACACTGGGTTAAGACTCTAGTTCGAGTTAGTAAACGTCATATTCATACGAAAACTGTAATTATTAACTCTAGTTAGTGTCTTAACCCAGGGTTAAATTTTTGGTGCAAGTGCTCCTAACTCGCTCTGACGCTTTTTATGCTTTAGGGTGATTCCACAGGCGTTTCAACCGCCATCAGTCCGCTGTCGTAAGTATTTAAGAAATAGGCGATAATATACTTAAGATTCGATCAATTGTGGCAAGAAGTACGGTAACAGAGCTCTGTGTGAATGTTAGCTGCTTCGTGTAGCTCATTCTTTCAATATTTATGACAGCGGACTGACGGCGGTTGAAACGCCCATGGAATCACCCTTTAGCCGAATCAGACAGACTCATCGTTCGATAGCCCGCATGCTTTTAGCAATCCATTGACGGGTTATTTTAACATTTTTGAGCCGAGAGCTATTGTACGATACAATGTATCACGAAAAGCATGCGGGCATGAGCATTAAGAGCCATCAGATTGTAAGGCTGCCTGTCCACTGGAGCGAAGCGAGTCAGCGGAGCGGTGGGAGGGATAAAATTGCACCAATAGAATTGCCGCTAATAAAGAGGAGCGGAGATTTACAATTTGTAATTGTTGGATATGTCCCATTAGTTCCATGGAACTTTGCATTTTGTACCAAGCTATGACGTAATGTTCAATACAAAATTCGTAGTTCCATGGAACTAATGGGACACACCCATATTGTTTCCTATCATCTACATTGTTCTAGGTCCGACGATGGGCCCTGTGCCAGACTGCCTTAAGCGGCGCTATGCAGCGATAGACGGACTCATATCAGAGCTGAGCGCTGTCGTATCCAACAGCTCTACCTTGCCTAGAGACATGAATCTCAAGACAAGTGACCCTGGAATCAAGTTAATGTGCCAGTTTTGGAACATTCTCAAGGAAGATCCTAAATGTGATTTGAAGGTATACTTACAGTAGTGGCATACGTCTGTCTTACCAGGAGATTTAGAATTAAGTACCTATACTAGGGTGACGGCACCAATGATGGACACTTTTAGCTGACAGGCACCAGTAATGGACACTTCACTCTTAATTCAAATTTCGTACGGTCTTAAATTGATTGTTGCAAAACAAATGAATAAACCTTATCTTCTGTAAAATAAGAATCAAGTGTCCATTATTGGTGCCTTGTCCGTTACTGGTTCCGTCACCCAGGTTGTCAAATATGTAAGGTCACGATCACGAACGGAAATATAGGACCCATTTCAAAAATATGTGCTTGAAGTTATCAATCGTCATTAGAAATGCCAAGTTATTTGCAACTTACAGGAAACTCAACCTTATTGTTGTAGCTAACCTAATTTAAATTGTGATATTGCGACATTTGCAACGCCACGAAATGGGGATAAATTAGTATGTAGTATTTATGCTTGATTAATAAGATAATAAGTATATATACGACGCCCGCGGCGCGGCGCTAGCGGTCCTGGGTTCAAATCCCGGGAAGGGCAGATATATGTGTGATAATCATAAGCGCCGAATATTTGTTCCTGAGTCATGGATGTTTTCTATGTATTCAAGTATATATTTCGCTATATAAGTATTTAGTACCTGGATGACCGTGCCTTGCTCGGTTTTTTTTGGTACGTTTTCTAAAAATGAAACCTAGCTAGATCGATTTATCGCCGCCGAAACCTCTGCATACAAAATATCATGAAAATCGTTGGAGCCGTTTCCGAGATTCAGATTATATAATATATATTTACAAGAACTGATCGTTTAAAGGTATTAGATAGATATCGTTGTCTAATACCTACCCATAGTACAAGCCTAGAGCTTAGTTTGGGACTAGGTCAATTGGTGTGAAATTGTTCCCCTGATATTTATTTCTTTATTTATATTTTAATTTATAGAATGGTTAAGTTTTTACTGACGTCTGTAACGCGTTTTTTCGTTAATTTAAAATTTAAGATTAGTTAGTACTCAGTACCAACTTGGAAGGTACTTATTGATTTAGCTCTAATCTTGACCTGGGGACAAGCATTTTAGAAGCACGGACATAGTAAAAATACGGAAGTAACGTTGCACTAAAAGGTGTGAAGCACGCAAGGTCGGCACTTTCGTTCGTTATACACGACTTACCGCACGCACACAGATACACTAGGTAAGACAACGCGCCGCGCCACAACACGAGTGACTGTTTACGTGTGTGCGTGTGCACACACACAGACAGCCATTTTGCATGCTTCACTCATAATTAGACGAGGTTACGTCCGTATTATTTTTAGGTCCGTGGTTACATGGTAGAGAAAAGTATGCATGGATATTACGCGTTTTTGACTGGTAGTCCAATTCCCAAATCGACCAATTCTTTCACTGTCTAATTCCCACATTTTCCAATTGCCCTTTATGACAAATTCCCACATAGTCCAATTGCCCTTTATGACAAATTCCCACATAGTCCAATTGCCCTTTATGACAAATTACACGTAGTCCAATTGCCCTTTATGACAAATTCCCACATAGTCCAATTTCCACACTGTCCAATTGCCCTTTAGGACAAATTCCCACAAAGTCCAATTCCCACATTGTCTAATTCCCACATTGTCTAATTCCCACATAGACTAATTCCGCAAGCCCACACTCCAATCCAACAAACACACACTCACACAAACCACGTAGTATCGACGACAGTAACAAACTAATTCTTCATTTTTAAAAAACGTGTTTTTATCTCATAAATATGGGAGCCAAAATGAATAAATAGGTTCTCTGCCTTTTGGCAGAAATATGTTTGGCCGAATGTATCGTTTCCCAACCGTTTCATTGGCAAACCGGCTTTTATTTCTGTAAATGTAAATATTTCATAATTTTTATAACACTAACCTAACCTAACCTATAGGGTTCTACACGATGGTACTAAAAGAAATCCTGAAATATTTACAGTTACAGAAAAAAAGCGGGTTGGCAAATGAAACAGTTGGGAAACGATACATTTGGCCAAACATATTTCTGCGAAAAGCTCGGAAACCGAATAAATATTACACTACGATCGCCTTACACTTGGCAGTTTTCTATTATTGATTTTATGTATAAATATGCTAACGTAACTTCCATACTTCGACTCTCACACTCCTAGGGAATTCCGTATTTCAAAACTGGCAACACCAACAATAATGCCAAGATGGAATCGTAATAATTAGACATATTACATTGATGGATTTTTGAAACAAAAACTATGAATTCTGAGTTACCTACCGGTACTTAAAACTCTTTTTGTAAAATGACTTTCATCCCTCCTCATGACATGACAATCTATTACCTTACATTTTTTTGTCACTTAAATAGTTTGACATTTTATGAGCTTGACATTCTGATAATTTGACGTTTTGGAAATTTGACATCCTGGGAATTGTACTTTTAGGGAGTTTGACATTCGGAGAATTGTGCAGTTTGGGAATTGTACTTTCTGAGAATTTGTCATTTTGGGAGTTTGACATTCTGAGCATTGGGAAATCTGGGAATTGTACTTTTTAGGAGTTTGAAATTCTGGGAATTGTGCTTTTGGGGAATTGTACTTTCTGGGAATTCGACATTTTGGGAGTAGGAATTGGACATTATGGGAGTAATGCGATATTATCTACTAAGCTTGGCTGTAGCAGCAAATACTAACAAATTTACTAAGTAAATACTAAAATAAATTATTGATCGCAAGTGAATTAAAGGTTGAGATAAAATAAAAATAAAACTTTATTATACGAGATCCAATCATATTATTTTATCCAAATAAATTTCTTATTGCACTCTTGTTTGATCAAAGCGAGTTATATGATTAGCTCTTATTTAACGTATTTGATTAGCTCATCAAATCAAATAAGTTTATATTTATTTGTAACATTTGGACGTTCAAATATGACATTCAGTTGATGGGTTACCCTTGATAAATTTCAAAAGGTTTTATTGCTTTTGAACATTTGCCCAGACAATAAATAAATACGAATAAATAAAAATCAAGGGACAATGTTACACAATAGGCTAGTGTCCTAAAAAAATCAAATTTGTCCGTAATTTACATTATCAAAAAATGTTGAACAACTATTTTTTCTTTTGTCAATTAAACAAAAAATGACGAACAAGTGCGATGAAGTTTCGCGTGACGTCACGCCGTGGCACACTTTATACCACGTTGTGACGTCACAAGCCCCCACTCCCGAACTTTGATGCGCGTTATATTTGTCAATTTTGATCGATTTGAAAAAGCAAAAAATACGTGTTCAATATTTTTTGATAATCTTACTGACGGACCAATTAGATTTTTTTTTTTTTACCCAGGACACATCCCTGCTTGTACTATGGGTAATAGACAACGATAAATATACCTATATAGAGAAATACATACGAAAACACAACAAGAAAACATCCAAGATTGATGTGATGAACAAATATATCGCACCTTCAGAACAATAGTGACCTAATTAAGAAATTTTAACTTTGGAGTTAGGTCTCTATAATAATAAATTTATGACTCGAAGTTTGAAAGCTGACATTTTGAGTTAGGTCACTATTGTTCTGAAGGTGCGATATGCGCTCATCCATCACACAAAAAACTGCCCTTACCAGCGTTTGAAGTTTAAACGCGGGACCGCTAGCTTCGTAGGGTCACATCCAAGTACCACCAACCTGGGGCACGTTTTATAAAGCTACAAGTTACAATTTTACAGGTCTAAACTGGCAACACTGCTCAAATGGCTGGTCGTCATTGGTCGAGGTTGTGTCAAATGGAAACTTGTAACCTGTAAATTGTAATTTGTAACTTTATAAAACAGGCCCCAGGGGTGTGATTCCCTAAAAACGCGGTCGGACGAACAAGCAAGTGAATGTCGCAGCGGCGAGTTTAAGTAGTCCCGTCAGAGCGAACAAAACACATTTTAGCGCGTGCATTCTCAATTTGGCAGCATGGCTTCCGTCGATAAGATCGAATGTATAAGGCTGCCTAATTGAGAATGCACGCGCTCAAATGTGTTTTGTTCGCTCTGACGGGACTACTTAAAATCGCCGCTGCGACATTCACTCGTTCGTTCGCCTGACCGCGTTTTTGAGATAATGACACACCAGGCTAACGTTTTCTTGTTTTTTTTTATCTAGAAAGCTGTTCTGGATAAAATGGAATCAAACATGGGACGCAATAGTAACTTTGGGATCAAAAATTACTCTTGCTTCATGGCTGCGGAAAAACCGGAACTCGGGTACGTTTATTTTGTAATTTGTCCTATGTTCAATTACCTAGTTGTAGTATCTGGGTACCTACCGATTAGTTTATCGAAACGCCTTACAACGAACATAACATTATTCATTACGCAGAATGTTCATTTATCGTAAGGCATCTTTTACCGTTTTTTGGTAGACACACAAGTCTAAAAACCTAACGTAATTAATGTTTAGGATACCGAGAAGACATGGTGGATAAGTAAATTACATTATCGGTGTTAAAATTTGAGGGGAGCGTTTGATTTGAACTTAGATGATCCCCGCATCTGGCTACGGCCTTAGTTACAGGGTGCACCGAAAAAAAATTGGTCGCTTCTAACATGATTGTGAATGTGCATCAGCGTCTTGATTCCCATACGAGCCTGACAAGAGGTTTGATACATCAACTAAGATGTCTAGTTGAAGCACTAAAGAACTTGTTGTTATTACTATCAGCTTTGGTTAATATAACTAAAGTTACGCCCACACCAATGCTTAAAAAACGGTGACGATACGGAATCGCAGTGACGCATCGTATCCGTACCGTTTTTATCGCATGCCCTCCAAACCGCTGCTTAAAAAACGGTGACGGTACGGAATCGCAGTGACGCGTCGTATCCGTACCGTTTTTGACGCATGTCCTCCACACCGCTGCTTAAAATACGGTGTCGTTGCGTAAACAAAAGACGGGGTCATTGTAACAACATGGCGCCGTTTTTGACGCACCGTAATTAGGGAATTTGATCCCGAGCCTTTTTTCTAAACCCGGGATTTCGGGATTGTTGACAGACAATCCCGGGATACCGGGACAGTCCCGGGATTGTGATAGGATATGAAAATTCAGGTAATTGTGTGAAAATCAGCTTTATACTTATAATTTCATTAACAGGACAATTAAATTTCCTTTAAATAATCAGTTAGAAGGTAAAAAAAATAAAGCTTAACAAAATTCACTTTAATCTTTTCTTAAAATAAACGAATTACTTCTGTTATTAAACTTTGAAAACAAAAATCAATTTACATAAAATAAAACGTATTCTTCTACGAGATAAATATCAATTATCAAATTATAATGAGATTTGGTTAAATTTTAAGTTTTGTCAGGAAAACAAATTTCACCTGAACATAAATAGAATAATTTTAACACAAACTAAACTAATAAAATAAACATTCCAAATAAATATGTTAAATTTAGTTTTAAATGTCTAGGTTAGACACTTTATGTATTATTTATATTGCGAAAATAAAATCTAAGGAATATCAATGCATCCAATGTTTCATCTCCAAGTCTACTTCTCAGTTTGTTACACATATATACAGATGCTGCAAAACAAGATGGCTGACAAACTGTCAAGCTAAATGAGTGCGTTTCGTTAGGTGAAAATGTTTGCATCATTTTTAATATTTTTTGTTAGTCCCGAAAATCTCGGGATATGTAAAATTTAATCCCGAATTTCGGGACTAAAATACGCACGGGATCCCGGGATCTCGAGAGTCGGGATCCCGGGACCAAATTCCCTAACCGTAATATACGCACGGTTAAGCAGCGGTGTGGGGAGCGTGCGCCAAAAATGGTACGGATACGACGCGTCACTGCGTTTCCGTACCGTCGCCGTATTTTAAGCAGCGGTGTGGTCGCAGCTTAATATCATAACTATTGTATTAATTTTTTGACGATTAAACCCTGTTGCAAAAGAAACGGGCACTTTCGATTTTTCCAATTAATTTAAACATACTGTATAACTAAATGAGATTGAATGCTAGGAAATGAAACTAATATTATTGGTATTGAATTATTATTTCTCTTCGTAATAGTACAGTCAAGGACTTTAATTGTTATGCCACTATGGAACCCTGTAATAATGACAGCGTCAAACCACATGACAGAAATTACGCTTAAATGAACGATTAACGTTATGCGACAGGGTTCCATCGTGGCATAACAATTAAAGTCCTTGGCTGTACATTATGATACAAGTGTGCTAAGTTGGTCATTCATTACGCATGAGGTGTATTTTAAGCCTGAGCCGAAGGCGAAGGCTTTAAGTTTAATTATAAAAACAGTAATTAAAAGTAGGTACGATTATTGAAGTGATATGCTACCGTTTTAGCTGGCATTTGTACAGTTGTGTTATGGTATTATTCATAATTTAATTGCTTTGATCTTGGGAGACTGTAAATGTTGGAGATAATGGAATATTCTTACAGGAAGTGGAAGAGGACTGTGTTTTGTCATTAGTAAAAATAGGAGATACCAAATTATCATCGGCATATGACGTAGAAGGACGCGGTTTAGGGCAGAACTTCTTAGATTGTGCTTCCAAATTGATGATTGCCTGTGTTATCTTGGCACTTAATATGTTGATGTTATGTTGGCTTTATTTTGGATGTAGTCCTCAACTCAACGGATTTTAATGCAGTTTTCGGCAATAGATAGAGTGATTCAAGAGGAAGTTTTTTATGTAGGTAACATATGACATTTTGGATTATCTACAGGTCTAGGTGTTACAATAAAATAACACTCACAGTTTTTCTATGACACACGAGTGACAAATAATTATACTGTCAGTTGCGAGTGCAAGCGTGATAGCGATAGCCACATGATAGCCAGCCGAAACCCATTAAGAAGCTGAGATTACTGTATTTATCTTTGTATTTCAATGGCAACTGGCTGCCACTTGCATTTTGCGCTTCAATTAGAATTTCTGGCGGCCTATTCATTACTTGAAGTCAACATTTTTCAAAACAAAACAATCAAAACAAAATGCAGCTATGAATGGACAAAATCTGTGGAAGATGGCGGGCCGGCCGGCAGCTATTTCATTTTTCCGCGCGCTGTGTAAACTTATGCGCGCGCTGCGCGCGTAGGTGCTAGATGAAGGCACTGACAAAGCCGCCAAACAGCCAACATTGTAATAAACTGGATAAATATGTATTTATACTAAAAATATAATGTCAAAATGTCAACACAAACAAACAATTTGATAGTATTAAATTATTATTTATTATCATTTTGACTTAGAAGTTTATTTGTTTATCCGCAAAAAGTTACCTAACTGTTTTACGACATAACTCCTTGCTGATATTTAAAAACATATTTGTATAATGGAAAAGCACTAGTGCGATTAAGTAATGTAAAAATCACGATTTGTGTAAAATTCCGCGTTATGAGCTTAATAAATACGCTGAAATAAGATCAACTTAACGAGCACGTGTGTTGAAATAGTACATTACTGCACAGACCGGGAAATAGGCCGTTGCGGGACGAGTAAAGCTAGCGTGGCCGAGACGCAGTTGAGGACGCGCTATATACGAGTCCAGCAACTGCCCTTCCTGGTCGAGGCTTGTATAGTGCTTTTCTCCAACAATGTGAGGAAATTTAACACAATTGTTAATAATATTTTGAACACAGTCAACATTTACTTGGAAAAAAAAGGACAAAAAGGTTCGATTTCGTATGACACCGAAATAAAGCATTAAATAAAATCACAAATTTAAACGTAATAAATTCAATTTGAATAAAAGGATGAATTTTGATTGCACGAGTGTTTGGCTGTTTGGAGATAGTAATCCTAGTCCAAACATGGTTTTAAAAAGTAAAACACCAGGTACGTAATGAAATTTCATACATTTTCGCGGCCGTTGCCGTAAATAATAACTTTGTTTTTTAAAATTTTGCCAGGACCTGGAACTTAGAACTTCGCGGGCTGAATTTACAACAGTAATATTTCCGAGCATGTGGGAGAAAAATGTATTTTCTTTATTACGTAGCTTAAAATCTCATTTAGTTACATTCGTTTTCTTTGCAACACGGTTTATATAAGAGAAACCTCTCTTGATTGGTTCTCATTTTTTTGAGTGTGTTAACGGCAGACTGTTCTATCCACAGTGGGAGGACCATAGCCTCGACGGACCCTACGTCGGGAACACCGTCGTCGCTTCTTCCCCCGGGCGGGTGTAACCCCGGAGACGGATACCTTTCGAAAGTGCTGTGCGACTTGCAAGAGGTGCGTACCGCCGCGCTAGCGTATGGAAACCATACATACTTACTGCCAATATCGCTAGCGCGGCCGCGTAATTAACGCCCCTTTAAGGGCCTGCTATTAGATTTACGCGGTTGGCATGGCTTCTGTCGATAATATCGAACGTATAAGGCTGCCTAATTGAGAATGCACGCGCTAAAATGTATTTTGTTCGCTCTGACGACGGGAGTACTTAAACTCCCCGCTGCGACATTCACTCGTTCGTTCGTCCAACCGCGTTTTTGAGAGAATTACACCCCTGGAAACAACTGTCCACACGGTTAGTCTCGACCGAGGTTGCGCTGTCGGAAGGGCTTGTTCGCGATCGTCTAGCAGGCCCATTAGGTTTCTTTTAAAAAATAAACTAGAAGCCGCCTATGACTCGAGCGCGTAGAATTAAATTCTCTTCTCCTGTTTAGAATAAGAATAAGAATGACAATGATTTGTTTAGATAAGTACATAAAAATACATCAGGGGCACGTTTTATAACGCTACAAGTAACAATTTTACAGGTTTAAACTGGCAACACTGCTCAAATGGCTAAACGCCATTGGTCGAGGTTGTGTCAAATGGAAACTTGTATCCTGTAAATTGTAATTTGTAGTTTTATAAAACGTGCCCCTGGCAGTTAGAATTTAACAGCAAAAATAATATAGTGACAGTAGACACAATAAATGTGTTGTGTCTAATAGTACTTAATAACACCTATTGTGGCGGTAATTGAGCTTAGTTTAGAAATGCGTTTAACACGTTCACGGACAGTAATACTATACCATTTAACGCATTCACTGCCAGTACTGTTTTTTGAACTTTCGCCAGGTGCCACATCTTTTGTTTTATACGGAGCTTGCCTACGGTAAGAACGCACATATGCGTTGATGGCACTGGGTGGAAGTCACGGTGACGCATATATGCGTCGGTGGCAGTGAATGCGTTAAATTGGACCCCCGTCTACATGACGCGAATGCTATAGCCGGTACGATAAACGACTAGAGCATAGGGAATGCAAATAACCGGTTATAACCGGTTTTAATCGGTTATTTTCATACAAAAACGGCTAATAACCGGTTAAAATGCATTCCCTACTAGAGCAGAGTAGGGAACCGCACGAGTGCCTTTACCATTTCTTTTGGGAAATGACGTGCATACTTTTAAATATGTTTTTGAAAGTTATTGTATTTTTTTTGGGGTTTTTTTTTCGAAAAATCCTTTCTTAGTACACCCTAGCTAGTCGAATTCAGATTAAATTTAGTTGCGAAATGTAGTTTGTAGTGTCCGTGAGTCACTGTTGGTTCTGGCTCAAAATCAGCGCTGTAGCAAAAGCAATTCCAAGATTACATTAATGTGGCAATTAGGGAATGCAAATAACCGGTTATAACCGATTTTAACCGGTTATTTTAATACAAAAACGGTTAATAACCGGTTAATTTGCATTCCCTAGTGGCAAATGCACTGGTGTGCAGCTGCTTATAAGCATACCCCGCAATCGAACTAGCAAATCAGTAGCAGATTTACGTCAGGGTTGTCACTATGTACTACAAACAAATAAAAATACATTGTTATATAAATCATCAATTTTATTTTTTAAAGTACTTAATTTTGAAGCATTGCTATGTTTATCTGTTGCCAAATGAAGATGCCATGTTTTTATTGGAAAAAGTAATTACTACATGAAATGAAATATAATAAATGTTGGTATCTTTTACCTGTGAACCTGGTTATCTATTAAAAGAAAATCTAAATGTGAAGAGAAACCATCTTCCTTTTCTTGGTGGCTTCTACGAGCTAAATGTTTGACCACGTTGTGTTTCTTTGATTTTATATTCACTGCACATACATACAGTACAAAAAATATTTTGTTCGTTTTTTCCAGTACACCAATATTTTCAAGCAGTAAAGATTCCATATTTATATTTGAATGAAATACGGAAAATACGTGATTTCATAAACAAAATGACGGACACCTTGAAACGCATTTAACTATGATGACATTAACATTTCAAGAGAACGTCAGTAAGGTTGTCATTAAATTGTATTAATCATACGTAGGTACAATAACCAATAAAGTAAGAAAATGATTCATCGTAATCGCCAACCCTTACATAAAACTGTCATATGCTACGGTTTTGCTACCGCCGTTGCGGGGTCTGCTATAAGGCCATCCGTACTAAGATACACGGCAACTTCTGAATTCTGCCGTACAGGCGGTATAATCCCTCCAAATTTTAAGTCCCTAGGTTCAGCGGCTCAACAACTACACTGCCAAGTCAAATGCCGGCATCGCAGATAAAACTCCTGTACAGGTCGACACACGTAAAAAGAGCTCCGAGCGGCTAGTAGAAGGGATATGTTTGCGCATGTTGTCTTCTCAGAAACCAATCATAGTTAAGAGTGTATTACTGGAAACCAATAGCGTGGCAGCAAAGCGATGCGGTTTACGCTCCCCCCGCCGCGCCCACCAATTTGGTCCGTAATTTGCTCACTGTGCAGGTAGGTCGCTCAGGGCTCTTTTTACGTGTGTCGACCAGAGGGCCCTGCCAAGATGCACTACGCTAACTAACGTTTCTATTCGTTTCGTTTTTAAACCAATCGCGTCACTGGTAGATGACGTGATACGAAAAGACACGTGGTCTACCAGTGACATGATTGATTTCAAAACGAAACGAATAGAAACGTTAGTTAGCGTAGTGCATCTTGGCAGGGCCCTCTGTAGGTATCTTAACCTCACTACAGTCATTGTAAATGCCTACTAATGGCAGGAGAGTATTAAATCTGAGAAGAGGGAGCTTTGCTTTGCTAGCTCTGGGCAGTACGAGTTCACGAATTAAATGGACGTGTCCTGCTCTACATTAGCGTTACTTTACGAGCTGATATCTCTCAACCTGCCCAAAAGATTTTAATGAAATCTAGCTAAAACCACCCTGATTAAACTAGTTTTTTTTTTTCTTAATTAATGGCTTTCACTCCTTGTGTTCCTTGTATTTTGCCAGTATCGAGTTTTAGACAATCCCCATGGACCTATTAGAGAAACAAATCCATGGATATCACACGCGAGGACAATTGTTCGGTTAAAGAGATGTACTCTGGTGGACTAAACAGAAGCACATGGGGTTAGCTCCACGCTCTTCCGTCAAGTCAAACTAGTTTTTTTAAAAATAAAATACCGCGCTCGACGTCTATCCGATTAGGAGCTAGGGTGACGGAACCAGTAATGGCCAAGGACCAATGATGGACTTGATTCTTATTTCACAGAAGATAAGGGTTATTCATTTGTTTTGCAACAATAAATTTACGCCGTTTGAAATTTGAATTAAGAGTTAAGTATCCGTTACTGGTGCTTGTCAGCTATAAGCGTCCAACCCTGGTGCCATCACCCTACGATGCCACAGAGAGATACACATACACACTGTTACAGAGATACACAAATTAAATTTATAATACTCTTTGTTTTGTGACAGGGTTAGCAATGTTTGTTTTTCTCAGGCGGCCACGTATGACAAAGAATGTTGCGCAAAAATAGAAGACCTAAAGGCACATCAGCAGCATCTCATGAATCAGATCCAAGAGCTCGAAGTGCGAGAGAACGACGGAGTCAAGATGTTAAAGAAAGCTGATATCATGTGGTCTTGCATGGAAGACGCGTACAAGCATAAGATAGGAGAATCGGTAGAAATGCAGAAGCAGCATCTTAGAGAGGTAAAGTATTGTAGTGAAAAGTTAAGAGGATTGTAAAGCGCCGCTAAAATCGCTAGCAGTCAAAAAAAAATCCATACAAAACTAGCTCCGGGCGAAAATGTTTCTCACCCCCTAAATCAAGTCCGATTTTCACGATATTTGAATATGTTGTAGTTATTATAAATACCTAGGTCTGTACGTTTCTGTTTTTGTTTTTTAAATTTGTTTCTTTCTAAGAAATATTTTCTTGGAAAGGAAAACGTACAGACATAGTATTTCATGATATCTATAACATATTAAAATCGTAAAAATCGGACGAGGTTTAAGGGGAGAGAAACGTTTTCGCATTTTGTATGGAGATTTTTAGCTTCACAATCCTCTTAAGGATCGACCGTTTGCGGTCGGAGTACGGAGTAGCCGTTTTCATGCTTTTAGGTATTTCTTTTAATTCATTTTATACGCTTTTAAATGGGACCATCTACAGCATAACCACTGAAATAGGAGACTTTATCATAGAAGATTTCGTAATAATTAAAATTATTATGTAGTTCCATTGATTCTCCTTGACTCCCATCATCAAATCTTGAGAAAATTTAAATGGGACAATCTCTGAGATATACATTTACATGAAAAGAGGAATACTTAAAATCGGTGGAAAAATGGCCGACAAATCGAGTAAGATACACAAAATAAATCGAACGAGTTAATATCTTCCTCATTTTTTGAATTTAGTTGAAATTTATAACATAAGCATTCAATTTTATCACAACACCAGTAATCTGAAAGGTTTAGAGGATAGGGACTGCTAATTTGAAGATAGGTAATTAACATTTTGCATACATAGCAAAGAGAGTTCGAACAAAGTCTGTCAAAATGGAGGCAACACAGGAAAGACCTCGAGGGTCAAGTGAAAAATTTAGATAAGTGCCGAGCCGAGATAAAGCATAAAATCGACCAGAAGAATAATGATCTGAAGTTCATTAATACGGAGATCGGGGACTTGAAGAAGAAAATACAAACCACCGAGAACGATGCTGATACCCTAAATAAGTCGCTAACTTCAAAACAACACATTGCAAGTGTAAGTATTGTAGTTATTTATAATCAGAGGGCGGAATTTTCATGGCAAAAATCAAATGTCAATATTTAGAGTTGAATGTTAAATTTTATCGAATTTTCCAGCTATCGATAAATTTACCTCTTTGATTAGCGAGTTGACTATTTGACCTCTTTGACTAGCGAGTTGCATGGCCACTAGTCTTTTGTCACTGGCCACTGGAATTTCTGCCACTAGTCTTTTGGTCTCTAATTCAAGTATGTGAAAAATGGTTAACCCAAAACGAAAAACAATAAACTAATGGATAAAGAAATTAATTTATTTTATTTGCAAATTTTGTTTTCTTACCGTACATCGTATTATTATTAATCTTTTTTTAGGTCTATTTTTGTTAATTAATAAATAAAGCTAGGCTTCGAAAAATATAAATTGACGATAATCGATAAAATTCAACGTTCCAACTCTATTCACGTTTGATTTTTGCCATGAAAATTCCGCCCTCTGTTTATAATTCTCAAAAAAAAATTAGACTAAACAAGTAACTACTTATTTTAAATTTGCTGTTGTTTTGGGAGAAGTAATTTGTGTTATACTTGATAACCAAAAATAATAATATAATATTTCGTTGGTAATTCTGTAGCTCTGCCTATCCCACTCTGGGAATGAGGGCATGAGTTTATGTATGTATGTAGCCTAAAAGACCTTACAAAAACTTACTTAGTAAAACGAAGTTTTCGAATGAAGAATATACCTAATATAAACGCGATATAGAATGATAGAAAATACAACTTACACAGTAAGCAGCAAAAGTAGGTGGACAGTCGAAGAACTCACGCTCTTATTCTCTTGATAATACTGCCCTTCTACATAAAAAGGACGTATGTGCAATTTGATAGTCAAAGCAAATTTAACTCCCTATTTCAAGAAATAAAGTCACTAATAAATACGCGGTTCTATGAGACATACGCCCTTTTTTCTAAGGAAGGCAGAATAGAATCGTGTTAGATAATTTTCAGCTCTTCGACTGCCCAACTACTTTTGCTGCCGCTAGTTAAACCAAAATAGGTAGTCTATAATGTGTTTCCTTTTCAACAATCTTAAAACTTACCCTCTGTAGTAAATTTTCATATAAATCTGGAGACAATTTAGAAAAGAAATGCTTAGTATCCGCTTAATTGATGGCGTTTCAACTCCGGTACCATATTCTGTCTTATTTTAAAAATCGGAACCTGCCACCAACGTCGGTTGTTTTATCTTTTTCTTTTTTGTCAGTAAGTAATAAAATAGCCGATGCTACAGCAATTATTCTAACGGCAGTCGTGTTATTATAGTCCTTCATCTTTCTAAGCAAGTTAATAACTGAGACATACAGTACGAAAGCGAATTTTGCGCCTACTATGCAAGCCTTGCATGAGCTGCACTAAACGGCGCACCAAACAATTGCAATAACTGTACGCGTGCAGTGCGTGCGCCGAGCGGGTCGCGAGCGGCGCATTCTCCGGGTCTGGACACACCTTTAAGTCTAGATTGAACGCATAATAAAATACGGCTCTTATCAATAGTTCTTAGGTTGGCAAGAATTTTATCATAGTAGGGAGCAGTACGCAGAGATGGAAAAACAGTATGAATCAATTCTACAATCTAGACAATGTTATCTTTTTGATGATTTGACATTTAAGTCCTTATAGACTTAAATAATGGTTATATAAATAAGTAGATCTTCTTTCTATTATTAGATTCTAATAAAGATAAACTTACTCCTTAAATATTTTTCGAAATATAGGAAAAACAGACGGAACTAGCAAACCAAATAAAAATTTTACAACAAGATTTAGAGAAAGAAAAGCAGGCGAAAGCTGACAAAGAAGCAGACGGAAGGAACTGTATAAAACAAGCAAGAGAAGACCTGCAAAAAATTTGCACTAAGTTATTACAAAAGAGGATGGAAAATGAAGATTTTAAGGCCGAGGTTTGTTTTCTAGGTTCCCCATGTTTACGCATAATTTTTGAGTCATATTTCAATATTGTATAATTAGTTTAAGGCGAATTGTCTTGGTGTAAAAACCTTTCTCGCATAATTTGATGTCGCTGAATTATATCATGCATATCCACTTGTAGCCCAATTAGTTTTACGCATATTTTCTGAATTCCGAATAGTAATTTGGCAGAAAATGACTTCCGCATAAATTAGTTTCGCAGAAAGTTAGTTCTCGCATAAGCTCATTTCTGCGTAGTTTGGCGCTTCGCGCCTGGACACGACTCTAACCTAACCTAAACCTATTTTTTTCAAATTGACCTAATAGACCGGGAGATACTGACACAAAATTTCCGGTCATTTGTACCAGTATGGCGACCCTTCAAGGGTTTAATTACGTAATGACGAAAAGGAAAATGTTGATCATAGCGCTGGTACCGGCGGCCCAAACGCGTGGGCGTTAATCGAACGTTTCGGATAAATTAGGAAAGTAGAACGATTTGTACCACTAAATTTCTTGTATTTCCGATAGTCGATGAAAAAAGAAGTAGGCCGTGGCGTAATGCCATACTTCTCCGGTGTGGCTTACAGCCCGCCATACCGACAAAACACGTTAATTAAAAAAAAAACAATTAATTTTTGCACAGCTCATCATCGTCGAGTCATTTACTTCTTTGCGGCGGTATGGCGGCCATTTGGAACAGTCGGAAAAGGCATGGTGATTTTCGTGAACGGCTACTCGACGATGATTAGCTGTGCAAAAATTAGCCTGGTACAAATGGTTGGGTTTTTTTTTTAATTAACGTGTTTTCGTCGGTTTGGCGGGCTGTAAGCCACACCGGAGAAGTATGGCATTACGCTACCGCCTACTTCTTTTTTCATCGACTATAGGAAAATACAGGCGAGCTGCGCCCACCCGCCACACGTCTCGCTAAGTCAAAAAAATGTCTGCACTCAATAGGCCCGATGATATACAACAAGATACCCCCAGAAATCAGAAATGCACCAAACATGAGGCGTTTTGTTAATAAATTAAAGGCTAAACTAGTATCTGACGTATATTACACTATTGACGACTTTCTCAACGGCTAAACCGACTAGTTACTGGTTCGCTGCCCAAACAATTGACTCCATATACTCAATTACATATATTGACATACTTTGTATAGATACATTTAATTTAAGATCTTAGAAATTTGTATAGAATTATTGTGTTTTGACATGTAAAACTCTGTCTCTTATCAAGGAATAAATAAATAAATAAATAAAATAATGTAACTGTGCAAAGTTTGAGTTTTTTTTTCCTTTACCATTACACTAATCAAGAACAAGTGCTATTGTTGTTTTGGACATAAATTCGGACAGGATTTCGGGCTATCAAAATTCTGCTAAATTACAGATACGCTAAACAATATTATGCATAATTAAATTCTGCCATGTCAATATTATGCTAACATACTATTCGGGTAAACAACCATTCGGATAAAATAGATGTATGCCAAAAAAAAACGGCCCGTCTAAGATTCGGCGTAAAATATATATATAATGCCTAATAGGTACGTTTCGGACATTAAAAATTATGCCAAATAGATGGCACCCTGTTTTCTACTATACCTATGTATAAAACTAGCGAATCGGTTTATTACTATCACTTACGTTTTCTGTAACACCCGAACATAAACCAGAATTTATTATTAAACATAAAAACCTTCCGCGAAATTATCTAGCTGATGGTGAAAACCGCATCAAAATCCGTTTCGTGGTTTAGGAGTAGTTAGCGGATATACAGACAGACAGACATACAGACGGACAGACAGAAAGAAGGGAAGACAGATAGATGCGAAAAGCGACTTCGTTTTAGACTATGTAAAAAGAAGATTTGAGTGTAATTATTACTAGCATTAAGGCATTTTAAAGTAATGACCAGTGATCGGAAATAGGTGAGCTAATTTGCCTAAACTTGATGCATGTTCATTCAATAATGTATTCCCATCTCTCTCACGCATGAATGAATATGCGTCAAATTTAGGCAAATTAGCTCTACCTATTTCGATCACTGGTAATGACCGACGAACGGCCCGGAAAAACGCCCGTCATTTTTAAAACTGAACCCAGTCCAACACGTTATGTACAAGCATGTAGATTGTGTTGGTATGCATTATACGCTAACTCCAATTACGGTCAATGACCCGCTAACTGCACGAGTCATAGTTTGGATTACAATAAGCCATGTTAGATTTAAGTCAGTGTACGGGTGTCCTGCACGATTACAGCATCTTTATGTGAATCACGGTCTTCTAATTCTGACTAGGTCAATTTGTGTGAGATTGTCCTGTAATAATTTGTGATGATGATGATGATGATGATGATGATGATGATGATGATGATGATAATGATGACGACGACGACGACGATAACAACGACGACGACGATATTTTCCTGTTATCCCTGATCAGAGACAAAAGACTTCCTAGCAGAGACCAAATAAACACAACTTCTTATTCAGTTGCTCTCCTTCAGTCTCTCTGGTCACCAACTCTTCTTTTTCCTTTTGTTTGATATTGTATAATTTAGTATGCAAAAAAACCTATTATAATGAGCTTATTACATGCTTATTCTAATTATTTCAGAGGGAAGCCATACTAAGTGAAATAGAGTTGCTAAAAGCTACGTCTGTGCAATGTCAAGAAAGGTGTGCAAATAGAAAGGAAAATCTTGCGAATGATCTAGGACTTGTCGAGGAAGAAATAGCCAATTATAAACTAAAATGCACCCAGTGCAACAAGTGCGTGGATACTATTGACGTGAGGAGGTTCTGTACTGACTGTCCTAGATGTATGGAGGAAAGAGACTGCATATATGATGAAGACAGGTGTACAGAGAACCCTGAGAACGAATGTGTATGCATGATGACTAAACGTAGATTCCTGGATAATGTATTTGAAAACATGTATAATGTATTAGCGGCCCAAACTAAAACGAAGAACGGAAAAGCCCTGGCTGAACAAATCTTTGATTCTTTGAAGAAAAGCAGGAATGGAAAGCTGAGTGATCGGACCAGAAAGGCTGTTCAAGAATTTGTTTTAGCAGTTGTCAAGAAGAATTTGAACCTAACGATTATTGGTGGAGCTGTGAAAACTAGATGCGAGGTTTGTGTTGGGTGTAATGAAATTTGACGAAGGGTCTATGTATCTATTAAATTTGCTTGTTTTTCGAACAGATGGAACCTTCAATTTACGAACAGCTAATGCTATGCTTGAAAACAGTGGAAGTTCGGAAACCAGATAAAGAAGAAAAAGGGACTGTTTCCAAAAAGGTAATAATAATAATTACGATTCGGAGTTCTCATATCAAGTGGCAAGGGAAATCCGACGACGTTGCGTTTGTTTGCCAGTAGGCATAGCTAAGATGCAAACTCTCACATTTGTAGGCAATTGTATGGGAAAAAAACAAGTGTCCCTAATTATGTGACCAGCAATGTATACTGTAGTGTCAAGTTCAAATTAACCGGTTAATTTTGCTTAACAGAAAGAAATTTGTGAATAACCGGGTTTTCAATTAACCGGTAACGGATTCAGATTTGGGATCAATCACCGAGAACCGTTTAAAAATATTAACCGGATTCCGAGCCCTGATCACGGGACATTTGTGCCCAAGTAAATTCGGTGAAAGCCCTGAAATAAATAAACGTCCTTGCAAAAAAAAGTGCACGTAAAAAAAAAAATATGCTACAGCAAAAACAAGTATTAGTTATATAAAATTATAATTTTTCTTCGTAAACAATTCTTTCTTTAATTTGCGCAATAAATCTTATTTAGTTATAGTATCTTTAAAATACTTGAAAAAGTCGAAAGTTCCCGTTTTTTGCAAGGGTGCTTATTTCGTTAACTTCTTTTTTCGTTTACAGGAACCTTGTAAGCGGTGGGGCGTGGGAGAATGCAACTGCCCCAAAGGCCCAGCGGGCTGCATCTGTATGGCCAAGGCTCATCCAACATCCAAGGACCCGCAACCCTGCCCTCCGCGGCTTGAGGAAGACTACTTGGATATTGTAAGTCTTATGTTGACATTTTCGTTTTTTTTGTTGCACATTTATTTTTTATGACAAATTAAGGGTCGGTAAAAAAATTGTGCCGATTTTCAGAAGTCAATTTAATTGATATGGATAGAGTCTGTGGCGACCTAGCGACAATTAATACACATAAGTAGATCGGGATCTCCTACTTATTTGAAACGGTCTTCGATGGTCATAAGCAGATCTAGGAATATACGGGGCAAAATTAAAAGACATTTATAGATTGCCTATATCGATAAACTCAAGTATCGATTCTTTTCCCATATACTAGGGATCGCTCCAATTTTTGTTTGTAATAATATTTTTTTAATGAAAGTACCTATGCAAATGAAACAAAATAGCATCATAATTCTGGTTATTCTTTATTTTAATAGGATTTTTTAACCTTCACTCATCATCATCATATTTTTTTCCTTATTGTGTATTTCAGAATGACTGTCCCATTTACTATTATTAAAACAAAACGATCAGAATTTGTTAGGAATAAAATTATGATGACGATGAGCGAAGGCTAAAATTTTTTGTTTAATTTGCATGCTTTTAATAACATTTTATTTTGACAAACAAAACTTGAAGCGATCACTAATATATGGGAAAAGCATCGATAATTGAGTTTATCGATACAGGCAATCCCTAGCTGTCATTTAATTTTGCCCCGTATGTATTCATAGGTCTGTGGCCCGTTTCACGAAGCTACAAGTTACAAATTACAAGCGGACCTCTCTTTCTAGCAAAAGGAGTTAGAAAGAGACTTACGCTTGTAATTTGTAACTTGTAGCTTCATGAAACGGGTCTCTGGTCATAAGAAACATACGTGTAGCTACCTGTGTTTATTCTAGCGAAATATTAAGCCCATGTAATTGTTTCGATTTTTAATATTGTTGTTAATTCAGTTTATGGACCGGCCAGTCTTATCTACGGATATTGATCGCTCACTTGCTTTGTATTGCGGAGATTAACATTTTCTGTGTTGTTCTGTGACTTGTGTCTGTTCATCAGGGTCAGGCAAAGAAGTGTCCTATCAGAGTCGATAAGGATTGTGGTGCAGACTGTGCTATTCCGCCGGAAAAGTCGGATGTCCCAGAGATGATTGCAAGGACATTTTATCCTCCCGAACCCTGCGGCGGACCAACCTGTCCCCATTCTAGGAGAGCTAAATGTAGTCCAATGTGCACGGCTCCAATACCACCGGATTCTACACACTCATCTAAATTTAGTATGGGCCCAAATGTAGAGACACGGGTAAGATTTTATACACTACCGTAATACGAAAGTTTATCCGCAGTAGAACTAAGGTTACCGACATAGCCCGAAGAATAGCCAAACTTAAGTGGCAGTGGGCGGGGCACATTGCTCGCAGGACTGATGGCCGATGGGGTCAGAAGGTTCTTGAGTGGCGTCCGCGGACCGGGAGACGAGCTGTAGGTAGGCCTCCAACAAGATGGAGTGACGACCTTGTAAAGATCGCGGGAACGCGGTGGATGCGAAAAGCACAAGACCGGTCTGAGTGGAGAGCCTTGGAGGAGGCCTATGTCCAGCAGTGGACGTCTTTCGGCTGACATGATGATGATGATGATGTAATACGAAACAAGGCTATCTGCAATCTAGTAGACGAAACATTGTATACTCTATTGGTAACCATGTTAAATTCAAAATGCTTATACTATTATGCATGCAGTGAGCAATAAGCAACGCTTGCGTTTTTCTTATACAGAGCTACCTTCAAATATGACGCCCAATCAAATAGTTACACTTAACGGTAATCAATAAACTAAACATTTATATTATGCAAAATTTTCCTCTATTATCATCTGTCTGTTCATCCTTACTTGTCTTATACAGGAAACAACTTTTTAACCTCAAAATGAACCTTTTTTGGCTAAAACAGCTATTTTAAACAAAATAAAGCAATCACAGACAATACATTGGCCAAGTGATGTCCAAAATGTTTACTCAGTTTACTTTATTTACGATAAAAGAGCTGTTTTTAACCGACTTCAAAAAAAGGAGGAGGTTCTCAATTCGTCGGGTTTTTTTTTTTTTTTTTTTTTTTTTATGTATGTTCCCCGATTACTCGAAGACCACTGGACCGAATTGAAAAATTTTTTCGTTGTTCGAATGGGTATACTTTCTAGTTGGTCCCATTGTCACCACGTCAGGATCTGATTATGGGATCATGGAGAAATCAAGAGAACTCCTCAAATATTATAGGCACACCTATAGCGATTTTGGTATTTTTCACTGTAACTCATGCATTTGCTTTTGAAAAGTACTATATGGTGAAGTGGAACTGATGATGAAGACCACAGATGGCCACCGGAACTCCTTAACGGTACCTATTTCAAGGGTGGCGATAAGATATTTCGATAAAGGAAGTTGAGTGACTATGACGAAGCACATTTAGGTTTAAATATGACTATGACATTCCCGCGGCGTTGTCTGCGGCGAGCTTGAAATGTTCTATAGTTTCTTATTAATATTTAGAAGTGGAGCTACGTAACAGCATAAATAGGATCACTCAAAAGTATAAAATAAAATAAATGTTTAAAAAAACAAAAAAACCGCCTTCAAAAAGCAAAAAATAACTTACTTCTTTAAAATGGTAGGTAAATAGGTCAGTCCAACTGAAGTCGGCGTCCAACAATATTTTAACCAAAAGCAGACTTCAGTTGGACTGACCTATTTACCTACCATTTTAAAGAAGTTATTTTTTGCTTTTTGAAGGCGGTTTTTTTGTTTTTTTAAACATTTATTTTATAGCCAGAAACGGTTCATTTTGAGGTTAGAAAGTTGTTTACTATATAAGACAAGTAAGGGTGAACAGACCTTAATAATATATCTTCGGCTTTTATATAACGTTGAATTTATTGGTAAGGACGCATCAGCGCTTTGTAATAAATATAATAACTATTTTTTTATTGGTGAGCTAAGTATTTTTTTTGTAGGCATTTGTGACGCAAAAACGACTACCAATGTATTTGGTATCTAGTACCTATAGGTAGCTTTTTTAACAGATTCTTAATGATATAATATAATTAATTTGAATGAGGCTCTGAGGTTCCTTTTTAAAGCATCCCAAAAAAGCAGAATTACCTAGCGGTTTTTCTACACGATTTTTGAAAGTGGTTAATTTAAAGCACTTACTTGGTTATGACTAGAGTTAGGACTTTTGGTGGCGAATCGTGGTTCTAGAATCCATGGAGTCGCTATTTCCTATTTATTATAATACATACAACTTTGATTTTGACCTTCAGTATTTTAATATTTCAAAATTAATTTATTAATTAAATGGCTAAACTAATTTAAATTAATTTTGGTATATGTCTGCTGTGAAAGCGTTACAAACAAGCAAATATTAGTAGGTATGGAATGACCGAACTAAAAATGTCATAATCAAATTGTCTTGTATTATAATAATTAGGTAATAGCGACTCCATGGATTCTAGAACCACGATATGCCACCAAAAGTCTTATCCCTAGTTATGACAATGTTTTCACAAATTGTATTGTTATAATAAATTAACTATACCTATAGTCCGGCGGCGGCGGCATCTTTTGAGGTCATAAGTAATAATTTTATTCATATTGCATGTACCAATTCTTAGAATAAGAGAGCTGCTGGTTGTGGCCCAATATGCATGAATCCACAGAGTTTTAGAGCCCCATCTAAAATGAAAATTGCCACAAATGTAGAGATAAAAGAGACAAAGGTAAGATTTTGTATACTGCCGTAATACGAAAGAAGGCTAACTGCAATCTAGTTGACGAAACATTGTATGCTCTATTGGCAACCACATTAAATTCAAAATGCTTAATACTATTATGCATGTAGTTAGCATATTAGCAACGCTTGCGTTTTTCTTATACAGAGTTACCTTCAAATGTGACGCCCAATCAAAAAGTTACACTTATCGCTTAGATGAAAGTAAAATAGCGGAAGATAGGTGACTAACCGTAAGGGCACTGAACTCATAAATTAGGTCCAGTGGACCTAAATAACTCAGCTGCGTCGAGTGCTCAGATCAAGCCTCCCTCTGCGTGTGAAGCTCGGGGTCTATAAGACTTACATCAGACCCCGCCTCACGTATGCCGCACCCTCGTGGTACGCTTTCTTGGCCGCATCGCTCAGGAAGAAGCTGGAGTCCCAGCAAAACCGGTGCCTGCGAGTCGTGACGAATGCTCCCCGCTACATGAGGAACGCCACGATCCAGAGGGACCTTAAGGTCGAGGGCCTGGACGAGTTCATCAAACGCCTTGCCACGTCGATGTTCGCGCGAGTAGAAGCGTCGCGATTCCCCCACCTGAGGGATATCGCAGCTCAGCACGCGCGACCCCCCGACGGCAAGGCTTACCCACGCGACCTCGACACGGCGACGACGTCGACATCCTGACGAAACCATGATGACGCTGCTCAGCTCGTAGGTCGCTAGCCGGGCCTCCCCCAACGGGATCTCACCCAGCTGGCTCGATCTCGCGAGCAGCGTAACACCCGTATTGACACCTCCCCCTCCCCCCTACCCAAAATCCCCTTCCTACCACACATCACCGCATCCCCATCCAAAAGGAATGGAAAATTTGACACATTTCCTTGAGATTTTAACCATTAGTAACGTTTTTTGACCATTAGTTAGTTCAACTACCGATCAAACAACAGGCCATTAGTGTGCTTTTAATGGCTGTACAAATCATTCAAGAAGAAAAAAAATAGGTTCACAACATTACTTTTCACTCGTAAACAAGTTTGTTTATTAAATATGTCCCGATTTATTTAATTTCGTTCGCGCAAGCTTTCGGCATCTTGCAGAACGGGAGAGAAATATTCGATACGTAATTGGGATAAACAAAAAACAAACTGCTTGCTGTTTCATTTTTATTCGAAAGAATAGCCTTTTCTAACTATATAATTTATTTTAGTTTAGTTTATTTATTCATCAATGTAATATTACAATATAAATTGCATTGCATGTCAAAAAATACGAAATTACATTGATATTGTCAAAATTAATACTAAATAATAATATAATAATACAAAAATAACACTCAAATAATCAAAGTCAACATTAATAAACAAGTAATAAATGGTCAGTTTCCGATGTCAATGTACAAAAAGTAATAAAGTCAAATAAACAATAATAATTTTACAATTTAAGTTGCATATATTCGTCGACAGAGTATAATGGATTATCCAATAAAAGGTTTCTCAGCTGATGTTTAAATGCTTCGTCGGATGGAACATTTTTAAGTTTAGCGGGTAGACGCTCATAGTATGTGGGACCTATGACACGCGGGTTCTTACCCGCAAGTGCCATGCGACGTGGAACTGTTCTCAAACGCCCGGTGTGGCGGAGCTCCTAATAAGCATAAGCCATTCATGATTAAAAGTGCGATTTTAAATTATTTCTTAAATAAAAGTATCCTCGCCTACTTACTATGACAACATGGCGAAGCTATTTAGAAAATTGGGTATACTTCGTCTAAGATTTAGGAAGACGATTTTTTTATTATCTGTGATCTGTTTTCAAAGTCATAATAGACGATCATCATTTAAACAAAATGTAAACAAACAATCGCAATACGATATAATTTATTATTTCAGAGTATTATAAGCATTCAACCATTTCTTATTTATTACCTAGACCTCAATTAATACAACACCAACACTTACACATACTATCTGAATTGTTAAAGCTGTTGGTTCTCCTCAAATAAATAAATAAATAAATAAATAAACACTTCTTACATGACCCTTGTTTCTAGACTAGATTTACTTAAAACAATCACATTAAATTTGTTGGAAAGGCGGATTCCATACTTCCAATTATGAGTTTATATGATAAATGTTGATGCCATCGTTTTGAACCTCTTGGAAAACTTCACCACACAAATTATTAACATTGATCACATAATTATAACCCAAAAGATAAATTATGGTCTCATTAATTATTATTATTTATTTATTTAATGGCAACAGGTCGATATCTACATAAAATAAAATTCATTTAATGTCAAAAAACACAAGTCACTAATTATTAAAACATTACTTACGTAATGGAACATTTTTTGCTATGGGCTACCGTTTAAGAGTATTTACAAAAACTAAAAAAGGACCTTTACACCCCCCACCCGTTACCTTCACCCTTACCCATCAGTACTTTTAAGTATGTGTTTTAAAAAACCATTCCCTAAAACTATGCCAAAATTCGCTTATACACGAGTTTTTTCTCCTGATTTTTCTTCGTTGGGTAGGCTAGTACGGAATATATGAACGTCACCTGTCTTCCGCTATTTTACTTTGATCTAAGACTTATCGGTAATAATCAATAAACTAAAGATTTATAATATGAAAACTTACCTCCATTAAAAATGTAGCTTTCATTTTATAAGGATTCGTAATCATACATCATCGGCTTTTATACAACGTTGCATTTATTGGTGAGGACGCATCAGCGCTTTGTAATAAATATAATAAGTATATTTGTACTGGTGAGCAAAGTACATTTTTTTGTAGGCATTTGTGACGGAAAAACGACTACTACCTGTATTTGGTAACTAGTACCTATGGGTAGTTTCTTTTAAAGATTGTAAATAGTAGATTACGAGGGGTGATCCATAAGTTTTGATAATCGGTATTAAAAATGGGAGATATGTAAATCGTTATATTTTAATTGGAATGAGCACACTTTCTATATTTCCGAACACTTATTTACGTCATTCAATTGTTTTATTTTATCACTATAAAAATAATTTTACTTTTGGAGGTCATTATGGCCAAATGTTGTACCTTCACTATGTCATCACCAGTTCGTGATTTCTATGTAGTTGTTTTTGAACATTATTGAATGAGAAGTAGTAGTCGAAAGTTAGGGTTAAATAACGGGGAGAGCGGTTATCAGTTCTGATCTTTGGTCGACGAGCAGCACCCTTATCAATTAGAAGGCTCTGAAGCACAATCCCTGCCGAAAATTCGTAATTTTTATTCTTTAGCTTATTTTTATTATTTTACCATAATTAGGATAGAATAATGTTATATAACTCTCCTAGATTATTTGAACTCAATTGCTAAAATCTAATGTCGCAGTATTTATTTGTAGGCCTCAATAATCATGGAAAAGGCCGAAAACACCACCTTAAATTTTGGTGACAGAGCTGGAGATAAAAAAATCCACTGCGATGATAACTTATTTATCCTTTAAATCATAATGATAAATCAAGGTTTCATTTTCAATTTAAAAAAAAATATTAGTGTACCAGGACTTTTTCCACACAGCTCCAAATTATTACTCTTATTTTTGCCGTCTTGTAAGATTTTTAATACAGATGTTTTTTGTTTAGCTATCGCAGGAAAACAAATGAATAATGTATAATTTTTTTTCTCTAATTTAAATTTCATCAGTGCCATGGTATAGTCCACATTAAAAGAATATCATTATGTAGATGGTTCTTACTGATTCTCAAAACTTATGGATCACCCCTCGTATAATTAATTTGAATGAGGTTATGAGGTTCCTTTTTAAAGCATCCCAAAAAAGCAGAATCACTTAGTGGTTTTTCTACACGGTTTTTTAATGTGGTTACTTTAAAGTACCTACTTGATTATGACAATGTTTTCACAAATTGTATTGTTATATGAATAAACCTATAGTCCGGCGGCGGTGGCATATTTTGAGGTCATAAGTAACAATTTTATTCATATTGCATGTACCTAGGCTCCGGACGTGAGAGAAGCTCAATGTACCGCAATGTGCAGGGATTCATCGATATTTAGCACCCCATCTAAGAATCTGGGCACAAATGTAGAGACAAAGGTAAGATTAAATACACTGCCGTAATATGAAAGAAGGCTATCTGCAATCTAGTAGACGAAACATTGTATACTCTATTGGTAACCACATTAAATTCAAAATGCTTATACTTTAATTCATGCAGTTAGCAATTGGCAACGCTTGCGTTTTCCTTATACAGATATGACGCCAAATCAAAAAGTTACAAATATCGGTAATTAATGAACTAAACATTTATATTATGTAAAATTCACTCTCTAATAGGTCAATTTTACATAATTAAGCTTTGTAACAAATATAATAACTTTTTTTTTGGTGAGAAAATTATTTTTTTCTAGTCATTTGTGACGGAAAAACGACTACCACCTGTATTTGATATCTTGTGCCTATCCGTAGTTAAATAATAAAATATAATGAATTTGAATGAGTTTCTGAGGTTCCTTTTTAAAGCATCTTAAAAAATCAGAATCACTTGCTTTTTACAAGTTTTTATCTAAGTTGGATATGTATGTAAGTTTTCCGCTTATGTATAATTATGTGGTTTACGGGAAATGTGTCAAAATTGACTTGCACGATTTAATCCGATAACAATGAAATATTATGGTATTTAAAAGCTGATCTGATGATGGAGTCGGAATGTGGCAACAGGATATCCGAGATAATTAACAAAGAGCCACCGTGTTGGGACTCATTAGTCTGGTCTTGATAAGCATGACGATTTAATGACTGCAAAAAAAGCTTGTCCCGAACATTAGATTTTTGACAAAAAATATTGTTCATCAGGGTTCACAACAAATAGGTGGACAAAAGGGTAAGTGCGTGAAAGAATGCGGAGAACGTGTCTCTAGGGCAAAGGAAGACGGCTCTCGACGTAGTGGAGAATCCAAATCAACGAAAGAAACAAGAACTTCATCTAAATCGAATACGGTCTCAATTGTAGAATCAAAGGTAAGATTTTATACACTGCCGTAATACGAAAGAAGCCTAAGTGCAATCTAGTAGACGAAACATTGGATACTCTATTCTGCCCTGCTTAGACAAATGGCGGTATCTCTGACATAACTCCTGTAGCAAGTGCAACCTTATTACTAAGGGGAGGGGGTTGTATTTGCTTTAGCTATTTTGTTTGAGATATCGCCTTTTGGTTTAGGAGGGCAGTATTGGTAACCATGTTAAATTCAAAATTCTTATACTATTATGCATGCGGTTGGCATATTAGCAACGCTTGCTTTTTTCTCATATTCAAATATGACACTCAATCAAAAAGTTACAAATATCGGTAATCAATAATTTAAAGATTTATATAATGTTAAATTCACTTTTATTGAAAATGTAGCTTTCATTTTATAAGGATTCGTAATAAAAAATCTTCGGCTTTTATACAACGTTGAATTTATTGGTAAGGACGCATCAGCGCTTTGTTATAAATATAATAAAATAACTAAATATTATTTGATTAGTGAGCAAAGTATTTTTTTTTGTAGGCAATTGTGAAAGAAAAACGACTATCACTGTAATTGTAATCATTTGTAATCTACTCGTAGTACCTGTACGTAGTTTTATTAACAGATTCTTAATAATAGAATGTTATTAATTTGAAAGACCGGGAGACGGGATCCGGGAGACGAGCTGTAGGTAGGCCTCCAACAAGATGGAGTGACGACCTTGTAATGATCGCGGGAACGCGGTGGATGCGAAAAGCACAAGACCGGTCTGAGTGGAGAGCCTTGGGGGAGGCCTATGTCCAGTGGACGTCTTTCGGCTGACATGATGATGACGATGATGATATTAATTTGAGAAGTTTTTCCTTTCGGCCGCGTTACCGCATCATGTCAAGCCGTATCCACATGCTTGGTGCTTGCCGCAAACTCTGCGGGCCGCAACTATAAGTACCTACATTAGGTTGAGCACGAAATATGACTATCACACTCTAACGTCTACGTCCTGCGTCCTGCATTGCGACTGAATACCGTGATAAAGCTCTGGTGAACGAAGGGTCGGACGTATAAGGCTGCCTAATTGAGAATACACGCGCTAAAATGTGTTTTGTTCGCTCTGTCGGGGCTACTTAAACTCGCCGCTTGGACCTTCACTCTTGCGTTTGCTCATCTTTGCTTGTTGAGAGAATCACACCCCTGCAGTGTTTGTGGCAAACACCAAGCATGTGGATACGGCATCAAAGGTGGCAATGACGCGCGCCGCACCTGTGTTAGTCGGGGACGAAACAGTGTCGGGCGCGCACGTCGCTTTATTTCTAGAGTACTCTTCAATACGGTGATCGGATTCGATTAAAATGTTTTAAAAAACAAAAAACCGCCCTCAAAAACGCAGAAGGCGGTTTTTTGTTTATTAAAACATTATTTTATTTTATACTTTTTAGTGATCATAATACGCTGCTACGTAGTCCCACTTCTTACTTGAAATGAAACTTTAACTTATATCAAGCGCGCCGCAAGCAACGCCGCGGGAAAGTCATAGTCATATTTGAACAAGTAATTATTATTCGTTGTAGGTAGTCGCTCAACTATCTTAATCGTGATATCTTATCGCCACCCTTGAAATCGGTACCATTGAGGAGTTCCGGTGGCCATCTGTGGTCTTCATCATCAGTTCCACTACACCAAATGATACTTTCTGAATGCAAATGCTGGACTTGTTACTAAAAATACTAAAATCGCTATATGTTTGCCTACAATATTTGAGGAATTCCCTCAATTCCTCACTGATCCCCTCATCAGATAAAGATTTGGTGACAATGGGACCACCTCGGAAGTATACTCTATCAAAGCAAAAAATATTTTTTAAAATCGGTCCACCATTGACGGAGTAACCGTTGAACATACATAAAAAAAAAGAGACATACAGTGGAACGTATAACCTCCTCCTTTTTTGAAGTCGGTTAAAAAATAATGATATCGAAATCTTTAAATTAAGTAAGTTTTCTATGATCTGTATCCGATTTCAAATCCTTCCCCGAGGTTCTCGTATGTTATTTTTATGAAAGTTTAGATTTAACAATCGCAGTTTAATTATAAGTGGACCCATTATTACTATTATTTAATAAATTCGGCGTCGCGGCCAACGCTAAAGTTAATTACCTATTGAGACTGAAGACTATTTCATTATTTTTAGGTACTTATTTGACAGAAAGTCTCACTGCAGGCAAGGTTGGATTTCGTTAGTAGTAACCTACCCAATAGTATTTGACTAGGTATAGTACCTAAAATAAAAGATCTATCTATATATATAAAAGGCAAACCTGAAACTACTGTACCTAGAAACTTGAAATTTGGTACAGGAGTTCCTTTCATGATGTATGTTAGCACTAAGAAAGGGTTTTTAGAAATTTATCCCCTAAGGGGTTAAAATAGGGGGAGTAGCGGGAAACTGATTCTACGCGTACGAAGTCGCGGGCGTCCTCTAGTGTATTATATAGTCATCTATTATATAAAATGCTAAGCTGATTGTTGATATATCAACGCACAGCCCAGACCGCTGGACCTAGAGACTTGAAATTTTGCACATATATACCTTATATAGTGTAGAGATCCACTAAGGAAGGATTTTTGGAAATTCCACCCCTAAGGGGGTAAAATAGGGGAAAAACATTTGTATGAAAGTCCGTCAGTTTTGAAGTTAGACGCTTCAAATTTTGCGTTTAGGTTGGCGATTGAATTTTAACTTATACGTGTCTCAGCGTTTATGATAATTTCAACCCCGAAGGGATGAAAAGGGGTAAAACGAATTGTTGATATATCAACGCACAGCCCAAACCATAGGACCTAGAGACTTGACATTTTGCACATAGATACCTTATATAGTGTAAAGATCCACTAAGGAAGGATTTTTGGAAATTCCACCCCTATGGAGATGAAAATTTGTATGAATGTCCGTCAGTTTTAGTTTAAGTTACAGTATTCAAATTTTGTGTTTTGGTTGAAAATTGAAAATTAATTTATACGTGTTTCAGCGTTTTTGATAATTTCATCCCCGAAGGGATGGAAAGGGGTAAAACTGACTGACTGATCGCTCAACGTGCAGCCTAAACCGCTGGACCTAGGGACTCGAAATTTGAAGGGAATATTCCTTGGGTACCCTAGGGGTGCAGTAAAATTTTTGTAAATTCATCCCCTAAAGGGTTAAAATAGGGGGTAGAAATTATTATGGGAGATTAAATATTTTTAAAATAAGCAATTTAGAAATTGGTATTTAGGCTACTGTTTATAAATAAAAAATACTACTTTCAGCGATTTAGAAAAAACTACCCCTAAAAGGGAATTTTAGTTTGTTCCTCCTTTACGCTGCAATGGCGCTGGATGGATTTGGATGAAATTTAGAATGGAGATAGCTTATACCCTGGATTAACACATAGGAAAATCCCATCCCGGAAAATTTAAAAGTTCCGGAAGGAATAATGACAATATGTTTGGTGTTTTTCGAAAAAGTCATCATGGGTGTCGTTTTCTTAGGTTGCGTTGACGCAGGTTTCGAAAATGACATCAAATTTTGAATTAAAAATAGCCGCCATGAGGTTTATTGAAAAAGTCGTTATTGGTATCATTTTCTTACACTTTGGGCAGGCAGATTATGAAAATGATGTCAAATTTAGAATTCAAGCTGACGGCAATGATGTTTTTTGAAAAAGTTGTCATTAGTATAATTTTCTTAGTTTTTGGGGACGCAAATAATTACTAATATAGAATAAGATTAGTAATTATTTGACAAAATTGTGTAATTGTATAATTTATTTCTCCCATGGCTTCTGCTACCCAGTGGGACAACATGAGACAGGCTTTGTACATTCAATTTCGTTAGTCTATATCAAAAGGAGCGGTGTCAGATTGACGTTGTCAGCGTTGACATATCCAGATTTCTACATATTTTCCGCTATTTTCAATACTTATTCACGGCTTATTAATTCTACGGCTGTTATTAAATATTAGGGCGGTTATTATGATCCCTTGAAAATAATTACGGACAGTAATTTGATTTTTCGGCGGAAATTGGTCGGTTATTTGATTCTAAAATGTCAGTTCAAACAATACTCAATGGGTAAAAAATCTATACATCGATAGGTACACATAATATTGCTGTAGAAAGAAAATCCATACTATTATAAACGTGAAAGTAATTATGTCTGTCGTCTGTCTGTTTGTTATGCATTCACGGATAAACCGCGGAACTGAATTAGATTAAATTTATACTTTGTTTCTCGAAAATCAGCCCTAAGGGGGTGAGATTTGGGATGGTAGTTTGAATGAGAATTTGGTCATTTATGTAATTTTTTTTAGTTGGAAACGTGGTAATTGGTATTTAGGCTACTGTTTATAAATAAAAAATACTGCTTTCAGCGATTTAGAAAAATCTACCCCTAAGGGGGTAAAAGGGTTTTTAGTTTGTTACTCCTACACGCTGCAACGGCTATATGGATTTGGATGAAATTTATATTTAGATAAATAATTACTAATATAGAATAATAAGATTAGTAACTATTTGACAAAATTGTGAAACTGATTATTTTATTTCTTCTATGGCTTCTGCCACCCAGTGTGACAACATGGGAAAGGCTTTGTACATTCAGTTTTGTTAGTCTATATCAAAAGGAGCGGTGTCAGATTGACGTTGACAGCGTTGGCATATCCAGATTTTAACTTTTTTTTCCGCCGTTTACTTATTCCGTGGTATACTTATTCTTCGGCTATTATTTATTATTAGGGCGGTTATTACAATACAATACCTCCATATAATATTGCTGTAGAATGAAAATCCATACTAATATTGAAGTGAAAGTAATTCTGTCTGTCGTCTGTCTGTTTTGTTACGCTTTCACGGATTAACCGCGGAACCGAATTAGATTATATGTATACTTATTATCTCGAAAATCACCCCTAAGGGTAATGGTAGTTTGTATGAGAATTCGGTTATTCATGTTTGGGAGTTCGGCCATTTATAATGATAGATACATTAAAATTAGTATTAAGACTCATGATATAATATATGTAATATTGAACTATGATGGATGTTTTAAGATCAGCCCTATCATAGGAGGGATGGTGCTTTGAGATGGCGAATTTAGACAGATTCTCATCTACCGGTGATAGCTAGGGGCCCACCAGCGGATAAAATAAATGCATTTCGACATCTACGATATGGGTTTATATGGAAAAAAAAACTCACTACAAATATGCCAGGAACTACGAGTACACAATGATACACAGTCGGGGCAATATATGCGGCAGCTTTTCTAAAAATTGGCGAAGATCGTATGGCGAGAGATAGTAACGATTTGAATACATTAAACCGCGAATTCTGTAATATTGTACAAAACACAGATGATTTAAAAAATAACATGTACCCCGATCTAAAAAACAATATAAAGAATAGAGAATGTTTGTGCGAGAGGGCAATATTAGCACCGACAAACGAAATAAAAAAATATGTCTCATGTAAGCGATGTTGTGGAGTATCTCTTGGTAGACAATGTCATAGACACAGAGCAAGTCACGTCCTACCCTTAGAGTTCCTGAACTCTTTGGATGTATCGGGGGTGCCCTTCCGTAAGTTCATGGTTAAAGTTGGTTTCCCGGTAAATTTCGAGCTCAATATTACATATGTGTTTGAAAGATCATTCTGGCCAGGGAGGACGCCAAACTATAGAATTACTTAAAACTTTTAATTTACTTAACTGCGATAAACGAGTTCTACGCGGACGAAGTCGCGGGCAAAAGCTAGTTTCTTATAAATTATAACAATATAATTTGTGAAAACATTGTCATAATCAAGTAGGTAGTTTAAAGTAACCGCGTTGAAAAATCGTATATAAAAACCACTTAGTGATTCTGCGTTTTCGTGATGCTTTAAAAAAGAACCTCAGGGCCCGTATTATGGTCAATTTTATCGCGGTGGATAAAGCTCCCGTCACTCTCGTACTTACATACTGGTCAGAAAGTGACAGATGTTTTATCTACGCTTATCTACGTCGATAAACACGACCATAATCGGCCCGCAGAGCCTCATTCAAATTAATTATATTGTAATATTAAGAATCGTTTAACCTCGTAAGGCCCACCATACTTCAAACAAGGTATTATTTGTAAGTGGGACTTTGAATCTACCATCAAGGCAATAAAGTTCAATTACATTTGTTCGATAATGCTATTTTCAGTTCATGAAGATAGGAAAATGAACTTTATTCCCTTTGCGATACAGTGCAAATTGAATAATAGATACCAATTACAGTGGTAGTCGTTTTTCCGTCACAATTGCCTACAAAAAAATACTTTGCTCGATAATCAAAAATATATAGTTAGGTATTTTATTATATTAATAACAAAGCGTTGATGCGTCCTTACCAATAAATTCAACGTTGTATAAAAGCCGAAGATTTTTTATTAATATATTAATCGTATTCTGTGTTCTGTACCTATATTTATACTGTACTTATACTTAAAGAAGTTTATATTCTAAATAATGTCATAGAACCTTAATACTCATTTTACGTAACAAATGTCTATTTAATTATAACACCAAATAAATATTAGTCAGTGTGGAAAGGTCATTTTAGTCATTAAAAATGGATATATTATAACCAGTGATCGGAAATAGGTGAGCTAATTTGCCTAAACTTGATGCATGTTCATTCAATAATGTATTCCCATCTCTCTCACGCATGAATGAATATGCGTCAAATTTAGGCAAATTAGCTCTACCTATTCCGATCACTGATTATAACAGACGTCAAAAGTTGACAGCAAAATCCATGAAACCAATTTTAGTAATTTATTACAACTCTTTATTCCATTTTTAGCGTCTTTCTTTTTGTTAATAAAAAATGAAGGTTCAAAATACTAGATGTTTGTATTTATTTGTCTGCAAACCATACTCTGCCATGAAAGTTGCACCATAAGAATAAACAATAACTACACGTAGAAGCGAATCTCCTTTACCAAGGCCCCAAATGCCGCGTTTTATATACCTACTTCCCCCTTCACCCCGCTACGCCCCGTTGTCTTCCGCGCCCAAAGTTAGGGCTGTCACTTGCGAAATATTTTAATCGGTTTATGGATGTGTTATACACGTTTAGTCACGAAATGTTATTTATGTCTTTCTTCAACGTGAAAACATTGTTGCAAAATGAGTTTTTTACATTTACTTTAAATTAAGTAATAATATTTTTTGATTATATTAAGATTATCTCCAGAGCAACATGGCTTATATGGCTATTAATCATTTATAAAACACGGAGACGAGTCTATAAACAACCTTTTAAGCTCAATAAGTTTTATAGTCTGGGATCCAGTGTTACTTTTAATGTTCCTTTCCGGACCATTACTTGGATTATTTATTAAGCTGAAAAAGTTTTACTACAAAATACTATTCTTATCTTATCTTATATTAATATACCGGAATATATATAAGGTTATAGCAAAGAACCACACCTTACAGTGCTACCATTTTCCTAATGTCCATCGGCAATCTTCGTTTTTCTATGACACACGAGTGACAAATATACGGTCAGTTGCGAATGCAAACGTGATAGCAATAGCCAGCCGAAAGCTATAAAGAAGCTGGGAATACTGTGCTAAGATATGAAAATATATACATATATCCATCCCATTCATTATAGTGGCGAAGGAAAGAGATATATATATATCTTATAGCAAGGTCTATTAAGGTATCTTAAGATACCTTGCTATAATACACATATATTATAGCTGCTTGTGTGGACTCTGTCAACTAGTACGGAAAATATATCGTAAGATGCATTGCTATTATGTATATTTTGGCATATTAATATATGTATATTCCGTGTGCGACGCCCCTGGCTGACTAGACACCTCAGGTGTCGCCAGGCGGTAGGTATCTAACGCGCCGAGCGCGCGTCGGGAGCCGGGAGTTTCGCTTCTACGTGTAGTTATTGTTATTCTTTGTGTAGTTATTGTATTGTTTGAACGTTGACACCGGTGTTTAGTCATACATACGTTACAATTTTATACATATTGTATGTGTATACAGTGTGCACTTGTAAAAATTATAAATATTGCGTTTTGCGTCACATCTAGCCATTACATTTTCAGCAATTCGATTTTTTTATGCAGTTTAAATTAAAGCATATAAAATTTAAGTTTAAAAATATAACAGGATCTTATCTAGAGCCGGGTACTCACTAGCGAGCCGTAACTGTTACTGTTGCACGGAAAATTTTGATGTGTATTGTGTACGCGGTTCGCGGTTCCATAAGAAGATCGTTACTGTAACTGCTACAGTTACAGTTACAGCTAGCTAGTGAGTAACCCGGCTTAAGATAGCTTGCGTAGTGTGCGAACCGATTTTGTGTAATCTTCGTCCAGTGCAAACTGACATGGCGCCAGAATGTAGCCTAGGGGATATCATAGATAAAAAACGACACAATTCAAGAATAGTGTTTCGTTACTTCTCTATCTCTATCCCTAATTTTCATTTCGTCCCATATCGTTAAAAATATGAACTAAATTTTTATCTAAACAAATTTCTTATAATATGTCACAAACTTATGCATTATATTGGGTAAATACAGAAATTATACGCCAAAAACAACGTAGCCGGACTAAGGCATTTGTCGCACTGCCGGCGAAGAAGCGATTAGCTATCGACTATTTTCTCATTCAAGAAATGAACAAAAGATATAGTTCCCGTGTTAATAAAAGAAATACATATATTAATTAGGGATGTTACGGAGGCGGATTACCGGAGCCAGATCCAGAGTTCAACTTTTTTATTTAACGGAGTCGGATCCGGAGTCGGAGGCGAAGTTGGCGCCGTATCCGAAGCCGGATCCGGAGGTTTACCGGAGGCGGAGCTGGAGCCGAGTGCCTATTATTTAAATTAATTCCTGGAGAAGTCAAAACTTGCAGGCGTGCGCCGCGCTGCCGCGGCAAATGCAATACCTTCAGCTCCGGTATAACTTCGGTAAAAAATTAACGGAGGCGGAGGCGGATCCGAAGGTGTAAAACCAAACGGAAGTTCCGTCTTAACGGATGCAGGGGCGAAGCTCCGTAACATCCCTAATATTAATAGTTGATCGCTGAGTTCACACTGCCGGCGTGAACTCTCCACTTGTTCGTTGAAACAATAGTACATTGTTGCAGAGGATAGAAAGTACGTGATTTTTGGACGAGTCATATCGAAACGTAGTTGAGGCCCTCTAGTGTACGAGTCCACAAATTGCACTTTCTACCGAGGCAGACATAGTGCTTTTCACAACTACTGAGAGGAAATAAAATAAAAATTCATATTCAAAACTTAAATTTAAATTCATGTTAATGTGATAAAAAAAAGGATTGACATAGTTTTTAGTCTGTGTATCTTTTAGCAAAAATACACCTAATATTTTACGACACAGAATGGTGTGTTCTGATTGGTCCATTTAAATGTTTCATTTTAAGGAGCTATGACACAAAAATTGATTGATTGATTTTCATTGGTTCTTAAAGTTGGACAACAATGTTCTCGACCAATCAGCAAACACGCCGACAAAAACATTCTTGGTCTGTCCGTATAAGTGACGTTTTGTGACCCCAAACAAGACCATCTATGGCCATATTTCCGAGCAGTGTTGTGAAAAATATATAGATCCCGTGTCAATAAAAGTGATGAACAGAGGTCGGAATAGGCAGTGCCTATTTGCCTAAACTTCGCGGGTGGACGTAACTAAGAGTGGTTACAACCACCAAAAATAATGATTTATTTTTATTGAATGCGGGATTTCCGGGATTTTTTTAATAATACATAAATGTGGAAATTAATACTAAAACTCAATATCGCATGTTAAAAACATTTATTGTATACAATTTTACATGATCATCAATAACAAAAACATCTTTCAATCTGAATCATCAATAACATAATTACAATCATAATTACTATTATTATGAGATAAAATATTATATATTACGAAATATTTTGTTAGTTTACTTTAGTAATAAATCAGAATATGTCATTTGATCATGTAAAATTGTATACAATAAATGTTTTTAACATGTGATATTGAGTTTTAGTATCAATTTCCACATTTATGTATTATTAAAAAAATCGCGGAAATCCCGCATTCAATAAAAAGAAATCATTATTTTTGGTGGTTGTAACCACTCTTAGTTACGTCCTCCCGCGAAGTTTAGGCAAATAGGCACTGCCTATTCCGACCTCTGGACTGATGAAAGTATAAATAGTTGATTGCTGGTCGCTTCCCGCTCATCGCGAGCGGTGGGACAAGGTCCTAATAGAGGATACCCATTCAGTATCCGAAATTATATTTATAATTCCTTATATTATAGGCGAAAAAGTCATCTGTGATTGTATACAACTTAGGTACTTTAATATGACTCCTTGCTCCTTCCACATTAAAAAACCTGTTTTTGATCGAGTTGTAACTTTGTATTTTTACAAGTTTTTTCTAACTTGCATTGTTCGTATGTATGTAAGTTGTCCGCTTATGTATCATTATGTGGTCCAAATTTCAGCCCGTGTCAAAACTGACTTGCAACATAACAATGCAATATTATGGTATCTAAAACTTGATCTGATGATGGAGTCGGAATGTGGCCACAGGATATCCGCTATTCTTAACATAGACCCACCGTGTTGGGACTCATTAGTTTGGTCTTGACAAGCACGATTTAATGATTAAAAAAAGCTGGTTTTGAAAATAAGTTTTTGACAAAAAAATATTGTTTATCAGGGTTCACAACGTCAAGCTGAACAAATGAGTGAGTGCTCGAAAGCATGCATTGAAAGTCACAACAAGCTAAAGAAAGACCTCTCTCACCGTAGTGGAGAATCTTCTACCTTTAGTAAGAACATGAGAGCAGCTCAATGTGCGCTAGGACCTTGTTCTGCCCAAGATTACGTTGACCAACCTCCTAACTCCCTAATACCATATAGAAAATTCATCGCCAAAGGACCTAAGGCATCAATTGCTGAATGGAAGGTAAGATATACTTTACTCAAACTATTTTTATCAGATTCCTATTCACGTAAAATCGAGAATTGCCGCTATTGAAAAGAGACAGGATAGTGCAACGAGTTAGATATGTACTTTCGAAGAGATGATATGATGAAAGAAAGTATTGAAACAATACCCCAGTATCAAAAAAACCATTATGCCTCCTTGTTAGGTTTATGGGTCTTTTGTACGTCACAATAATAAGCTTTTATTGTTTTTACACTGTTTATTGCACAAGAACAAGTTATTAGGCACTCAATTGCACGCGTAGGCTTTGGTTAGTATGACCGACTGACGCCATCCTCCTCCGGTGTTGCCAGTATTATTTTTTGTATTAAACACTCCTCTAGACGTCTGCAGATGCATCAACAGATGTTATCTACAAATGCATCCGCGGACGTGTAGAGGGGGTAATTTGCTCGTCTGTGGTAGGTTTTTAACGTCGGTAGATGCATCTGCCACCGATACGATTGTTGCTGGTTTTTGTGGCACGGATCAGAGGGCTTAGGCGCGAATGCAAGGCGTCTGTCCACACGTCTGCCGATGTGTGGACGAATCGCGAATTTATCTGCGGATACGTTTGATGATCTACCGGCTGATGCGTCTGCAGACGTGTAGAGGAGGCATTAGACTGAATTGGTGACAATGGCCAATTTGGTTGTAAAATGATAAATTTATAAGTAACTAGTTATTTACTAAGTGGGCGTAATTCAATATATTATTATTATCTTATTATTATATTACTGCTATTACATAATACCAGATTTATTGATGCGGTAATATATTTACAGCCGAGTTCCAATGTTGGCACTGAGGCGCTGAAATCTTACTCTCCGGCCCCGAATGGTAAGTCAAAATGCAGTAAAAATATGTGAATTTATTTTACGTGGGAGTACAAAGAAGGTAGGTTTCATTAGAAATAATTTCGTGACATACACTTTCGTTATTTTAGATCGTAGGAGTCGACCTCGGAGTAGAATGATAGAGGAGGTGATGGGGCGCTTTGCCGACGTGGCACCCATTGAAAAAGTAAGTTACACCGTTGTGAGTGACGTGTCTAGCATTAACTCGAAGGCCTCTCCATATTTTGAGTAACACATCTATAAATTAAACTTCAGATAAAAAATTCACTTTTTATATTGAATTAATTGGTTAAACCGTGACACAAAATATGTTAATAACTATAAATTAGTGTTATTATTAATAAAATAGTAAAAAAATAACTGTTGTTTTATTAAAAAAACCTTGTAACATAATAACCCTCTAAAACATCCTGGCGTAAGTAAATATTTACTTTTTTTTTGTTTTGATACGTTTTGTACTCCCACGGTTTTTACTAAAGAAGTTTGAATTAAAATAAGGATATGCTTAAACTAATTTCAGATTGCGATTGCGAGCTGAGAAGGAAAAGAAAAGAAACCGGAGGTCGATCTGGCCGTACTGCTTTGATTTCAAAGAAATCACCAGATCATGGTAACGAGAGACGAGGTATTATCAAAGGAAAAGACGGCCTCCGCCCTGAAATGATTGAGGTTGACTTAATGCCGTCTAAGTTCATGGATGTACCACGAGTTCAAGCTGAGGTATTTTCTGGAGCTAATGTAGGCCGTGGCACTAAATCTTACGTTAATTTTACCAATCAAGAGAGAGTAGCGCTAGAACAGGTGGTTAGTAATCTAACAAAGCCACATATATCCAAAGATCTCAAAGTATCACTGCCTAAAGGCGAGTTTAAACAGGAATACACAGGAATCAATGTAACATCACCTGGGTCCACCGCAATGGCATTAGACGAGAAGATCATTGAAGAAATAGAAAATGTAACAGAAGAAAATCAAGTATTACTTGGTGTATTAAGAAAAACTTTTTCAGGGCATTATGCCCTTGAGTTCAAGAAAAGTGCAGCCAGTTCTGCTGTAAGCAGACAAGTTGTTGTAAAAAAAAAGGATTCGGGGCATATAATTATGGAGATTCATAAAGATATTATTGAGACTCTTCGCCCAGGTGCAAACACGCAGGTTATGTCGAAAGTATCTTCAGTGTCCATAGGAGTAACAAAAAGAAAAGGAAATTGTGAAAGTAAGTGTTATGAAACTGGACATGTACAGGCTGACCACAAAATAGGAGCCGAAGAATCAAAAGGCAAATATGAAATAACAAGACAAAGTTTAAAACATTCTAATAACCAATATAAAAAAAGTACTATAGATGGAAAAAAAACGAGCAAAGAAACTATGAGAAATCATTTAGTTAGTTCAAATAGACCACAAGCAGCAGCAGGACGGAAAGAAAGTTTACAAAATTATAACACCGGGAGGAAAAAACAAAAATATACTACAAAGACGTCTAATATTCTATATTTAAAAGATGAATTTCAGAAAATGATCGATAGTGGCCATACGGCTTTAAACCTAACTATTGTAGGAGGAAACGGATTAAAATCAATTATAAGGGCAAGAATCCTAAAGACAAAATCGAGGCATATAGCAGTTGATGTTAAAGCATTGGAAAATATCGGTCGAATTGCAAATCGTTTAAAAAATTATCCAGTATCCTTAATCAAAACAAAAACAAATTATTTATTAAAACTTGGCCGAAATAACGAAAAAGCCAATGCTTTATTGAGAAGAAATTCAAAAGGAGATATGTTGGTTGTTCTTAAGGACCCCATTTTAAAATATCCTGGAAATATGTCTGAGGTGTTAGAAATAAAAGAAACGGTGTTGGTAGTTAGAGTTAAGGGTATTCAACTTAATGACTCTGATGAACCATCTTTATTATTAAGAGGAACTAGTTCTGGTAACTTTGTATTTGTTTTGGACAAAGAATTTGAGCGGACATACATGAAAACAGTTAATAGATTTGGCCCTGATAAATGCCCAGTGAATCTATCGATAAATAAGTCAGGAGTTTCAATTTTAGACTTCAATAGTTGCGATATTGATAATAACGGCTTATTAGTCAAAACTGGATCGGGAAAATTAAAAATATTTACTGCCAGTCCAAATGATATTGAGGAATTACAACTGTATCGTTCGACAGTTCAAACTGATGTATATAAGCTATTTAGTAAACTTTACAGAGATCACTTAAAAACAAAATGCTGGAGTGACACATTATTGAATGGTAAATTAGAAATGTATGAACAAAGAAGATTAATATCCGACGAAGCTGCTATTTTGAAAAAAACAGGGTTTGGAAGATATGCAGTTGTTTTAAACAAAGACTCTGAAGTGTTATTTCTAAATAATGTTAAAAAATTTATTTCAAGCACAGGTAATTTTTTAGTACCAATTAAGGTAGCCAAGGATGGTGAACTCATTATTTGTTTAAGTCATGATCACAAAGGGCTGTATGGTTCAGTTAGAATATCGAATTCTGGTAATATTTACGTATTAATTGACGATAATCTAATAAAAGACATCGGCGAAAAAGCTGTTGAGGCGGCTCTGAGTGAGTCATCATCAGTTAAGACCCTTCATTTTATCGGAAGTCTCGTGGATACATGCATCAAAAGAGTACCTACTTCTTGTTTAATACAGGATGGTGAGTGCTATGACGACAACCAATACAGTTATGAAAAATTCAGCCCAAAAACGAGTAGCCAATTCATGACTGCAGAAAATTCACCTACTTGTTCTTTCAATCGGTGTTTTCCTAATCATTACGATACGGAATTGGTTTCGCCAAACCGACGATGCAGTGACGAAGACAGCCCGTCAGAAAGTTCACCCACAGGAATTTTACGAACTACCCATCTGAAATTTAAAAAATCGAACAACGTTAACAAGTCCATTTCGTGGAAAGATATTATTGAGGAAAATATCGCACATGGCAAAATTGACTTTAATAAAGAACAAACACTTTTTTTTACTATAAATAAAAAGGAAGCATACAGACCTGACCTTTCGTGTTTGGATTATTTGGATAGTATGCCGCCTCAGTTGCCATCATTTCTCCGTGATTTTATAATATAGTGTAGGTTAATTACTGTCATGGTCAATGGTCAATGGAAATAAAAAAAAAAGTTAAAACTTTAAGTTGCTGGTCAAAAAAATTTGATGGTCAAAAAAAAAGGATAGATGGTTATTAGTGAAAAGACCTTCTGACCCACGGTCGGCGGCGGGGATTGTACCACTGCTGATTTGAGGGTTAAATATTTGTTTAGACTAAACTCAACCAGATTTAAATTATAATATCCTCAAATTTTCGATTATTCTACAGTCGAAGTCTTGATCTGAAAAGTGAGAATCATAAATTTTCTTTTGTATGTCCGTGTTTTTGTAGAGTATAAATATAATATTTTTTGATTTGACGTATTTCTTTATAATCGGTACGACTTTGTATCCCAGTTTTATGTGAAACTCCTAATGTAACTAAAATATAACCCTAAGAATTAAGTGAAGTTGCTTCCAATAAGCAGAATTGGGTAGTTCCCATTTAATTTAGATTCCCTGGAACTTCACTTTTGTAATGTTCATACAAAATTTGTATTTCCATAGGACAAATGGGACCACCTACCCAGTGACGTCGGGTGCCTAGGGCCTGGGGGGGGGCTAGAAAATATGCTTACCACTAACACCGTTAGCGATCTTCGAACACGGCCATCGAAATAGTCGACACATGCAAGGAAAAACATTGTATCTCAATTTACTGTGACTTCTAATTTCAAACGTATTTGAACATGAACAAGATTTTATCTTAAGCTAACATAAAATTTGAGATACAATGTTGTTCCTTGCATGTGTCGAGATGTTAATTTACAAAAAAAAAAAAAAAGCTATCTACCGTTTGTGTTATGCGTCTTGTCTAAAGGCCTTTGGCGCCCCTGGTTTTTAACCTTTAAGAAGGTGGTCACGATTTAATTAGCTCCAGATCACTATCGACACGATTCACTAATACATCTTTAAGAAACATCTCAACGTGCTTTTTTACCGGGGAGGCAGGGAGAGGATTGGATTGGAGTGAATTGAAATTTGTATGGCAAAACTTAAATTATCTTCTAGCGCATCTATATGGTGGAAATGGTCTGGATTAGCGAGGATCTAGAGTATTCGTCGCTGTTATATTAACACGTTAATAGTCCCCATACAACAGTCTCATATATGAGGCTCTGTGGACTGTGAAAGGTCGTAAGGAGTATTATCGATTCTGCTCGGAAAAGTTTGTATTTATCTTGCTTTATTATTAGAGAGCCAACTAATTATACGAACTAATCCGACAAAAGACAAGGTCGTATGAATGAACTACATGTCATCTGTAGCGCTGAACAGTCGAGTACAAAGAGATGTATCCACTTTTGAACCTTAATACAATGCCAGAAGTTGAAAAATTAAATGTATCTCTTTGTAGTTGACTCTGTCTGCATATTGTTTATTAACTCTGCAACGAAAACACAATTCTCTCGGCCCCTCACGAGCTTGCACAAGCTAGCTTGCCACTTCTATTGATCAATCGCTTGCTCCATGGCTTGCGATGTTAATTTTAGGCTGAAAAAGGCCCGCAAGTACCTACCTTCAGACGGGTTGTTTTTGGGATTCAACGCCCTGACAAGTTTGTTTGGGGATCAATGACTAAGCATCACGTTGTTCTCCGGCCATAGTGGTCTATATTTTGAAGAGAAACCGATGGCGCCTCAACTAATCTTGGTGTAAAATATGTTATTGGCCACTTGTGCAACATGTGCCAATAGCTATTATAGAATTGTAGTTCTCTTACTGGTAATATACGTACGTTGTTCAACACTAGACTTAAATTGAGGCTAGTTGCCTTCTGCTGAATAATTTTTCTGTTACAAAGGTTGGCCATAGCCCGCTGCCCCCCCTCCCCCTTTGGAGCCACCACTGACATATGCTCTCGATATGTAGCTTTTAGGCTAGACGTTTCCTGTACGGCAGACAGCATAAGTTGTGCAGTGTGCAGTTGGAGTTCTGCACGTATGCCGGGGACGGGATGAATGCTTAATGCCTGCGACGCATTAGTTCAAACAACTCGTTCTTATTCACCGGAGCAGTCGGCGATTGCACGCGGTGTTCCGAACTTAAATGTCTTTTTAATGTTTCGTAAATTGCTGTTGGAGTTTGGAAATATATGGAATGAAGAAACATTATGGCTAACAGTGCTTAAGTGAACTTTAGGAGACTAGTTGGGGACCTTACACTAAAGGTCATCATCATCTGTCATAGCAAAATGGTAGTTCAGAATTTTTGAGGATTTATTTTGTATGCCCCGACGACCCAATTTTTCGACCTCGAGCACCGAATGCAACCTTGTCAGAAATGAAAAACACCGTAATATATTCGACCATTATTGTGCAGAATGTGTCGATTTTGTTTGAAAAAATGTTACTTTGGAAGAAGAAAGAAAGTAGGTATGTTTATAAAAATGAATAACCGCCCCAAAAAAAAAACTTCTTTTCAAGGTCAGTCAAACCAAAGTTTAAACTGAAAGCCGACTTCAGTTTGACTGACCTATATGTTCATAATATGTTTTCTGTGCTGTGTTCTTATGTCTTACTTCTCAATTAATAAGAAACTACGGAATCAAGCTGGCAATAAACAAAAAAAACAAAAAAAAACGAGAACCTCCTCCTTTTTCTAAAAGGGTTCCGTAGCCAAATGGCAAAAAACGGAACCCTTATGGATTCGTCATGTCACTTTTTTCCGAAACTATAAGAACTATGCTGTTGAAACTTGGTAAGTAGATGTATTCTGTGAACCGCATTAAGATTTTCACACAAAAATAGAAAAAAAACAATAAATTTTGGGGGTTTCCCATACTTAGAACTGAAACTATTTTTTTTTTTTTCATCAAACCCATACGTGTGGTCTATCTATGGATAGGTCTTCAAAATTGATTTTGAGGTTTCGAATATTATTTTTTTCTAAACTGACTAGTTTGCGCGAGAAACACTTCCAAAGTGGTAAAATGTATGTCCCCTCCCTGTAACTTCTAAAATAAGAGAAAGATAAAACTAAAAATAAAATATGATGTACATTACCATGCAAACTTCCACCGAAAATTGGTTTGAACGAGATCTAGTAAGTAGTTTTTTTTGTAATACGTCATAAATCGTAAACCGCATTTTATCTTTCACGGAACCCTTCATGGGCGAGTCCGACTCGCAATTGGCCGCTTTTTTTAAAGTCGGCTGAAAACGAAAAACTAAAAGAGTAACTATACCAACTAAACATAAAAATATACCCAGATAGGGGTCCACTCAGCTGAGACACCGTGTCACGGCACTTTCGCTACTAAGCTGATCTTCAGTGGACCATCCAATGTGGATGAGTCATACACAGATTTAGGTAAGCGCCTTTCCTGTGGACATACTTACCAGAAGTTAACGTTTCTAAGGCCAAATTTTCTGGTTGAACCCATATCCGCATAAACGGCGTCAGCGGGTCTAGTATGTCGCGTGACAAACGTGGATTAAGCATCCGTCACTCTCATACTTAATACGTGTCAAAAAGTGACGGATGTTTAATCCAGTTTTTGTCACGCGGTAAACGCGCCATATTAGGCCCCAGGTCGAATGAAGTCCTATCAAATAAAAACGTAACTAATACGCACACAAGTCTTTCACTACAGGAAAGACAACTTTTGTTTTTACCCGTCTGCGTCAGGAGGGTTATGTTTTTCGAGCGTATGTATGTATGTATGTCTATATCTGGGCACGCTCTGCAGCCTAAACGGCTTGACGGATTTTAACATACGAGGTGTCATTCGAATCGTCTTAATTGCCGAAGTGACATAGGGTATATAATATTTCAATATGGCGTCCGCGGAAAAAAAATGGAGGGGGAATAAAAAAAATATTTTTTATTATAACAAAATGAAAGCTATTAAATAGCCCATTCCAAATATATATACATTATAACACTTTTATGCTACTATTTTGACAGGAAAGTCAAAAAAATACGTAAATGTTAAGTAGTAAACTCCTTTCGCTAGAAAGAGAGTAGGTATCGCTTCAAATTACAAGCGAAATCACTTGTAGCTTCGCGACATTAAAAATTTAAGCTTCAGAACTCTGCTCATATATTGCTTAGTAATAATTAATTAAACCACTATTTTATTAATAAAAACTAAAAAGAGTTAAATAAATTAAATGATTAAAAATAAACAAAAAACCCGACTGCAATAAAAAAAACAACTGACTAGCTTTGCGCTTTGGACTAGCTTGTCCCCGCCTGGAACACCTTTTCCAATATTCAAGTTAAATTTAAATTGTTATAAATATCAATAAGTACATGCTGTTACACTTTTCTACAGATTATATATAGCTTGTTTCGCTTTTCAGTTGTTTTTTTTTATTTCGAGTGTGTATGACCTGGGTGCCAAGTTTGCGTGCGTTCAAACAACACCCTTAGAAAACATGTAACTGAAGGTTGCAGTATACCTCTATATACCTATTGTTTATAGAATTGGGCCCCTCGATCGATTTCCTCAAAAAACCAAAGCTAATTCAAAGATCATCAATTTATGTGTAAGAAAAACCACTGCTGCATTTTCCAAACAGTGAAGAATGTGGTTGCTGCACCGATTGAAGGTCGCCCTCCGCGCAGCCAGTTGTTTTGCATTGCAGCATCGCCATTTTGTGTTCCCCTATAAATAACGTGACTTATTATATATATTTATATATATATATATATTTATTATCTCTCTTATCTAGGGTTGCCATCTCTAACATGTATCAAACAGGACAAGACGCGTGAAAACCCCGGATTTTGGAGCTCAGAACCCGGACGGCTCGTCGGTTGTCCACACCGCGGCGCACGAGTCGCGCCGCCGCCGTCGCGTCGCTCAGCGGCGCGGCGGCCCTAGACTTAAAAATTTTAAGCCCGGACTATAAAAGATAAAAAAGATAAAAGAAATTTATTCAGTAAGTAAGGCCGCACGGGCACTTTTACACGTCAAGAATCTACCAGCGCTTCCCAAGAGAAGACCACTGCCGAGAAGAAACGCCGCAAGAAACTCAGCAGTCAGTCATTTTTTAAACATATTTCTTATTACAATGGTACTACTTAGTCTAGCATTATATAAAGCTATAAATATTAAATTAAATATAGTATTAAATAACATGCGTAGTTCAGCAGGAAAACATGCCAATTAAGAATCTTACGGGAGAGATAGAGAAAAAAAAAACACATACTTATGTGTATATAAGATGGTGCGAGACGACCACATAAAAGTTTCGATATGTTTTCCTACATCAACGGTGATGTAGGTATATTAAATGAAACCCGGTCCCGGACCGCCCTCTGAACTAGGACAAATCCGGGGAAACCCGGACGGATGGCAAACCTAGACTCTTATAGAGCTAGGTGTCGTGGGCTCATAGGTTGCAATCGACCAAACTGGAATAAGGTCTTATACTTAGATTAAACGCCGAATTTGTATAGACTAGTCTCGGAGTAAGTCTTATTCCAGTTTAATGAAATACGGCCTTAGATTAATAGGGTTCGGTTAGTCTATAGGTAAATGTGTAACAGGATAGGAAAACTTTGCCCTTTCCGTCAAGATTCCCTCACTACGAATTACCAGCTCCTTTGCAACAGTACACTGACGACGGGTCTCATCTGTAGTCAGGTCTCGACTTCGGCTCGAATTACTTCGGGCGTCCTTCTTCATAATCGCCATCGCATTCGATTTGCTGCCAACAAAGAGGCTGCCGGTTCAAGTTTCTTTGAGACCCTTCTTGATAACGCTAGTCGGTTTATGAAAGGGTTTTTTATTGCTCAAATACAATCCGTCTGTATTCTTTACCTACTTTATAAATTAGTTAATATTATAGTAGTATCAATATAAATCGCTTCCCGCTTTCTGTCCCTCTGTATATACGCTAAGATCTTGGAAACTACGCAACGGATTTATACGGTTACCACCATTAGTTAAATAATTTTTCACGGAAGGTTTTTATGTCTATTAAATTCGGGTTAAACCACCGAGAAGTCACCCCCCGTTAGGTAGGGCTCCGCCAAATATAGTAGGACCACGACGAAACGGCCGAGAAATGTCTTTCGATGAAATGAAAACTCTGCGCACAGTCAAGGACTTTAATTGTATGCCACCATAGAACCCTGTCATAAAAACAGCGTCAAACCACATGATAGAAATTACGCTTAAATGAATGATTAACGTTATGCGACAGGGTTCCATAGTGGCATAACAATTAAAGTCCTTGACTGTACCTAATGATACGTTCGTTGAATGGTGATTCGATGAAATAATTGTTACCCGGATTAAATTTTATCAAATTCTCGCCAGTCTAGATTTAATTTGTCTAAAATAATCCCATGTTAATATACGACACAATCTTTGAACCAAGCTCCAGTCAACGCCAATGGGGTCATTCCCGCCCCAGTTTCATATGTCAATGTGTTGTACATAAAATTGCCGACGTAGCAATATTTCCGCCTCCTGCGGGATATCCTTATTGAATACAAATTGTTCCTTTGTCACGGGCCCAGAATGGCGCCTAAAACGCCGACTGGCTTTTGTCGAGTGTTACGCACTTATGGAAATTTTATTTTGGCTGATAGAAAAGATTATTCGCGAGGTAGAAAAAGTAAAAGTAGCGTGCGAGTTGATGCCAAACATAAGTTTGACAATTATACGTTTTATTTATGTGAGCTTAGTCCATAAATGTTTCCAACATAGGTACAATAAGGTCTGTTCATTTTTACTTGTCTTATATAGTAAACGACTTTCTAACCTCAAAATGAACCTTTTTTTAGCTAAAACAGCTATTTTAAACAAAATAACGCAATCATAGCCAATACATTGGCCAAGTGATGTCCAAAATGTTTACTCAGTTTACTTTATTTGAGATAAAAGAGCTGTTTTAGCCAAAAAAGGTTCATTTTGAGGTTAGAAAGTTGTTTACTATATAAGACACGTAAGAATGAACAGACCTTATACTGCAAGAATTATCTTAAAGGGATAAGTTTGCCTTTAGCGGCCTGCACATGTAGAGTTCGGACCGCGGGAAACGCCACGCGCCATTCCGATCTTCGCGCCGAACTGTACGTGTAAAAGCAACTGTAATAGTAAAATAGTAAGTAACCTTAGGTTCGGACTGGCGCGTGGAATGGCGCGTGGCGTTTCCCCCGGTCCAAACTGTGCCGTGTAAAGGCCGCTTTTGTACTTGTTTATTAAATTGCATGTGTTGTTTTTTTTATTCTTGTACTATAAACAGTATACTTATATTCGTATTAGGCCGCATTTCACCAAACTGGAATAAGACACACTCCGAGATTAGTCTATACAAATTCGGCGTTTAATCTACGAGGGGCGGCTGATAAGTAATCTCCTTGGTCAGAAATATATACAAAAATAATGCTGGCTGGTATGGATTTATATTCGTTAGTTATTCTATTTTCAAAATGTATTACATTCATTTGTTTATTGCATCACGTTTATTTGTCTCCTACAATTGTTTCAAACATGTCGGTAGAAAAAGTGAAAATGGATAAAATCGAGCAGCGTGCGGTGATTAAGTTTTTGACTAAAGAAGGGAATACGCCTTCGGAGATCAGACAGCGTATGTTACGTGTGTTTGGCAGTTTGTGTTCTTCCGAATTTGTTATAAAGTTTTGGTCAAAGCAGTTTAAGTTAGGTCGTGAGAGTCTGGAAGATGATCCTCGTAGCGGAAGACCAGTTTCGGCCGTCACCGATGAAAATGTAGCCAGGGTGAAAAAAATTATATTAGAGGACCGACGAGTGAAGCAGTGGGAGATAGCTAGAGATGTGGGCGTCAGTAAAGAGCGAGTCAATGAAATAATTCATGAGCATTTGAACATGTCCAAGGTTAGTGCACGTTGGGTCCCCAGAATGTTGACTGCATTTGACATGGAGAGGCGTGTCAAATGTTGCGAAGAGTTTTTGGAGATGAGTCGAGGGAAAGAGGAAGAAATAATTTCTAGAATTGTAACATGTGATGAGACTTGGATTCGACAATGGGACCCGGAAAGTAAGCAAGAGTCGTTACAGTGGAAATTTAAGGATGAGAAGCCGCCTCGGAAATTCAAGGTCTGTCCATCGGCAGGTAAACTTATGGCTACAATCTTTTGGGACACAGAAGGGATTTTGCTCATAGATTATTTACCGAAGAAAACTACAATGAATGTTGATTATTACTCAAACTTACTATACCAACTAAGAGAGACAATAAAAGAAAAACGGCGAGGTAAACTAAACAAAGGTATTCTGATTTTGCACGATAACGCACCAGTGCATACCGCCCGCACAACGAAGCTAGCAATTAAAGACAATGGCTTCGAAACCATTGACCACCCCCCTTATAGTCCAGATTTAGCCCCCTGTGACTATTTTCTGTTTAGACTTCTCAAGAAAGACCTCAGGGGACGAAGGTTTATGACCGATGACGAAATGAAGGCTGCGGTTACTGACTTTTTTGACGACAAACCGAAAGATTTTTTTTTTAATGGTTTAAATTCAATATTTGAAAAATTTAATAAGTGCATTTTACTAGCAGGGGACTATATAGAAAAATAAAAAAAAATTAGCCACGACAGTCTTTTGTTTCATTGTTAGGTAGATTACTTTTCAGCCGCCCCTCGTAGGTATAAAACCTTATTCCAGTTTGGTGAAATGCGGCCTAAGATACATATTATTGTGCTGCAGTCTAAAACATAAATCAAGGAAAGATCTGATAGGTAATGTTCCAATAATTTGTCCATAGCTCCGCAAGGAGGGCCCTATAGATTAGTTAAATGTTTTAAAAACTAAAAACCGACTTCAAATCTTAAGGGGTCTGTTGACTTTTCATGGATGATCAGATCTTGGCGAAATTAAAACGGGACCATCTTGAAAATATACCCTTTTAAACTACTGTTCTAAAACGATCCAGCCGTCTTCGAGTAATCGAGGAACTCACACAAAAAAAATATTCCGAGGATCTGAGAAATTCCGCCTTTTTTGATGTCTGTTCAAAATAAGAGTAGGCATAATCGGCGTTCACGCCGCTATTGGATACCTGCCTACTTAGAAAATATAATTATATTTCCACCAACCTCTTTTTTTGGACAAATTATATTAACAAGTAAGCAAATACCTAGTGATTTGTCTAAGAATAGACCGGGTTTAGCTCTATATCTACGCAAAATCTCTTAATTTTTTTCTTCTTATTTTCATAACCGTATTTTATTCCACTAGTATACTGGTTTTATAATGATAGTATACGGTGTACTTTAATTTGGTATTATCAAACCGCGATTAGAATGCGATTTGAAAGTAGCAAAACAGTATTTATAATTAACCGACTTCAAAAAAAGGAGGAGGTTCTCAATTCGTCGGGATATATATATATATATATATATATATATTTTATGTATGTTCCCCGATTACTCAAAGACCACTGGACCGATTTGAAAAATTTTTTCGTTGTTCGAATTGGTATACTCTCTAGTTGGTCCCATTGTCACCACGTCAGGATCTGATGATGGGATCATGGAGAAATCAAGAGAACTCCTCAAATATTATAGGCACACCTATAGCGATTTTGGTATTTTTCACTGTAACTCATGCATTTGCTTTTGAAAAGTACTACATGGTGAAGTGGAACTGATGATGAAGACCACAGATGGTCACCGGAACTCCTTAACGGTAACTATTTCAAGGGTGGCGATAAGATATTTCGATAAAGGAAGTTGAGCGACTATGACGAAGCACATTTAGGTTTAAATATGACTATGACATTCCCGCGGCGTTGTCTGCGGCGAGCTTGAAATGTTCTATAGTTTCTTATTAATATTTAGAAGTGGAGCTACGTAACAGCATAAATAGGATCACTAAAAAGTATAAAATAAAATAAATGTTTAAAAAAAACAAAATACCGCCTTCAAAAAGTCTGCTTTTGGTTAAAATATTGTTGGACGCCGACTTCAGTTGGACTGACCTATTTACCTACCATTTTAAAGAAGTTATTTTTTGCTTTTTGAAGGCGGTTTTTTGTTTTTTTTTGATAAATATCACTCTATGACATCTTCATAGTTTAAGCGCAGACACTTAGGGCCGTATTAATAAACTAATCTCAACTCTAACGCTCGTCTCGAGATGCGTCAAAAATGACAGTGTTCTATGATTTGACGTTTACTTGACGTATCTTGTGACGGGCATCTCACCCAAGATGAATTTATTTATACGGCCCTTATATGTAGATAGAACTGCAATCGAAGTAAAATGATGTGTCATTTGCTTTAGAATAATATATCATATTTGACAGATCTGTCAGAATTTTTCACTTTTCTCGTTATTAAGTTTTGTTTGTTTTGTTGTGTGAAGTAACCTCCAACACTGACGAAGAATATGCATCAAATAAAATATCAGTGAAAAGATGATTCTGAATGAGCAAGCGGTCAAGAACACTCCAAGCCAATAAGCCATTGAAGTGGATGCCCGCCATCTTCAATGGTGTGCCGACTGGGACTGGAAGAAGCCGACGACAACGACGATTCACCGTACAATTGCTTATATATACTTGACATTGGCAAAATTACATAACTTGTAGACGCCATTAAAATAAATAAATAATAATAATAAGTTTTGTTTGTATCAGGTGATGATGATACAGATAGCTTTGATGACGACGATGGTGTTATGAGTGAATAATTTTTGATGGTATTACTCAAAGTAATTACCTACAGCAGTTGTATATTATATAATGTTATTTGATGTTGTTTTCCCAATATTTACAATTTCATCGTACTAAAATAGGGATTTTATTTATCTGCACACTCTACTATTGACATTTATTAGTTCAAAAACGACATATATGCTCAAACTTATTCTAATCGCGGTTTGATAATAACTTATAAGTAAGACACAAATATAAATATTAAAGATCATAAGACGTATAAACAATTAATGGAACAAAACGCAAAAAAAAAGAGATTTTTGAGATAGAAATGGTTTAAATCAAAAACATACACACGATACAATATTATTTTTCTTGAAAGCCTGCTAAAAATATCGTCAAGAAATTCGACCGCGACGGTCCAGAGCGCGAGGTCTTTTCGACCGCAATTTTTCGCCTCCTGTGACCGGGGAGGTTTTTACAACCCCCCAATGCCTATCTTGTCCGATTGATTTATGACTCCTGCTATCTGGTTTCAGATGTTTTCTGATCCCTAGGATCCGGGTATACGTGATCATAATGTGTTTAAAGTTGTTCCCCGAAGATTTATCGGAGATTCGTTGAGTAGGCCTAGAAATCGGGTGGCTTTTTATTGATGATGGTTTATGTGAATTGGATTTGCTCGGTATTTTCAGTTGGGCTAGGTATGTTTTACGTTAGGCGCCAGAGTTTCTGGTTTGCATACAAATTGGACCCTATATTGAGGTTTTAGTACTGAATGTGTTCTATGTCGTTGTCAATCACGTCGTTCAACTGGAGATGCTCCGATTTTCCGAGAACTATAAAATCGAACTGCTAGATCAAAACAGTATCAACTCAAAATCCTTTTTAGTTATATTTCAAGTTCATAGAAGTTGTATTAAAGTTGATTTTAGAATACAGTTGTATTGTGAGTTACTACTTTTTTGATCTAGTAGTGCGAAATATTCCTAGATTAAAAGTATCCTTGGTTGTAATACAGGTTGTGGACCGTAGCCATTTATGCGTGATTTAAAGATAAAGATTCAAACATACATTTACACATATGTATATACACTTGTGGACCTTATTACAATGCAATAAGGTGAAAAAGTGGATACATCTCTTAGTAGTCGACTGTACCTCTGTTAGTAGGATACACGTAATAAAATAACATTAGGGTTCTTTCTACTTTGTAAAACCGTATCGTTTTTGACATGTTATCGTATTGTCGACGTTATACCTAGGTCTTATTTATTTGATATATCTATTAGCGGCCGAGAAAAATAATACGAAAATATTTCAAAAGCAATATGGATTTACTGAGAATAATAGAGCCCCTGTAAATATAATAATATTCAGTCGAGTTCATTAATATGTGTACACTTTAAAACCATGTCACTTTAATGGCTGTGATAATTCATAATATGGCAATTTAAACATGACATTAAATAGGCAAGGTACTGAATGTACACATATTTATGAACTCGACTGTATCATGAATAAAACAAAGTACAAACCTAAACACAAGTGTATAACTACGCAAAGATTCAGGTGCTCTTATAACTTTCCCACTGAAATACGCCCCACTGAAGTTGTCACAATGGCGCGAAACAAAAGACCATCAAGCCAAAATCAAGCCCGATAAAACCAGCCTTGAAATACCCTCGAATCCTCCTCGAAACTTCGATCGCGAGGAACTCAGTCGATTTGTCAATCCATCCGCCCGGACACTTAAAATGGGCTGTAAAACTTTTAACATCCGACCTTAGACGGCACACTCACTGTAGTACATAAAACGGAATGGCTGGATCGAGTGTAAAACTTGTAGAGGAAAAAGGTCGACACTAAAACTAGCCTGGTTGTGGAAAAGAAAGCGTATCGTTACTTTAAAAAAACTCGTATCTAATATTTCGAGACGTATGAGTTTGAACTTAATTCTCTTCACGTTTAAGTTTGAAATCGTATATCACGAGATATGAGGTACTAGGTTTTTTCAAAGTAATGACGGTTTGCTACTACGTTTGTGACTATAGTCGTGCTTCGGGTTTGGAATCGAATAAGGGTTCTCAAATTGGGATTGGTCAGATTTGAATGCGTGCTCACTATTGATGAAAATATATGTAGGTATATTCACTCTTGCACCTAATTCAAATTTAATACATATTGTACTCGACTGTACTACATGGCTGTCCTGGCTTAGACGAAATTGTGTGCAGTATTTTTACAAGATAATAGCAACATTTAATGACGATTAAATGAATTGAATTGATAATTTAATAATAAGACGCGCTTTTGTAGTTTATAATGCTATTCTTTTTAGAGTTCCGTACCTCAAAACTAAAAAAGGAGCAAGTTTCTAAGTGAACGTATTCAAAAAATATTGCCATCAATGCCGCTTGATACGCGCTACACGCCAATAGATTAAAACCAAAAGGTACGTAAAAAACCCGCGCAAGAGCATGTCTGACCATGCTCAGCGTAGGGTTCCGAAGCCGTTATGAAAATGAAAACCAAATGAAAGTTTTGTGTACTACGGCTTCGGAACCCTACACTGAGCATGGTCAGACATGCTCTTGCCCGGTTTTTTTATGTTTGTGGTAACGGCATCAGAACCCTACACTGAGCATGGTCCAATATGCTCTTGCCCGGTTTTTTTATTGTGTTCGTGTTGTCGACAAGGTTTGTACACAAAAAGAAAATCGCACGAACCGGCAACGAACAACTAGTTTAATATAAAAATACGTCCGGAAGTTAGAAAGTTGTAAATGACCCAAGTTCCAATACAATTTAATAAAACTGAGCATTGTCTGGCAGACACAAAAAGACAAATTTATCGATCTTCTTCAGCATAAATTTTGTTAGAGCTGCACGAAACTCTATTATTGAATGGATTTGTATTCAATCGGGGTATATTCAAATCAGTCATTGTTATTTGTTAAAGGGCTCGTGCCTTAATATTTCCGAGGGGGACGCTATTTGAATCATACCTAGAATCGCATAATAAGGGTATATGATGGCAAATTTGGTCGGTTACCGGAGGGTTTTTGAATGAACCCTTTTAACTGATTGTATTTCATCTAAGCAGAAAGTTATGTTTTGAAGTATTTTTTTGCAATATGTTTTATTTTCTGTAGTAATCTTGTTTTAAGAAGTGAATGTGTTAGGTTCAGTCGACTACAGAAACATGTGATGGAACTAGTAATGGACGGAACTATGTTGGAAACTTGATTCTTATTTTATAATGATCATTAACGTTGACTTAGCTAATGGAATCAAATTGTTTAGGCCATACGCCTTGTACTAATATACCAGACGGCGAGGTAGACGCAGGTGGAGATGGTGGGACGACAAGGACGCTTTCCTAAAATAGGTATTGGCCAGACGTTGCAATGGACAGGGAGTTGTGGAAATCCAGGGAGGAGGCCTTTGCCCAGCAGTGGACACAGAGGCTAATATGATATAATAATTATTAATTCGGGTCCAAGTGCATTGAGAGCCCGCCTCAAGACGTGTCGTAAATGACAGTTTTCTATTTCTTGATTTTAACCAGACCCCGTCGTCACTGGAGCAAAATCATTGAAATAATGTCATAGGGCTGTCACACAGTACACATTTCGTGTACGTGTAACGTTTTGACAAATTTTGTACATATTTTACAAAATAAAACTTGTTAGGTTAGCATAGGTTAGGTTAATAAATTATTAAAAGGTTTTCGACATTACTCGGTTAAAAACTTCGTCGTATAAATCCTACTCTAAAAGATGTGACAGGTAAGTACTTCAGACATACTTCAGATGGCTATAATGTTCCACGTTGCTCTTAATTCATTTGTGATTTCAGCATCTCCATTATTTGGATAGTATAAAACCGCAGTGTTTACTGCGCCTTAATACATGTTTATTCGGAATAAGGATAAATATTAATGATGACAGTTATTATCTAACAAAGGATTTAAAAATTTAAACAGCTCTTCGCGGCCTTACTTAGATCAAACTGTTTTCACAAATATAATACGTGTACAGGTAGATTCACTAAAGCTGGCACGAAAGGAATGAACAAAACGGTTCACTGATGTTTGACCAAAAAATTATTGACAAATGTTCATTTGACAAACAACGTTTCACCAAATGATCATTTGGCAAACGAGACATTTGACAAAAGTATCATCTTACAAAAACTCACTTAGCAATTGATCAATTAGCAAACACTACACATGGTAAATGTGTTAAATAATAAAATGTCAATTGACCTTTTTCCATTTCACCAAATAATATGTTTCGCAAATTAAGCATTTGTCCAAATGTCAACTAAAGGACCCATATTTGGTTATGTAACATTTTGCATTCAACATTAGTTTCCCTATTACTGGGCAGAAAAAAAAACAACCTCGAAGGCCAAGGCGGGAGCTTTGCTCCCGCCTTGGCCTTCTAACCTAACCTATCCTTATCGGTTCTGCCCTGATTCGTCTTTGTGCAAATAATACATTGTACCAAACGTTTTTAGACCAATAGTAGTTTTGTCTGATAACTCAGTTGTTTAATGTTCAGTTTATCAATTAATCATTTATAAAATGTAAATTTAACTGTTGATCATTTGGAAAAGTAAATCATTTGTAAAATGAGTATTAGTAAAATGATCAAGTGACGAAACATTTTTTTGTAAAACGTTGTTTGTCAAGTGTCATTTTGTCAAATGACTTTTGGTCAAACGGCAGGACACCGAACAAAACTAATGGCACCTATCACTGTGTGAGTGCCGTCCTTTGAACAGATGTTCGAATTTCAAACCGAAAACCTGTTATTATTTTACTCACTTGTATACTTTCGTTCACTCATTCAATCCATTCGTGCCAGCTCTTGTGAATCGACCTGTAGTAAGTACCAACCCTACTTCAAGAAATAGAAATCTCGCATTCCATCTTAGTCCTCAGGGTTGGCAACGCATCTGGAGTCTTAGGAATGTGGTCTTAGCTTAACTTATTATTAGTTGGTCCGTGTGCTCGTTTGCCTTCCCTTAGAACATCTTGAGACGAGCATCTCAGTCAAGATGAATATCCAGCCGAAAATTCTTCAACAAACATGGCGTTAAATTAATTTAATGCCGCGTAATTCCTGCTACATGGCCTGGAAAATAATTTTAATGAACTATTCTCTGAAATGAGCCTGTAAATCAACTAAATGACTCGCAGTAATTAGTTTAAGTCATGATTCATGACTCGAATGAGCAATCGTGTGTAGGAATTTAGGATTCGATTACAGCGGAGCTGGGAAGTGACGGCTAGGATTACGAGTTTAATGTACTGTAGGGGCATAAAAGCATTTCAGTGGATTAAGTTGGTGCGTACTTTAGGAATCTAATTCATCCTTATCATTATTTTAACTATTATAACATTAAATACTATACTCATTTTGTGATTTATGATTAAAAATATGAAACTGTATTGTTTTGACATGTTATCGTAATTTGTCTTTACTGTCAAGTACATAAATAACGAGGTTGTTTGATTCGACAGCTGCGATTGCTCTGTGGTAACGTTGACAATACAATAAGTACAATAAGATATCAAAAGCAATGTTGTTTTACCGAGCAAAATACTGCCTCAGATGTAGTGAATAAACATACGACATCGTTTTTGGTCGGAAAAGTTTGTATTTATACGAGGGCTGCTACTTATGTATCCGGAATCTGGGATTCCAACATTTATAAACGTTATATCTGACCTCCATGGTAAAATTTGAACTTTTTTTTAATACTGGCCGCTATAATTTTTTTCTTATGTACGCTAGTCTTTTGTTTTTGGCGGGATCGAAATGTCATCTCGCTACAAGAATGGAACTCACTCGTGAAAATATTCGTGCTATGATTTATTATGATTTTCGGCGTGGTTTAACGCAACAACAGTGCATAGATCAATTAACTTCGACTTTTGATGATGAAGCTCCATCAAAAAGCACTGTGTACCACTGGTTTAGTGAGTTCAATCGTGGACGTAGTATGCTCACGGACGAAGTTAAGGAAGGTCGCCCGAAATCGGTCGTTGTACCACAAAATATTGAAGCTGTGCGAAAACTTATAATGCATGACCGTCATGTTACATATCGCGAGATAGAGGCGACTCTGGGCATATGTATGACGAGCATTAATAAGATACTACATGATCATTTAGCTGTAAAAAAAATTTGTTCCCGTTGGATCCCTCACAATTTAACTAAGGATTAAAAAGGGGCTCGCGTCGAATGGTGCAAGAAAATGTAAAAAAAAAATATCCGTGGTGACTCAAAAGCTGTTTATAATATCTACACAGGTGACGAATCCTGGATCTATGCGTATGATCCGGAAACTAAACAACAATCAACAGTGTGGGTGTTTCAAAATGAGCCGAACCCTACGAAAGTAACTCGTGCAAAAAGCACCTTGAAGCAAATGGTGGCCTGCTTTTTCGGTATTAATGGCCATGTGGCTACAGTGCCACTAGAGAATCGTAAAACGGTTAATTCGGAATGGTACATGACCCGTTTGCCGGAGGTATTTGAAGAAATACGTAAAAACAACCAGCGACGCAGAATTGTTCTTCACCATGACAATGCCAGCTGTCATACATCACGCGAAACGACTCGATTTTTGGAAGGTCAAAATATAGAATTAACGGGTCATCCGCCGTACAGCCCTGATTTGGCTCCCAATGATTTCTATTTATTCCCAAATGTAAAGAATAAATTTCGTGGTCAACGATTTTCGACCCGTGAAGATGCAGTCGACGCGTTCAAACAGCACGTTTTGGAGATACCTCAGTCAGAGTGGAAAAAATGTTTTAAAAATTGGTTTCAACGTATGCAAAAGTGCATCGATCATAAGGGAGAATATTTTGAAAAACAATAAAACCATATTTAGTCATATACGTTTGTTAATTTTTTCTATTCCGGTTACATAAGTAGCAGCCCTCGTATCATACAAATCCTAGAATGGTACGAAACCCCTCGTGTGTGAGTTCGTCACGCACTTAGCCGGTTTTTATATATATATTTTTTTATTATATTGGCAATAAAAACACACACTATGTTGTAATTTCAACGGTCCATCTTTTAGGTTTCATGAAATACAAGCCGCTGACAGACAGACGGATGGACAGCGGAGGCTTCGTAATAGGGTTACGTTATTAAACGTTAAATTAAATATAAAAATAAAATTTAAAGATCTTTTGGATATATTGTTAAATATTTTTAACGATTTTTAAAATGTAAATTTTATTTTCTAAGTTTTAAAAATACATTGAAATCTACCTGTTTACGACCAAAGACGTATATCGCCGCGCTTTCCTCGGAAATATCAATCACTATAGAATTCCTGGGCTGGATCGCGAATCAATCATCCCGAACCGGTTGGCAACGGGCAACTCTAATGTATCGGAAAATTGGATCCCGTCGCTCTAAGTTGTTTAAGAATTCCTCTTTATTTGCTAACCTTTTACTGTGAATTAATTTAAATATAATTTAAAAGGGTAGAGAAATAATAGTCTGGTAATTCATTTTTTGATGACAGATTTTTTTACAATTTATCAAAAATCGATAGTTATTTAGGCTTAAAAATATTGCTTTAAAACTTTAAACCCTGTAAGTAAATGTTAATATCAAAATCGTCTATGCTTCTTTTACCAGTGTATAATGTAACGATATATTGTTATTTACCGGATGATAATAAATTTTACGGTACCCAGAAATTGTTTCAATAGGTATATTTTGCGAATTTTTAGCCCTTCGAGTTTATTGCAAAACCAACGTAGCCTTAACTTAACCTACTTGTAAGGAAGGATAGTAATACATACATACATACATAATCTCACGCCTTCGTTCCCAGAGTGGGGTAGGCAGAGCTACAGAATTACAAACATCTCTAAAAACTTGTTGATAATTCTATAACCACAATTTGCACAATTAGGCTAAGATGTTTACCAGCGTATTAGTGACAGGTTGCAAGCCCATCGCCTAACAGTACTACAAGCCTTTATTCCCTTAGTCGTCTCATACGACATCCACGGGAAGACATGGAGTGGCACTATTCTAACTAATAATACTGCCCTCCTAAACAAAAATGCAATAACTAAATTCAATAGCCAAAGCAGATTCAACTCTCTTCTGTTTGTAACAAGGTTGCAATTTCTACAGATGTTTTGTCTGAGATATCGCCATTATGCTTAGTAGGGCAGAATAGTGGATAGTAATAATGATTTCTAAAACCACAAACTAGTTGTGAATTACCAATTGGTCCACAAGGATTAAGGAACTGACGGAATACTTTGCAATCTTACATCGATGTTGTAAAGTCGAGTTCATAAAGGACATGGCCCGTTTGTGCCCCAACTTGTACACGAATGAGACATATGTGATAAATAATTAATTAATTAATAATTACACGCGAGATTAATTAAATCTCTGTAAAAGTAGCGGAAAAAAGTAAGCAAAAAAAAAGATATTGCGTGCCGGAAACCACCCACTTGACAGTTGGGCCTGCACACATACGCGTGCCGGCGTGTTATTAAAAAAGCGGCCAAGTGCGAGTCGGACTCGCCCATGAAGGGTTCCGTGAAAGGTAAAATGCGGTTTACGATTTATAACGTATTAAAAAAAAACTAATTATTAGATCTCGTTCAAACCAATTTTCGGTGGAAGTTTGCATGGTAATGTACATCATATATTATTTTTACATTTATCATTCCCTTATTTTAGAAGTTACGGGGGGGGGGACACACATTTTTCCACTTTGGAAGCGTCTCTCGCGCAAACTATTCAGTTTAGAAAAAAATTATAATAGAAACCTCAATATCATTTTTGAATACCTATCCATAGATACCCCACACGTATGAGTTTGATGAAAAAAAAATTTTTGAGTTTCAGTTCTAAGTATGGGGAACCCCAAAAATTTATTGTTTTTTTTCTATTTTTGTATGAAAAGCTTAATGCGGTTCACCGAATACATCTACTTACCAAGTTTCCACAGTATAGCTCTTATAGTTACGGAATAAAGTGGCTGTGACATACGGACGGACAGACGGACAGACATGACGAATCTATAAGGGTTCCGTTTTTTGCCATTTGGCTACGGAACCCTAAAAAGGTGAATCCCTGGAGGCTGTATTACAAATTATTAAAACTTACAAGTACTAGGTAACGAAAGGGACAGAGACATATGACTGACATCACTCTGTACCTTTCGCTAGGATTTAATATGGCATACGGCCTCTTTGGACTTCAGACTTGGGATGCAAAATAGAAATAAAAAATAATATTGACGGTGGTTCGCGCCCTTTTCGCGCTATTAATAGAGCAGTTTCTTTTCAGTACTTAGCCTAGCTTTGGAAAAGACTAATCTTTAATTTGCATAGCACTGACATTTTGCAAAAGACAGAAAGAAAACACTAAACACAGATTAAAGACTAAATACAAAAATAAGCATGACGTTGCGTTGTGCTAATTGTGGGCTGTGCGTCCAACGTTTGATAAGGTTTAAGTTTCCAACATTGACCACATTGCAAAACATTATTTTCGAATGGTTAGGAGGCCACGTAGGTAGGTACCCAACTACTTAATAATATTTTTCGATTGACTCATTGAATCATCATTATTATCTTCATCCGCATCAATAATTGTTCGGTTATAGCCCCGATGTTGGGTTATAGTATAGCCCATTGTTTAGTCGGTCAAACGGTTTTGATCAAATGGGACTACTCTCTTCAGCCGGGTCCACACTTGTATCATTTCAGCGAATCGTATCTCCGTCAATTAGCACCTATGTGTGTCGGTGATCGTCATTTTTCACTCGAAAAGTTAGATCGCAGGGAAAGATTATGCGACGTCCAAACTATAGAAACGTTTAGTTACCGATACGGAATACCTAATGATACGATACGCTGTTCTGCCCCACTAAACTTAATGGCGATATCTCAGACTAAACACCTGTAGAAATTGCACTAGTTACAAACCGAACAGAGTTGAATCTGCTTTGGCTATTGAATTTACTTAGATATTGCATTTTTGCTTAAGAAGGCAGTATTACGATACGGCTTAAAGCCGGGCACTGACTTGATTCGTCTCCGCTGCGATCACGAGCAAACATTCTGAATTGAGCACGCTTATTCTATTCGTAGGTAAGTATGGACTCTCATTTTGGTGCATTTGTATCACTGGCAGAGTCGTGTAAAAAACGCGTTCCGTGCCTCACCTCGTACCTTAAACCCGTATTGTGACATGGACGTGTTTTGATACCTATTTTACGACTTACTTTACCACTGCTAAGTTAATTTTGACGTGTTTTTTTTTACAAGACTGCAAGTGACACCAATGCGCCAAAATGAGGGGATACTTAGGATTTACTATACGCGTGCTTGATAACGATACAAGTCTGGACCCCACTTATAAGCTAATCAAAAACAAATAAAATAGACAAGGACTGTCTAACTGCATCCAGCCGGAATATTCTATTCTATTCTATATCTCTGAGGCGCATGCTACGCACGCACACTCTGCACGTGAGCAGAGGCTACGTGGATTAATAATGGTTCTAGGCGTGTGTCACTGACGTCTTTTCGTGCGTTTGCCGCTGTAGGAGTCTGTAGGAGTATCTACAAACATTTAGTTACGAAGCGTACGAGTGCGTACGCCGCGGTGAAATTCCTCCTTTAAAGAGCGTACCTACAGTCGAAAGCACAAAATATCCAACCAACACAATTATCGCGTGAAATATATTTATATACAAATGTTATCATTAGTAATATCAGATGCGTGTAGATATTTAGACGTCTTGGGTTTATATATTTATTACTTTGGCTGTACATGCTGCGTATTTGAGTCCTTCATTTTGTTACATTTTACACAGAGCCTCAGAAAGGCCGAGGTTTTGTCTTATTGTAATACTTCAATAAAGCAAAAATGGCTTAAAAATGGTCTAAATAAATAAATAAATAAAATAGGAACCTGCAACTAAAATCTTACTTTTATAACAAACCTTTGTATTTTCAAACTTTTGTCAATCATTTTATACACTGTGCTGGTTGTCAGACAAAACAAGTCTTGTCGCTGGCAGTAATAGTCGCTTACGTTACTAACTGTGACATGCTGTGACATTGGTCATGCCATTTAAAAAGAAAATTGGATTGAAAGAAAATTATTTGTTGCTTACTACAATGAAATGCTATATCGTGGTTTACAATAATAAATGCTGTAAGTATTACAAGTTGTTAATGTTGTGTTTTACCACGGGACAAATTCTAATTGCTGATAGCCAACCTTCACTAAGTTGGAGAGGCACTTTAAGAAGAATATTTTTGATTTATGAACTTATATTGTTGTGCATTACAGCACAAAGGTGTTCACATATAAAGTTAGTGATTGTTAATGCGGTTATATGTATAAGCCACAACCAGCTCAAGGAAGCGACTTGGACCCGCAATAGCTGTTAAAGCCGAAGCAACTTATGATAAGTGTTACTTAGTTTTATATAAGACAACGCTTAGCCTACTTGGTAGTGAGTGACCCTGCCTACGATGCCAGCTGACCCGGGCTAGATTCCCGGAATTGTTGAATATTAGTGCCATAAGCACTAGTATTTGTATTTATGTATGTTAAATACTTATTAGTACAAAAGCGAACATATCCCTCTAGTACATTTTATCTGAGTCTGGGATGATTTCCTGTTGTAAGTTGGTTTACCATTGACTCTAGTAGGTATTCATACTAATACTGCAAATACGAAAGTTAGTCTGTCTGTCTGTGTGCCTGTCTACCTATCTGTTCGTCTATCTGTGAGTCCCTGTCTCTCCGTCTATCTGTCTATCCGTCTTTGTGTAGGTATATCACATTTACTTTTTCTTAGAATCTACCTATTATAAAACTGACTTTTTTTACATTTACCTAAAGAGTATTCATTTATGTATACACCGTGGGCTGCTAAAACCCGACCGATTTCAACCACATATTCCTGACTTAATTACAAGTAAATAATGTTATATGAACATAGGTCCAATTACGCATTATTTATTTTTTAACTTTTGTAACAAAATAAATCAATTAAGCTTTGCACTTCATTATGAAAATCGCGATTATTTCAAAAAATATGCGTTTTTGGACTACATATTGTACGACTTTTTTTACTCCATTTAGGCTTAGGAAGCTATGGTTAAAATCGGTCGGGTTTTAGCAGCCCACGGTGTATATGTATGTTCCGACCGTCTGTGTCTATCTGCACGTCGCAGTCACTTATCAGAAACTATCAGTTTTAATGTATGTATGTATGTCCCGTCCGTCTCTTTGTGTCTATCTGTATATCACAGTTACTTATCAAAAACTATCAGTTTTAATGTATGTATGTGTGTATGTATGTTCCGTCCATCTGTCTGTGTCTATCTGTACGTCACAGTCAGTTATCAGAAACTACCAGTTTTAATGTATGTATGTATGTATGTTCCGACCGTCTGTCTGTGTCTATCTGTATGTCACAGTCACTTATCAGAAACTACCAGTTTTAATGTATGTATGTATGTATGTTCCGACAGTCTGTCTGTGTCTATCTGTATATCACAATTAGTTATCAAAAACTATCAGTTTTAATGTATGTATGTATGTATGTATGTATGTTCCGTCCATCTGTCTGTGTCTATCTGTACGTCACAGTCACTTATCAGAAACTACCAGTTTTAATGTACGTATGTATGTATGTTCCGACCATCTGTCTGTGTCTATCTGTATGTCACAGTTACTTATCAGAAATTATCAGTTTTAATGTATGTATGTATGTATGTTCCGTCCGTCGGTCTGTGTGTCTATCTGTATGTCACTGTCACTTATCAGAAACTATCAGTTTTAATGTATGTATGTATCTTCCGTCCGTCGGTCTGTGTGTCTATCTGTATGTCACTGTCACTTATCAGAAACTATCAGTTTTAATGTATGTATGTATGTTCCGACCGTCTGTCTGTGTCTATCTGTATATCAAAGTGTCTTATCAGAAACAATCATGAATCATGAATACCTAATATCTTAATCTATAATCTTAATATATTTTCAATTTATATATAAATGAAAAAGATCAGTCATTAGGTATACCTCTTTAAGCCCCTACTGATTTATAAGTAAATAGTTCACAGATACCGGATTTTAATACTGCAGGTAATTAATTAATGTTAATTTTATTATTATCTCATAAGGCTTTGTAGTAAGGCTTTGTAGTACCTCCTACATGAGTCAAAATAAAATTGTATTATAGTGTGTATACAATTCGTAGGGAGGTAGTTATTCATTAGGCATAATATGACTTTTCTCAGACTAACCTATCTGTTTATCTCTACTCTTTCTCAAATCATTCCCGCACCGAAAACCCCGAGGTATGCTTATCATAAACTATCAGTTTTTATGTATGTATGTTCCGTCCATCTGTCTGTGTCTATCTGTATGGTACAGTCACTTATCAGAAACTACCAGTTTTAATGTATGTATGTATGTATGTATGTATGTATGTTCCGTCCGTCTGTCTGTATCTATCGGTATATCACGGTCTCTTATCAGAAACTATCAGTTTTAATGTATGTATGTATGTATGTATGTTCCGTCCGTCTGTCTGTGTCTATCTGTATGTAACAGTCAATTATCAGAAACTATCAGTTTTGAGCATGTATGTATGTATGTATGTTCCGTCCGTCTGTCTGAGTCTATATGTATGTCACAGTCACTTATCAGGAACTATTAGTTTTAATGTATGCATGTATGTTCCAACCGTCTGTCTGTGTCTATCTGTATATCAGATTCAGATTGAGATTTAGATTTCATTACTCAATATAACACATTATAAGTTACATGACCATCTCAAATTATATGCAGTTACATTGAGGTCGTCAGAAATACAATTAAATAATAATAGTAAAAGTAAAAGTCATACAAATACAAAGTAAATTAAAAAAAAAACAAGACATACAAAAAAGATCATGGTAAACACTTTATTGTACAAAAAACAGCAAATCAAATACAATATTTACAGAATTTACATGTCAAGTTCCATATACTCATTTACAGAATAGAGTGGGTTATCCAACAAAAGATTCCTAAGCCGGCGCCTTAACATTTCGTCAGATGGTTCGCGTTTGAGTTCGGTAGGTAGACGCTCGTAGTAGGTGGGACCGATGACGCGCGGGTTCTTACCTGCAAGTGCCATGCGACGAGAAACAGTTCTCAAACGCCCTGTGTGACGGAGTTGTTTGCCGATGACGTTTACTATTGCAAACGAAGAAATATTTGATCGGACAAACATAATGATTTCGAATATGTAAAGTGAATAGTGCGTCATTATGCGGTGCGCTGTGAAAATGCCCCGACAAGTATGTCTTGACTTCGCCCCAACCAACGTACATACGCACAGCAAGTTTCTGCATCAGCATTACCGTGATGGCATCCGTAGAGTTTCCCCATAAGAGTGTGCCGTACGAAATCAGTGAATGAAAGTGTGCATAATATACCTGTCTTAGAGCATCGTCAGTTATAAGCTATTTGAGCTTATGCAACGCAAAAACTGCACTACTCAATCTACCACACAACAGGTCAACATGGCACTTCCAATTAAGATTCGAGTCCAGACTGAAGCCGAGAAACCTACACTGATCGCATATAGGCATCGGACTGTTTGCAACGCACGGAGGAACAGGATCACTACGCCCCGAAAAAATCATGACGTTTGATTTTGTTATATTCAGGAGCAAATCGTTACACGAAAACCACTTCAATTGATCACATGCGTTATGAATTTTCCCAGCGAGCTGATCATACGTGCGCGCATCGCACCTGCGAACTGCACAGAAACGCCGGCCGTGATGCTGGTCGGAAGATCATTGACGTAGGCCAGAAATAGTCTGTTTCCCAAGGCAGATCCTTGAGGGATCCCCATTGTCACGGTGCCAACATCAGATTTGAGTCTCTTGCCGCCCGCAGACAATTTGACAACTTGTTTCCGGTCGCACAGTGATGATGTAAGTAGAAGGTGGGAGATGACCTGTATCCCATAATAGTGCAACTTATCCAAAAGCAGCTCGTGGTTTATTACGTCAACAAATACACATTCACTTATCAGAAACTATCAGTTTTAATGTACATATGTATGTATGTATGTATGTTCCGACCGTCTGTCTGTGTCTATCTAGTATCTGTGTATCACAGTCACTTATCAGAAAATATCAATTTTAATGTATGTATGTATGTATGTTCCGTCCGTCGGTCTGTGTGTCTATCTGTATATCACAGTCACTTATCAGAAATTATCAGTTTTAATGTATGTAGGTATGTATGTATGTTCCGACCGACTGTCTGTGTCTATCTGTATGTCACAGTCACTTATCAGAAACTATCAGTTTTAATGTATGTATGTATGTATGTTCCGACCGTCTTTCTATGTCTATCTGTATGTCACAGTTACTTATCAGAAACTATCACAAAACAACCACAGCGTGAAATAATGTTCGGTCTGCATTCTGCATTCGATCCAATCCAAGCCGTTGTCAAGAAAACAATGGCTAACCTGGCTCTTGCCATCGACTGCTATGTATTGCATATAGTGTTAAGTTTACGAAATATTCGATGTAGGCACTAAATATTATAAAATTCCGAGGTCACTGGTAATAATTGTTTTATAGATTTTTTTAGTACGTACCTGCGGAATTTGTATTATAATATATATCCTTTCGGATTTCTATTAAGTCTGTAAGTGTGTTAGTTACGCCTTCGCGGCTAAATTACTGATTCAGTTTTTTGATAATTTCTTACTTAGATAGCTTTAAACACCAGGAAATTATATGGGGTACTTTTTACATCCCAGAAAATTGTGTAGCTCCCGGGGGAATAACAATAAAAGAGCTCCACGTAGACCAAGTGAAACAAAAAGCTAATGATTTTATATAAGCTTTACATCTCTCTTTGTGTGTCAGTACATATAAGCTGGAGCCCTTATTATTAATATAATAAATGCGGAAGTGTGTTTATTTGTTTAAATCTTCAGGGTTCAACGCCATAATTAAAAATTCAATGTTATGGTGTATAAGAGCTGATCTGATGATGGAATCGGATGTTGAAAAATGTTTGAATGTAAGAGATGAGAATCAACAATTTCTATTTGCGTCGGGGGTTGAACAGATAAACACTATTGACATCTTTTGGTTCCATACGTTAGTTCAGTCAACGAAGCAAAAATAAATGCAGTAAATCGTGAAGTCTGGTTATTATTTAGGTGCTGTAGTAGGTAGGGGCGACCCCCAAAATATAAACATACTAAAAGTCCCCAGTCTAGGACCGCGTGCTTACAGCAAGAGAAGGGTTTCAATGTTCTTCTTTTGGTTTTTCGTAAATATCTCGAATACTAAGCTTCCTAGAAACAATAAAGCTTATTAATGTTTTTACAAAATCATATATTTATTTGTTGTTAAAGAGCAAAAGAAAAGAAAATATACAAGGAGTAGGTAGGGGTAGAATACCTAGGTATACCTAATGCACTTATTTATTTGCCAATTTCAGGCGTTACTTGACTGAGCTACGTAGGAGCTTGGGTTGTTCTTGTTTCTTAGACTTATCGTTTTTTTTAGGTAAACTGAAGCGGCCAACTGACATGACTTTTGGATTTCAAAAAGAAAACAGTATGAAGAAGACAGTATTTAAAAAAAAAAGTTAAAAAAATAATTTCAAGAGAAGAACAAAACAACTTTCAATTCCTAATACTTATTTAACATCTGACCACCTTGATCGGCCCCCCAAGGGTTTGTCAAAATGAGATTCACTGACGACCACCTTTGTGAGGGCTCGTTATAAAACAGTGTTTTCTGAAGACCAGCATTCGGTTCAGGGTGGTCGCTAGGGTGGTCGTAATAGTCTGAGTGTTTTTAGAAAATCAACAATCATCTTTTGCAGGGGAGACGGCACACAAGAAAACATTAAAACAATAATATGGTCGTCTTACACCGTCAGTACCGTCATGTTATAAAAGTATTATTTATTTTCTCTTGTAATAATTCTCACACGGTTTCCTGCAGAACTACGCATGCTATTTTATATTTAAATAAATAAATATAAGGGGAAATTCGTACACAAATTGAGTCTAGTCCCAAACCCAGCTGTATGCTTTAGCTATGCAGGTATTAGATAACGATAAACATACAGTTATGTAATTAGTCACGTTATTAATGGGGAAACACGAAATGGCAATGCTGCAATTCAAAAAACAGGACAAAGCTAATTTTTGTTAGTTACAAGTCCGATGTCTAGTATGATAATAAGACTCCCAAGTTTCGTTTATTCTTTGGAACAGGGGAGGGGTAAGACTACGAAAATGCAGTGCTGCAAGCCCCCCTGATTGGCTTATCAGTAGCAGCAGCATGATAAGCGACGCCTCGTGCTTAAGTATCTACTATGATCGATCTCCTCAAAAAACCTAAGCTCATCTGAAAGATCATCAATTTCTGTGTAAGAAAAACCACTGCTGGATTTATACATTGGAATTATAACTAAAAAAAATCCTGTCCCAGGTTTTTCGCATTGCAGCATTGCCATTTCGTATTCCCCCATTAATCATGTGACTAAATAAATAAAGGACGACCTTAAAAACGGGCCTACACAAGGTGCACAACGGTAATAATATGTGATTGATATTCAAAAACTGAAAAAATATATTCTCCCGTACACTGACGAATCGCACTAGTTTAATTTGTAAGTATACATCTTTCGGTCAATAAACTGTTACTTAACTCTACTTATCTTACCGCCGTGCTCAGAGTCATTTAAGAGACGGTTAACGTCTGTTCCTTTTTCAATTTTATGTCTAAAAAAATGTTCACCAAAGAACGCCCTAATCGTCATTAAATGACTGAGTATGGCCGTTAATGTATTATTGTCATATGTAGGTACCTACCTATAGTTTTTTCAATCCTTTTGCTAATAGTGCTGCTTGAACTTGGTGCTACCGGACTATCGATACGACCTTAATTTCGCTTGGTAATGTAAGTAAAGAAAACTAAATAAGTTATTGTACATGTTAAACAAACATTTACATATCGTCGGTTTAGGGGAAAAACCCATCAACTTATTAGTAAATTATATGTACTTAGTGAGTTTTTCCTCTAAACCGACGATATAACCAATTCACCTAACTTTATTTTAAAGGTTCCTCATTACTTTACATAATTGAACGCTGCTGCCCTAAGCTGTTACTGACCAGCATTTATTATCATACCATTGGCCACTTCGAACAAAATTCGATAATGCCTATCTTCCAAATTATAAAAGGAAACCGCCGGCCAATATTGGTATTTCAGGTTGTTATTGATTATCGCACCTGTAACTCACGATCAACCCAAACAGGGTCGACAGTCTATATAAGTACATATCTTTACAGATTTTGAATTGTCACACTTGTAGGTAAACTGTGTCTGTGGTGCCGTTAAAAATCGGTTAAGTCACACCGGGTAATTTTGAATAGGTACTCAGGGGCTCTATTCTACACAGTAAACCATATTGCTTTTGACATTTTATCGTATTGTTTTTAACTCGGCCTCTATTACTGCCTACTAAATAAGAGCTATCATTAGTTTGACAACACGATAACTGTGTCAAAAGTATGGTTTTACCGAGTAGAATAGAGCACCAGGTATCATTTAAACGGCCTTAAAAATAGCTTACGTAAAACTTTTTAAACCCCCGACAAAAAAAGAGGTGCGTTATAAGTTTAATGTAACCTTGGATGTGTGTACGTGTGTGTGTGTCTCTGTATCTGTGAGTCTGTCTGTGGAATCGTAGCTCCCACGCGGTTGACCTACAGTACGGGTCCGTTTATCCCACTAGTCCCATTGAGTTTTCCCATTATGGGACAACTGAGACGATTTCGTCCCAGTAGTAGTAGTCCCATGGGACAAGTGGCACTAATATATATATTTTATTATTGGTCCCAAAAGTCCCATTACCGTCACCACAGTATATACATATAATTTATTTTTTCTTTAGCTCTGTCGTTATTTCGCATTCCTCCTCATTCCAGAAATCAATTGGATAGTGTCGACGGCATTCCGCTATGGTGGAGCTCCTTTTTCTGGGTTGTCTTTCGGGCCTGCTGCAAAACTAACAAAACCTAAACCTACCTACCTGGGACTTTTAAGACCAAAATATTATTGTTACCTACTTGTCCCATGGAACTACTGGGATGAAATCGTCTCAGTTGTCCCATAATGGGACAACTGAATGGGACTAGTGGGATACACGTATTTTTAATTATAACGGAAGTTAGTTCAATCGGCATTGTTCTTAGCTAGGTTTTTTGCGTTCCGTAGTAAACAAGGCACCCTTATAGTTTCGCCATCTCCGTATGTACGTCTGTCCGTCTGACCGCGGCTTAACTTGGAGACTCTTGGTACAGTCAGCATCAAATATATAGACACAGTAAAACTTTCAAAAATATGTAAACATGACTCTGCTGCGAGGTTATAAGGGTGTATATATATTTATGACACTGAACGTACTACATAGCTGTGATTTGGCATAGTTAGATATAATACTGGGCGTATGTAAAACAAAAGGTGCCCTTGCTGAAGTAATGTCGATCGGCTAGGACATCACTTTCTTGCCATACTTAAGAAGTGCCGGCCGCTTCTCAAGACTTGCCGCACTAAATGACATCATCCTTCGGTTAAAAACATACTCGATTGAGGCCACTATTTTTGCCTACTTTACAGCTGCAGCACATTAGGCCACTAGTGCCGACCACAGCGAAGTCACTAGTGGCCGCCACAAGCAGCGGACGAGTTTTTAACCAAATTCAAAAAAGAAAGAGCTTCTATGTTCCACTATATGTTTTTTTAAATGTATATTCATCGACTCTCGTTCAAGTATGAAGATTAAGAAGTATACTTAACCTTTTCAACGCCACAGTAGGCTCTGGCCGTCAACTAAAAGTCGTGCCACTGCCGCCACGTCGGCGACAACCGACAAGAGTTCAAGATTAAAAGACTTTCTTTGGTAGCAATAAGGTGTAATTTGCATAGCATAGCAAACATGTTTGGCGTGTGGGTGGCACATTTTGTATTCGACGTATGGCGTTCAAAAAGTTAACTCTACTTTCGAGGTGGTCGGACGGGACCCGTGAGGAATTGAGGGAACTCCTCAAATATTATAGGCATACATATAACGATTTTAGTATTTTTAGTAACAAGTCTAACATTTGCATTCAGAAACTATCACTTAGTGAAGTGAAACTGTTGATGAAGACCACAGATGGCCACCGGAACTCCTCAACGGTACCTATTTCAAGGGTGGCGATAAGATATCTCGATTAAGATAGATGAGCGACTATAATGAAGAACATTTAATTGTTTAAATATAACTATGACTTTCCCGTTCTAACATTTTAAAGGAAGTTATTTTTTGTGTTTTCGAAGGCGATTTTTTTTGTTTCTTAAAACAATTTTTGATTTATGATTTTAGTGGGTTGTTGAAGGCGGTTTAACCTGATTGTCCGAGAGTTTAAATTGATATTAACGTGGATCACTAGTTAATAGTGGATACTATACGAACATTGTCATTATTTCATACACTTATTCATTTAAACTGTGAATAATACAACTAAAAAGATAATTTTACCTGTAAAACTTTTAATGAATGTAACAATTATTTCTCTTCTCTCTTCAACCTTTCGTCACCTAATGCTGAGTGAGCTTAAGCAGTCTCTCCCCCTATCTTAACGAGATCGTCAGTCCATCTCATTGGTTGCCTCCCAACGTTCCTTCGACAACTATTTTTTATTTACCAGTACCTAAATGCTCTAGTCTGTTAGCAGTTTAGGACTTTTAAACTAGCAGCGTCCCGCCGAGAAAGGGGTGGGGGGGGGGGGCATCTATATCACGGGTGCAACATGTGACGTTTAAAAATTACCAAGTACTTGTAAGTAGCAAACTGCTACTAATATGTTTTCGAGTAAGGTTTCATTAAATACTACATCGTCATACAAGTTTATCTAGTTGCACATAGTTTTTTTTAAGTACGATAACGCTTACGAGACTCTGTCGAGTCACTTCACTTAAACTATTGAAGATTGCACAGCGAGACTATCGCCGCAATAAACTCGCCCGTGTAGGTGACTCCTTACTGTTAACCAAATATTAGTAAAACGTGCCATATCGAGGACTACTGCTTTCTGCATCTGACCCTTGATCCAGCCATCTATCATCATAAGGAGAGACTTTTCTGTATGAGACCGTTCCATGACACAACTATTGAGACAATCATCGTCGAGTCAACATCCCACATGGCGGTTATCTCGTAATCCAAGTACTTGCTGAGCATGGCCTTCTCAGCCTTCATGAGATGGTGACGTTGACGAGCACGGCCCGGCGTTGAGATCGGTCTGTCAACTCTTATTATTTGCAGTAGTTCCTTGATAGTTGGATGTTTAAGGAACTAAAATCCTTTTTTTTTTCGCCCTAGTTCCTTCACAAGAGATGATTGACGTACTGCGACTTTTATTCGCCTTTGATCCATCAAATTAGTTTATTTATTTATTTATTTAGGATAACATAGATTTAATCATAAGGCGAATTATAATTCGGTTACCACAGGTTATACAAAGTAGTTACCAGAAGGAACTTTCTTGCAAAGGAACTAATGCGAAAAAAAGGTCTCAGTTGTTCCTTCAGGTCTTGTAAAGGAGCAAAAGCGAGGAAAAATCCCAGTTTGCAAAGGAACAAAGGCGAAAAAAATGTCGCGGTACTTCTTTCATAGTTCCTTCGAAGGACCATCAAAGGAACTACCGCGAATATTCCGTCAACTCGATATCAGGCTTATTGGCGACAAAAGTCTTAGTCCGTGATGACCAGTGATCGGAATAGGTAGAGCTAATTTGCCTAAACTTGATGCATATTCATTCAATAATGTATTCCCACCTCACTCACATATGAATGAATATGCGTCAAGTTTAGGCAAATAAGCTCTGCCTATTCCGATCTCTGGGGATGACAAATCGCTCTCATTAGAGCGCGGCACGACCATATTCGAGAAATGGCGCCAGTGCATACTCGTAGTACAGCACTTCGAACTTAACAAGACCGTATTAAATAGCATGTTGCTGATGGATAATCTTGGCTGCGAGGTTCCCCCTTTATGTGCATATATAACAACCGCTGGCCAAATGCGGACAACCGGAAATAATATGTCTGCTGAAGGACTTACCGGGGCAATGGCATGCTAGACAAAAAATCATAAATATATGGTAGGCTTGGGTCATGATGGTGCTTCAGCTGGCCCGAAGGGCCAAAACACCCAGAAATAGAGCCGGGGTAAGCATGAGGTACGGGGGTGAGTTACAGTAAGGGAAAGACTTGCCTTTTATATATCTCAGGTAAGTATTCACATTCTGGCAAGAGCAAAAAAGGGGTGCACGTATGTATGTACGTCCTTCAACACCTGACTCGTGGTTCCTTTACTATTGGTCCCACTGCTCTTCGCTTTCGTCAGATATCTTTTTTTTTTTCATAAAGGTAGGTAGATCAGGGTTGTTAGGTATGGTTACATGCCCCAAACCACCAAACCAAACCACCCTACAATACGAGCCCTGCCGCGAGGTAGGGCTCTGTCGAACAGCAGTGGGACAAAAAGCAGTGCAAGCACGAGTCAAGTCTTTCGATTGCCTTGACAGTACGAAAAATCTTTACAAGTCACCATTGCCCTCTTCCCGCACCTCATGTATATAGGTACCGGCTCTCAATTAAGTTGTATGCCTATGCATGTGACGTGATGTTAGCAGTAGACGGGACCCTCATATCCAGTGCGCCCTATCAAACTAAGTAGCTGCTTGACGTCGCCGTCCACAATATCCAAGTCTCTAACATTCACTGCGTGTGTATTGGTAAGCTACAACATCGGAAGGAGAGAGAAGAGATTCAATTAACCACCCCTCGTAAAATGTGCATGACCGCACACTTACTGACACCGAGTTTCATCTCGGTGGCACTAATCTTGCATGATTATTATTGATACACATGGAGCCAACAAGCAATACTCCGTAACCGTGCGAGCGCTATTGCGTGAATGCCCGCAACTTGCTTGTTAAATGCTTTCTTGCTCCCTGACGCTAACCATATGGTCGTTTTAAAAGGTTCAAATAATAATGTTTTGGATCGTTAAATTGACTATTACATGGCGAAAGAATGATAAAAATCGCTTCAGGCGTTAAGAAAAATAAAAAGATTTTTGCGCAAAATGTGGGCTACTTTGGTTTGTATTTTCTGACAAAAATAACAGTAATTACTAGAAAAACAACAAATGTTTTATTATTGACATTATTACACGTAACATATATTTTTCCGAAGCAATTTGAACAATCCGTTTAGGAGCAGTAGGCCTTCAAAGCGCCTTGCACGTTATGATGTGTTTTGAGGTTATGTAAATAATTAAGGATCGAATTACTTTTAAACCGCTACTTTATATGTAAAATGATATATACATATTGAAAGTATATATTTTTCGCTTTAATTTGAGATATAAATGATTGCTGTACATTCTGGGGCACAGCGCCATAGTAAAACGGGCCATGTCCTTTGTATACACTTTATTACCCTGTCTACTTAGTATCATGTTTAAACTGCCATATATGAATTGTCATTTCGATTAAAGTGACAAGGTACTAAAGTGTATCCATATTTATGAACTCGACTGTACGTCGCACAGAACTCCCGCTGTATTTCCAATCGGTTTAGCCACTCCAGATCATTGAAATTCGATATTCAAATATCTTCAGAAACAGATATCAATATCTGCGGCCAGGACGTATTGAAGTCTTCACCTTGCAAGATTTAGTAAGTGAGCGGGACGGAGATATACGAGTGTTAAAGCGTTGTTCTTTTCACTGCCAAGCATTTTCTGACATTTTAGGCCTCTGATCGTTGGCAGGCCTTTCAAGACCTTTAGGAATAAGATCCCTCGTAACTCTAACATGGCTGCTGACTCAGGCGTTTTTTACGCAGGAATCATTCAGTTTATGATATCGGAAACATATTTCTCTCTGTAGATTGGCGCAGGTTGTGATATGGGTGGAAGGCAAGCTTTTACTATATTACTTTAGTGGTTTGGGTAAAATATTGTAAGTAATCTAGTGGTAAATTTATAAAATCTAGAACTCGGCTATGCATGAATAGAAAAGCAAAAACGTCTAGCTTCGAGAAAACATATTTCTTTTAGAAAAACCAAGAGTATCAAGACTATCAAGTATAGATGAAGGAAAAATTGAATCGTTGGACTAGTTATCTTAACCAGGGTCGGGATTCTGGGCGGTAAAACAATATCGTATTTGATCTGTTAACGTATTGTCAACGTTTTGATAGCTCTTATTTACTTGGCACTAAGTTCAAAACAATACCAGGGTCATACACAGATTTAGGTTACCGTCTTTCCTGTGGACATACCCAAAGTTAAAGTTTATAAGGCCTTATTTTCTGGCTGAACTCACATCCTCATAAGCGGCGTCAGGTCTACTTTATTCCTAGCAAATAAAAACATAACTTATATTCACAGAAACCTTTAACTATTGACCACAGGAGAGACAACTTTTGTTTCTACGAGTGTGTATGACCCACCATAACAAGTCAAAGACGATATGGTATTTACTTATGGCCCAGCCTCTTTAATGGTATAGGATACCAATATACAAAGTCATTTTTAGCATAATCTTTGGTTGGTTATTAATAAAATAACTACCGTAAAACGGGGTGAGTAGGGATTAAGGGGTGAGTAGGGACACAACCTAAAATGAAGCATATGTTACTACTAATAAGACTGAAATTATTTCCAATAGACGTAACGTTATCGTCCATTTAATACTTATTCTTATTTGTAACAAGTTATGACTTATTTTAGGTTGTGTCCCTACTCACCCCGTTTTACGGTACTACGACTAAAGTTGAAACTATAATCCGTGAGACAACTTTGATAGATAAAGGATTCATGGCAATTAAATCACTGGTAAGTAATTTACTAAGGTGAAGTCAGGAATAAGTTGTCAAAGTTGTCACACAGATGATTTCGACTTTATACAGTAGTTCGCAAAGAATATGATATACAGTATTCAATGTTGCTATGTACCTACCTACTTATATTTCAAACAAAAACTGAACATAATGAGAGCAAGAAAAAAAGAATGCTTTATTGCCCAAACAGCTTTACAATTATGATAATGTGAAGGTATTAACGAAAGCAACGTTTCTTAGAAAGACATAACTTATTCACCGTCCCATTTTTACCGTTTTTCCCAGAACATCTCTATGTAAATGAGCACGGAAACCGTTACGCACCATTCGTCCCGTAATTCCTGTAATAGAGCGTGTGTTGCCAACGTATTTTTTCGATTATCCCCGCGGCTGGCGGTGAAATCTTACAGCTATCGATCTGCCTCATTTGTATTCCGGATGTGATCTTCTCAAAATCAAGGAGTATGTGATTCGATTTCTATACTGTTCGGTATCAGTGTAGAGTTGATATTACCGTTGTGATTAAAATTAAAATTATTCCCAACTAACTTTACATCGAGGCTCCGTCCGCATAGTTCTTTAGCGTTATTCCCTAAGGAACTGTCCAATTTTTCAGACAAAAAGTAGTACGTCATCGAGCTATAAACTAGCTCTGTACCATATTCTAGGTTGATCGGTTGAGACGTTGACCGTGGAAGCGGAAAAAACAAAAAACACACATTTATAATTGTAAGAATGAGTAAGAATTAGGATTAGATACTGTGCTTGATGCTGCTGAGTAGAAAGAAATGGCTAATGATCATGGTGATGAAGAAATATTTAATAATATCTAGTGAAACTTGCACTATCTGCTCTGCAATTCCAAGACCACAAATGCATTGCCAACCCTGAGGACTAAGATGGAATGCCTTTACGCTTTTTTTTCCTTCTCCTTATCCCCGCATCGAAAAACAATGTGAACACTGCTGCTTGTCGCTAGGCTAAAGGATAACTTGGAAATAGCGAGTACACATTAAATTGGTGGTGTATTAACAAATTTTAAAACCAGGCACAGGTTCAATGTCAATATCGGATGTATTCTTCATCGGATGGAAGATTATCGACTAAAACATAGACTACTGGTTGACCCATTAGCGTATACAAATCAAATGCCAATGTGTTCTCGACCTCTTTGTTTTACTTGGTCATACTCGTATCTCGGCAGCTTATCAACAGCGTGAGTCAAAAATTACGTAGATAGATATTTGATTTTGGAAGTTTCCGGGGGTCTTATGATTCGCGTGTCTCCGGTCTCTTGGTTATAAGGATCTTGATTTACTTCTGCATCTGTTCCCGATGTATCAGCTCTCGCACATCCCGCGCACCCAATCGGAAACATCAATGGAGTGTCCCGGCGCGGCACATACTAAACGGCTGACGGGGACCGCGAATCACGCGCGGACTTGGCGCCGGCTTGTTATTAGGAAGGGTTATCAAACTAAAATGGTCCTTCTTTGGACGAGTGAGTAAGATTTTGAAAGGCACACGACTCAGGCCACCTGATGGTAAATCTGTTCTCTTAAGCTAATGAGCAGTATCTCAAAATCAATTACCAAAGCAGATTTAATTCTCTTCTGGTAGTAATAAGGTTGATATTGGCCATAGGAGTTTTAGCAGAAATGGGATCTGAGACCTTAGAAATTTGAATTTTCAAGACTGCAATCCTGAAAGACCAAATATGTCTTAGCTAAACTTAAGGACTAAAATGGAATGCCTCTATGCTAGTAATTTAACCGGTTGTTTTATCCCCGCACCAATAGTGTGAACAACAATGGTTAATACCGTCCATAAAGGCCAGGGACGGTTCTTTATTTTTTGTTGAGCTGTTTCCTGTTAGTTTATTTGCTTTACCTCTGGATGATCCAGGCAGCCTAGCCAAGATGCGAACACTGTCAATGTTTCTGTTTTTAACCGACAAAAAAAAACAGAGTTATTGCCTAATGCACTCACAATCGCAATCGTTTTCATTTTGACAGTCCGAAGGTGAGTTTGCATATAAAATGAAAACCGAAACAAAAGCCGATTGTGATTGCGATTGCGTTAGGCAATAACGACACAGGTTCTGAATTCGTCGGGCTCTTTTTTATATATGTTTCCAGATTAGTCGACCGCTAGACCGTTTTGTTTTTTTTTTCTATCGTTTTGATGTATAGAGTTGACATAAGCAGTCTACTTGATTTGTTATCTGCTTACGATAATCTTACGAGTATAAAATTATGTCGATTTTCGAAAATCGTTTATAGCGTTCTGCATCTTGACTAGGCCTACACCATAGTATCCAAAGCAATGCAGTTCATAAAAATACCGATCATTCCTGAAAAAAGTTCAATTGCCTAAAAGCAATACCTACCGTAGGCTCTGTATTAGCTTATTCGACGCGCGTGAATGATTCAAGAGGACTGTATTTAATATTTAATTTATAATCTCTCCGATGCCATTTTATTGCAAGACCCCTATAAAAGTTCCATCCCTTTACGACGGCCCAGTAAAGTTTGTCCTTGCTTTACCTTATGTGATTAAATTATTTATTCCGTGTATCCACTTACTTAGACACGGAGCGGTGACCTTTTTCCTCGTAATCTACTCCCCCTGTATGTTTAAGTTGTCACTATTTATGATAATATTAAATTTACTTTTGATCATGATTAATATTCAATTCATAGTGTAATTACTAACTAATGGAAAACGAGAATAAATTTTGATTCATCTAGGGTCTAATGTTTGTTTACTTTCTTGTTGATAGCATGAAATGGTCATACGCACTCGAAAAAACATAAGTCGTCGTTCCCGTGGTCAATAGTTATAGGTTTGTGTTAAGTTATATTTTTATCTGATAGGACTAATGAAGACCTGACGCTGTTTATGCGGAAATGGGTTCAGCCAGAAAATTAAGCCTTAAAAACGTTAACTTCGGGTATGTCCACGGGAAAGACGACTACTTAATCTCTTGACCGCCACCCTACGAATGAAGTGTCGTGCTCTGTACGCCACGGAACAAACCGTCTAGTAGCTGTAAGGTCTGTTCATCCTTACCTGTCTTACAACTTTCTAACCTCAAAATGAACCTTTTTTTCGCTAAAAGAGCTATTTTAAACAAAATAAAGCAATCACAGACAATACATTGGCCAAGTGATGTCCAAAATGTTAACTCGGTTTACTTTATTTACGATAAAAGAGCTGTTTTAGCCAAAAAAAGTTTCATTTTGAGGTTAGAAATTTGTTTACTATATAAGACAAGTAAGGATGAACAGACCTTAAATAGGAACTTTAAACTCCACAGTAGGTTTCATTTCAAGTTGAATCTTGGTCATGTAGAGGACGTTGGCGTGTGAGCCTTGTCATTGGCTGTTATTGACTGTGGCGGTCAAGAGTAGCGTTGAAAATAGTCCGGAATAAATCCGGTTTTTTCCAAACAACTCGTTTTTTTCGGATTTTTATAGAAAAAACAATTAAGTTTTCTGCTCTTATTTTAATCTATATTCGGCCTTATTTGCATCTAAAAATGAGCGACATCAACGACATGGAGGCAGAAACAATTAAAATAGGTGGGATTTTCATTACCTATTTATTCCTTATCCTAATAAAACCAGAAAAAAACCCGAAAAAACGAATATTTCTGAAACTCGATGAAAAAACATTCGAATTTTCCGGAATTTTCAACGCTAGTCAAGGGGTTAAAGTGTATGACCCGAATGCAGCTTATATAAATAAAGTATTATAATGTTGAAGAAATAACAGTCAACTTTTACAAACGGTATCAAAACTTTATTGAACAAAAACCCAAACGATCTAATTCCAATCAAAGTACTCGATATGCGAGCAGGAGTTGACGTCACCGCAGTGCTTGCGCTCCCTTAGAGCAGGACAGTCACGGCCGTTGTTCTGTTTCGCTCGCACAACAGTTCTGCTCCTGAACGTGTCTCCGAAACCACAGGTCACTGAGCATGGTGACCACTCACTCCAATCAGAGACCAAACAATCGTCAGCTGAAAATAATACCCAAAATTACTTACTTACTACTAGCAAACTCTAATCTTATAAAAAATAGGGGTATAATCAACCTCATACGGGTCCAGCTGAAAATCAGCGCAGCACCACTCTGAGCTGACTCACCGTTTCGGATATTTTTTCTTAATTAGTTAAATAGTAAACTTTTGTTTTTTGATTTCTCAACTGTACCTATGTGTTTTTTGTTTTTATTTAATAGCCGAATAAATGATTCTTTTTTATTCTATTCTGTTCTATTTAAGGGACAATCTCAGATAATTTGACCTAGTCCCAAACTAAGCTTGTACTATACAGTGTGTCCTTGAATAAAGCGCACAAACGAATAGGGATGAAATTAGGCAATTTCACCAAAAAAAAGAAATTAAAAAAAAAACATTTTTTTTTTCAAGATTTAAAAAAAATCGTTGATTGTTGCGTGTGAATCCTATCAGAACAAAGTGATTTTTGCAGGTGCACACTGTATATGGGTCCTAGATAAAGAAGTAAATACAAAAAAACACCCAAAACTCAGAAAGAAATACTCGTGCTTGTTACACAAATATTTGCAGTTAAGCACCAGGGATCGAACCTGGGACCGCTAGCTTCATAGGTAGCACTATAAGCTAGCCAGCCTAACCGCGTAGTCGTTCGGATGGGAATTTGCGAAAAGTATTTGATTTTCGAGCACACAAAATGTCTAATTAATCAGTTGCTCGAAATTAGAGACGATAAACATTGCCCTACTTAATATCTTACTTATTTTTAATGTGTTAGTAATGTCGAATGTAATATTGAAGAGATGTTTAACCACGAATATGAAATTAATCAGTTCTTACATGTAGTTTATCTGACGTTTCTAAAGCGGTTTACAAAATATCTCAACTACATTCTTTAGTTGCTATCAAAGTGTTTCGTAAGTAAGTAAAAGGATAATTATGATCTAGAAACTATGATTCGAATAATAATACGCGACATACATGTGATCCATCCCTCATACTAAAACATTGTAAATGCGAAATCAACTTTTTGATTGCTTGATACGCTTTTCATCTATCAATTTAGAAGGAAAATAGCTCGAACCCTGGGGTTGAACAGTCTAGTTGAAAGACACCTTTGGCTTTTATTACAATGCAATAAGGAGAAAAAATGGATACATATCTATGGCGAGAGTGAGTGGAGATGCCGGTAGGGGACGCCCTAGACGTACATTACAGTGATTATGATAAGATTCGCGATGTACTGAATACGGGCCAGATCCATGACGAGGTTGATGAATATTGAGGAAGCGAAAGTTGTGACCGGTGCCCTTGTCGTGACATAGTCTCTGCTTGCTTACGTTGAATCGTGTTGACCGCGTGGTGCAGACGTGACCTAAAATGGCGCGGCAGGTGCTTCCCCAAACCCAGTCTGTGTCCCTGAGCCACAGCTAACACCACGTCATCCATATTCTTCAAAGAACTGTCGAATTCTGCTTCCGTTGTTGTCCTGAAAGAATATGATAGCACCTCGATTTATCTTATTGACTTTATAAGGTACTAAAATTTATTGATTGTATGGCCAGATACTTTTTTGTGGGCTGTCTGGATGGATCGATGAGTTTTTTCTTGTTGAACATGTTTTATCTTGGGAAATCTTGGCATTACTTACGTAGTTGGAGCACGCGTTACTACAATAACGTGATTATCAGGTAAGTCCGGTTGCGGAGTGCCAAAAGGTTCCTCTTCCAAGTCTTTGAGTTCATTAATGGCACTTTTGGTTGCAACTTCTTCAAAAGCGTTATCAGGAAAATGCCTTAATTTGGGAAACCCTTTCTTTTCGTCCTTCTTTTTCGATTTTTTCACTAATTCTTTTCTGACTAAATTGTTGATGTCTCTGGTGGAATACGATTTGACCTGAAATTATAATATATTATATTGAACTAAACAGTGAGTACTTACCTGACCCACTATTTACTTCAGCATCTCGTGAAACTTCTCAAGCGTATCTGTGACCCATCATCTTATCAACTTTCACTTCATCGATTATATCATTACATCGAATTTCATTTTATTGAACGCAATTCTCTGATATCTTAAACATTTATTACGTAGGTTAGGTTTAGACTTGTGAGTACCAAAAAACCTCATGTGGCGGGAAATAAGTTTTTATGAAATGAAGATTCTGCGTATTTATACAGTCGATTGAAAGATGTTTCGATAAAATAATAGGTACCAGTGAATGAGGCATTATGGCTATGGAAAAGATAAGCACATTTGAAATGTGAAGAATAGGGGATACTGGTTCAAAAAAACAGACCATGTAAAACCATCAAATTACAAACAGCAGAACCCAATCAAAATAAAACACTATGTTGATGAGAATACGACTTGTTTTTTAAGGTTTCACGGCAACTGTAAATCATGCTCAGTTTGTTTTTACCTTAGTAAACTCTACTTTAGCGATGGTCGGTAACTTTTTCAACAAGGGGTAGTAGAATCCCGAGGCCGGGTGGTTTGGGTGCCGGGGACTGTGCTTGAATACCACTTCAGGAGGTGTGGTGTCCCAGTGAGGAGCAGTGAAGGTCAGACCGCTGGCAGCTCCAGCGTCTAGAGGATCTAGCTGTGAAGTCAAATATTAGGTCTTAGTATTATTTCATATTCTTAGTGTTCTTTAATTTCTAAACCTTACACAGTAAGATGTGTTAAAATGTGTAAAACATTAGGTAAAACAATGATTTAAGTTCGATTTTAATTCAAATAGTTATAAACACAACGCAAAGGTCTTTATGAAGACGTTATTATGGTTATGCCAAACATATAAAATGTAAAAAATAACGTTTAATCGATCCAACTGTGTAACGTTCAAAGAGTATTATTTTACTCTAGTTCGCTGTGTGAAGGTTGGGACTTGGGACCACCTTAAAATTTAATTTTGATGCTGGAGCTATTTTAGATTAAATGCGTAATTTAATTGCTAAATGATGGAGGTTAGGTTAGGTTTAATTTATAAGCGACATCAACGCTAAAGTATTCTATCCAAACATTGCATTCGAAATTTTGATCAATTTGGAATTATGTAGTTTACTCGTGAAGATTTTACAATTTCTCTTTGTATTTACTTACGTCTAGCGTAATTTCGTCTATCCACGATGAATCAACACACAAGTTAAGGCTGTCCACTCCGATGAACCAGTCAGGCGAGGGTATGATACGGGCCATTAATGAAACCTGGATAAAAGAAAACTAAGCTTAAGATCTTAAAAGAAACCTGAAATGGTGTTTGTTGGTTAGTGCATCACTTGAAAACGGGTGGACAGATTAGTTTTTTTTTAAATGTTTGTCTGATAATGTCCGAATATTGTTATTAGGGTAAAAAATGGGAATAGTTACCGGAAATAAAACAACAGTACACCTCTCGGGTCAGCTAGTATGTAAAATATATCTATATAAAGAACCTCCAACATAATTCACTTTATGATTGGAGTACCTAGGTAAATGTTGTTGTAGTGCAGTGCGATAGCTCTTAGAAGGTGCCTCGGGTTTGTATTTGTCTCTCACTCTCTCACATACGCCCTTTTTATGAGCGAGTGAGAGAGAAGTACAAACCCGAAGCATCTTCTAACTGCTCACTGACTGTACTTATTCGTAAAAATATTTTCAAGGCGAAGATCTCTGCAAAATATATTGAATGCTACTTGAACATTTTGTGAATTGTATCAATATTTAATTAAATAACTGCAAAAAAAAACCTACACAGTCCATTTTATCAACCAATTTTTGGGATGACGGTATATTGTTTTACCCATTGAAAAAAGGCCCTAGCATAATGTTTTTTTGGTCAATCAACAAAACAATTTCTATCTATATACGATTTACTTTAAATTTGTTTTAAAAACATTATCTACTTCAATTAAATTTAATATTAAGGACACTTAAATCCCTAACAATATATTTGTTCACTTAAATAAATTAACGCTTCGCTTTCGCCATATCCCAATGGACGGCCCCTCAAAAGGTGTCTGGCGTAATTATTTATGTAAATTGCGTATTCCAGTCAAACTATCAAATGAACCCACGTCAGGCATTCGGCGGGCAGAGGGCCGAGTCCGATATAATTATTAACGTTGATATATTGGGAGATAGATTAAGTTGGGTTTGATAAATTGGCGAGTAAGATTATTGAATTTCAATGATATCGTTGATTACAGTTTTGGAAAGGCTTTGCACATTTATTTACTGTCCTAAACCGCACTATGCGTATAAATATTTTGTATTTGACACAATAAAAGCTCTCTTAAGTCAACCAAAAGTCATTAATTATAATTACGAAGGGAATTAGTCGAACTAAAGTAAAATTGAAATAATTTCACGCGAAAATCACATTAAAAGTAAATTTTGACGACAATTTTCGGGACAAAACCGTTTCTGGGGGCCTAATATGGCTGCCGCTTTGTCGCGTGACAAAATGTGGATCCATCACTTTCTAAAATTAAATAAGCACGAGAGTGACGGATGCTTTTTCCACATTTTGTCACGCGTTAAACGCAACCAAACTAGGCCCGCAGGGGGCCTATTATAGTCGTGTTTATTGATGTGGGTAAGAGTGGATAAAACATCTGACACTTTCTGACCAACATGTAAGTGCGAGAGAGACGGATGCTTTATCCACCGCTATAAAGGCAACTATTACCCGGGCCCAGCAATAATGATTTCTAGATGACACCGTCTTTGCTGTGTTTGGGTTCTATCGCAGAACCCCTCGCTACCCTCGGTATTGTATCCTTAGGTATAAATTTCTCGTTGTTACCCTAAATAAATACTTGTAATCGCGCTCTCTGTTGATTCAATCCGCTTTTGAATAAGGTTCTATGGAGATGTAGGAAGCTAACCAATAGAGAGATCTCTAGATGTGGGTGTTATGTCAGGGGAGTGAAGTTTGTTGAGATGAAGTTGGAAGTTGTATTTTTTTTATGGCATTGGGTAGGCGAAAAAAAAAGGCAAACGCTCCTTCAGTAACACTCACCAAGCTATGCTCTCCATCTACAAACACCATATTCTCCGTCTCCCCTACCCCACTCTTGATCGCGGGTGCAGAGAACTGGTCGTACACCTTCGGCTCCTCATCACCTTCTTCCACCAGAGGGTCCAGCTTGCCCGAGACTGCGAACTGATGGACGGACGGACGAGCGGTCTCTCCGGCACGGTAGAGCGCATAGGAAGTTTTGTGGGATTGACCTGGGGAAAGGACAGTCAGTATTTAAAAAAAGAAAATAATGTGTATAAAATTGTATCGCTTGACAGAACTCCGGCAAATTGATCTGGAGCAATCTGTGTTTAGAAATGAACCACAGAGTTGATTTCAAGTTCAATGTTCTTTGTGCAAAAATCAAAGTTTGGCACCATTGTGGGGCACTCACGTGTGGAAAGTAATTCAAAACGTCCTATTTACGGGACACATGCATTAAACATGTACAACTTGGGTACACTACAGAATTTCGAAGAGTCATAATTCCGTATTGTCATAATTCCGAACGCAATTTTTTTGATAGAGGACTTAACTTTTTGCTATCCCTTATAAATCAAACCTAACCTAAGTATGACAATTAATTCAAATTCAAATCGTTTATTGCGTTCCGTTATTCCGTATATTCAAATTCAAATCGTTTATTAAATTATGCATTTAATCTAAAATAGCTCCATCGTAACATAACTTTCGGAAAAATGGAAATTCGGACAAATGAATATTCGGAAAAAAGTAATTCGGAATTATAAGGTGTTTGCGTACAACTTATATAAAATAACTAGAGGTAGGTATATCCAGACTAGTATACAGGGTGGCCGGAACATTGACGTCCAAAAAAAAATCTAGGTCCCTCGTGTCGTGGGGTATCCGAATCACCCCCATGTATGTGCCGCGATTTTTAGTATTTTCAGAGATATTGATCATTTTAATCAGAATTTTTGTAATTTTTCCTTATGTCCATGTTATGAAAAACCCTTCATGTATTATTTTAATACTTTTTCATTGGTTTCTTACATTTATAGAATAATTATGAACTTAGGATGTTTTTAAAACTACATGCCAGCTTTTTTTTCATGATGACTTTTTGTGTAATCACACAAAGTTACTTTCTCTATACTTATTGTACCCCATGTTTGTTTTTCACCTAGTATGGACAAACAAACTTTGTGTGATTACACAAAAAGTTGTCATGTTGTTGTGTGTTTTAACACCGTTAGATTACTTCGTTTGGGGATAAGTGAAAGATTTGCTATACAAAAAGCAATACGACAACGTGGGCTGATTACAAACAGAATTGAGCCATATCATATCGAGTATTCGCCATAATAATTATGATAAGAAAATCAACATGCAGCGGACTTATTAAAGGATTGGCGATATGCATAAGACAAGAGGGATCACATTTTGAGCATTTAATTAATTAATTTGCAAAAAATATTTAATTTACAAAAAATACTCAACTGACTTCGGTAGTGTCATGTATGTTTTTAATTTGATTAAAATGATTATTTTCACGTTGTTCCTTTCTTTTAGGATACTATTTTAGCTAAGAAGAATTATAATTTTTTGTTCATTCTTTCGATTGGCATCATAAAAACACAGTGATTTTTTTTCACATTTAACTGGGTTCGATTCCCAGACGAAGCATATAATTTTTAGAATATCTTCGAATGCAGTATTACTCACTTTTAAAAATAACATAAAGTCTTCTTTCAGTAAAATATCCTATCTACGATATTTAAGGTACTTTCCCTTCATGTCCCATAGTCTTGGGACGCCCTGTATAGACGACTACAAAGAGATGTATCCATTTTTGGACCTTATTACAATGCAAAAAATAAAACAAAATAACCGGTCAAGTGCGAGTCGGACTCGCGCACCGAGGGTTATGTAGCGCCGCACAGTATGTATTATGTTTTGGATTGGATTTGAATTCAATTTTGAATCTAATCCGCGCGAGCCCGATACCACTTGACCATTTTTTGTATTTGTTATTGTTTTTAGGATTTGTACTATAATTATACCAAAGATACCACGTACGGCCGGCCAAGAAAGTCGTCTACCAGTTTTGACAAAACTATCTGTGAGATCTTATTATCGCTAAGGTTGACACTTGCCACTGTCATAATATTATTGCAAGGGAAAATCGAACTTGTTGTATCATGACGTGCAAACGAACTTCAACCGTAGGGTGGTAGACCACATTTTTGACCGACTGTACCACGTACTAATACCACGTACTTTTTTACATTTTTAGAAAACAACAAAAAATCAAATACATTGAAAAAAAAATTTGGTTGTTTAACTTTCCTTTTTTATTTATTTATTAGTAAATCCACCGTAATAACATATAGTTCGTAAAAAAATTGTCTATTATGGTTCAAAAGCTCTTCAAAGTAAGGACGGACGGACGGACAGCGTAGCATAATAATAGGGCCCCGTTGGGCTCCCCTCGGGTACCGATCCCTAAGAAGTGGATACACCTCTTTGTATTCGACTTTACATAATATATTTCTATATTGCACAACACTATAATAAAACCCAATAATAATCTCATAAGCCCCAGTGCGCAATAGGAAGTACATTACCAAGGCAATTTAATTTGCACTGTATTGCAATAGCAATAAAGTTTCTTTTCCTTTCTTCATAAATTAAAAATGCCATTTTCGAGCAAACGTAATTGAACTTTATTGCCTTGATGGTAGATTCAAAGTCCCATTGATAAAAAACGGCGGGTCTTACGAGGATAATATGTGGCAGTATCTATGTAAAGGGACCTTATTGTCGATGGCGCTTACGCCGCACTGCGTCACGCGACGTTGTATTTATATCGGAGCATCTTTAATAATGACGGAAGCGCCATCGACAATAAGGTCCCTTTTCATAGATAAAGTCACATAATGTTTGAGACTAAGTTTAAGACGTTAACCTTTATCAGGCTCATCCGCCTGCGATAACTATGCAAATAAAGCTATTCGCCCTTTATGGCCGCTTTGTCCTAATTATAGCACGATGTTAACTTAAAACAAGCTTAACGGCGCTGTTAAATTAAGTCGATCTAAAATTAGCACAAGGGAGGCTGAATACGTTTTAATATAGGAGATAGGAGCAATGATAATGTACAGGCCATTACAAAGAGGTCTATCCAATTTTTCATCTTAGGTATTGCTTTTTAATAAGGGCTAAAAGTGGATAGATATCTTTGTAGTCGACTGTATTATGGGTCAGATAACGAAAAAAGCCGGCCAAGTGTAACTTTAAAATCGCGCTACGAGGATTCCGTATTTAATTAAGTTGAATCTTACTAAAGCAGGTCGTATTTCATTTTAGTTAGGATTATTACTCGTATGTCAGGAGCAAAAAACAGTTTCAAAACTTAATGTTTTTCATGTGGTTGTCTTGCACCGTCAAAGGTAAGTATAATTTGTGTAATTTTTATTACCTATTTTATTACTACTAGGTACTTTTTAGCTCTTGTGAAAATTCTGAGTTTTGACACACTTTCCTGCTCAACTACGCATGAATATATATATATATATATATATATATAATATATATAATGTATAATATATTTTATTTTATGTTAGATTCATTGTTTTATACAATGCTAGGTTAAGTTTTGTAATTGTATAATATCATAAGCTGTATTTAAAAAGGACTGACTGCTGAGTTTCTTGCGGCGTTTCTTCTTAGAAGTGGTCTCTTGCCAAGCGCTGGTAGATTTTTGACGCGTAAAAGTGCCCGTGCAGCCTTCTTACTGAATAAACATCTTTTATATTTTTTTAATTTATTTTTTGCTTGTAAACTTTAGCTTAGGAATGGAACGTTTTTATATTTTTTTATCAAACGATGATAACGTAAGTATCTAGGTACATATATATAGTAGCAGCATTTCGTCTTCGTCTGTTTAAGACAATAGGTTGCAGGTACAGTGGAGTTCATAAATATGTGAACACTTTAGTACCTTGTCACTTTAATCGCTGTGACAACTCATATAGGGCAGTCTGTACATGACATTAAACAGACAAGGTACTAAAGTGTACATATATTTATGAACTCGACTGTACTAGGCCACTACTCTACACGGTAAAACCATACTCGTATTTCCTTTGACACGTTTTCATACTGTTAACGTTACGTTAAAAACAATACCGTAAAACGGGGTGAGTGGGGATTAAGGGGTGAGTAGGGAAACAACCTAAAATGAAGCATATGTTACTAATAATAGGACTGAAATTATTTCCAATAGACGTAAAGTTATTGTCCATTTAATAATTGTTCTTATTTGTAACAAGTTATGACTTATTTTAGGTTGTGTCCCTACTCAACCCTTAATCCCGACGCAACCCGTTTTACGGAGGTTTTATTCAACACGGCAAAACAATATTGCTTTTGACTTGTTATCACATATTTTTTTAATTTGACCGCCATTACTGTCAAGTAAATAAGAGCTGTCAAAACGTTTAAAATACGATAACACATAGAAAGCAATATTGAGTAACCGTGTTGAAAGGAGGCCCTTTACTTACAATATTTCTGGTCTTGCCTATACAAAGTGCTACGTAATGAACAACCCTTCTAAGGTTACGTTACCCCTCATAAGGTACAGCTACAAACATAATTTATATTATCTACACACATATCATAAGTCTTCTATTATGCGTTAAAAACCCGTAGGCAATGACCAGCATTACCCGTGGTAGTAGGTGACAGCGATGACAGCTGTGAATTTTGGTAGATGTTCCAAATTTGGATCTCATTACCTAACAAAATTCGATAACGTAATTACAAAATTACGTTACAGTTGTCATCGCTGTCACCTACTACCACAGGTAAGGTAATGCTGGTCATTTGCCTTTCGGCTTCTGAACCCATTTAAGAGTACTTATAATATGTGTAGATAAAGTATTGTACGCGATTCTGCGTAATTAGCATTACAACACTCGTGTGATCTATTATGTCTTATATAAATGTCTTGTCCAACCCTACCAAATGCTCAAATCGTACATACTTGTATAAAGACATGTCCAAAAACAAATTCCAAAAGTCCCCTCTGGCTCTGACGAAATTTAAGTTGAAATGCACCAAATTTTTGCCAAGAAATCCTTAGAAGTTTCCCCTCCAATAAACTGTTTACACAAAAAATGACGTCAACTCTCACGAAACAAATTATATTTGTGTGTAGCATACAACTATTTACTATGGCAAATCCATTTGATCTTGTTCTGTCTACAAGTTAGGGATGTCACATTGAATATTTCATTTAAGACGCGAGGTAGGTAAGTAAGTACTTACTAGAAAGAATGATTGACGTGACGTAATATCTGTTTTGTCGACTGTGGGTTTAAGTAAGCTGCATAGGTATCTAATATCTATTACGTTTCTTTACAGACAAGTGATTCTTGAAAACTTTAATTAATTTATTACATGTCACCAACTTATAAAGTCTGTTATATTGAGAATTTTTATTAGATAATTTAAAATATATCGGTGTATAGCCTAGAAATTTTGTTGGGCTGTACTTCATTTGTAAAAGTGACATTTTATGTTTAATGCGAATGTTCTGGAATCGTGATGATGACTCAATGATAAACTTTACTATATATCTATATAAAATGGAAATGATCACGACCAAAATTATAAGTCACGTGTTTTTACCATACATTTAGTAGTTTTGACTTCATAGTTTATAGGCAATAGTAGTGTACGTGACGGTTGCGTAATTCCAATTACGCAGAGTCGCGTACAATACTTTATCTACACACATATTATAAGTACTCAGATGGGTTCAGAAGCCGAAAGGCAAATGACAAGCATTACCTGTGGTAGTAGGTGCCAGCGATGACAACTGTAACGTAATTTTGAAATTACGTCATCGAATATTGTAAGGTAATGAGATCCAAATTTGGAACATCTTCCAAAATTAACAGCTGTCATCACTGTCACCCACTACCACAGGTAATGCTAGTCATTGCCTACGGGTTTTGAACGCATAATAGAGTACTTATGATATGTGTGTAGTAGTTACCTAATTAGTAGGAATCTCGGACTTTAACTCTTATTCTAGTCTTTTGCAGTACTCTTATTGCAGCTGATCCTCGCACATATAAAAATCCAGATGATTCCAACATAAAAAAAATCATTTTTAGGCAGCCACTACACGGTCAATCCAGATCGTGATCCGACCAAGGTTGCGGATCGCAGGAGATTTCAAAAAATCTAGATAATATGTAATTCGATGTCGTGATCCGTCAATCTAACACGTTATACAGTCAATCTGGATCGAGATCACCTGGTCACGATCACGGATTGCGATCTAGATTGACTGTGTAATGGCTGCCTTAGATGTCATCATCTAGAAGGTATGAGTATAAGTATTTGAGTAGATTTCGGGTACTCGCTCTTACAGAAATAATGTCACAATATTGCCAACAAGGAAAACTCTCTTAATCCTATCATCCGACCAACGCAATATAAAAAAGACAAAATTTCCCTACCCCTCATTTTTAAAGTGCCATCCCTGTCTTCCCTCTTTTTGATTGAAAACAGACAAAAGACGTTTTTTGCCTGAAAAGGACAAAATGCTTTTCAAATGCCCGCGTGGAGATTTATATCCCCGAGATAATTCAATATCTCCTTTCATAAAATAATGGAGATGGCTTCGTCTCGGCTTAAAAATACGTTTTATATTTTCGGCCGTTATCACAGACTTTATTAACAGAATCTGGACTTGGTAAATTAAATGTTGCTTTTTGTTTTCAATTTTAATTTAAAAAAAATGACTGTTGCTATTGAAAATGCCAGATATATATAAGATGTTCTGACTCAATGTGTGCAAAAAAACCGGTGAAGTACGAGTCGGACTCGTACACCGAGGGTTCTGTACCTGTATTCCAATCTGAATTTGATTACGAATTGAACCAGCGCGAGCCCTACTCACGCTTGACCCTTTTTTAGTACTTAGGTATTTGTTGTGCTTCTTTAGGGTTTGTAATAATAATCATTCCAAATACGACGCTTCTATGTTTAACTGTTTTTAAAATACAACCAAAATCAAAATTCTTTAAAAAAACGTTCCTTGTATCCCCTTTATTATTTCATTTTCTTTAAAAAAATATGTTTGTTAGGAAATCCACCATAATAACACATATCCTAAAAAAAAACGCTATTTATTATGGTTCAAAAGATACAGCTTTTAAACGACGGACGGACGGACACGGATGGACAGCGTAGGCATATTAATAGGGTCCTATTGGGCTCCCTTCGGGCATTGAACCCTGAAAATGTTTATTTCTGGATTTTTCACACTAATTTCCAAATTAAGATAATTATTTTACTCTAACAAAACGTTGAGCTAGGATTAGTAACACTATTTAAGTTATTTAAATACATAAAAACCTATAAAGAGCAAATAATTTAACAGGACGAGCAGCAAGGAGCGTCACCTCGATATAGTACACTCACCGGCAAAAATAACCGCCCACCCGTCGTGTATTCATTCAACTGTTTACAAATATAACTTTTTAAACCAGAGAGTAAGTCCCCTGCCTCACCGGGACGCCATGGCGACGTCGCCGGCCACCGTAGCCAAACAATTCATATTGAAAAGTAGACAGCCTCACTCACTTGGCGACGGTTCGGCTACGTTAATTTGTATGGGATACGTGGCCAGCGACGTCGCCATGGCGTCCGGGTGAGGCAGGGGACTAACTTCAAAACTACTTAACCAATTTTGATGTAAATTGTAGTGTTTTGTTGTTAATTAACTTAGATCGCAAATGGCTACCAAATATTATTTTTATAGGTCGTTACTTTTCCCATAAGAAACCCAAAAGATCCATTAATTACCTGTTCAAAGTAAATTATTGTGTTTTGTACGACTTTAAAATTGATGTTTGTTTTGAGTCCCATTGGAAAGAGAGACGACTTTAAAAAATAAAACGTTTGTTGGCCAATGTTGAACCTAGGTTAAGTAGCAACAAAATACTATAAGCTGCATTGAAATTCGTTCAGTATTTTTGAAGGTACTCTCCGATTTAAGAAGTTATACTTACATACATACATACATAATCTCACGCCTTCGTTCCCAGAGTGGGGTAGGCAGAGCTACAGAATTACAAACATCTCTAAAAACTTGTTGATAATTCTATAACCACAATTTACACAATTAGGCTAAGATGTTTACCAGCGTATTAGTGACAGGTTGCAAGCCCATCGCCTAACAGTACTACAAGCCTTTATTCCCTTAGTCGTCTCTTACGACATCCACGGGAAGACATGGAGTGGCACTATTCTAACTCAGCACCCACACGAGGCACGAGAAGTTATACTTGTTAATATTTACATGAAGAAAAGACAGGTGGGCGGGTATTTTTGCCGGTGACTGCATTTTATACAATTACTATTAGTAGTTGTCACACCGGACACTTCGTAAGAAGTAGCTAATTTGATCTATCAGCCCTCAACTGCCCTAAAGCCTTTTCGTTTAATAGCACACTTTTAAGTGTGCCATAGAGCAATAAAACCTGCTTTAAATTGGTAACTGCCAGTAAAGGTTACGACTACATTTAACTATTCTAAAAAGTCATCATGTCTATTAAAACCTTCATTTCTTCCTTTGCTTCCCGCCAGTTTAACAGCTACAAAACTTGGCGGTTTTCCACATCTACGTAATCAGGTCATCAGATACTGTAGTGGAGGTAAAGACAAATAAATACCGTCTTATCTTAAGCGCCACGAAATGTCACATAACTGTTCCGAGCAGATAGCACCACAAAGTTATGTTTACTGCCCTCAGCGACGTGGTTATTCGACTAGGGCGGTAAAGCTAGTACGTGAAGACGTTACTAGCCAGTCTCACTGACAGAACATGTAAGTTTGTCAGGACATAAGAGAAAACTGCTTATTTTTACTGTCCTTCCGCCATATTGGATTGTTTCATTAATTACGTTAAATGAAAATACGACACAGAGGCCAATAAGATTTTATCTGTTATCTTTCTGTGGTTTTCGGTTTTCTTCACCTATTCTGTGGTTCTTAGGACAAACGCTTTGTTCTTTCTGTGGCACTTATTTCGGATTGATTCGTTTATTTTTGTTGCAATTTTGTTGAATGTTGGTGGATATTTTGAGCTATCTACGCGCGGTTGGAATGTATCTAACTGAGCGAAATTACACGTTATTTTTAGAAGCCACCGGAAACGAAGAAAGCAAAATAAAAGAGCTGTTTTAAAACGTCAAGCATTAGCCTAATTAAATATAAATAAATAATTAATAGCAAAAGAAACTGTTTATTTTAAGATTTCGTGAGTTTTTTAGTTATGGGTACTAGAAATGTACTCAAAATTGTCTAAGGGACATTGTAAACAGCTTAAATCTCTTTCTATATTTCTTATTAACCCATTCTTCACATACAGACACGAGTTTGAAAAATGTACAGTGTGATTTTTTGGCATATAGAAGGCAAACCAGATCTCGGGCCACTTGTTAGAAATTGTATTGTTAAAAATGTGTTGCCAACCTTGATGGCTAAGAGGGAATGCCTCCATACTAGTAATTTCACCGGTTGTCTTACCCCCATACTGAAACACAACAGTGCCTGCTCGAAATCATACCAGCACCCGCAATTCGCGTGCGATTTGTGACGGACCATGTTTCGGGAAAACATATTATGCGTTTTGGTAAAGTGCACACATTGCAAACTGTACGTTGTGGGAAGGGAGGGAAGTTCATCTACAGAAAATGTACACTTTTGTGAGAAAATTGTGCTCAAATTGGTTAAGTGTACGTTTTGGGTGTGTACATTTAGGGACAGTGCTTTTTGACAAGGTGCCCTTTTTGCGAAATAGTTTTTTATACCCCCGCAAATACTATAAAAGGAACATGTTAAGAAACATTGGTTCTTACCAAAAACCGGCGACCATTGTGCTCTAGGTCGGTATTGCGGGTAGTCCTTCGGAAAGGTCTCCTCACTCCACAGCGTCCGCACTTTCACTCTGTACGCCGCCACATCCTCATCGCAACACCAACACGCACTTGCAAAAAATAAAATGGCTGCCAAGATGGCTGCCACTTGCTGTCTAGCTTTCATCGTAGGTGGTCGTGTGTTGTTGTTTTTAGGGTTTAATTTTACGGTGTTGTTCACGGTTGTTCGTTGCGCGCGCGCCCGTGCGTACTCAACGGGCAGTTGCGGTTGACTTTTCTATTTCGGTTTCGAGTCTGCGCTGGACCAAAATAAATACGGAGCAACGCTCGAATATTGTTTTAAATTATTAAGGAATTGGTGCATGTGTGCGAGGGAATTTCTTAGGTTAACGACAGCTGTGGTAATTTGTTATTTATTTAAGCGATAGACGGAAAAAATGCCATGAGCGTTAGTTAAAATACTTAAGAGAAACCGTAAGTCAAATTTATAATATTGTAAAACTACGTAAAAATATAATTATTAGTTAAATATTCGTTCTTAGTTCTAAATAAGTCTTGCGTGTTCGGGTAAAGTAAGTTAGACTATCACAAGAGCGTATGAGAGCAACCGAGAGAGAATTACAAACCCGAAAGACATTTTAAAAGCACTGTATTTGTTCCACCAGATTAATCTTCTAATAATTACGAAAATCGTGATTTCAGACGTTTAGAAAGTTAATGAAGTAGTCGGCAAATACGTCTATTTCGCTTGTTCGGATTCTTGTATTGAGCTGCTTCGTAAATAACTCTCCAATTAATCTGTTATTCCCCGGCCTATTTAGTTTGCGGTGGAGTCCCCCGGTGGGGACATAAATTCGACCCAAATAGAGGTCAACCTTAACAATAATTAGAACAAAGACAATCTCAGTAAAAATGGCCCAAGGGATAGCTTTGCAGACGTATTGTAATCGGAATAACTATTTGGTTCTACTAAGAGTGAAAAGCTATTGTATTACTCCGTTCTTGCACAGTTAGTTTTAACCAGAGGGGCTATTGCCTAACGCACTCGTAATCGCAATCGTTTTCATTTTGAAAATCGAAACCTTGTCTGCATACAAAATGAAAACAATTGTGCCGCTTTAAAGCCGATTGCGATTGCGAGTGCGTTAGACAATAGCGTTGACCCCAAACCTGAATCGATTACGGTTTAAGTGGGGTTACCGGTTTATAAACGGGTTAAATAACAAAAACCGGTTTTTCACAAATTTTATTCAGTTGAGCGATATTAACCGGTTAATTTGAACTCGACACTGCAGTATATATAGATAGAACGACGTATGCTATAATATCTCTTTTACACACTAGTTCCGACTTAAGTTATTTTATGTTAGGTACGTTACGTTACTTGAAGGTCAAAGTCGGCGAGGCATGACGGCGTGATCTGAGTTTAACCGGTTTGGTTGGATGCACGGCTTAGTATATTTTAAAAAAAATGGAAAAGTAAAACGCACTAGTGCGAAATAGGAAAAGTAAAAAGCACTAGTGCGAAAAAACCCAACTTTGCGCACGATATACAGCTACGAAAAGTACCGCTTTTTGAGCAACTGTATTAAAAAAAAAAAACGACTATTCTTGAACTAATGAAAATAAAATTCACAAAACCATAATGCACGCTAGACAAAATAATATTATAGACACCAATAATATTTTATAATTTATTATATACTAGTGCTGTTGATAAATCTATTTATTAATTATTATTACTTTTTTTAACTAACCTTTGGTGTCCTGGAAACTTTGTGATTTGGTTACTTTTGCGGTGTTTGCGATCTCACAGACATTCCATGAAAAAAATACAATAAGAGATAAATACATACCAAAACATATTTTACACAATTTATATTATACCTACGATATATTAATTATTTTAATTTTGTTTGCCTCGTGTGGTTGCCGAGTTAGAATAGTGCCACTCCATGTCTTCCCGTGGATGTCGTAAGAGACGACAAAGGGAATAAAGGCTTGTAGTACTGTTAGGCGATGGGCTTGCAACCTGTCACTAATACGCTGGTAAACATCTTAGCCTAATTGTGCAAATTGTGGTTATAGAATTATCAACAAGTTTTTAGAGATGTTTGTAATTCTGTAGCTCTGCCTACCCCACTCTGGGAACGAAGGCGTGAGATTATGTATGTATGTATGTATAATTTTGTTTATTTAATAATATCGGTGTGAATACTTTCGCAGATAAAGTAAAAAACACAATTTTCACATGCAATCATATACACATAGGCACTCGAATACTGCTGACCTCATCCTTATCCATCACAGATGGGTATGGCTCATAATGTCCGATAATCAGATTTTCTTTGTGTCATTTCGTCGTTGACACTGCAAAACCGCGTAACCAACAAATTTATTATGAAGCAAAATAAACCTTAACGCCTTAGAAAAAAGGTGCATTTTGCTACTCATTAAAAATGTTACTTACGCGGTTTTGCAGTTTCACCGACGAGTTGTTTATTTTTTTCCCAGTATTTTCTTTCACTGTATGTATCTTTTTTTTTCTATGTATGTTCACCGATTACTCCGTCAATTGTGGACCGATTTTAAAATAAATATAATAAATAAATAAATATCAAGGGACGATCTCACACAAATTGACCTAGTCCCAAACTAAGCTCTAGGCTTGTACTATGGGTACTAGACAACGATATAAATACTTATATAGAGAAATATATACTTAAATACACAGAAAACATCCAAGACTCAGGAACAAATATTCGCGCTCATCACACAAATATCTGCCCTTACCGGGATTTGAACCCAGGACCGCTAGCTTCGTAGGCAGGGTCACTACCAACTAGGCCAGCGCGTCGTCAAAAAATATTTTTTGTTTTGATACAGTACACTTTCGAGGTAGTCCCATTGTCACTAAATCTGTATCTGATAAGGGGATCAGTGAGGAATTGAGGGAACTCCTCAAATATTATAGGCAAACATATAGCGATTTTATTATGTTTAGTAACAAGTCCAGCATTTGCATTCAGAAAGTATCATTTGGTGTAGTGGAACTGATGATGAAGACCACAGATGGCCACCGGAACTCCTCAACGGTACCGATTTCAAGGGTGGCGATAAGATATCTCGATTAAGATAGTTGAGCGACTACAACGAAGAATATTTACTTGTTGAAATATGACTATGACTTCCCGCGGCGTTGCTTGCGGCACGCTTGAAATAACTTAAAGTTTCATATCAACTAAAAAGTGGGACACACACAGTGTGTAAGAAGTGGGTAACAGCGTATTATGATCACTAAAAAGTATAAAATAAAATAAATGTTTTAAAAAACAAAAAACCGTCTTCAAAAACGCAAAAAAATAACTTCTTTAAAATAGGCTTCTTTAATAATGTCCTAAAAAAATCTAATTAGTCCGTCTTTTACATTATCAAAAAATATTGAACACGTATTTTTTCTTTTGTCAATTAAAAAAAAAATGACGAAGATAAAGTGCGTTGAAGTTTCGCGTGACGTCACGCCGTGGCACACTTTTATACCACGTTGTGACGTCACGAGCCCCTACGCCCGAACTTTGATGCGTGTTGTAATTGTCAATTTTGATTGATTTGATAAAGCAAAAAATACATGTTCAATCTTTTTTGATAATCTTACTGACGGACTAATTAAAATTATTACTTTTTTACTCAGGACCCACCCCTACTGTAGACACCTAAATAGGTTAGTCCAACTGAAGTTGGCGACCACAATATTTTCAACAAAAAGCCGACATCAGTTGGACTAACCTGTTGGGTGCCTACAATTTTAAAGAAGTAATTTTTTTGCGTTTTTTTGTAGCCTGTCGTTGTCTTTTTACCTTTACGTCAAATCATGTGATTGCACCGAAAAATGGACGGAAACGATATAAGGGAACTTTTCACGGGACTAAAGTTATTTTCAGTCAAAATTTCATCCAAATCGATTCACTGGTTTAGCGATGATGGTGTTTCAAACAGACAGACGGATTTGCCAAAATGCACATTATTTATACTAATAATATGATAAGTAATATTAGTATAAATAATGTGCATTTTGGCAAATTTTGAGCTTCAATAAACTACGTACCGATATTTTAAATCCCATCTTTATGTTTGATATTTATTTAGATCCCTGTGTTGTTCACTGATTTTGCCACCTTGAATCTGTTTATTTTGTTTTTAGCACTTTACCAAATTTTTTAGTTATTTTACTTATATAAAAAATTAAATATGTTTGACTGAAATTACATATTATGTATTTCTAATTCTGCTTCGGACGTGGTTTATGCTTTTTACGTCGGTCGTCGTATATTAATTTCGGGGTTTTAATTCATAGCAAAACAATGAAAAAATAAGTCTGACAGTGACGGCTGTCTCAGTCACAGATTATAAGGGTGTATGGAAGATGTATGGTCTCTGGCACAGATTATAGGGTCTCTGGTCTCAGTATTTAAAAAGTAAGTGTAAAGGGCGCCATATACCGTACGATTCGTCGTTACGATCCGTCGGTTCAGACTGAAATCGAACGACGGATTGTACGTCACCCAATAAAAATGTTGAGCATACTTAGAACCTTTTTTTTTTCTTAATTAATGGCTTTCACTCCTTGTGTTTAACAAGGTGTATTTCGCCAGTATCGAGTTTTAGACAATCACCATGGACTTATTAGAGAAACAAGTCCATGGATATCACACGCGAGGACAATTGTTCGGTTAAAGAGATTTGCTCTGGTGGACTAAACAGAAGCACATGGGGTTAGCTCCACGCGCTTCTGTCAAGTCACTTAGAACCTTATCATTGTGTCTGCCATTGTTATTGTCATACTTGTCATTTGATGTTCAGTTTGAAGTTTATTATGACAGCGCACTAAAGTGTATCGTCACGATATCGTTTCAGATCGATCGTAACGACCGATCGTTCCGTATATGGGGGCCCTAAGGGTCAACCATGGGTCAATAGACGCGCATGGAGCTAACTCCATTGATTCGGACCGTATTTAGGGGTCAAGTGAAGGTCATTTCTTAATTGTATTATAAATAATTCATTGTAACGTATTTTATTCATCTAACTAAAGGGTTTCGATTTGAGAAGCAGAAATCGTTTTTAAATATTTATACATACACACATACATACAATTAATCACGCCTGTTTCCCAGAGGGGTAGGCAGAGACCACTTCTTTCCATATGCTACGATCCTGACAAATCTCTTACGCTTCTTCCTTATTCATACATCGAGTCGTGCATGCACGTCGGTTTCGGGTACTTAAAATCCGGCCCTTTTCCAGTATAAATATTCATACAATGTCAGAAATTGGTGTATCTCAAGTCACGCATCGTTATTTTTTCTCAATTTGTTTAAAATAAGCAAATTTTCACCATCGTCAATGTCTATCATCCCCTGCTGGAAAGTAACGCTCGTAATATATACTTAGCTCTCCATCTAGAAAGATTTTGAGCCGCCGCACAAGCGTCTTCACAAAGCATTGCCAAGGGACTTCAGCTCATATTATGTTACCATTATTACCTTTAAATTAGCTTATACTTGTATGGCTTCTGGTGTTTTAATTTTTTGAAGTAACGGCTACGGGGCCCGAGCGGAGCCCTACACCCCTACTCTCATCATGGTCTCATATTCCCGCCAGTGTTTTTAAAGTAAAACGAATGTTCCAAGTTCCAAGGACAAGACGAAAGTCATGTCCAACGTCCATGTCGCGCCAACTCCCGTGATAGTCGGAGGCTCTGCGCTCGAAGTTGTTGACGACTATATTTACCTGGGACAAACGGTCCAGTTAGGTAGGTCCAACTTTGAGAAAGAGGTCACTCGTCGAATCCGACTCGGATGGGCAGCGTTCGGGAAGCTTCGTAGCACCTTTTCGTCCAAATTACCGCAGTGTCTGAAGTCAAAAGTCTTTGACCAGTGTGTGTTGCCAGTGATGACTTACGGATCTGAGACGTGGGCGCTAACAATGGGCCTTATAAGGAAGCTCAAAGTCACTCAGTGGGCTATGGAGAGGGCTATGCTCGGGGTTTCTCTGCGTGATAGAATCAGAAATGATGATATCCGCAGTAGAACTAAGGTTACCGACATAGCCCGAAGAATAGCCAAACTTAAGTGGCAGTGGGCGGGGCACAATGCTCGCAGGACTGATGGCCGATGGGGTCAGAAGGTTCTTGAGTGGCGTCCGCGGACCGGGAGACGAGCTGTAGGTAGGCCTCCAACAAGATGGAGTGACGACCTTGTAAAGATCGCGGGAACGCGGTGGATGCGAAAAGCACAAGATCGGTCTGAGTGGAGAGCCTTGGGGGAGGCCTATGTCCAGCAGTGGACGTCTTTCGGCTGACATGATGATGATGATGAATGTTCCAAGTAGGTTTTAAACAAACCCTAAAATCGGTCCGCTTTTCAAATCGGAGAAATACAGTTGTCACTTTTTAATACAAGGTACTTGTTTCAAGAGTAACGAGGATGAAAACATGAGCCTTTTTAGGGTTCCATAGCTAAATGGTAATTAACGGAACCCTTATGTATTCGTCATGTCTGTCTGTCTATCTGTCCGTTCGTATGTCACAGTCACTTTTTTCCGAAAATATATGAACTATACTGTTGAAACTTGGTAAATAGATGTATTCTGTAAACCGCATTAAGAGTTTCACACAAAAATAGAAAAAAAACAATAAATTTTGATGGTTCCCCATACTTAGAACAGTTTTTTTTCATCAAACCCATACGTTTGGGGTATCTAATCTATGGATAGGTCTTCAAAAATGATACTTATTGAGGTTTCTTATATCATTTTTTTCTAAACTGAATAGTTTGCGCAAGAGACACTTCCAAAGTGATAAAATGTGTCCCCCCCCCTGTAACTTCTAAAATAAGAGAATGATAGAACTAAAAAAAATATATGATGTACATTACCATGCAAACTTCCACCGAAAATTGGTTTGAACGAGATCTAGTAAGTAGTTTTTTTTTAATACGTCATAAATCGTAAACCGCAATTTACCTTTCACGGAACCCTTCATGGGCGCGTCCGACTCGCACTTGGGCGCTTTTTTATACTCCGTCTTGTACTTAATAGTTACAGTTGAGGCCTTGACGCAGTGCAATGCTGTCACATTTCTAGTTTGTAACTTTTTACGATTTCTTTTATAAATATATTAGGTAGGTACTGGATAAAATGTTAAACTATACTGCGTACTTAGATTTAATTTATTTACCAACACGGTTTTCCAATGACACCGCAAAACAAATTCGAAATGTCGATTCTGTAGCCTCATCCCCAATAGACTTCTTGAGCAGTTATAACAACATAAAATAACACCCGTAAACAAAATATCGGCTTCACCCCTTCACATAACGAAAATATATTTAACCGTATAACAATAATTTCCCTTACTCATGGCCATCTTTAATAATTTAGTATTGAGTGGCATCAGGTGCGTCGGGTTTTTCCGATAATTCTGCCCTTAAATCTGGGGTCCTATTGAAAAAGAGTATAAGACTCCTGAAGATCAATTGAAAAAGGGTTTAAGTCTAGCATACTCCGTTTATGTATATACCCTTTTTTATTACGAGTTAAGTCGACTTGTACCCTTTTTCACTAGGTGTTTAGAAATAAGGGTGGTTTTATAAAACCCCTTCACTGGGAGTGTCTGCCAGGTTGATTGATAGTAGTTTAAGATAAAATCTGTCTTTAAGGTTTTCGTGGTGTTAGGGAATAACTAACCTAACCCGCAAAACTAAGTATCACACTTTTAATACTAGCTAGTATTAAAAGTCTGATATGAGATTATTTGCTCTGAAAGAAGAGGTAGCCATTATTACGGGAATTTTCTGAATGTTTAATAGTTGGTAGCTTTTATTTAAGTTTACATGTTTTTTAGTTTGTTGTAATAATATTAATTATGTTTTAGGTCAAATCTCGAAAGTCAATTTTAAATCAGTTCACGTAACATAAATATTGGTACGAGCATTAATGACGAAGTCGAAAGGGGGCTCAGACAACCGGTGAAATTACTAGCATCATATTATTCCATCATAGTCTCAGGGTTGGTAACGCATTTGCAGTCTTAGGATTGTAGTCTTAAGATTGTATAGTCTTGAGAATGCAAATGTCTTTGTGTCTCAGATCCCAGTTACTATCAGGTGGTTTGTGTGCTCGTTTGCCTTCTTCATCGCATCATATTTATAACTAGATGCATTTCCTTATTTATCTTATACAGTCGAGGTCATAAATATGTATAAACTATACTACCTTGTCACTTTAATCGCTTTGACGATCCATATTATGGTTCTTAACATGACATTAAATAGACAAGGTACTAAAGTGTACACATATTTGACGAACGTAGAAAAAATACCTTTTGTAATTATGATTCAAAAGTTTAAGAAAAACTACCTTACCTTTAAAATGTGCGTGTGGGCAAGCGATTAGTTTCGCTGTGATCCATATACTGTCATGACACGAGTCCCGACCTCCGTCTCGAGCTGACCGTGATTGATGGTCACTCTACACTTTAAGGCCTCCACTTGGCCCCACTTCAACTGAGCACTTGTTAAGTCTGATACACGGTGAAGTGTTTGGCTTGTAGGGGGACTACAAAAATGGCTTTTGTTAACGCTGAAAAATAGTGTTTTTCTAACTATTCTAACGGTCAGAGGGCCCTGCCAAGATGCAGTGCATATGCATAGCGCAAGGCATCTTGGCAGGGCCCTCTGGCCACGTTATTGCGGTGGCGATTGCATAAAAAGCGGTCAAGTGCGAGTCGGACTCGTGCACCGAGGGTTCCATACCGCCCCACAGTTGGTGGTTGGTGTTTGGTGGTTGGTTGGTTGGTTGGTTGGTTGGTTAGTTGGTTGATTGGTTGGTTGTGTCTGGATTTCGAATCGAATCAGCGCCCAACTCTTACGACCATTGTTTAGTATTTGTTGTTATTATTCAAGGTTTGTACGCTAATCCTACCAAATTTATACAACAAAAAATAAAATACATTAAAAAATAACTAATTTTTTTGTCCCTTAGATATATTACTTTTTTTTTCTTGTTAGTTTACCCGCCGTAATAACAATAACACACAGAAAAAAACCGCTCTATCTATTACAGCTCAAAAGATACAGCTCTTTAAAGTTAGGCCCCAAGTCTAGTTGTTATTTTCTTGATAAAGTGTAAGTTACCTATCAGACAGAGAGCGATCACGCGGTCAAGCGTTCAAGCGGTCAGCGGTAAAGAGTCCAAAGACCGCACAGCACGCAAAACTGATAGCTTGACCGCGTGACTCTGTCTGAGAGGTCCCTAAACATCGCAAAAGTTTTAACTAGTATTTTTTTGTGTTTTGTAGCTTTTCTATACTACATAAGTAGGTATATCAAAGCCTTCTGTTACATAATAAACCCCCTTGCAAAAAAACGGGATCTTCGATTTTTTCGAGTAACATTACTAACTAATTGATATATGCTAAGCGATAAGACCTCTTTATTATAAATAAGCAATGTGAAACGCCCTTTAGATTCTGTTTGTAAGTCGGCATGCAGAGTCGTGTCCCTGTAGTTTGGAGCTAGGGCAAAGAGCATGCCCTTCAAATCGCGGCGGTTGTGAATGGGGGTAGTCATTAGTTCACTATTCAGAGTTAACATTTTTGGTACACTGGAGTACAAGCGTATGATTTTGTGTTCTTAGGCTTTTTACTCCGGTAATACGGTCGAGTTTCGAGTAATCAGTCTAACAAAAGCAAGCATTAAAATCCAGACTGCATATTTTGATAGAGTCGTCTAACAGTCGTATGTTACCATAACACATTTTTAAATACGTTGTCAAAGTCATAAAGGCCTCTATGCCACTAACAATAAGGTTTGACAATAGACCAGGTGTACCCAGTGACACTCGCGATGCTAAGAAAAATCTAGCGAAGTTCTTCGTTAATTTTAAATATTAATGTGGAGGGCTATAGTAGAAGTGAAAGACCTAAGAAGAGATGGATGGTATGTGTAAAGAGCGATATGAAAAACAAGGCAGTGAATAATGAGTTGACGGCTGATAGGGATGTTTGGAAGAAAAAGACGGACCGATCATCATCTTGCCATCATCTAATCATTTAAGGGCGAGATAATGATCGGTCCGTTTAGTCTCTACAAGGAAACAATGAACCATGCGTACCTATGTGGGATGTCCCACGTCTCTCTCTCTCTCTTTCTGGTCGTTTCCCATGACTGACGATTGCGGTCACCAGTGGACAATCTACAATTTTAGTAGGTATATGATTCGCTTCAAGTGGGGTCTGTCCTTAGCGTTTCTTACAATCTCCACAAATTTAGAGGAAGATGAGTCCTTCAATTGATCGGTCCACGGAGTAGGAGATCGGGCTCGAGCTCACTTGCCATCAGTGTTGCTAACTACGGTCAACTTTTCCAGGCTCTCATCTCCTCTTCGCACTATGTGACCGAAATACGAGAGGATTCGTTGATGGCAAATCGTGGATAACCTAGGACAACCACCACATACAAACCGGTCAGTAACATTACCTTTCTTCTCGGGCAATCGGGTAGATAAACAGACTATTTTTTTTTATATATAAGAGCGGGAGGCAAACGAGCATGCAGGCTACCTGAAGGGAGGTAATCACCACCGCCCATAAACACCAGCAACTCAAGAAGAGTTGTCGGTCCGTTGCCAGCTAATTAGGGAAATCTTGCTCTTTTCGTGAAGGCTGGAGATGGAGGAGGATGTCAAAAACTGGTTGGAAATACCGCGGAAGAGAGTTCGTTCTAAATTTTCACTGTACGAGGCAAAAAGTGCCTAGTGAAAAGCAAGGTGGAAGAACGCCATTCATCAAGGTGATGTTGATGGAACCTGGCTTTACAACGACTTTGCTTTTTGCTTCAAAACAAGTTTATTTAAGAGTAGAAACTCGGAATGGCTATCAACTATAAATTGAGTTTAATCGATGAATCGAGTTAATCGACTAAAGCTCGATATGCAGTCCATCTCCAACTTCCCTCAACTTCCTCTGCACTGCGCTTTTGCAAAACTAATACGGCGAGTTATCTCGCTCTTATTAAAACGTACTACGTTCCAAATTTGTGGAATATATTAGCAAATGAAACATTGGAAGTTTGAGCTGCAGTTGGTAAACTTTGATAATACGGCAATTTAAGTTTTATGCTGGGTTAATAAGAATTGTTTAGGTTGTTGTTGAGGTTTGTTGGGCTGTTTGGATATTTTGTGGTTCATTGAAGAATCATATTGGGTGATACGGTTTTTGTAAAGCTAACACAATGATAAAATAATTACTATAATTTTAAAACAAAGTCCCCGCCACGTCTGTCTGTCTGTGCGTTAATTTGAATGACTACTGAACGGATTTTCATGCAGTTTTTACCACCCGTTAGATAATTTTTCACGCAAGATTTTTTTTATAATCAATTCTGGTTTTTGTACGGGTGTGATAGAAAATTCAACTAAACCGAAACGAAGCAAGGGCGAGTCGCTAATTTAATACAAAATACGAATAAGGGGGCTCTGTTCCAATCGCCATGCAAAGTTACGTTGACGTTACTCGATAGAAAATAAATTGTGCTCGAGATACTCATAGTGATGTACTCATACATGCTAACACAGTACACACACGTATGCAAATGCGAGGCTCAAGCGATTTAGCTAAACATTATGCAAGTGACTTCAATTCCGATACAACTCAAGTTTCATTTGAATTGGACATCCTGCGCTGCGGGCGGAATGTGCAAGTTTCAAGTGCATAATTCTGAAGTTTTTATGCAGTTAGAAATGCAACCGGTTTGACCTGATAACGCTGCAAGTTTTTCTGCATTAGTTTATCAGATACCGTTTGCGAGATGCAACGTTTTAAAAGTTTTTGAGGCTCTAAATATGTACTTAGCTTAGTCCGTAGTAAATGAGATATAAATGCATAATTATAATATAGGAATGCTGTTATCTTATCTTATCTTATTTTACAGATGGGCCCTTTCGGGTACACTTCGACCCTTTAGGATCTTTTGTGCAATTACCTTCATACACACTCAGCTCTTCGAATATGCAGGTTTCCTCACGATGTTTTTCCTTCACCGTAAGAGCATCGGGTAAGCCACTACTACGCCACCGACGCTCTCTAGGTATCGTGTTAATCGTCGTGTAAGTACTACACCACACGGCCAAACCAAACTTGGAGCTAAGTTTGGTTTGACCGTGTGATGTGGTTGCCGGCTTAGAATAGTGCCACTGCATCTCTTCCCGTGGAAGTCTTAAGAGGCGTCTAAGGGAATAAAGGCTTGTAGTATTTTTAGGCGATGGGCTTGCAACCTGTCACTAAATAATACAGTGCAACCATTTTGCTAATAGCTATCGGCAATCTTCGTTTTTCTATGACACACGAGTGACAAATATACTGTCAGTTGCGAGTGCAAGCATGATAGCGTTAACCAGCCGAAAGATATTAAGAAGCTGGGAATACTGTACACTGGTAAACATGGCCTTTGGGTAGAATGTGGTCACAGAATTTACAACAAGTTTTTAGAGTTGTTGGTAATTCTGTAGCTCTCTCTACCCCACTCTGGCAATGAAGGCGTGAAGGTATGTATGTATGTGTATGTATTTAGCTTAGTTTGGGACTAAGTCGATGTGAGAAAAATAATGTGTTGGTATTTATTTAGCTGTATGTATGTTAGCGGATCCGTTATCTAAATCCTTATACCGTACCTATTTAAGAGGATTGTGAAGCTAAAAAATTACATACGAAATGCGAAAACGTTTTTCTCGCCTTTAACCTCGTCCGATTTTTACGATTTTTGAATATGTTGTAGATATCATGAAAAACTATGTCTGTACGTTTTTCTTTACACGAATATATTTCTTAGAATGAAACAAATTAAAAAAACAAAAAACAGAAACGTATAGACCTAGTTCTTTATAATAACTACAACATATTCAAAAATCGTGGAAATCGGACTTGATTTAGGGGGTGAGAAACGTTAACGCCCGGAGCTAAATTTATATGGATTTTTTTTGACAGCCACGCGATTTAGCGGCGCTTCACAATCCTCTTAAGTATCCGTGTAGTTCTATATGTATAACATAAGGAGTGGTTCAGTTAAAAAGTAGCAATGTATTATCTGGTATATTATTTTTTATTTATTGCTAATTATGAATCAGTTTTTTTTTAGTAATCTGTAGATATCATACTATATAAATAAAAATACAATCATATTGAAATGAATGAGATTCCTTAAGTTTTCTCAATATTTTATTGCAGGTACTTTATAACTTTTTGAACAACACAATTTGACAATCTTCGCTTGCCGTTTTCTACAATGCCACAATTGAATTTCCATTTTCACAACTTGTTTCATGCTTTTAGGAATATCATCTTACGGATAAGTTATACCAATAAACTGGATTTTACTTTGGGTAGTAAGGAAGTCTCTCCAATCTAACCTCTGACAGAGGTTTTTCTATGGGAGACAAATTTCTATAAAAATGGTAAATACACCAATGTTGAAATTCCATGTAACTACCTCAAAGTGAAGTCAAATCAAAAAAGTTAACTATTGATCAAAAGACAATTTAATAAGATATTAAGTAGCCTATCAAACTTTAAGGAAAAACTATGTTTATGACAAACACCTCATTAATTCCCTCAGAAGACGCTGTTCAAAAAGTTTTAGGTAAGATGTAATATAAAAGGCGAAAACTTTAGATCGCCCGTTCATTTATACGATTGTTATTTTTTATTTTATTGAATAGTATCTACAGATTACTATAACAAATGCACTGCTTAAAAATTACCACAAAATAAACAGATAATCCATATCGACAGTGGAAAGGTAAAAATGCTTAAGCGCCACTTTGGCCGAAAATGAGTTATATATACAGTTTAATTTCTTTTTTTTTTCTGCGTCGATCTGTCTAGGACCCACGTCGATCGGAGCACTTTTTTGGCGCTTAAGCAGGCTAATTTTTCACGTTTTTTTGAGAACGTGACAACTAAAGCGACGTTTATTTTGATGTTTTTCGTGTTGAAGCATGTTAGTCATTTAACCTTAGGGAAAATTTTGGTACGCAAACGTTTTAGATTTTTTTTATTCTTATCTTTAGTCGAGTTATTACTGTTAGCAATTTCAAATTATTGTGATACATATTTTTTTTTCGTATTAGAATTTTTATCTTCATGCAATAATTTACTATTTGGCGCTTAAGCAAAAATGCTATTCCACGTTTTTAAAGAAAAATGTGTTTAAGCACAATCTAGGTCATCTCAATCTGTAGAATTAGGATGTTAGTAGAATATAAAATAAAAAAAAATACTATTTACTTTGATTTAGTGAAAGTAGACATATTTCATTTTAGACTTTTACACTGCTTAAGTCTTATTTCGGATTCAGTTTCTTATAAAAATATGGGTGTTCATTACTAGTAAGAAAAAACTCGAAAAACATTTAAGAGAATACAAACTTCGCTCGAGTGTAAGCTCCCGTTTATCGCATAAAACCTGTTGAATCGGGACACTCAGTCCATGGTGACGACGAGCGCGACAGTGATGATGTATATAATAAGTAAGTGCATATCTTGTGAACTTTGCGATGTCAAGTTTAGTATCTTGTGTGATAATAATAATACGTCACGCTACAGCAGCAGCTAGTAGCGAGCTTTTGGTTCCGAGGGAAGGTCCTGTTCCTCACCTCACGCTTGCCTTCACCGGCCCGCTGGAGTGTACGATGACGAGGAATAGACTCTCACCTCTGGCTATCTTTTATTAGCCGGTCAGATTGGAGTCGCAAGAGCTATATATGCTCGAAGGGCTGATGTTGCATAAGTGGTGAGTGGGCAACTTATCGTCGTTTAAAGTCCAGATGCACCTTTTTGACCTTATCAACCCCTCTGGAACTATTGCCTGTCTGGTACTACGTATTAAGGCTATTTTAGGAGACCCATTCCATTGACTTGGCGAGTCACTGTCTGTCATTTCAACCAAAGTAATTAGCATTGGCGTCATAGGTTTATCAATAGCCTAGTTCACCGGTCCATCTCATTTAGTCTTACACTAACCGGTGTCTGCCCGTGGGAGCATACATCTATAGTGTGAACTCAGGGACAAATGCCAGTTACTGTCCCATCACTTTACTAAATTAATGTTGACTAAAGGGCCTCTGCATGTTGGCTTCCGCTCCATGTACGCCTTGCAAAGTTTTCCATCCAGTACATACCCACGTATGTAATTTTTAAATTTTATTATGTTAAATTAAAAAAACGGAATTCAGTTCCTATCTTTCGAAGTAAATACAAGTAGAATGTTGGCTAGTGGGTATAAAATCAACTTTTTTGTGAACTTATTCCCTTATTTGCTATAAAATCAAAAACTACAATTACATTTCCTCTTAATTAATTTGCTGTAAATTCAAATGTTATAAAAGTTAATTTCTAAAATCTTCGCTTAGCATAAATTTTATATCAAAGTCATTTCGTCTACTAATCATCAGCCATAAGATTTATTTAGTACCTTTATTACATTCAAATCTGGAATTTTTACTTGCTATAATGAAACCAACATAGCAAGTGGTTGTGGAAGGCGGAGGGCAATCCCCGCATTGAAACGGAGATAGGAGGGCAAGGCTCGCCATGAAAAATGAACCTCACCAAAAATTTTTGTGAGGTAGGTAGGTTTTTTAATATTATTTTATTCTTCAGAGCACGAAATAGGAGCCGAAAGCCAAAAGAGCCTCGTCAAACACAAATATATAAAGGAAATAATAAATATATGAGTGAGGTTTCATATTATCATTTTTAACCGTATTCATTATAGTGTGAAAATTGGCATTTGTTTGAGTTTTTGGTTTAAACGATTAAACATTGTGAATATTATAAAAAATAATGATAAAAGTGGTAATTGCATTGTATTATGAATATTAGACATATGAAAATTATAATTTCTAAAAGTTTTAGAACATGGCTTTTGTAACCAAAATTATAGCAAGTGATTTAAAAACATATGACTATTTAGAATATAATTCTATGTCATTTGAATTTATAGCAAATATGTTAGATCCTATTTTGAATGGTTCCAGGTAGACTGGTAATTCAGGCTGGTATAACTTAGATACCTAGTGAACTGTTAATAATTATTCTTATAGTTAGCAGAAGGAATTATATCGATTCAATAGATTTTTGATGATGTTTTAATTGCAATCTGCAAAAAAAAAGGAAAAGTTTATTTTTCAACCGACTCCAAAAATTCGACACGTATCTGGGTCAATCAACTATTCTTTCTCACTAAAATTTTGCAAGTATCTAAAACTTCTACCAATAATAATGGTTTTTTTTATGCAGCTATAAACTTTTCAGGATTCTTTAAAATGTCATTGTATATGTAGAACCCATTATGTTAGGTTAGGTTTATGTTATAACAATCCCGAAAAGTTTACGATTTCAGATAAAACACCATTTTATATTATGAACCATTATGTATCCCATTATTATTAAACTTTATATATTATGATACGTACCCTTTCAAAGACATTTTGGTACTTCTCTTTCTTAAATGGCCTCAAAGTCACTAAGTATTAATGTATTAGTTAGAATTTAAGCTTTTAGTAGTCCGTGTAGAAACAAAAATTCTTGCTTTAAACCATTTTATATTTGAATAATGAGTAAAATTAGGCAGTTAAGTGATATATAATTTATAAATAATAAATAATTAGTGACTTTAAGTAAATTCACCATCCAAGATAACAATTATTATCATTCGTTAGATTTTTTACTTTACCAGTTTCTAGAAAGATGAAGTAATATAAGTAAATTTTGTATTTTCTAGACATAAAAAATATGTACCGTTAGTCATTTTGGTTTATAGTTAGTTGCGATTTAAGCATTTTTTACCTGACTGACATTTTTGGAACTTGCTACACAATTATTGCTTAAGCGACATCTATCTCTGTAACTAGAAGGACTAGGTCAGAACTTGTTTCATAAATAAATAGCTGGCACATTCTAACTTATACATTTTGATTTTCATGGAAATAATCGTAAAACTTTTTGAGATATGATTTTTTTTCTCAAAAAAAAAACTTTAAACCTCATTTCTGTAAAGTTTCCAATATGGCGCTTAAGCATTTTTACCTTTCCACTGTCGATATTATGTGCTGCTACTTTTTTTCCGGACCACTCTTTACCTACGGTATACGTTACCTACCTTTGGTGAAATCGATCCTTCTACATATAGGCATCTAGAAACATGTGATGTCCAACCATGCTTTTCTCAATTCCGCGACCGTCACCAATGCTACGCGTTAATGTAGCAGTTACTACTTTTTGCTTCTGTAGCAAGAACCCCTTACGAAATAAGTACGAACGATGACTTCGCTAAAGTGTTTGTTGGTTGCGCTCTGAGGGCCCTGCCAAGATGCATTGCGCTAACTAGCGTTTCTATTCGTTTCGTTTTTAAACCAATCGCGTCACGTGTAGATCACGTGACTTTTCGTATCACGTCATCTACCAGTGACGCGATTGGTTTAAAAACGAAACGAATAGAAACGTTAGTTAGTGCAATGCATCTTGGCAGGGCCCTCTGAGCGTTTACAAGTACATTTTGAATATGTTATCATATATTTAGTGGCCTTTGCCAAAAGCCTAAAGAATCATCACTCATCAGATACTTAAGTGATGTGCGAAATATTAATTTAAAATGATGGACGAAGAATTGTTCAAGGGCGATAGCCGTCCGTAGTAGTAATGTTCAAGACCGCTCGCTATAAGATCACTGCCTTATCCGATTGTTCAATCACGAACTTAAATTTGGGACCCACCTTAGGTCCAAAGTAATTCTGACATTCTACAACAATAAGGTTGAGTCTCCTATAAGTTACAAATGATTTGGCATCTCTAATGACATTGACGATTTCAAGCCTATTTTTCTTGAAATGAGTCACAAATTAACGATCGCGATAGTACTCTCCTTTCTGCAATTATTGACTTTCAATAAAAGTAGAACGTCGGTTACAGCAGGATGTGGTGGTTTAGTGGTTGTAGGAAGGACCTTGTGCAGGGTCCGTCCGGATCGCTACCACCATTTTTTTATTTTTTACTTTATTTATTTACTTTAAGCATTACATGGTTTCTTATTGTATACTCGTGCCAAACTACAGAGCAGTTTGTCGGCACTTACTCCTGGAAATCATTTTATCAATAACGCTCACAAGTAACACTTAACAGAATTTTTTTAATCTACGCACCAGTTAATTTAACCTAATTTAGTTTGACATATAAAACTTTTTTAATTTAGACTTAAATACATTTGGCTTTATTTCGTCTAAGTCATTATGAGTTCGCTGGGTAGTTCATTGAATATTTGTCCATCTTATCCATGAACCTACCGCCAAGCAGCAGTGTTCACATTGTTGTGTTCCTTTGCGGGGATAAGCCAAGTGGTGAAATAACTAGCTTATAGGCATTCCATCTTAGCTCTCAAGGTTGGCAACGCATTTGCGGTCTTAGGATTGCAGTCTTAAGATTGTAGTCTTGAAAAGCAAATATCTATGGGTCTCAGATCTCATTTACCATCTGGTGCCATGTGTGCTCGTTCGACTTGTCATGACAGTAAGCAAAACTCATTGATTCATCACTTAGTGGCCACTGGAGATCGAACTCAGTATCTTTCGATCACGAGTCGATACGTACCGCCACTTTACAATAATCTGTCTATCAAGATACTAGGCTGTCATAGTTGCGAGGGAGATGGATCGCGCGGACCGTTTGTAAAATTTAGGGTTAAACCCGTGCCACACCTGGGAGCAAGATTAATGATGCCGCAGATTAATATACGAAGGACGACTCGTAGCTACCTGTGTATGCTTTAGCGGAGTGGTTCACAAACTTTTTAATCGCAACCCTTTTGAAACCCTATTTTCTTAACGAACCCTAAAATAAAAATTAAACGTGCTTTTAAGCGGATTGTGAAGCTAAAAATTTCCATACAAAATGCGATATTGTATTTCTTCCTTTAAATCTAGTCCGATTTTTTTCTATTTTTGAATATGTTGTGGATATTACGAAAATTAGGTCTGTACGTTTTGATTTCCATCCAAGAAAACATTTCTTGGAAAGGAACAGATAAATCGGAAATCGGAAAATAAAAGTCGATAACGAACAAACCTAGGTTTTCATAACAACTATAACATATTGTAACATATTCAAAAATCTTAAATATCAGACTGGATTTAGGGGGTGAAAAACAATATCGCCCGGAGCTAAATTTGCATGGGTTTTTTTTTTACAGATACGCGATTTAAATCCTCTTTCTTTCTTTTCTTAAAATTGAAATTGAAGGCGTTATTATTATTATTAACTGGCGGAGAAGGCAAACTCTCGCTCATGGGTTCACTAAAATCACAAAACAGATAGGTACAGAAGTAAATCACATGTATGTACTTCACTTTTCATACCTACGCTCGGCGGTCGCTCTAGGGTTGTCAACTATGGCTTATGCACAAAACACTATCGTGGTAGTGGCACTCGTATCTAGTTGTAACAAAACAATAAACCCACCTACTATTACAATACAAAAAGTTTACGGAGCAGAAACATACAAAATTTTACGTTTGTCAATTTTCACTATTGAAAATCCCTAATAACTTCTAAAAGATTACCCTAGTTACACAATTTCCATTGCCCTATCCGTTTTAGACCTAAACCTATCAAATGACACTAAAAACAACACATTATCTACACAAACAAAAAAACATGTTATCAACTTACGTAAGGTGGCGTGAATTGACCTTACAATAATTTAGTTAAATACTTCGTTCTCTCGTAACTTTTATGTAAATAGATCTTAGATATATTCTTCGGGGGCCGGGGCGGGGAGCTTACCTACCTACCTACCTAACTGTTCTGTGTAACGTTAAAACGAACCATCGAAATCTCTGAAACGAAGGGTAGCTTAAAAAAAATACATATATTGAATTTTAATAACCATCCACTGAACAGTTATAATAACTCTTTTTTTTGACTCCATAATTGCACAAAAAGTTCACAGACGCGTGTCTCAAGCGGATGGCACTCGCGCTTGCACTGGTCCCAGAGGGTCCGAGATATCGTGTCCGTGAGCAGTGCCTATGTGTGCGTTGCTCGAGCGCACTTTGTATGTAGATTGACTTCTGTACTTATCTATTTTGTGCTAAAATTCAATTGCAATTGCGTTGCAAAATATTAAAAAAAAACATGTATTTAACAAAATTTTCGGTTTACCTTTGTTTCACCGACACTCATTTCATAAAACGTATCGATTCGCAGAATTTTGGTTTCAAAAAAAGCTATTTTATGCTGAATCCGTGTTGATTTCAGGTTACCTTGTGATGGTTACAAGTCGAACCTAACCAAACCTACGTGAATCATATTTAAAGTAACCTGAAGGTTCAGCAGAAAATAGCTTTCTATAAAACAGAAGTTCTGTAAAGTGATACGTTCTATCAAATGAGTGTTGGTGAAACAAGGTAATACCAAAATTTTCATAATAAAAAAAAAACCCACGCGTTTTCTCTCATATTATTGAGTGCACAACCACAAAAAACTTAAGAATATTCGAGCGTTTCAACCAAGAAACAGAACAAGGAATAGTTTCCATTTATTTTAGAAGATGGTGGTAATTATCATTGTTTTCTTCACTGTTTTGAGAATGGTAGTGAGGGCGGTTGAAACGCCCGATTATTCACCCTTAAAATGAAACACCAGTATTTTTTCATTTTATCGAACAACAATGCTTGCCAAGAATTCAATAAGATCTGCATGCAATCCGCACTTTATCCACGCTGGGAGTCCCGTCACTTCCCAAACATTGTACAAACTTTTTTAATATAGAACCTTTGTTGTCCGTATTTTTGATGGAACATTCTAGTTTGAAATAAGTGAATTGAACATTTTGTAAGTTTATGTTTGGTGCACTGTTTGTGTGGGTGTATTCTACTTGGTTGATTTTTACAGTAACGGCGGTCAAGTTAAAAACAATACGATAACATGTCAAAGTTTATACGGCTTTATCTAGTAGTATAAGGGCCCAGATTATGATGTGTCAACGAGGGCAGTCGTCCCAGGTCGTAAAGTTTCGGAAATTATCGGGGCTGACCGGGGGCTGGGCGGGTACAATATCGCTAGTTCAATTAGGGTGGTTTACGAAGCGTTTATACAACTTTTTGTTATTGTCTAAAATATGGTATTTAACTCGATTTTTTTATGGTTGCCAATAGCGTAATGATGCTATAGTTCTTAAGAGGATATTAGTAGAGTCACTACTTTGAAATACTTATTTAATTAAAAATGATGCAGTGAAGTTTGAGCAAGGTTGATAGACGTCCGAACAGGTTTCAGAAAACATTTTTTTGTCATTGAATCGCCTATGACCTGTTAGGGAAAATTTAGTTTACGGCAGTTTTTAAAAAACAGCCTATTTTGTAACACACACAATAATTAATACACTGCGTAATTAGATTCACTGGATTTTGCTTACAAGAAATGTGATTTACCTATAACGAGGTTTACGATGAAAAGAGAGCTCATGATTCCTTTTATGACTAAAATTATTTGTATTTGTAAAATTTGTATTCCTGTACGAAGTTTCATAAAAATAAGGTCAAAGATAGTTAATATACCGTTGAATAAACATACTGGTATAATAAGGCTGCTTAACTTTACTTCGTTTGGTCGACTAAATTAATAAGTTATCGTATCAATACAATCTTCAATCTTTATTTCTACAATATAAATTTTAACATCAACCATTTAAAACATAATTTTAGAAGAGAAAGCTAATATAACTTACTTTTTAGGTTACCTATAAGCCGATGTGATGCCCCTATCTTGCCATAAATCCTCAACATTTTCATCTCTTTTCATTTATTGTGCACAATATGGTAAACTAAGCGAAAATTTCGCTTCGATCTCGGCACGCTCCCGCAAACCCACCGGGTATGACGCGCGTCTAATGCGCCCATTTGCAGACCACAGTCGCTTATCATTTGCACATAGGCAAAGTTTGTGAGCACTTAGACGGTGCCTCGAGTTTGTACTTCTCTCTCACTGGCTCTTAATAAGAGTGAGAGCGTATGAGAGTGAGTGAGTGGATCTTTTTATTACCCGACTACCGAAGGAGGAGGGTAATGTGTTTCACAGCCTAAAAACTAAACCCTTTGTTAGATTTTGATGATTCTTATGTCAATAGATTTGTCTTCATCTGGTCAGTGTCACTTACAGTAATCAAAATTCAATATGGCGGCAACCATACGCCATATTGTGCCAATTAAAAAAAGAAAGTAGACCAAGTATGACAAGTGGGGTATCATTGAATAGGGATTTAAAAATCATTTTTAGGTTTATTTCATTATTTTTCATTTTGAATGATCATTTAGGATTTATAACGATTTAAAGTTGGTTAGCAACAGTCGGGTTTTGAAAGCTTGCTTTTTGTTAAAGTTATTAGTTGACTTTTGCGCAGAAGGCTATCTTATATGATTAATTTATCGTTTTCTTTACATTCTTTTTACCCGAATGCAGAAGAAGGAGGGTAATGTGTTTAACAGCCTATTTATTTTTGTTCCTTTGTGGCGCTCTAAAAACTAAACGCGTGGACCGATTTTGATGAGTCTTATGTTAATCGATTTGTCTTAATCTTGTGACTGTCACTAAGGATATGACATTAATCAAAGTTTAATATGGCGGTAGCCAGACGACATATTGTGAAAAAATAAAAAAATAAAGTCGACGAACTCTGACAAGTGGGGTATTGAATAGTTATTTAAAAATCCTTTTTAGGTTTCTTTCATCATTTTTCATTTTGAATGATTATTTAGGATTTATAATGATTTAAAGTTGGTTAGCAACAGTCGGGTTTTTATAGCTTGCTTTTTTAACTTTGTTGTGTGTAAAGCGTTTGAAGAAGATAAACAACAATGCTGGGTACATAGTGAAAAATGGTATAAGTCGGCTTAACTTGTTCTACAAAAGGTTATGTACATGAACAGAGTATACTAAACTTAAACCCTTTTTCACTTGATCTTTAGGAGACTTACACCCTTTTTCACTAGGACCCCAGGTAGGTAGTTAATGATAAAGGTGGCTCTAAGGCTAATGTACAGTACCCCACCGAAAATGTTAAGCACTTTAGTGCGTTGTCATAGTAAACTCCAAACATAACATCAAATGACACACATGACAATGACAATGATATTCACAATGACAAGGTTCTAAGTATGCTCAACATTTTTACTGGGTGACTGTACATTTAAAATCTTAGACTGCGAAGCCGTTACTAATCCTGAGAACCAGGAGGTTTGTCTTATTATTATAAATAGTACCTGGAGGTTGTTTCCGAAGTTGACAAATGGGTCAATCAACTTTTTTACCCACACTTTTATTTTACCCGGATTTCAAAAAACATGTTTGTTTTTAAATATAATATCACTGCTTATTTTCGTTTTTATATCAATCTATCTTTTTCAAATACCTACCCATATATTAATTTCTAAAATGTGTGAAAATTGTGTAATTACGTGTCTACTGAGTTACTGTCCGCGAATTTGTGTGATAAATAGTGAATTGTCAACTGAGTTACCACATTTTTATTACATACATTTTTAAACAATACATTATAATGTGATTTATGAAAGGAGTTAATGATATTACTACAATTTAAAAATAATTTCACTTAAAATAAGTCCCCAGATTTTATTTTATTTATTAAAACCTGAACGGTGGGCAACAGACAGAAATGTGTGGGTAAAAAAGTTGATTGACCCAAATACCCCTGTAAATCCCTATAAGTATTACAAATTTCATCGAAATTATTAGAGCTATTTTCGAGGACGTGATTAAAAATATTGGTTGTTTAGTGGTTTATGATTTATTCAAAGGTAAAAGCGTATACAGTGTGTTACCGGCATGCGGGCATTTATTAAAACTGCCGATAATATGTTGCTTTAGCAATTGTTTGCAAGTATTATCGATTAAAAAATAATTAAAATAACTTCACAATTAATTTTCTTAGATACTGTCCATTTTAATGTAGTGCATGTGCTGCGTGTTCATCGTTATCAGTATCGCTGTTGCTTAGTACAAGGCATGTCGTGGTACGGGGGCAAACCATAATAATCAAAGTATCCGTCGACTGTCATTTAACACTTGTCAAATTGCTGTGTTACATTGCTGGCAATTAAAATTTTGTTAGAAAGTTAACAAAGCCTGAAAGTTTGTTTATTAAAAAAATTTGGTTACGTTACAGATATACCTTATTTTAACCTCCTTTAAAAAAGCCAGGGTGCTTGTAACACAGTGTATAATCAAGCGTAGATAATGTTAATAGAATTGTTACGAAAATCTCCTTCGAATTTAATTAATTCAGTAATTGTTGGATGGCTACTAAAGTTCGCTATTGCGCAGAGCATTGTTAGTGGTTTCAGAACGTACTTACCATCCAGGGGTTCTGTTCTTCCCGGATAAACCTAATTGCTTTTGATAAAATGACTAAAGCTATTAGGTTTAAAGCGAGTAGAATGGACCGTAGTAATATCAAATAATAATAAACAATATCAGGGGACAATGTTACACCAATTGACCTAGTCCCAAACTAAGCTCTAGGCTTGTACTATGGGTACTAGACAACGATATTAATACTTAGATTGAGAGATATATACTTAACATAGAAAACATCCATGACGCAGGAAAAAAAATTCGCGCTTATCACACATATATCTACCCTTACCGGGATTTGAACCCAGGACCGCTAGCTATCGTAGGCAGGGTCACTCACTACCAACTTGGCCAATGCTCGTTTAACTTTTCCATCTTTTTAAAACATTGTGTGAAAAGCTAGGTGATTCATTTAGGCAACTAAATTGTTAGTTTGTTAACGAATAAGTGGGCTTAAGTTGTACCATTAGAGAAAAAAAAACGTATATATTTTTTATTAAATCTTTTTTTACGCCATGGAGAAGGCAGACGAGTGTACAGGCCACCTGGTAAGTGAGATCTGTGACCCATAGACATTTGCATTCTCAAGATTACACTCTTAAGACTGCAACCCTAAGACCGCATCGACCGTTGCCAACGCTGAGAGCTAAGATGGAATGCCTCTATGCTAGTAATTTCACCGGTTGTCTTATTCTCTCACCGGAACACCACAATGCGAACACTGCTGCTTAACAGTCGGTTAAAGGATAAGATGGTCTTAGTGATCCGGACGGACCCTGCACAAGGTCCTAATACCACTAATCACAATCACAATCGTTGACAAAATAGCTCGACCAAAAAGGTTCACTAACAACTGCTGCGATAGCCCTTAGAAAGTGCTTCGGGTTTGTACTTATCTCTCACCCACTCTTACGCTCTTGTTAAGAGCAAGTGAGAGAGAAGTACAAACCCGAAGCTCCTTCTAAGTGATCACAGACTTAAGTTTTAAATTGCCGGTTAATACAGGAAGCATTAACGAATTAAAAAGTTAGTCTTTAATGTCAAGTCAAAAATTAGGTACGTCTTAAAAAATCTAAATTGTAAAGATTAAAAAAAAAAAAACTAAACCTGTAAAATTGTACAACGTCATTTTATTTCTGCGTAAAAAAAAGAATTATCATTAAAAAGTAAGTTGTTTCACATTCAATGCCAGCATTGCTACGAGTGCTACGCTGTAGCCTGTAGCAGCATTTTTCCGCTACGTAGCGAAAATATGCTACGAGCAGAGAACCCGACTATCGGGTCGTGGGCGCTGAAAGTGTTAAGTGAATAACACTCAAATTCTAATGCCCACACATTTGCGGCGGATTCGCTCATCAATTTATAGAGTCGCAGATTACCGCGGATTTGGCGAGTCCGTATTTGTTTGGTTAGGTTAAATAGGCTTTTAGGGAATTGGGAGTGGCGTGTTCAGAGCCTGTGCAGCGGAGAGGGACGCTGTTGTGTGAGTGAGTAGGATGGATTAACAATAACATGGAATGTGCTAATCATAATCCAACACGCTCTCTGCGAAACAACATGGTTTTGTGTGGTGTTTTATTTGGCCCATTTTTGTGGCAATGAGATGACACACGAACACACAAGCTACCTGAAATTGGACCTGAGATGGACCTGAGTACATAGACATTTATATGCTCACGACTGCAATCCTAAGGCCGGGATTACACCTGTAAGTTATTACGTAAGTTTTGAGACGCAACTATCGGTAAGAGTGGGTGGCAAATATCTGCATCTCTCTCTTGCATATTGCTTTGTTTCAAAACTTACGTAATAACTTACAGGTGTAATCCCGGCCTTAGACTCCAAATGCGTTGCCAACCCTTGGGATTAAGCACGCAATAGAAAAAACAGTGGAAGTGCCATGAGCTTCGCTTAGTATCAGACCTGTTGTCGCCAATACTCAAACTATCATAAAAACAACACGCCGCCACGGAAAATGTTTTTGGTGCGGCTATCGTTTTTACATTCCAAAATAGTACAATAAGGTATGCTTCTGGATTTATTTCCTTTTTTAGAAATCTCGAAATAGGCGATCGCGGCAAAAGTATGGTAGGTTGCGCGGAACGCCGCATAACCATGCCACACGTTACACGCCCACTTGACACTTCTACTGCTTTTTCTGTTATGTAGGATTAAGATAAGATGACTTTATGGTATTAATTTTACCAGTTGTTTTATCCCCACAATGGAACACAATAATGCGAACACTGCTGCTTGGCAGTAGATTAAAGGTTAAGATGGCGGTAAGAACCCTGCACAAGGTACTACCATTGCAGACGGTTGCATCCATCGGTTTTCCGCAACTTTAGTGACGTCGAAGGTCCACCTTGATGGAAGTCTTCCCTCCTTGATTTCCAAGGCTAAAAACCTAATAAGTTAGCGGTAGGTATATACGACTATTTATTACGTGAATTGGCAAGTTTAGGCCTTTTTGTATTTAAAAAAACATTTTTAAATTAGTGTCTCTGCACTTGAGGGGTTACAGTGTATTTTGTTGCCACACAGGATGTTACTTTTTAATAAATTACTTAATATTAATTTCAATTAAAATAGCATGTGTTGATTTGAAATAAATATTTTAAGCCACTCTGAATATTAAAAAAAACATTGCTTCAACGTTGCTGTTTATACTTTTCGAAGTGGATTCTTTCAAACCCCATAACAACCGTACCTAATCTATCCCTGATTGGATCAATAGCAGCCAATACAAAACCCTAATTTATTGGACGACTCGTTGACGTGTACACTGGGTAATTGCAAGAGCTAATTGGCCGGCTGACACACAATGACTGTGTAAACTTTATTTAATTGGCAATTAACCATTCTTTTGAGTTTGTGTGGAAACCGGGATCAACATGAGTACGTTTTGCGTTTTGTGTTTTTAATTGAGCGTATGGAGAAGTGGTGTTATCCGATGAAAGAGTTCAAGTGCTGATTTAATTTTATTTTGGGTTGCGTGATTGGTTTTGAAGTCCTGTGTCAACACTGGGGCTCTGGATTTTAGCATCATATGCGGTCTCAGGTAAGAATTTTGAAAAATCTATCTACATTACAACAGTGACACTATGCAAAAAGAAATTCATACAAAAGTTAATTATTTTTAACTGCAATAATGTTACTATTCAAATAGTCCTTTTCGTAATTAAGTGTCACTGTTGCTGGTGCAATTTCTCCATTGTGCTACAAATACAGGGTGTTTCAATAAAGTCATCTAAAATCCTCTTCAATACCCGAAACAGAAGGCTACGGCTCTTCTTAAAGTAAATTACATAAAGTTATAGAAAATCCTATGTAAGCGCGCAGAAACAAAAAAAAACAAAGATGACGGCTAATCCGTCAAACTGTTCGTCAAGGATCAAGATGTAATGGACGGCAAACATTGACACTTCCGAAACGTGACCGCACAGCTCATGAAAGGATCAAAACCTTTTTCTTTCGGCCCCTTTTTGTACCTGTCTTGAGCGCTCCATTATATCAAATACCTATTAATTCTGTGAGCTGGCTACTAAATGGGTTTCATGCAAATTCAGAAATATACCTCAATTTGGTTTAATTTCATTTATTTTAAGTACATTATTTAAAAAGTAGATTTAGAAGTAGACCTTCGTAATAACAAGCAATTTGAAAAGTAATCCTAAATTGAGTACGCGTGGGATTCAATAGACTGATTTTGTTCGCCTTACCTCGAAGAATATTCGAGAACAAATAGAGCCGATTTATTAAATTAAACATACTAAATACTAACCCATACGTCCTTATTAAATTAAATACTGAACCAAATTGTAAAATAACTATGTGATTACATTCTGAGAACTTTTACTTTTAATCTTTATCCCTAATTTTCAATAAACGTAATCTAAATAAACAGAAAACAAGGTTTCAATTATTCACTCTATTTGTCTTGGTAAGATATTTCAAAATATATACTTAAAATTAGTTTGAAAATTTACCAATCACTAAACTTAAATAAAATATGCATTGTAACACCTAAATCTTTCAAGTCAAACTATTAAAACTACAGGATGCCCCTGATACACTTACCCTCCGACCCACTTAAGCAAACTTGCGACTGTATCGGACTTTATTAACTCGGTGTATTCATATCGAATTTACTAACGCATCAAGTGGCACGTACAGGAATCTCTAAGATCACTGAAGGGCTCGCAAGTTGCGAAATTCGAGCGGTAGTTGGGAACTTTCGACCTATAAGTTGTGTCGTTAACCCCAGTGTCCTCGTGGCAACGGGTAAGTGCTGATATGGGATGCGATTACTACAGGGTGGAGTAAGTTTCTGGATAAGATAATTTGTATTTTTGAGACGTTGAGTTTCGTAGCGTGGTGTGACACGGAACGTAGGGAATTTAATGAGCTAATTTGGTTGATGCTTGTTAATGAAGTATAGTTTTATATTATAGTTTTAAGCATGATTTCCTATTCAACATATATAATTAAGTCATTACCTAATGTTACATGGACCATAAAAAAAATAGTTATTTGTTATAAATATTATGGTATCCTGCCTTTTGGCCGAAATATGTTTGGCCGAATGTATCGTTTCCCAACTGTTTCATTTGCCAACCCACTTTTTTTTCTGTAACTGTAAATATTTCAGGATTTATTTCAGTACCATTGTGTAAAACCCTATAGATTAGATTACTAGGTTAGTGTTTATAAAAATCCTGAAATATTTACAGTTCGACGCCCCCGGACAATAAGTCGGCAATCGCAAAAAGTAAATTTTACAGGAAAAAATATTTACTGATTTTGTTCAATATCTTTACAACCAGAGGGAATACTAAAGACATTGATATATCAAACGAAAGCTATTTTTTTAAAGAATATAATTTATACAATTATACTTTATAATACGCATTCAGTATTAAGCAATGAGAGAAAATGCATTTTACAGATAATGAGTTAAAATTTATTCCCAGTAATAGTGACTTACTGGATTATTGTGGTAAATATTATAAAAGTGTTGATTTGTAACTGCATAACATGGACATTTATAACAATATTTTTTGTTTGAAGGGCTAAACGTAATATGTCATTACTAAGGTTTTTATAGTAATTTAAACGCAGGCAAAATAACGGCATTGTATGATAGCTTTGTTGTTCTCGGGAATGTAAAACCAACATATTCAAGTAAACGTGCAATACTGAATGACATCGAAATAATAAAATAACATAGTGTAAAAGAAAACTATCATAAGTACTAAGTATAATAAGATTTAATAATTAAAATAATCGAAAATAATAATAATTATTATTATTAGCCTTTATTTGCTGTAATTATAATTATTTACATGTCATTATCACTATTAAAGTTATGATTAGTCAATTTTATGTTATGCTTGTCACTAATAAAGGATATAAATTGTTAGTTATTCTCTCTTTTTTCATTCTTTCTGGAACTTGTCATATATGAATATTTATGTCTTTCCTTCCCTTTTTTCTTTAGTTAGCGCGCCCCTTGGATGAAGGCCTAATCCAGTCTTCTCCATTCTTTCCTGTCTCTTGTCCTACTCCATGCTCGTCCTATTAATGCGTCTAAATTATTGCTCCATCGCAATTTGGCCTTCCTTTGGATCTCTTGCCATCTCTGGGGACCAGTCTGTTACTTTTTTTGACCAGAGAGTGGATATGACCAGCCCATTTCCATTTAAGTTTGCGTATTTTAACTGTTACATCTCGCACCCTAATTTGATTTCTAATATGGATATTTCTTATTTTATATATTCGTTTCTTATGTAATATGCTCCTATCCATATTATGTTGACATATCTACCTCAAGTTTAAGTTCATTTTTCTTTGTTAGGGCCCAGGTTGTGCTTTTCATAATTTCTTTTAAGGCCCAATATTTATTACAGGATTTTTTTATTATTCTTTATATTATTTTGGACATATCTTCCTGCAAACATATTAATTCCCCTAGGTATATTTAGTCTCCTATGTAATCTTTTGTGAAATTTCTGACATTTATAGGCGGTTTGTTGCTGTTCGTTAGTATTTTAGTTTTTGATACATTCATGGTTAACCCCAGTTTCCTACTCTCTGTTGCCAGATTGTTAAGCATTACTTCAAGGGTATTTGGATCTTCTGCAAATAAAAACACTATCATCGGCAAATTTTAAGTTGATCATCGATTCACTTTCAATTTTTATACCTTTTCCATTCCAGTTTATGTTGCAGAACATGCTTTCTAATGCAGCATTAAACAATTATGGGGAAAGAAAGCCCTGTTTTACTCCTCTTGTAAGTTTAAATTCTCTCCCTTCTTTTTCCAGCTTGATTTTGGCTGCGTTGGTGTTAATATATCGCCTTGATGATACGGTTTTTTTTTTTCCCGTGTTCCCCATACTAGCAAAGCTTGATGTATGCCATTGTGTTCTAAGCTTTCAAACGCCTTGGTATAGTCAATAAAGGCTATGTATATTTTCTTCCCGTATTCATTATATTTCTCTATAATTTGGTTGAGTGTGTGTATAATATTATGATCTATGGTTGAGAAGCCGTGTCGAAAGCCAGCTTATTCTATGGATTGACTAGAATCCAGGGATTTTTCTATCCTTTTTAAAAATTATCTTCGAGAATACTTTGAAAATGTTTGATGTTAAGCTAATAGGTCTGTAGTTGTTTATGCTACCTATGTCTCCCTTTTTATGCAGAAGTGTAATAACTGCAATATGGAAGTGGAACCCTCTGTAAAGGAGACAGATATTTATTTATACCTGGATAGCTGAGACACTGGGTAAGTCCCTGCAGTTATCCAGGTTTCACTCTATCGGTCTGTCTCATTTACAGAGGGTTCCAGGTGAGAATAGATGTTATTTCAGTTAGACAAGCGCGATTATTAAATTAAATAACATATTTTTAAATATTTTATAGTTATAATTTTTAACAATAATCAAAAAAGGTAGGTACTTAATAAACAAAAATAATCAAGTAGGTACGTTTCTTATAAACAGTTCAAAAATGCATACAGAATGCGTCAATCAAAAAAATCTGTCATAATAGTTTTGGTCATACTGCTTCGCGTCTAGTTTTTTTTACTAAATTTACTTCCAAAGTTATTTCGTCATCATCTTCATTTTCCAATGAAAACGAGAAGACATGAACAACTTCTTCGCGTGTCTTTCCACTTTCATATAAGGATATTAACTTTAGTTTTTATCATTACAAGCCTACGTTTCTGCATTTTTCAAATAAATATCCGTACGATAGCAAAACTAAACTGAAACTGGAGGTCATTTAGGCACAATTAACTAAGTGCGGAATTTGGGGGTCAACTAAGGATTAATAAACAAAACTGAAATTTATCTGCAAAAATGTCCAAGTTAGACAGGTACCTAATAAATTGACATTATCTAAGTTACAGAGGTCTACCTATAAATTAAAAGAAAACATTGTAGCAAAGTATTCTTTAAAATATAGTCTCAGTAAAAGAGGTAAAATTCTCTCACCGTCTCAATTCAGTGCTAGAGTGTCAGGACCTCAACATGAGTTCCAGCTATGGAGGTTTCTCATTTATCCTGTTCCCACTTAACCAAGTTGTACTGTATCTGGATATCTGAGACACTGGGTAAGTAGAATACCTCTTTAAGTGAGACAAATTTGCAGGTCCTAGTTATCCAGATTTCACCATTTGTAGCCATAGTTTCAGCATATTTTAAAACTTTGCATTTTGTCGGTTCCATAGCACCTAATAATTAATTTATTTACACGTTTTGGTAGGTAACACACTGAATAGATTCACAGGTAAGAAACTATGTTTTATTTTGTCACTGACACGTAAACACAAACACATTTTTTTTTAACCAGACGCACCAATCAATAATTACACGTCACTTTCGGTCAACAGAAATTTGCAACTGTTTATAAATGTAAACAAACATTACGCGTTGCCGGTGCGAGAACAGACACGTGAAGGGGCGCGGCATGTATCTATTACTTTCTAATGTTTAATCAAAGACAGAGATAAACGTACCTTATGATGGCTGAGCGGCAAAAAGACAGACGATATATTGGGTTCGTGACATGATCTGATTTGGTATTAAATAGTACACGCAAGTAACTGTTACGAATATTTACGAACGAATTATTTCCCTCTAAAACTTTGTTAGTAGCTATTGCCGTGTTAAGTTTATTAAATTAAATACGGTATTATCGTTTACCAAAAACTTCATAAAAATATTAACGCCAATAAACCGGTTATCGCATCGTACCAAATATCAAAGTAATAAACATATTTGTATTGATCTGTAGCGACACTTTTCTCGTAACATTTTGAATTTGCAGTTTCCCTACAATAAACACGTCATTCTTAATATCTTCTTTAATTGCATTAAAAAAAATCTGAAAAAAATATATATGATGTATTCTGACCCGCTGATTCCGAATTTTGCATAACAATAAAATGTCCATAATATCACATTGCCGACTTATTGTTCGGGGGCGTCGTGTTACAGAAATAAAAGCGGGTTGGTAAATGAAACGGATTATATTTAAGTACATTTCAACGAATATGGACGAAAGTTTACACACTAGTAGTTCTAATTTTAGACATTATAATTTCTAGCGTCAAACACTCGTTAAAGTGTAAACAAAAACTAACTTGATCCAATAAAGGGTTGAATTTGTTTTAAAGATCGTTTTAACGCGCAAAAGTATGTAAGGTTTGACACTTTGAATGTGTTAGGAAATAACTTCTTATATTTGAGTTTTTATTTTAGTAATTCTACCTATGACCCTTCAGGGGTCCTCACGGTAACATTGTAATTGCAACCTTGTCGACTAACTATAGGGTGCCTTTTATGTTTAGTATTATGTCCTCAAGTGAGGACCGGGGGTCCGAGGAGATTAATATTGAATTCGTTTACCGCTATTTCCTTTCGAACAATCTTATGTCCGTGTTCGAGCTGTAGAGTAATCAAATTTAATATCGATCAGTTGTGTCATTAAGGCCTAAAAGCGGAACCAAGAAACAAATACAATTTCTCACTTTTAAAATATTAAAAAAGGAGAAAAGAAGAAGATAATGTGTAGTATTGAAATGAAGATACTAAGAAGTAAAAAAAAAATCAAATTAAACATGCCTCATCCGCTCGCACCAGATCTTACTAGCTCCGTGTTTGTTGTTTGAGAAGGGCCGACAGCGAATTATCTCCGCTACATTTCGGATTTATAACGTAATGACGGATTTTGAGTGGCGTGCGAGTAATTAGAACTATTAGAGGGAATTCTACCCGAATATGTAGATGATGTAGAATTACAGTCTTTGCGTTGTTTAATTTAATGTAAATAACTAACTAATAGCATACAGAGAAACGAGCACGCAGGCCACCTTGGCCTGTATTCCAGGCGGTAAAAACCATATCGTCTTCGACCTATTAAGGCCCATGTACACAATGGCCCATCATGAGCCAACGTAAGGGACGCATTTACAACTTAGAGCGAGCAACATATTCTTGCATCTCACTCTTACGCATCACTCCGTCCCTACGCCGGCCCATGATGGGCCATTGTGTACAGGGGCCTTTATGGTATTGTTTTTAATTCGGCCGCCATTATGGTAGGGGATCCGAATAGGAGACGACCTTCAGCGGGCTGTTTATTCGATAAAAAGTATTTTATATCGAATTTAATATGTTAAGAAATATATGGCGAATAGGCAGGCTGAATAATTTCAGTCCAGTATATTTTAAAAATTGCATAGTTAACTTAAATACAAAAAAATGTAATGCTTGTTAAATAGACAAATTACATACCAATCGAAAGTATGAAGCCTACTTATAGAATATACAAACGTTAGGTTGACTATTTTTTCCTAACTTAACCATTGAGAAGGTAGGTAAGTCGGTATTAACAATTTGCACTAAACCTAACGTTTGCATATTCTATAGGCTTCATGCTTTCGATTAGTATGTAATTGGTCTATTTAATAAGCAAGAGCAATTTAAAAAAAAACTTCGATTTCTGTTTTTTTTTAATCACATAAGGACTGGACTGAAAAATTTCAGTCAACCTATTCGCCATAGCATATTAAATTTGATATAAAATACTTTTTATCGAATAAACAGCCCGGTGAAGGTCGTCTCCTATTCGTATCTTAGACCATATCAAACGTTGACAATATGATAACAGGTCAAAGACGATATAGTTTTTACCGCCTAGAAATCTCGGCTCTGATAGAAAGTGGGATCTGAGATCCATAAATATTTACAATCTTAACACTGTAATCCTAAGACTGCAAATGCGTTGCCAACCCTGAGGACTTAGGTGGAATGCCTCTTTGTTAGTAATTAATCCCACACCGGAAAACATTAATGCGAAGACTAATGCTTCGCGGATCCGGATGGACCCTACCACCACTAACAAAACACCGTGTCTACAATCTGCTTTCCTTTAGCGTTCATTATAACGTTAAGTGCATAACGTTCGCACGTTTGTGTTCATTTGCACGCAAGCCGGCCCATACGAAACTAAAGCGCAGCATTAGCTGAGTTCGCTCCTTTTACCACATGCTATTTATTTATTTTCTAGGATTGTTCATTCATGTATCTATTATTACTAATATTAGTTTTTTTATAATTATGTGGTAATAAATCGATTTTCTTTTTTTCTTTCTTTCTTTCAACAGTCACACCCAGATACAGAAGTAGTGAATACGAGTAATGTTTTGCCATCGTTTTTTGTCAGATAAGTTCGTGCGTGATCTTGCTTTCTCAATTAGCTTATCGTCGGGCACGAAAGTTGACTGAGACAGCAAGATAAAAACTAGCATTTCCGACAAAAACGATAACAAGACATTATTCACTACATCTGTATCTATGTATACAGCTAGCAGGGAGCATAGTCAAGATGCCTAGAAAATCGACAAAATACTCATATTACGATTGATCGCATCGAAAGCTTATTTATCAATTCGATACATTTCGTGTCGATAGAAAACAGCAAGTAGCGTTTTCATTAGGGAATGAAATTTAACCAGTTATTAACCGTTTTGTATGAAATTAACCGATTAAAACCGGTTTTAACCGGTTATTTGCATTCCTTACATCTTGGCTTACTTCCCCCCCTTAGAAAAAAAAGCGCATGTCTCATAGAACCGCGTACGTATAAGTGACCTTATTTCTTAAGATAGAGGGTTAACATTGCTTTGACTATCAAATTGCGCATGCGTCCTTTTTTAACCGACTTCAAAAAAAGGAGGAGGTTCTCAATTCGTCGGTTTTTTTTTTTTATGTATGTTCCCCGATTACTCGAAGACCACAGGACCGATTTGAAAAATTTTTTCGTTGTTCGAATGGGTATACTTTCTAGTTGGTCCCATTGTCACCACGTCAGGATCTGATGATGGGATCATGGAGAAATCTAGAGAACTCCTCAAATATTATAGGCACACCTATAGCGATTTTAGTATTTTTCACTGTAACTCATGCATTTGCTTTTGAAAAGTACTATATGGTGAAGTGGAACTGATGATGAAGACCACAGATGGCCACCGGAACTCCTTAACGGTACCTATTTCAAGGGTGGCGATAAGATATTTCGATAAAGGAAGTTGAGCGACTATGACGAAGCACATTTAGGTTTAAATATGACTATGACATTCCCGCGGCGTTGTCTGCGGCGAGCTTGAAATGTTCTATAGTTTCTTATTAATATTTAGAAGTGGAGCTACGTAACAGGATAAATAGGATCACTAAAAAGTATAAAATAAAATAAATGTTTAAAAAAACAAAAAACCGCCTTCAAAAAGCAAAAAATTGCTTTTTGAAGGCGGTTTTTTGTTTTTTTTATTTAGAAGGGTAGTACTGATGCTCTTGTAGCTTCTAGTCTAAAGTGCGATGGGGTTGCCCACGCTGCATCTCTCGGTACGCGGTGACGATGAGATCCTCAGTTAAACTATCATAAACCAAGGCATAAGAATGTTTAGACTTAAGTGGAAATGGGCAGGGTACGGGTGGCATGATGGGGGCGAATAACCCTTATTTGAAAGTGTGTATGCACAAACGTGATCGGTCAGTTTTTGTAATGCTGTGTTTGTTTTTTTGTTTTTGGACAAAACATACTATCGCAAATTTTGCATTACTGGAGTTATATTTCCAAACTTACTGTACGGTACCGTAAACGTATTTTTGCTCACTTCGCCTCTACTTTTTGAGTTAGGTAATAATTTACATTACGAACCATAATGCTTTAAAACGCACTTTTATAACACAAGCAGAAACACTGTACTGTCATTATTTTAGTTACATAGTAAATGTACTGTTTACTTGGAGGTGACGACTTTAACTTAAAACATACTTTTTGTAACATTTACGTTCTAAAACTCGATAGAGCTCCTACACTTACGTTTATTAAATTATTTTGGTAACAATAAATTTCAAAGTCCTAAACCCTATTTTACTATAAACGTACTCTTAACACCGTTTGGACACTAAAACTATATTGCGTACCTATTCTAACTACCAACACGTAACCCCAGCAGCCGGGTCGTACAATAAAAGGTAATTGTTACTGGATAATTAGAATAAAGGTTGTGACCCAAATGTGGCCGCCCCGTTATTTACCCGGGCGGTGTCCATTTCCGCGAGTTTCTTATTAATAATTAATAATAATAATATTGCGGGTAATTCACTTATTACGTGAACATTTCTAGAACTGTCCACTTACAATAAAATAAAAAAGCAATTATGGAATTCGAAAATGGAACTCTATGGAATATGTTACTTTTTAATTTACGAAACTGTCATTTGTTTTTAATTGTGGCGGCATTTAGAGGATTGGGAGCCGCTTTTAAAATAAATTTAAGTCGTGAAAATTTTCGCTCAAAGATTTTTTACGATTTTTGCTGTAGCTTAAGTCAACAAGAGATTTGCCAGAGACTTCAATTGGCATTAGGTTGAAGCCCCACGTCGCAGCTCTGTCTCTCTCTGAAGGTCAGCCGGCGACTGCGGTTAAGGCTCAGTTACATTGCTCGTAGCAATCCATTGACGGGTGGTGTTAATATTTTTGAGCCGATAGCTACTGCATAATATATTAGGCATAGGCACAAGCCTAGAGGCGGCGGTGAATGCGTTCGATGAAGCCATCGATGAGGTTCCTACTGAAGGCTGGATCCACTGCTTCACACAATGGTTCCTACGAATGCAAAAATATAAATAGTCAGGGCATATACTTTAAAAATCAATAAATTAATCATGAATACAATTTCTGGTCTTATTTCTCAAAATCCAGAAACTTTCAGTATGACCTGAGTATGCTATTTTTTAAACAACCTATATAAGGACAGTGTACAGCAAGTCAGCTCGATTCGGAGTTTTGTAAATGAGTCAGAAGCTCTATTCTACTCGGGCTAAACCTAATGGGTTATTCCCACCTGTTAACACCAATTTGTTACCACTGGTAACAGCTGGGAATTTTTTATCCCACCTGTTACCACTAAAGTACTCGGTGGTAACAAGTGGGATTATTTTTCCCATTTGTTACCACTAAAATATTTGATGATAACTACCACCAATTAGTTTAGTGGTAACAGCTGGGAATTTTTATTTCAAGTAGTTACCAGTGGTAACAGGTGGGAAAAAAATTCTCAGCAGTTACCAGTGGTAAAAAATTGGTGGTAACAGGTGGGAATAACCCAACCTAATTGTTTTTGAAGTATTTACTTTAGAGCTACTATAAAGTCTACAATTTTATACGGTAAAGAATCAAGATGGGGTTTAATACTATAAATGCGGAAATGATGTTCCGTTTGATTGACGCGAAATTTGATACAGGCTACTTCAAAGAGATGTATCCAGTATCCACCTCTTCACCTTATTGCATTGTAATACGGTTCAAAAGCGAAAAGGTACATCTCGTCGTAGTAGAGTCTACCGAGACAAAATAGAGCAAAGGGTACTTTTGATTGCCCATATTATTGAACTACCTACTTATAAGTAAATTATATTTTACTACCTACCTAATGTTCACACAATCTCATCAGCACGGAAACAATGAAGTTCAGCGCGAACGTTTTTATTTAAAATCTGCACCAATTTTTGCATTTTTTATTTACTGCCGTGGCCATTTAACAACAATATGAAAAAGGGCATAAATCCGAGGCGGCAAAAATAAAAGAGGCGCTCGGTAAAAACGCACCGCAATGTGGCCTTCCAGCGTTACCTTTGCCTTTTTCCTTTTTAAACGGGGTATTTTTTTAAATATAAATCTCGTAATATGAGGCCGGCCTAATCTGGGGCGTGTTTAATTATTTGTTGGGATTGCTGGGTAGATGTAAGGTACAGTCGGCCACGAGAGTTGAATTAACATAATGTGTTTGTGGAAAGTTTGTTTCGGTGTACCTAAAGTTAATTAGTTAAAGGTTAAATGACTAAGTCAATTTGTAATTTTTAGGATTATGTAATAAAACTAGGAACCCTTACACAGATATTTTATCTGTCTGTAAGTACAGTTTAAAAACTTAAGTAAATGACCTGTTGTATGTAGTTGTAAAGCATCTGTATAGACCGTTCGACATTCTATATTTGAAATTTGACGTAAATTCCATATTAGTTTTGTACACAACTACATGCAACAGCAGGCCTTTCGCGTAACTCACTCGCAATCGCGATCGGCTTCAAAACAAAACAATTGGTTTCATTTTGTATGCAGACAAGCCTTCGATTTTCAAAATGAAACCGATTGTGATTGCGAGTGTTGTTACGCGAAAGGCCTGCGGGTCATTTACTTAAGTTTATCACCATGTCACAGTAACTTTTTCATGGAGACTATCAAAGTTACAAAACTGAAATGTTGTATGCAATACCAAGTACGGGCACAAAGAAGAATAATGAAATAAGTTTGTTTTTTTAAACTGACCTCCATGCATGTTAACTTTACATTATAGTGCAAGAGATTAAAAAATATATCAGCTAGCCTTTTATTATGATTTCTGAATTATATTTATAACGTAGAAATTCCCATAAACCCATTAGAAACTTTTAATACTAACCATGTTTACTTCCCGCAGTGGACTCCATTACCTACTTACGAGCGCAGGCTAATGGGCGAGAGGGAATTAGCAGAGCGTGTGTGCCGGCCCTAATCTAATGCGTCACTGCTAGTTGTATGCGGTCTGGGGTGTTATTCTCTTAAAAACGGTGGCGTTCGGTCGGTCGAATGAGGGAACGAGTGAACGCGGCGCAGCTTATATAAACCGGTGAGTTTAGGTAGTCCGGTCAGAACGTACTAAACACATTTTAGCGCGTGCATTCTCAATTAGGCAGCTTTATACGTTGGATCGTTCGACAGAAGCCCTGCTGCCTAATAGCCGGGTCCACACCGGACGATCCAGCGCGCTCCGATCGCGCGATCCAAGGGGCGCGATCCAAAGGCGCGGTCGGTGTGGACGTGCTGCGTGCGATCCAAGCGTACGATTGAGCGCGTGCTCCTTGCCACGGGTCGATCCGTTTTTCGCCGATCCAAGCCGATCCAATTTTGGATCGTCTGGTCTGGACCCGGCTAATTGAGAATGCACGCGCTAAAATGTGTTTTATACGCTTTGACGGGACTACTTAAACTCGCCGGTTTATATAAGCTGCGCCGCGTTCACTCGTTTTCTCGTTCGACCGACCGAATCTTCGGACTCCATCACCTACTTATGAGCAGGCAGGCAGGAGCGCGTGTGTGTCGGCCCTATTCTAATGCGTTGCTGCTAGTTGCATACGGTGTGAAATTTGATGAGGTTCCACGATTTTGATGTCGGCTGTTTTTTCAAATCAGTTTTAACATCTAAGTTATCTTTTTAACGTAGAATAGCCCTATTAGAAACTTTTAATACCAACTATGTTTACTTTCTGCAGTGGACTCCATTACCTACTCATGAGCCGGCTAATGGCCGAGAGAGAATTAGAAGCGCGTGTGTGCCGGCCCTAATGTAATGCGTCACTGGCTCACTGCTAGTCGCATGCGGTCTGAACTTTGATGAGGTTCCACGTTCTTGATGTCGGCTTTTTTTAAGTTAGTTTTAACATCTGAGTAATCTTTTTAACGTAGAATAGTCATGAATCTATTAGAACCTTTAAACACACCATGTTTACTGCAGGCTTATAAACATTCAGTACGTGGAAGGCAGGCTCGGATTAAAAATGAATGAATCGAAATGACGGAATGTTATCGAAGATGACAACTTGATAATTATGTCGATTTTTTGCCCCCGTAAACCCTCATTTTGCAAATATCATCGAAATAGTTATAACCGTTTTCGAAGACATGATAGTATAGGATAGGATAGAGTACAAAAATCATTTTGACATTTTACAATTATGTAGCTGTTTTGACATATCAGTCAACATCCCTATTTATATGAATATTAGATGACTACACCTATAATAGCGATGTCAGTACACGCTTAAGTATGTTTAGGTACTATGGACCATTACCGACTTATGAGCGCTAGCTAATTGCCGAGAGGAATTAGGGGCGTGTGTACCGGACCTAATCTAATGCGTCTGTCGGTACTTCGGTAGTTGCGTCCAGACCCTATACCATGAGTTGCAATTTTTTTCACAGCTTCAATAATAGCTGACAAATGTAACAAACAGGAAAAATCATTTTTTGAATAGCTATAAAAATAAACAAGATTTGTTCCTATCTCTTTCTAGCAAAACGGAATTTTACATGGAGTTTATACGGCCTACCTGCTACATGACGTCACAGTGCATATCAGATCTCTCTGTCTAATCGCTGTCTAATGATCATTTTAAAATGCTTGCATCATTCTTGGCCGAATTTAATTTAAATTTCACTTTTTTACGGTATTTTCATATTGTGAGAAATTCGATTTAAAAAATGCGTGCATATTCGTGTGAATCAACTATTAAGGTACTCCTTTTCTTTTGCGGTATTAAAACTTTCCTGTTGACTTATGGTTAATAATAATGTATAAATATTAAAATCAGACCACCAAATTTACAGACCTTACACGTTAAACACCTCAAATATTTTTTAATCTTCCAAAAAACCAGGTAACCTAGGGGAAAATAAGGACGACATCGTCCCCTGCGTTACCAACTATATTATTATTTCAAGCTGTACTATTTTAAACAAAATCATTTCAAATGTTAGCCTATTTGTCTGATTTAATAAGTGTATAAGCCACGTCGTTAGCGAATCTATAGTTTTTCTAAAAACATAATTTATGAAACATGTCGAAAAATGGGGTGCACCTTAAAAGTTGATTCACCCATTCCCTATTCCTTATCGAGTCGAATGCTTCGTCCCTAAAGTATTGTTAAAGAGTGCGAGGGACAGAGCATTCGACTCGCTAGCGAGTCCGGTAATTGTAACTCATGGTAAGTGTACTGAGGTGTTATTCTGTTATTCTCTTGAAATCGGCGCTCTGTCGAACGGTCGGTCGAGTGAGCCAAGTCATACCAGACTGGTAAAGCGGGTAAACTGAGAATGGATCTCTTAAATGTGTTTTTTATGCTCTGATGGGACTATCTACTAGGGTGGATCACAAAATGTATGAAAAAAAAAATTGTTTTTCATACATTCTGTGATCCACCCTACTATCTACTTCAACTCACCGGTTAATATTTGGTGCGTCGCGTACAAGAACGAGTTTTTTAAGAAAATCACTTACTTCGCTGATCACAATATTATGACAGGTCCTTGCCTATATATATATTAGAGGCCACTGGTTAGGAAACCCTGGTTTAGTGTATCTGTGTGTCCGTTTGTACAATTCTAGCTCCCAATCGGATGGACCAATTCGCCCGCGGTTTTTTTTAAAATAGAAATCTGAATAAATAAACTTTCTATGCTTGTTTTCTAGTAGTTGGCATGTCGATATATTTCCAAATAACAACTTTACAAATAGGAAAACAAATAACTATTTCCGAGTAAGAGGGATGAACAATTATATTTTCCCACCTGAAATTCAATAAAATTATTCTTTATTGTGGGAACTTGCATTAATTAATAAAAGCCATTTAATAAAAACAGTAGTGTCGGTGATAAATCAACTTTATAGGTCACACGTGCATAAACCTGACCACTTAATAATTCAATATGCCCACTATAGTGGTTTAATAAAAATATCCTATTGGGAATACGCTTTAAGATATACAATTTTTTCGTTGGTTTTGTTGTTTTAGTTGAAAAATATATGAATTGGAGACTGTCCGGGATTATGAAATATTTTGCGTGGTGAGCGCGAGTATTAATTCTGAATATTTTGTATATACTCGTATATTAGTAGGTATTTAATTCTCTATAAAAGGTATGTTTATCGTTGTCAAGTATCCATAGTACAAGCCTAAAGCAAAGGTTGAGACTTGGTCATCTTGTGTCGGACCGTTTCGGGTTTTTTTTATGGCAAGGAGATGGCACGCGAGCACTCAGGCCACCTGATGGTAAGTGGGATTTGAGACCCATAGACATTTGAAATCTCGAGACTACAGTCTCAAAACTGCAATCCTAAGACTTCAAATGCGTTGCCAACCCTGAGGACTAAGATGGAATGCCTCTATGCTAGTAATTTCACCGGTTGTCTTATCCGCACACCGGAACACAGCAATGCGAACATTACTGCTTGGTGGTGGTTTAATGGATAAGATGGTGGTAGCGATCCGGACGGACGCTGCGCAAGGTCCTACCACCACTAAAATTTGTGAGGTTTAACGATATAACCGTTGAAAAGCATAGGTACCTCTAAGGTAATATGGGCTTATAAAAGCAAATGCATGCCGACCTGAGACAAAAAAAAAGTTAATCTGGAACATAATTATGACGATGTCCAAAGCACCAGCAACAAACCTGGACAATCACGATTCAATGTCACCGTAATCATCACAAATAAAGTGTTGAAGACAAGTATAACTAAATTATTTCATAAATCATGTCGACTAAAAGCTAAAAGGAATAACTTCGGTTAAAGCGCAAACTCTCAAGATCATAACATAATTAAAAACTCCTTAATCGATTCTGCTGGCCCCACTAACTTAGCGCTTGCGTTTAACTTGGTTCTTGACCATAAATTGCAAGTTATCCTGCTCTCAGAGCCCCTTATGCAAGTTAAGCTTCTTATTCAAGTTATGAAAGATGTTAAGGGTGGATGGGACTGCTAAATTTGTTGCCTTTTCAAAGTATGTTTGTGGAAGCTGAAGATTTAGTTCGTAGGTTATCTTGTGTAAATAAATGGTTTTTATTTGGTCATGGAGAAACCAAACAAGCTAGTAGGCCACGATGGTAAGTAGACTCTGAAGCTCACAAAACTTGTGCAATCTCAGGTGTGTTATTCTCTCAAAAAACGGCAGCCGGTCGGACGGACGAGCGAATAAAAGCGGCGAGTTTAAGTAGTCCCGTCCGACCGAACAAAACACATTTTAGCGCGTGCATTGTCAATTAGGGAGGGAGCGTTATACGTTCGAGAAGTCATGCTGCCAAATTGAATACACGCGCTAAAATGTGTTTTGTTCGCTCTGTCGGGACTACTTAAACTCGCCGCTTGGACCTTCACTCGAGCGAACGATCACCTTTGCTTGTTGAGAGAATCACAACCCAGGATTGCAATGCTACGATGGCAATCTTAAGACTGCAAATACGTTGCCAACCCTGAGGACTTAGATGGAATGCTAGTAATTTCATCGTCGTCTTAGTGCTGTTTGGCGGTAGGATAAGTGGTAAGATGGTGGTAGCGATCCGGACGAACCTGTGCAAGGTCCAAGGTCCTTTCACTACTAATGAGTGTTGTTGGTTCTTGATTGGAGTGATTTTTAATAATTTGTGTTTCTTTCTGAAATGAGAGAAATGTTTCTGTTGTTTTATGTTGATGATATGAATAGCCCAATGACCATACGCGCATAATGCTTTTTTCTCGATCAAAGGGTCATAAAAATGTAATTTTATTATTGTATTTTACTGCCTCTATTTTTTCTTACCCAGTAAACGTTTGGCGTTTTGATTAGTTCAAACTAAAAAACTTAAAATTAAAACAAATGTCACAGAAATACTCATTTTGTCAAATCCAATTACATAAATTAGGTAAGTATCTACCTTAACTTTTTTCAAAACTGTTTTGGATTTGTCTAAAAAATAAAAGACATGAGTAAGAGTGTAAGTTAAAGTATTAGACTTTGTAAAAATAAGGTGTACTTATCCCAAATTTGTCTCTTAACTTTATTAATTCCAATAGATGAACGTATTGTAGCCAACTCCCACGTCTTGCATACGAGTCGAAGCAGCATCTGTTTCGGTCAAACTTCCCGGCCATAAATCTAGTTGCGTCGGTCTCGGGGGTGCAACCCTGCCCTTCCTTGCTTACCGTGTGTGACCCATTTTCGGGTCAGCTTCTTTTGGAATACTAAATAAAATTATATGAACAACGGTTCTGTATGCACGAGTATTTTGAGTACAGAAGTTTGAAAGATGTGCTTGTTATTGTAGACAGATAATTTTCCGTGTACCTAATATTTAATTTCGGTGGCGGAAACATATCTGCCACCGAAATTGGGAAAGAGGTTGTTTTTTCCAAGTATTAAATTACTAAACCAATGACAATAAAAAGCAAAATTAAAAAAAAAAAGGCTGTGACCGCTAACCAACTTTAAATCGATATAAATCCTAAATGGTCGTTCCAAATAAAAAAATGATTAAAGAAACCTAAAGATGATTTTTAAATACCTATTCAATGATACCCCATTTGTCATAGTTCGTCGACTTTATTTATTTTCTTTTTTACAGTTATCGCATCTAGTTGCCGCCATATGGAATTTTTAATTACTGACATATATCTTTAGTGACACTCACAAGATTGAGACAAATCGATTTCCATAAGAATAATCAAAATCGGTCCACGCGTATAGTTTCTAGAGCACCACAAAGGAACAAACATGCATACTGATTAACACATTACCGTCCTCCTTTGGCAGTCGGGTAAAAAGTGAAGTGTCTAGGCGGTACTGTTTTAAATACTATCGTCTAATACATTGTCCACCGAAATTGTAGCACAAATTTCCTGAAAATGACCTAAAATTGTTTTACGGCATTTGAGGTCATATTTTTTACCCGACTGCCGAAGGAGGAGGATAATGTGTTTCACAGCCTATACAGGGTGTTAGGTAATGAGTGGATAATCCTTGAACTACGGATAGAGGGTACTTAGGACGTTATGAAAAAGCTAAAATAGGTTAAGTAAAAGTCACACGGTTTTCGAGATATTTGGACCTTTAGGTTTTTTTCGAAAATGAACACACCCTTGTTCAATGTTTTGATCATAGCACCATTGTAAGCTAATTTTTTTTTAATTTTATTTTTTCTCAATATTCTTGAACACTTATGTTATCAGATAGGCATCACCATTAATGTGAGACTACAATGGATGTTTAAAAAAAATATAGCAAACTTAATTTTTGCGTTTTCAATCGTACATTGATCGAACATTCAGCTCCCATGGTAAAAAAAATATACTATCTAGTTGCCCATAAGCTTAAAAACATGCCAATTTATTGACAATTTAAAAATAGTAATTACCTTTTGAATTTAAAATCAAAATGCCAAAATAATAAAAAAAATACATGCCCACCCTATTTACTTTTTACCATACTTTCCTGATTTACTTTTTGTGTCCCGGGCGAAGAAATCAAAACTTTTTGTTGCAAAAATGACATTACTGGCCACTAACTTTAATGCCATTTATTCCAAATTTAAAAAATATGCCGACTGCTTTTTTTTTCTTTTTTTCGAATTGAACTTTGAATTTCGCTATTATTGCGTAATGAATGGTGAATTGTGTGTTTAGATTGTTGTGTTGAATTTTTTTTGTTTAACAATTATTCGAACACAATACACACCTTTTGTGTCCCGGGCGAAGAATTCAAATTCTTCGCCCGGGACACAAAAAGTAAATCAGGAAAGTGTGGGTGGGCATGTATTTTTTTTTTATTATTTTGGCATTTTGATTTTAAATTCAAAAGGTAATTACTATTTTTAAATTGTCAATAAATTGGCATGTTTTTAAGCTTATGGGCAACTAGATAGTATTTTTTTTTTCACCATGGGAGCTGAATGTTCGATCAATGTACGATTGAAAACGCAAAAATTAAGTTTGCGATATTTTTTTTAAACATCCATTGTAGTCTCACATTAATGGTGATGCCTATCTGATAACATAAGTATTCAAGAATATTGGGATGATATGAAATAAAAAAAAATAGCTTAGAATGGTGCTATGATCAAAACATTTTCATGTGTTCATTTTCGAAAAAAACCTAAAAGTCCAAATATCTCGAAAACCGTGTGACTTTTACCTAACCTATTTTAGCTTTTTCATAGCGTCCTAAGTGCCCTCTATCCGTAGTTCAAGGATTATCCACTCATTACCTAATACCCTGTATATGCATGTTTGTTCCCTTGTCACTATAAAAACTAAACCCGTTGTCCGATGTTGATGATGATTCTTATGTCGATAGATTTTTCTGAATCTGGTGAGTGTCATTGAAGATATTTCAGTAATCAAAATTCAATATGGCGGCAACCAGACGCCACATGAATAGGGATACGACAAGTGGGGTATCATTGAATAGGGATTTAATAATCAACTTTAGGTTTCTTTCATCATTTTTCATTTTGAATGATCATTTAGGATTCATAACGATTTAAAGTTGATTAGCAACAGTCGGGTTTTGAAAGATTGCTTTTTGTTAAACTTATTAAATACTTATCACGGTTGTTGTGCGGTTATGCAGAATAGCTATAAACTAAGCATTATAATATAGTATGTACTGCCTTGCTAAGCCAAATGGCCACATCTCAGATAAAGCACTAGTAGCAATTGCAATCTTATGACTACCAGGAGAAGATTGAATCTGCTTTGATTATTGAATGTGGGATACCAATTATTGACTAAAGAGGGCAGTGTATTACTTGCGAGTCAGCCTTAATCTAGGAACACTTATTTCACGGAAGAAGCTACTTCAAACTACCCTGCACATTGAACGATAACTAAAAAAGTTATTCGATAATTTTACAATTATAAAGCATCATCCTCATCCTTCATTAAAATTTCACTCATCACATACCTACACATTATTGAGTGTTAAAAATACCGCATAATGTTAACATAACAGTAAAGTTATTTACTTTATGGCTTAACAAACTCGTGTTTCCAATCGAATTATCACACTCCACACGAAATTGGATAATAATGCATTGAAATTATTTAAAATTAATATTATCAAACAAATTGGAAAGGTTTTTAACGTGCCAATACTGCCAATAAAAGCTGCCTTCGCCGCACTTGCTATAATGCTCTTTTCACACGATCCGAGCATATAATAGTGGTAAATTTCCGTAATGCTTGGTCATTACAAAGGATTCAATAAAAAAAAATAACATAGATTTAAGGGGTTTTTTTTTAAGAGCATCGTAGTCCTAGTGGCTTAGGCGGTCGACTCGTGATCGTAAGGTACTGAATTCGAACCCGCGCGGTCACCATGAACCAATGAGTTTTTCTAACTTAAGTGCATTACCCGATGCTCTTACGGTGAAGAAAAAACATCGTGAGGAAACCTGCACATTCGGACAGCTGAGTGTGTAAGAGGGTAATTGCACAAAAGACCCTAAAGGGTCGAAGTTTATCGGAAAGGGCCCATCTGAAAGTTAAGATAAGGGTTTTTTTTAATGTCATGGATAACTAGGCAAATCGTTGATATTGCAATATCGGGTAACTGACAAATTCAGTAAGTTGCAAAATCTACCTTACTAACTTAATTGCTAAGGGGTGTTTTGCTCCACCGCAGTTTTTTGCGCAGTATCACCGAGAAAATGACCACACAGGTTACCTGATGGTAAGTTGACTATGAAGCCTATTGACGTTTTTAATCTCAAGATTGCAATCTAATAGTATCAAGTCTGCAAATACGTTGCCAACCCTGAGGAATATGATTCTGGGGTTGTAATGAAAAAAGGTATAACTCTCCTGAAGATCAAGTGAAAAAGGGTTTAAGTCTAGTATACCCGTTGGTGTTTATACCCTTTTTTATTACGAGTTAAGTCGACTTGTACCCTTTTTCACAAGGACTTCAGAATTAAGCATTTAGAGAGCCCAGTAAGCAATTTTAGCGCACAAGAGAGGGGCAACATGGCTTCAAATCCCAAATTACAATCAGAGAGTTTTCTAAAGCGAGCTTAAAAACATGCTTAAACGTCATGATCGAGTCGACTATTTTTTCATAAAACCCAAAGTACCCCAACGAAAATGTTAAGCACTTTAGTGCATTGTCATAATAAACTTCAAACTGAACATCAAATGACAATTATGACAATAACAATGGCAGTCACAATGACAACGTTCTAAGTATACAAAACATTTTTATTGAGTGACTGTACACAGGTACGTAGGGGTGATAAAGATAAAAAAGATAAAAGAAATTTATTCAGTAAGTAGGCCGCACGGGCACTTTTACACGTCAAGAATCTACCAGCGCTTCCCAAGACAAGACCACTGCCGAGAAGAAACGCCGCAAGAAACTCAGCAGTCAGTCATTTTTTAAACATATTTCTTATTACAATGGTACTACTTAGTCTAGCATTATATAAAGCTATAAATATTAAATTAAATATAGTATTATATAACATGCGTAGTTCAGCAGGAAAACATGCCAATTAAGAATCTTACGGGAGAGATAGAGAAAAAAAAACACATACTTATGTGTATATAAGATGGTGCGAGACGACCACATAAAAGTTTCGATATGTTTTCCTACATCAACGGTGTCCCCTAGGTGTTAGTCGGTGTCCTCTTGTTTCAGCAATACTCATTTCATAGAAGTTCTGCTGAACCCGTGTTGATTCCAGGTTATCTTAAATATGATTCACGTAGGTTAGGTTAGGTTAGACTTGTAACCATTGTTTAGAATCGTTTAAAAATAATTAATTTTTAAATTTCCAATTCCTATTTTATATAATTGATTAAATCTCTTATTCCATAATCAGCATTCTGTACAATATTTATAATTTTAATTCAAATCAAATATTAATCAATTTAATAACGAATTCGATATATTGAATCTCATCTTTTTCCTAGCAACATTTTTGCAACGGTAAAATTACGAGACAAAAGTGAGCTTTCTAATTGTTCCGTTATTCCTCTACCACTTCTCTTCGTTTAGGCGACTGTAACCAATTTTCTCAATATTTTAACGCCAAATATTTTAACGCAAGACCACTATTTATATCCTGAAGGGCTTTGCAAGTTAGGGATTTTTACAGCATCACAAGATAACCTGAAATCAACACGGGTTCAGCAGAAAATAGCTTTCTATGAAACGAAAATTCTGCGAAGATAGGTACGTTCTATGAAATAAGTGTCGATGAAACAAGGGTAAACCGCGTTAGTCACTGATGCGTCAAACTTAAGTATTGGAGCAGATATCTATCAAAAATTCAAACGTGCTGGAGAGCTTTTGGTTTTTAATCGCTTTTAGCAATACAATAACGTGCCGCAGTCGGAATTTGTCTGTGACAGCCTTCAGCAGCCGCAGTCAACGAATGCGTCGACACGCTGCCGGCCAATTTGGTCGAGTGCACTGAAACGTGACTGCAACATTATTTCCTCTATATTTTACTATTGTATTTTTTCACAAACGTGAAATTTGACTAACTCGTTACTGACACTCCACTCAGTGATGGCGTTTGTCATCTATATTTTAATATTGTACGGCGATGTTTGGCTATTAGGCATTAAGTTCACCTTTTATACTCAAATTTGTATTTTTGCAATAAAGATTAAATAATTAAACAAAGAATTAAAACATTTTTTTTGCTGTAAAATGTCTTCGACTTAGGTAGCTGTGCAGAAGTACCGATCAAGTAGTTTTCTACGCTTAAAAAATGATGCATCATGTCACCATTGCTTTGGCTTTTTCTTTACTTCCCTGTCTTAAAAGGATAAGAAAAACATTATGAAGAAGTACACGATGTAAACTGCCCTACTAAGCTAAAAAGCAGTATCCCAAATTGAATACCCAAAGTATTTTTAATTCTCTTCTGTTAGTAATAAGGTTGGTATTGCTACAGGAGTTTTATCTGAGTTACTGCGTATTGGATTAGCAGGGCAGTAAAGTCGTAAACATATCGATTAGCTGTAAGTGTTTTTTTATTATTATTTGTATGTATGCCGCTGTTCAACTTAAACATAGGTAGCTAAGTGCAAAATGCGATTATATGATTGAAATTTTGAAAGTTGAAATTTGAATTGTTGCCTTTTTAGTTTAACGATATTTTAATTAGAAAACATCAAAAATGCTATTATCTTCTAAAACAATATAAAATAACCATTTGGGTGCCCACTTCGTTGGGCAATTTTTTTTTTTTGGGTTAATATAGCCTATGACACCCACAAATAACGTTGCTTTCTATTGGAAAAAGAATTTTCAATATTGGGTCAGTACATCCAGAGAGTATATTTTGAGTCGTACATGTGCGCGCAGCATCGCGTCGCGTCGAGTCTCGGTGTGAATTGACCCTAAGGAGTGATTTTTGGAAAAGCCTCCCCTAAGGAGTTAAAATAGGGAAAGTTGTGGGAAACTCACTTACAGTCAAGGACTTTAATTGTTAAGCCACTATGGAACCCTGTCATAATGACAGCGTCGAGCCACATGAAAGAAATTACTCCAAAATTAATGATTAACGTTATTCGACAGGGTTCCATAGTGGCTCAACAAGTATAGTCCTTGACTGTACAAAGCTGCATGCGCTCCGAAGTAAAAATTATGTAATAACAATATAGGCATAATGAGTACCTAACTAAACTCAAACTTAATACAGTAAAGGTCGAGATTCTGTGTCCTACTTGTTGTCCCTGGGCTCAACTATATTAAAAAGTCATAACGTGATATGAGATTGCTGTAGAAAATGTCTCTTTATTTAATACAGCTTATCTTCATTAATAAACTTATTACTTCGCATCAAAGCATAATTCGCTTTGTTATTCACGTTTGATAAAGAATTTCATAAACTTACGTTTATTAAATTTCTGCTAAATATCACTTAAATTATAATAAAAGCGTTTTACTCGACAAACATTATCTGAAGCAAGTACTCGGAATCTATAATTCTACTAGAGTTCGAATAATGAAAGATTCGCAGAATAGAAAAATGTTTCTCGGTTTTATTTTTGGGTGGTGGTCCGAGTTATAGGAAATTAATTGCACTTATTTTATTGTTTTAACAAAAAAAAATGCACTTTTGAATTTCTGAGTCTATCACCGCACCTTTTCCCAAGAGTAGACCAGTAATGAGAAGAAGCGCCGCAAGAAAGTTAACAGTCAGTCTTTTTTTCAAATAGGTAATAGTAGTTTATGTGACGGTTGCGTAATGTTAATTACGCAGAGTATCGTACAATACTTTATCTACACACATATTATAAGTACTCTAAGATGGGTTCAGAAGCCGAAAGGCAAAAGACCAGCATTACCTTACCTGTGGTAGTAGGTGACAGCGATGACAGCTGTAACGTAGTTTTGAAATTACGTTATCGAATATTGTAAGGTAATGAGATCCAAATAGTTCCCCTCTACCTCAGGCTGGTGTTGGGTGCGTACCTCCAGGACAGAAAGGTCCTGTGGGAGGGCGCCGATGGTGAAGTCCATCAGCGACGTGTCAGTTGCGGTGTTCCACAGGGATCGGTTCTTGGTCCTGTCCTGTGGAACATCAGCTGTACGGGGCACCTGTCTGGTCAGATGCTCTCACCGCCAAGAACAAGACTCTCCTGCGACGACCGCAGAGAGTCATATCGGTGAGAGTGGCCAGGGCCTACCGGACGGTGTCTTTCACAGCGGCGACGCTGTTGGCGGCAGACCCCCCGTGGGAGCTTGCGGCGGTGGTGCTCACCATGGTACATGAGTACCGGGTCGAGACGAGGAGGCGGGGCGACCACCCTGACGCTCTGGAGGTACAGAGCGTCAGAGAGCTCGCTCAGGAAGAGGAAGTAAGGAGGTGGGCGGAAGCGTTGGAGGCCCCCGTAGCCGGCTTACGGTAGGGGCGATCCAGCCCCACCTGGAGAGGTGGGTGGCCAGACGGCACAGTGTGCTCTCCTTCAGGCTAGTGCAGGTGCTGACCGGGCATGGCTGCTTCGGAAAGTACCTGCATCAGGTTGCCATTAGAGAGAGCACACCTAAGTGCCACGAGTGTGGCGCACTGGTCGATGATGTGCGCCACACCGTGGAGGAGTGCTCCGCATGGGGACCTCAGAGGTTCCTGCTTACTAACACCGTGGGCGGGGACCACTCGCTGCCGAGCCTAATCAACACCATGCTTGGCAGCCGAAGAGGGTGGAGGGCGGTAACCTCCTTCTGCGAAGCAGTCATCTCGCAGAAGGAGGAAGCGGAGCGGGCCAGAGAGACCAGCACCCTCGCTGACCCGCTCCGCAGATGACGGAGGGGAAGGGCAAGGAGGCGTTACGCGCACCTTCTTCCCACACCGTAACAGTGCGCTGGCGCACCGGAAGTCTGAGGGTGCCTTGGTGAACCAAGGCTCCCTCCCGGAGTCGTTGGCGTCGAGGTGCCACAGCCGAATGCGCTTGTTCGTGGTCGCGTGGCACCTCCCGGAAGGACGCAGATGGTTCACCGCTGGGTTTTTAGTGGGTATTCCGGCTGTTCTCGGTTGGCGAGTCCCACATAACCATCCCAGGTCCCCCTGGACCTGGGTGGTATGCGTAAATGCAATTCCCCAGCGAGAAAAAAAAAGGTTAGACCTGTGACCACCAAAAAATAATCTGAAAACAATAAGGTTTCAGCAGAAATTAGCTTTCTACGAAATGACAATTCTGCGAAACGATACATCTGCGTAATAATTGTCGGCGAATCTTTAGGTAGCCCTTGACATGTTATCCTGCTCCCGCGACGAAACAAATCCCCATTATGTGTGCATACATAGGTACAGTAGGCCAAAAATGTGCTCTTCCACCCTACGGTGGAAGTTCATTTGCACGTCATGATACAACAAGTTCGATTTTCCCTTGCAATAATATTATGACAGTGACAAGTGTCAACCTTAGCCAAAACTGGTAGACTACTTTCTTGGCTGACCGTACAGGCCCTCTATTCTACACGATAAAACAATATTGCTTTTGACGTGTTCTCATATTATATTGTTTTTAACTCGGCCACCATTACTGTTAAGTAAATAAGAGTTATCATAACGTTGACGGTACGATTATTGTTTTTCCGAGTAGAATAAAGATTCTACTACCAAAAAAATTAACTCATCCGTCGAAAAATGCCTTTCGTTGAAATGATAATTCTGCGTAATACATGCGTTGAAAAGTGTTTCGATAAAATAATAGGTACCCCAAAAGCATTATTGTTTTACATAGAAAAACATTACCCCCTTTTTATAATAGTGTTGATCGTCGCTTAACCCTCGCACTGCCCCGTCCGGCGCGAACCATATTGGATTACGGGTGCAAAACGCTGACGCGCCGCGGCCTGTCACCCGCTCCCGCCACGGCTGACTACCGCAAACGTTAGTTCGTGTCGCTGCTGCCTTCGTGTTATTGGTTTCTATTAAATATCAAAAAATAATATGATTACGGGTCAAGAATACGGTGATTGTATTTGTATTTTTTTAGATTAGCGGGACATGTAGCTTGACAGTAGTAGTATAAACATATTTTTGGCGACATGATGGTCCTGATTATCATTATGTATAAAATACGATAGTTTGGATGTGTAATCTAGCTACATGAATAAGTATACTAAATCTTTGGAACTAATCAAACTGGTTAACTTAGATGTTTCGAGTGGCCTTGCTTCATTAGTGTCTAGTATTCTATGATAAAAATAGTCAATTTTAACAAATAGTTATTAATCATTAACAATACTCCAATTATAACGTATAAAAGCTAAAAAAATTGTACAATTATTATTTACAACACAGAAAACATCAAAGAAATTCAACAAAGAAAAATAACAAGCAACCTGAAGATTAAGATACGGCCAGTGTCTAGATTCATTATAAATTATAACACTATTTAGTGGATTCATTGTGTTCTATAACAAATCAATGTCAGATTATCTTACCTGCAATTATTTCACCAAGACTTTAGACGAATTACTTACCTATAAATCCTTGTTTTATCCAAGCGGAAGACTGTCACGGACAGATGTGGCCGGATATTCAAAGCTGTCCGGTTATCAGCATCCGGAACTGACAAGGTCTGCTACTGACGGTATATTAAAGGATAAAATCCGGACATCAGCTTTAGCAGGGTTATTATTTTATTGAATCATTTTAATAGCTTCTAAATTATTATGAGATTTTTGGCTTAATAATAATAATTTTTGAATTTAGGGCGATATTGTGGCAGTAACATAGGTTTCCATTTTCCATGCATAATATTTATAATGCGTTATGTATCATAAATAAAAATCAGTCTTTGTTTGTTGATGTGTTTTTAAATTCTTGATGCGCTCGGATGTTTAAGTAAAATCTTTAGGAGAATTTAGAATATAAATTTAGGATAAAAAAATAAATTTGATACCTACCCATGTCTTTGTATTTTTTTGATGAAAGGCAGATGGTTAACGAGTACACAGGCCATAATAGGCCATAATAGGTCATAATAGGCCACAATCGGATGAACATTTTGTATGCTACTGTTTATTCTTTTAATTGCTACAAATTTTTTCATATGGTTAATAATTGAAAAGGTTAACGACCTCTAACAATATCTGAAAATGGCTGATAGGTACTCGATAAAACATTCAGAATATTTATATCGCTTGAATAATCTTAGGATCGTGCGGTTAGACATCAGACTGTCTTTGTCAATATTATAGAAACAATGGTTGACTTTTGTATTTAATTGGACTTGGAATACCTACACTGATCGAAAGGTTCTAGAAATTGGAAATTGATCTATTCAAAATGTACGACTATTGTTTACCATCCAAGGCAATTGATCTACAATTATCATGACAAACTTTATTATACAATCGAGTTGATAAATATGTGTACACTTTAGTACCTGGTCACTTCAAACGCTGTGACAATTCATGTATGGCAGTTTAAACATGACATTAAATAGACAAGGTACTAAAGTGTACACATATTTATGAACTTGACTGTACGACTATGTAGAATCCTAAGAATAAGGACATAAAGCATAGAAACCGGACTATAAGACGTACTTTGCGTCACCTATCTCTCTCTACTTTTTAGATTACGTATTACAAGAGCAAAAACTAAACAAAAAGTAGGCTGTTTTTTGTTATTTAACTGTCATTGTCACAAGGTTTTACACAGGGACTTCTTTGTCCTTCCTACAGGAAGGATTTGTCTTTCCTTGTCTAGATGTCCAAATACTATAGGTGCTTATAGGTCCAAATCACACCTTACTTGTGACGATGTACCAAATAACGAAAGAACAGGTATAGATTCATCTCTTTCCAACTCCCTATGAAAAACATAAGTAAAAAGAAGTGAACCATAATGTATTTTCTGCTTATTTAGTACGGTTTCTATGCCTTTAGTCCTTGTTCTTTGGTAGAATCTATTCTTTTTGCATTTGTGGCAGTAATAAGTAGGTATCATTAACGCTCGACTCTCGCTCGACTCATCCAAATTAAAAAGAAACGAGCGTTTGAAAATTAAAACATGATTATTTAAAACGGCATTTCCTGCCTGCCAGCAACTTTTGCTAATTTTCATATTTCAGTGGCAATTTTCCGGGTGGCGCTTGATGACGTATATCGTAATGCAATATGGCGGCGGCGTCATGGCCGCGGGCGTGTCATAACCTCAAAATCTTGTTACCTCGTCACAGATTACCGGTAAATTAAGCCGACGGCGGTGCGGCTTAACCGGTTTAGGGGTCAGACTATCCAGGTGGAATGTCACAGTGTATTTTTTGTGAAAGTGAAGACGTAATGTTTTGCATAAAGTTAAAATAGCACAGCAGTTGCAAGTAATAATTAAAAAGGCTATAACCCCCGCGGTTTAGATAGGCAGTTCTACAGCGTCTGAAATTGGGAATCGAAGTACCTATTAAAATAACTATGAAACTCCGTAGATAAAAATCGATACAACGATGCGTCGTATTAATTTCATAATAATGAACGATTGAATCGATTTATTGATTAATTCCAAATATTTAATATTCCCCTAATCCAGAAGTAATTTACCCTAACGCGGCAACACCAACCTACAAATGTATGGTGTTGACGTTTAACAATCAAAAGCAATGAACAGTAATGCCATAAACACCTTAAATATTTCCCCAGTCTTTAGGTTCCGTTTCACGCAACAAATGCAACGTTACAGTCAAACATTCTACAGAGTGACAGAAAGATTCATGGTTACATACATACATCTATAAATAATTAGGTACATATTTAAAACAAAACTGCATATCATTACTCTCCTTAGGCAGTTAGGTAATAGTAGATTGTTAACTAAGCGATAAAAGAGATCAATTGCATCCCGAGATAATATTATCCGTGCCGTGCCGAGATATTGTAAATGATACTTTTACTCGAGTTAAACACGTTTACTTTTCATTTCAACTAAAAAGGTTCGAAATGCCAATTTTATCCCGGCTATTGAGATATGTAAAACCTTACTCTCTGAACATTAGAGATGAAAAATATTCAGATACATATCATTAAATTCGAAGGAAGACTAACTATGGTTATCAATTCGCCATGGGCGATGAAGCTATACATATATGGTGCAAGAATGTCCGTCTTTGGTTTCAAAAAGGTTCAATATGAATTCAACAAGTAGCATTACACCGACCATATTAATCAGTGTAGAGGTAGAATATAGAATCAGTGCAAATAAACATAGTAGACCGATGAAAACTTGTGCTGTTCTATATGGAGTTAACGACAAAATTGAAGAGGATTATGTAGGTTCCTATCAAAAGACCAAGGCCAAGTAAGTTATAAGATATTTTACAAATCACAGCAGAAGTTTCACATCCTAATGTACTCATACATTAGGCATTTGTAAATGTTCGCTTCAAACTTCGCTCTCAAAAATCCTCGTCCAACTTTCCTAAAGAAATACGTCAGAGAACTAACTGAGCGTGTACCAAAAGTCATATGTGCCGTTGAAATTTGAGTAAACATACGATGTTTTAGAAGGGCGGGATGAAGGAAAGCTATGCCACGTTAGGCTTAAATTGCGCGACGAAAAATTGCTTGCTCCAAAGTGAAGTAAGCTGTTCGGTGCCATCAAAATAAAATGCCGGTTTTAGGCAAAGTGCATGACTTATTTTTATTGGGTAATTTGGTGAGCGGCTGTACTTTTTATTGTGGTTTTTTATCGATTGCAATAAATCGTTCTTTAACGGAATATATTAAGAAGATCCCTTGTGAGTATGGAGACGCGTTTCATATGTTTTACCGTATTATATTTTCTGCTGAATTCGTGTCATTTGGGATATGTAACGTATGCAAGTTTATGTTACTACGACATATTTTTTCATTTTACTTGCGGCGGAAGGCATTGTTTGGTAAACCGGAAAATCTGCTGATATCTTTAAAAGATGATAACAAATATTTATTTTAAGAGTAGAAAGACCCTCACGAAGATATACAGTGTGTTACCAGCACCCTGGCTTTTTTAAAAGGAGGTTAAAATAACGTACATGTGTAACGTAACCATGACATTAATTTAATTAATAAGCAAATTTTCAAGCTTTGTTAACTTTCTAACAAAATTTTAATTGCCAGCAATGTAAAGCACAGCAATATGACAAGTGTTAATGACAGTCGACGGATACTTTGATTATTATGATTTGCCCCCGTACCACGACATGCCTTGTACTAAGCAACAGCGATACTGATAACGATGAACACGCAGCACATGCACTACATTAAAAATGGACAGTATCTAAGAAAATTAATTGTGACGTTACTTTAATTATTTTTTAATTGATAATACATGCAAACAATTGCTAAAGCAACATATTATCGGCAGTTTTAATAAATGCCCGCATGCCGGTAACACACTGTATATTTTTAATATCATTGTCCTTCTTGTTTTATTTTAAAGAATGTTTACACGTTGCTTATTCTTTTGATTTAATTTAAAACTACTTTCCATGTTGTTTATGTTCTGTCTATGAACATGGAATTTGTTCTTAATCATTTTCGATATTATCAAAGATAACAATGACGACTAAACCTGGCCTTGGTATATTGACTGTCTATCATCATCATATCATCTGAAAGATATCCACTGCTGGACATAGGCCTTCCGCAAGGAACTCCACGACGGCCGGTTTTGTGCTACTCGCATCCATCAGTTTTCCACGATCTTCACCAGTTCGTCGGTCCACCTTTCCGGTCCGCGGTTTACTGCCCGATATCCGCTAATAGATTTGCTTCATTAAGTACGGTCACGATCATTAATCTGGGACCCATTTCAAAAAAATATGCTTGAAGTCGTCAATGTCATTAGAGATGCCAAGTCTTTTGTAACTTATAGGAAACTCAACCTTATTGCTGTAGAATCTCAGATTGACTTTGGACCAAATTAAAGTCTTTGACTGTACGGTGCAATAGCACATAAAAAACCTTCGGGTTTGTATGTACTTCTCTCTCAGTCGCTCTCATACGCTCCTATGCTAATCTTACCTAATTCACCAGGACCTACTTCATTTTTTACTTTTTAAGATATCTGGCACAGGGCTCAGGTAAGCGTACTGCAGTTTACGATATTTTTGCAATGAATAGAAGTCTAGGCTCCATATGTCCAGGCTTCTAAATTAATCCCTGTGGGCGTATACTAGGTGAAAAAACAAGACACGTGATGCATTAATGACCTAATCAACCCCAATCCGATGAAGGGGGGAGGGGTCGATTCCGTTCAAATTGGCGCTCGTTAGCATTCGGACGCGATTTCCGAATTCGTTAGACCTTAACAAGGCTTCGGAAACTTTAGTTGGGAAACAAAATGGCCGGACATGCCTCAATTAGTAGGAGTTTAGGAGTTGGGAAGGCTTGAAGAGACGATGCGGCAGTTAGGGTAAATAAACTGACTATGTATTATTATTACAAATAAACAAATCTTATCTTATCTTATCTTAAATATTGGTTGGTTGGTAGGGTTAGAGAATGGTGGAGTGGTGCTTAGACCTTGTGCAGGGTCTATCTGGATCGCTACCACCATGTTATCCTTCAAGTGTTTGCTCTATTGTATTCTAGCGTTGGGATAAAATCGGTCTTATGACTTGCATTTATTTATTTATTTATTATTTATTGAGGATTTCCAACAGACTTATGCTTATATCTATTTTAAACATCTAAATCGATGCTTACCCAATTATAATAGGAAACCACATCTTACGCGAGTAAATATATAAATTGAACTACGGCATACATTAAATCCTTGCTCTCAAATTAAACATTAGGTAAATATTAAACATAAATTTTTAAATTTTTAAACTTATATTTTTGGAAATAGAATGAAATGAAATACATCACAACATATATCATATCATAAGTACATTGTTACAATTAATTAAGCTATGAATATAGATAGCATATTACATTTTTATCGTCAGGGCACACATTTGAATTTTTAGAATGGCAGTCTCAGATCCCACTTGCCATCAGAGGGCCAGTTTGCTCTTTTGCCTTCCCCATACTACAAGAAACTGATACTTTGGTAGGTTATGATGCATCACACACAAGTATTATTTGGAATTAGCCTCTTAAGTTTCTAATTCTTGTAAGTAATTGGGAAGGAAGTTCTGTCTTGTGTCATATCAGTACTTAAATCAACTTGGATCGGTTCTTAACTACTAAGTATGTGTTAAATGGTTAAACCAGTTCTTGGTCTCTAGAGAATGAAAGTAACGGAAAAAAAACGCTAAGACTATGCTGACTGAGGTAAGAAGGATGTTTGGTATGTATATAGCAACCGCATGAGCTTGAAGAATCGACATTCTTAGATACTGGACCACCGACTCTCATCACGTTCTGCCCTTTTCCCACACTAGATGGGGTCGGCACGACATGTTTTCTTCTTCCACTCTCCTCACTCACCGTCTCCGTAAGGTAAGCACTTCGTTTGCGGGGACCTACGTTTCTACAATAAGATACCATCTGATATCGTCAATATGCCGTTCAATAAATTTAAGTCTCACATCAAGCGCTGCTTGTTGGGTAGGGCATACTATACTGTAAATGACTTCATTGGTGACCAAGATGTATTTAAGTAGTGTCTAGGCTATTACTTATTTAAGGTAATTTCTTAAGTCTAGGAAGTCTGCCTTTAAGCAAACTGTGTATTCAAACACGAAATTGTATGTTTACTTTTGTACTTTATCTTTATTAGTTCTTGTGTGTACAAGACGCTTTTAAATGAGAGCACACTGTGATGTTTCTCGCCGGACAGCTATATCACACAATATTATTTTTATGTTGTCCGGCAGCCTGAGCACGTCATGCTCGCTCAAAGGTCTTTGCTTACGGCGGCGTCGTTGATCGGGTCGCCACCTTCCCGAACACATGGTTGAGGGAGGCGATGGCTGAGATATGCGTCATACTCGTGAACGGGTGCTGTTTGTGGGGTCCGGTCTGTTCACGTCTGCAAGGACTTGTTGCTCAGTTAATGATTCCAGTTATGGCTTTTGACGTAGAGACCTCGTCGTGTTGTTCTCCTAGTCATTATTTTTAGTATCATGTATTTGACATGGAATCTTTTTAATTTTTACATTTATTTGTAATGTTTTGAATTTTGAATTTGTATTTTTTTTTATATGTGATAGTTCTAATAATTTATATTTGTTGCTTTATTACCTTGTAATGTAACTTACTTTTAAGTATTATTGTATTTTATGTTTGAAAAAATGACCTTCTGCTGGAGTTTCTTGCGGCGCTTCTTCTCCGCAATGATGGTCTTGTCCGAAGCGCTAGTAGATTCACTGTATATTACCGACGTGTAAAAGAGCCCGTATATGGCCAATTTACTGAATAAATATTTTGATTTTGATTTTTGATTTCTATCCACTGTTAACTCTACACTCATACCTTTTATACACATGTTATGCTTCACATAATCCATCCAAAACTTTCAGGGTTTCCTCTAACTTTATAAACACATTCATAGTCATCACTCTTCTATTTATGTTGCCTTCGTCCCTCCTCATTACATGCCCATGCCACACCAATCTATTACACCTCAACTTTTCTATTATTTGTGCTACATTCAAGCTTTCTCCAATATATTAGTTCCTAACCCTATCCATTCTATATCATCGTCACCGACTGTATATTTTCATTATTAAATGTAGCAGAAAATGCCGCATCCGAATCGCCCCGTTTCTCGATATTGCAACAAACAGACGGCGGTGGGATGAGTCATGTCCAAAGTTTTGAGTAGATGCTCATTTGCAGGGTCCCATGGGCGATTTAAAAACAGGAACATAGCTTTTAATTGTGTGCTTTGTTTAGGAAGTGGGTCGCTAATGGGCTGACCTTTGATAATGCCGTGATTATAGCGTAGGCAGAGAGTAACATTAAGGAGACAGTCTTTATGTTGGTTTGTTTGTATTGTTTTGTTGTAATTTTTATTTTATTTTTATTTTTGCTGTAACCTACATAGGTCTCTCTTAATTTAAGAGCTTCGCTCTTCTCTCCTCTCTGCTAGCTCCTTCTCATTGATTTGGTCCATGTAGCTTCTTCTTGGTCTTCCTCTGCCTCTCCTTCCTTCAATCTTCCCCTCTATAATGTTTTTGATCAGCATGTCGTAATAAATAAAAACCGGCCAAGTGCGAGTCGGACTCGCGCCAGAAGGGTTCCGTACAATTATCTATAATAAATCACGTTTGTTGTATGGGAGCCCCCCCTAAATATTTCTTTTATTTTAATTTAACTATTAATAATTACACACAGCACTTGTGAAGGTCGGGGGCTAATATGGCTGCGTTTATCACGTGACAAAATGTGGACAATACATCCGTCACTTTCTGACACGTATATAAGTATGAGAGTGACGTTTTGTCCCGCGATATACTCACCTATACTAGGCCCGCAGGATAAAAACCATGTGCGTATATAATACCATCAATTACGACCAGTCATATTCCGTCTCCGTTCCGCGTGTAATATCGTCTCATTTTCAGCCCATTACCCGATAACGAGTTCCTGCGCCGTCGGCTTTTAATATCCACGCTGGGAACTCGATCAGTCTATTTTCTCGTTGGGCTAATTCAATTTTGTTACGGAATATTGAGCGATGTTTATATGGATGTATTGATCTGTTGTAATATGAGGCAGGAGATACTTGTTTTCATGTTTGTTTATGGTTAACTAGATCTGCCCGCGATTCCGTCCACGTAGATTTTGATAATCGTTATTTCCTCGGGAACTTTCAAATTTTCTGGGATAAAAACTATCCTATTCCAGGACCTAACAAATGACGGCCAAGTCATCCCGATCCGTTCAGTGGTTGAAACCTGATTGATTACATCATCCAAACATTCAAACTTTCTCATTTATAATATTAGTAAGATAAAATTAGCTGTTGCCTGCGACTCCGTCTGAGTAGAAATCGTTTACCGCTTTTTCTTTTGGGAGTTGTCCAATTTTCAGGAATAAAAAGGACTTTTGGAAAGTTCCCTTGGGTCAGGCTATGTCCAGAATAAATTTCATTTAAATCGGGTCAGCAGTTTATCCGCGAAAGCGTATCAAACAGTGTTACTTTTGAATTCATAATTTACTAGCGACCCGCCCCCGCTTCAATTTGGTTTATGTGAGTTTTCTGTAACATCCGTACATAAAGCAGAACTTATTATGCATAAAAATCTTGCATGAAAAATTATCTAATTGATGGTGAAAACGCTATCAATATCCATTGTATATTTTAGGAGGACTTAGCGTATATATAGACAGTCAGATGCGGAAAGCGACTTTGTTTTGTACTATGTAATAATTTAATAATAATAAAGAAGATTAAGAAGAAATTCTACTGAAATTTATATTATATTTCTTACAATTGCCTGTTAATATTATTTTGCGTATCTTTAAATCTAATATACAGGGACAATGGTCCAACAGATTTTAGTATACAGTTTCTGCAATGATAATGATAATACGAAATCATTAAGTAAATAACGTAGTACTTCACTCAAAAGTATACATTTTACAGGCACGATTTGTAAGTCAAAATATTGTATAAAGGCACTTGAGATTTACAAATATTTCTTCACAAGGGACCAAATAAGTGATGCAGAAAAACTTCAAAGCTTCGCAAATATAACTAACAGGTAAACATTTATTTTTACTGATCGAGTCACTCAGCTTGACTCGTTTATTAATAAGCAACACTTACCGTCTGTTTCCAGTCGACAAGTAAAGCATATTTGACAGATACATTTAGCCCTTTCTCTTTCGGACACTTGAAAATAGACAAGGGGAAAGCCAACTTTAAATGACAGATAAATTTACTGGTCGATTGTGAAACAGGCCCTAAATGGTTTTTTTATTTTATTAAAGGCGGCACTAAAACGATCGTTTATAAATTATATATGAATAGTTTTGACCTTTGTCCATGTCTGTAGCAATTTTGATGGATTATGCGGTTTTGGTTGTGATATTATCTTATTTTATCGAATTAGTTCTCAGCCAAGTTTAATGGGTATCGTTTGGATAATTAAAAAGTACTGAGTGCTGAAACATGTTCATCTCGAGAGATTGCACTTTTGTTTGCGAAAGTATTAAACTTATTCGGTCGGTAAAGGCGCGTGAGATTTTAATTGAAACAAGAACTTTTTTTAAGTGTTCTGAAAAAAATCATTGTTATACTTTTTTTTTTAAATTGTTATTTACTGAAAGGGCTTTTTATGTCGCAATATTTACGTCGTTCTTGGATAGTACTTTACTCGTACAGTTCAACTCAAAAATACGAGTATGTATAATTTCCCAAGGCGCCAAAAATATTTACACGCCCCTATGCCCCTGACAATAAGGTTTAAGTGTACATATATTTGGCACGATGGCCTTATATAATATACCTATTAATGATTTTACCGATACATTTATTTCATGTTTATTTATCTACACTGATAGTATAAAGAGGAAAGACTTGTATTTTTGTATGCTTGTAACGAATAAACTAAAAACTACAGGACAGCAGGCCTTTCGCGTAACAACACTCGCAATCACAATCGTTTTCATTTTGAAAATCGAAGGCTTGTCTGCATGCAAAATTAAACCAATTGTTTTGTTTTGAAGCCGATCGCGATTGCAAGTGAGTTATGCGAAAGGGCTGCCGATTTCAAAAATTATTTCACTGTTGGAATGCTACATTATCCTCGAGTGCCTAACATAGATATGCTATTTTATTTTTCTGCGCGGACGGAGACGCGGGCAACAGTTGGTTATTTATAAAGGGCTGCAATTTGGAATACAAAATATTAACCCGAATGTGAATGCAAAATAATGTTGTCTAATGGCCGTATTAATAAACTCATCTTGACTGAAATATCCATCTCGATAGACGTCAAAGTAGACGTCAACCCATAGAAAGCTGTCATTTCTGACGTGTCTTGTGATTGGCATCTCAACCAAGATGAGGGTATTAATACGGCCCTAAGAGCTGATCTGACGATGGAATCTGAAGATGACCTCAGTATATCCGTAGTAATGGTCTTCGACCCACCGTGATTAAACTCGATATTGGTCTCTATAAACAGTCAATGGCTTTGCGAATAAGCTTTCAAAACCGGACTATTGCTAACCAACTTTAAATCGTTTTAAATCCTTAATGATCATTCAAAATGAAAAATGATGAAAGAAACCTAAAGATGATTTTTAAATCAACATAGATCAATTATATATTCAATGATACCCCACTTGTCATACTTGGTGGACTTAATTTTTTTAATTTGTACAATATGGCGTCTGGTTGCCGCCATATTGCATTTTGATTACTGTCATATCTTCAGTGACACTCAACAGATTAAGACAAATCGATTGACATAAGAATCATCAAAATCGGACAACGGGTTTAGTTTTTATAGTGACACAAAGGAACAAACATACATATATAGGCTATGCAACACATTATCCTCCTCCTTCGGCAGTCGGGTAAAAAAGTACCTAAGGTCACTAAAATTACTTGTCACAAAAATATATTTTTCTATGACAAAATTGATTAATAAGTCTAGAAATTCCTATAAAACGCCGACTTACCAGGTTTATTCGCATCACGATAAAATATTCCGTTTAAAACTGTGTAATATCGTGTCCGTGAAATCGAATATGGCGGCCATGATCCATGATATTCAAATATGCTGAAATATTAATCCCGAATGAAGGATATTGGGAATACAAAATATGTTTCGCATGCTATCTTCATTTTCATGTTTTGCTTAACGAGATTAATTATGGAATAATTAGGAAATTTCTCAGTCATTGTTAACTTTTCACGTCTTATGCTTAGTTGCACCAAATCTTAATTAGCATTAACGTCATAGCATAAATAGAAAAGTAGTCTCCGGTCCTTTAGAACTTTCCGTTACCTATTGCCACTCGGACACTAGGGTTGAGACGATGCGTTTCACGCGAGACTTCATACGCACGCAACCGAATGCGGCGGCGCGACGCGGCATCCCCGACTAAACCGGCTTAGTTAGTCCTGTTGAGTTTGCCTGTGGTGGCTCGCCACGCGTACGGTCGAGGCACGCCATGCAAGTGGGTTCCACCATCCAACCACTCGTCGTAAAGCCTCATCAACATCACCTTGATGAATGGCGTTCTTCCACCGTGCGTTTCAACTGTGGAACGAGCTCCGATCGGCGCTATTTCCAAACAGTATGACATGACTAACTCGAAGAAAAGAGCTTTAATTTCCGTAATTGGCCGGCAACGGACCGATAACTCTTCTTGAGTAGCTGGTGTTTACGGGCGGTGGTAATTACTTCCTATTAGGTATCCCGCAAGCTTGTTTGCCTACTTTTTATAAAAAATAATTGCGCTATATATCTTTGTTTGAAGACGAATTACTGTTTATACTGTGCTAATGTCCCATTAGGGTACATTTTGTCACTTTCGATTTCGTAGGTAGAAAGTGACAACATGCGACTTAAGGCCCACTAAATTGAATAAACGTTGGAGCAACTTGGTATTCGGTCTATTTTAAAAAGACTAGGAAGCAATATCACCTGTTTAGCAACATTTCATGTTTTTTGACAGTTAGTAAAACTGTCTGTATTTAGACATACACAGTTGTTGATTTTTTTGTACATTGCTTTCGTCTTGTTTGTAGACTATCATACACAATGTTAATAAAAAAATACTTTTAAGTACAGTCACAATGCCACATGCCAATGTTCTTATTTTGGCCGTGTAATGCAAATTGGGTTTAGTCTGTTATAATCGTACAGGTCGATTCACGAGAGTTGGCACGAATGGATTGAATGAGTCAACGAAAGTATACAAGTGTGTAAAATAATAACAGATTTTAGGTTTGAAATTCGAACATCGGTTCAAAGGGCGGCACTCACACAGTGATAGGTGACATTACTTTTGTTCATTCCATTCGTGCCAACTTAAGTGAATGTACCTGTATATCCAGTATGAATAGCTCGGCTAAATTATGAACAGTAGCAAGTGGCTAAACATACCCATGCTGTAAATATACATCACTAGGCGCGATCACAACACTGCTTTGAGAGTAAGTACAGTCGACCTTATAAGCTGCACATTATGGTACAGCAAGACGCAATTAATATGCGCGGATTAGGAAATATTAGACTCTTGGTCAACGGTGTAAGAGCTTTGACGCGCGCCATATTAAGGGTGCCTTTCCAGTCTTTCCACCAGAGATCTGCTACGCTACGTTGCTATGGATTTGTATGATATCCACCAATCATATTCATTGGTCCACATAGCATAGCACTTGCGGAAACGGGTTCAACTAAGCTATGTTTTTTATAAGGAGAGATGCGTGCTGTAGATGCGTGCTCTGGATACGTGCTGTGGATGCGTGCTCTGGATGCGTGCTATGGATGCGTGCTATGGATGCATCTTATCGATGGTCGCAAGTGGTGTAGCAAGGTGTAGCTACGTATCTTCCTCGCGGCTTCGCATCTTCATAGCGCATCTTCCTCGAACGGCTGCATAGCTTAGCATTAGTGGAAACGGTCACATAGTTTCGTAGCGTAGCTTTTACATCCTCGCAGCATAGCTGCATAGCACATCTCTGGTGGAAAGGCACCCTAATTGTGTATACCTTGCCGCTTTAACGCATTTGACAGATTAGTGCAACAGTTTAAACATAACGTTAAAGTGATAAAGCACTTAAGTCTGCAGCTATAAGGCCGACCGTGCCAACTTGAATCTGTTCCTTTTCATCATTAGCAAAACTACACTGGTATGAGTGGTGCATTCAATATAGTAACATCAATATGCACTTTCATTTGCACAATAGGCTTCCGAGGCCCTAATGGTGCTCTATCGTTAGTGGTCATTCGAAGCCCTTCGGGCAAAGAGTGGCTCCGCGAGAAACAGATTTAATTTTCTAGTTTTTTGAAGAAAAAAGTATGTACTTATTTTGTTTTGAATAAAATTCGATCATGTGATTTTTTTAAATTACTTTCTATATTACTTTTTACACCGTCAGCTGTTCAAATGTTCTTTATGATTACGATGTTTTAACTTAATCACTAGAAGCATTGGAGCAGTAGTATGCTGTGGCCCTAGTGAAAAAGGATACAAGTCTCCCGAGTTTTAGATGAAAAACGATATAAGTCTAGTGTACTCTGAACATGATATTATCCCTTTCTTATAAAGAACTAAATCGACTTGTATACGTTTTCACTAGAGCTACAGATTAACAAAATGCTTTGATCTAGGTACTTTAGTTAGAAATCTAATTGGTATATTGGATATTATTTGTACAAGGGACCTCAGAAGGCTATCCCTACAGTGTTTATGTGTATTAATAAAACATTATCAAGTTGTTAGCAAAGTCTACCAAATGAAATTCATCCAGGGCCTGTATTATGCTCGCCTTTATCACGGTGGATAAACCATCCGACACTCTCGCACTTACAAACTGGTCAGAAAGTGACAGGTGTTTTATCCACGTTTATCCACATCGATAAACACGATCATAATAGGTCTGCATGTTAATAATTAAGTCCTCTCTCGCTCCTCGTCCCCATATGTACATTCAATTATCATTGCAAAAGTAAATTCGACGCGTCCTCGGAATATGACCCTCGGGTCGTGCAAATGCATAAATTACTACCCTAGAGGGACCGACGTTTTTTTAAATAATATATAAAATAATTGAAAAAACATGTCGATGGTTAAATAATTGGACCAATGGGGTGAACAAAATTTTTAAAATGGTCATTTAAAATCATTTTTGAGGAATAATGTAAGGGCTAGTACCTAACCAAAGTTGGTAACGATTTTAAGCAGTTAAATCTAAGCAAAATGAAACAACCTTGCTTTGAATTATCCGCCCTTGCCAATGTCAATAATTATAATTATATTTTTAAAATAAATGTAATCGTATAATTCGATTCGATAAGTTACTTATTCTCCGGTCTTTAAATTCTTGTTTAAACTAAAATATTTGAGCCAAAATACAGTCACGTATTATTTATACCTAGGTATCGACTATAATGGAAAAAAAGTCACCGCAATGTAAAATAAATGATATTATAATAGACTACATTTCAATAAAAACTACACCCTATATCGTAGTCTTGGCACTTCATGTACCGTCGGCCTAGTAAGTAGTTGGACCCTTATCGCTCTGTCAATTTAACGTCATGTTTGGACTGCTGCACTAAGCTATCAAAGATGCAAGCGACAAGGTACAAACGACAAGCTACAAAAATACATACATATATATACATACATTAAATCACGCCTGTTTCCCGGAGAGGTAGGCAGAGACCACTTCTTTCCACCTGCTACGATCCTGACAAATCTCTTTCGCAAAAAAATACGCAGAGCTACTTACAAAATCAACTAAGAAAAGTCATAATTAGAAAAAAATACTTCAATTTCCTTTCTGATATTTTCCGGTTTTTATCTCAAGTTTCCGGTTTAACTCGGTCTGGCGCGCCCCCTGGCGGCAAGTAACAAATCTATTATTATCGTGTTATCTGCGAGTAGGAACCGAGCAAACTTGTCACTCCCTTTATCTAGTGAACCCATTTATCATTTTACCCTGTCACTTTTTATTAGGACCTGCACAGCCCTTATGTGTGGTGCAAGTGATGACCTTTCGAGTATAATTAGTATTAAAATTTAGGTATGTTTTATGTAGTGAGTAAGATTGAAAAGGGCATGCTTCGATGGTTCGGTCATTTAAAAAGGATGGATGAAAGAAGATCGACGAAAGAGATATACAGAGCAAAAGTCAGTGGGAGGGTCGGAAGGGGCCGCCCTAAGCGTACTTTTTCGAATCAAATCGGAGAAATACTGGAAAAGGGCCGGTTCTTAAGTATCCGAAACCGACGTGGATGCATGACTCGATGTATGAATGTGGAAGAAGCGAAAGAGATTTGTCAGGATCGTAGCAGGTGGAAAGAAGTGGTCTCTGCCTACCCCTCTGGGAAACAGGCGTGATTTAATGATTGTATGTATGTAAATTTAGGTATTATTAAATAGCCTGGTATTTAAGTTTTAAATGCATACTCGTATATTTTTAACATATCTAATGAGTTGTCGTGTCTTATTTGCTATCCCAAATTTTATTTTATGTGTAAAGGGCAAGCGAGATACCTGATGGTAAGTGATCATCGCGACCCATAAACACCCGCAACACCAGAGGAATCGCAGGTGTGCTGCCGGCCTTTGAGAAAAGAGTAGGCTCGTTTTTTGAAGGCCCCGAAGTCGTGGTCCGGAAATAAAGACGCCGGGAGCTGATTCCACATGGATTAATATTTGAGCAGAATACATTAATCAAAAAAACGTTAAAAGTTACCTAGCAAAGACCCCTTAATTCCACTTGCTACGATCCAGACAAACTTCCCTCGCTTCCTTCACACTCATAAGCCTCTTCATACACGTGCGTCGGTTTAGGGTCTCCTGACCTGGCCCTTTCTTAATACGTCCCCGATCTGATCGTGGATCGTTCGCCTTGGCCTTTTTCTTCATTTTTGTCTAAATAATGATACTAACAGTACTCGCCATGGCAACATTGTATAGCTAGCATGAGACAACAGGTGCGGACTGAAAACCAGAGGCCCTACTTTGAACGTTCGAGCTTACGTTACCTCCATCCCTGTCACTCGTTATTCGAGACTAAATCGAGAGAAAGGGATGGAACTAAAGTATTTTCGAACTTCGATTCTAAAAGTACTAGGCCCTCAGGAGCGGACTGAAAACCAGCGGAAGCGCAGCATTTGCTCAGTCTGCTCCTTTTACCACATGTCATACTATTTAAGTATGGTTTTACTTTTTTTTATTCGTTTTTTTTTGTATGATTTCCTTTTCTCCTTTCTTTCATATTTAGATCGCAATACAATATCATAGATTACTTGATTTCTAGAAATCCTGCGAATCGAAGTCATCAATATAAACGTATGTAGGTATGTATACTACACGCAAGTTTGCGTGTAAATGCAGTAAGTTGTAGTTTACAGGATCAACTTCCATCTCAAGAATTAAATGAAGCCTTTGCCACTTAATAATAATATAGTTTTATACTAGAAAGAATCTTCAGATTCCGTCCAATAATTCTAGGGTTATTAACCCTTCAAACAATTAGAAGTTTGCAACAGCATTAGGACAAATAAAGCGCGTCAGTAGAAGCTGGTCAAAAAGCACTACTCTCTCAAGTTACTTATTGAATTAAATAAGTAACCTAAGGAGTAAAGCTTTTTGCCGTCTTCTTTTATGGATGCTTTATATTTCCTTAGTTTCTTAACTTACTTATTTAAAGATCAGTTTCCTTTGCCTTGCACCACGCCGTGAGCGTCTTTTGTTTCCCTTATCTTAATGTAGCCTGATTAAGTCGCTCTGTATCACAAAGCCGTTCCTCAGCTAATTAGGAGAGCGGCTAATGAATGCCTCTTCTCTCCTTTACACCAGGGTGCATTAGAAACTTCCTTATTTACTTCTGCGACGTTGATATGCAAACGAATAGGAATTGTGAGTCTTTCTTACTCGTAGTGACGCTTGAAATCGAAATTAGAATCTTTATTCAGTTACACATATTTATGAACTCGTACCTTGTCACTTAAATCGCAGTGACAATTCATATCATCACTCTCCTGAATTTATCCCAACTTATTTGGGGTCGGCGCAGCATGTATTTTTCTTCCATACTTCTATATTAGTCGTCATCTCCCTCCCTCCCTAGCTATATCATCTTTCACACAGTCCATTCATCGTTTCGTTGGTCTTCCTATTCGTATAGCCATCCATATTCATACTCAAAACTTTCCTGACGATATTTTCCTCATTCCTCCGCATCACATCACATGCCAATACCACACAACTTCTCAGTCACCGGTGTCACTTTCAGACAATTCATATTCATATGGAAGTTTAAACATGACATTAAATAGACAAGGTGAGTACAAAAGTGTACACATATTTATGAACTCGACAGTATATGTGTTCTTTGTTTGTTTTGTTATGTCTGAGTCTACCAGTGCTTTTTAAGAGAAAACCTTGGAAAGACTCGCCGCAAGAAAGTCTTCTATGGCTAGACAAGATACGTGGCGAGATCGTTATCGTTTTTTTTCTTAATTAATGGCTTTCACTCCTTGTGTTTAACAAAGTGTATTTCGCCAGTATCGAGTTTTAGACAATCACCATGGACTTATTAGAGTAATAAGTCCATCGTTATCGTTATAGAAAATATATAGGATTGACGTAAGCTGCCAGATGGTCGTGTCACGCGCATATGTCAGTACCATACACGTTGACCGTTTACGAATATCGTTTTCGATAGCGTTAAGCATCTTGTTTAAGGCCTCTGTTATGTTAATCCGTCGATATGGCCAAACATGTAAATTAAGGATTTTTATCTACGTAATCTCGTATTTTCCAGATCGAGAATGGACATTAACTTTTTATACACTTACCTTCACAATAATGGCGAGCGAAAGAAAGACCAAATTGACGACATTTGAGAGAATTTGGTAAAAGGAAAGGATTTTTTTATTACCAAACTATACGCATCTATATTTTATAACATGGCACACGATTGCTGGACGTCTATTCGACTACGAAAAACAATATAGCTTTTGTCCTGTTATCGTATTGTCACGTTTTGATAGCTCTTATTTACTTGACAGTAAGGCGACTGAGTTATCTTATCTTATCTTGTAGGTGGGGTCCTTACGGATACACTTCGACCCTATGGGATCTTTTGTGTAATTACCCCTCTTTTAGCAATTAGTCCAATGCAGCCTCCACCCCTTCCAGAAAGCGGATAGTGGAGCGCAATGGCAGTGCCTTGAAGTCGTTCGGTTCTGGGTAACCACAACCGAGGATTTTCATTCTTACTCCGGCGAGGGCATCACAGGCGACTGAGTTAAAAATAATGCCTTAACGCGAAAAGCAATTATAGAATGGAGTCCAAAGTGTTGTATAGGTTTGATATTCGATTAACGAAATGGATTTGAAACTGATCCAATTAAATTGGTTCCATTGTCTAGGTTTCGCAGAACCGCAACGAAATTACTTTCATTTTCTAACGTTGCTACTCATTTATTGAATGCCCAATTTAATTAATAGCATTAAATTAATCCAACAAATCGTCATAACTTTGAAAATACCTCGTATTCCATATTTAGTGACGTTCGATTTTAAACTTAAACGTGAATAGAATTAAGTTCAAACTCATACATCTCGAAATATCAGATACGAGTTTTTTCTAAAGTAGTAAACAAATGCATTATGCATGTGGGGAGAAGCTCTCCATACGCACTGTGCTAGTTATCGCTGCTTTTATTGTGGACGCGTTTAGAATTCGTTGCACAGCCGATTTGGTTCAAATTGATATTTTATGCAACTTACGCCTGGTTTGCGCTTTAGTGGACAGAATTAACTAATTAATAGTTTCAATACCGAGTTATTGGTGTCGTTTTAGACGTATTTTTTTAATTTGTCGGTCTTATTCACTAATACATTTTTCCTACGATCTCTATTCTATTTTATTCTTAATTAATGGCTTTCACTCCTGTTAAGGTGTGTTTCGCTAATGTCGAGTTATTTATAGACACTCCCATGGACTTATTAGAGAAATAAGTCCATGGATATCACACGCGAAGACAATTGTTCGGTAAAAGAGAATTTTCTCAAATGGACTAAACAGAAGCACATGGGGTTAGCTCCACGCGCTTCTGTCAAGTCCTCCTACGATCTCATCTAATGAAAACTATAAAAATACATACAAACATAAACTCACGCCTTCATTTCCAGAGTGGGGTAGGCAGAGCCACAAAATTACTAACAACTCTAAAAAAAATATGATAATTCTGTAACCACATTTTGCACAATTAGGCTAAGATGTTTACCAGTGTATTAGTGACAGGTTGCAAGCCCATCGCCTAACAGTACTACAAGCCTTTATTCCCTTAGTCGTCTCTTACGACATCCACGGGAAGACATGGAGTGGCACTATTCTAACCCGGTGACCACACGGAAATAATAATCTCCTGGATAAAAACCGTTTCTATACCATTTTCCCTAAAGAAAATTTGTTCAGCGGTATACAGTAGCCCTAAAAGCGTAGAAAACAAACGGACAGACTAGCTCGTTTTCACATCTGCTACTTACTTCAGGCGTAATAGGACTAGGTAAAACATTTAGATCTTTACCCCCTTACTAATAAACGTTGATTAACGGTGATATAACTATACAATGTTTTGTCCTTATCTGTCAAATTCAAATGTCACAATGACAGATAATGATAAAACATTGTATAGCTATACCACCGTTACTCAACGTTTATTAGTAAGCATATTAATGTAAACTTTCCGTTCAATACTTGGAACCCTTTCACTAATTTTTGAATGCTAAACGACCACAGACAATAACCGTCAAAAATGTATTTTCCAGAAAATAACGGACAAAATAATGCCTTGTCACGATTGGTGGAAATTCTTTCTTCGCTGTCCGCATTCGCGGACCCCTCGTCATGCCGCCAACAACTGACCGATGATTGGCAAGAATGCGAAAACAAAGAGGTTTTGTTCACAAAATTACTTTTCTCTTATGCCTCCGGAAAAGGAATAAAGCCTGTGTTTTCTTCAATTGTTTTGCTGTTGTTATCTGAAGTTATTCTGGCGGAAACAGTTTGCTGATTGTCTTTATTGAATTGAAGACGGTTGGGTGAGTGACAATGGCTTTTCGCTGTTTTATAATCACAAGTGTTATGAAACTTATATCTGTATCATAACAAGTGTTTTAATATTCTTGAACATGTTTTTTCTAAACATGTCGCTTTTAATTACTAAGGCATTGGTAATCCAAAATAAGCTTGTAAATGTGATTTACAAAGGTAGTTTAATTTAATTATGACTCGTGCTTTAGTTGAGCACAAAATTTAGTTACACGTTAACTAATTTACTATGTAGCTTTATAAATATTAAAGTGTACAAAACCCTGAAACTTATTGCCAACGGTAAGAGCCCAAATATATTTATTTGCACTAAGGAACTATTTCTTTGGAGTAAATCCTGCCTTAAAGGAAAACACTATTTTGTTCGAAGAAGATTTAGGAAGGTATTTAAGTCGCACCTATCGAGTTTGGCGTGATCTATAGAATTCCCGTTTGCTCAATATGCACGAACTCAAAACATTAAAACGAATTGAAAATTTATGGAACATTACCTGGATTCAAATAAACAAGTCTAGAGTACTATTTTACATTCAAAACGTAGATACCGTGAAATTGTTATTTGTTCTTTTGTATTTTAATGCAATGTTATCGGATTTATACAACGTCAATAAATCAAAGTATTTACCTATTGCGGTTTTTTTTTTTAACAAACTTTCATAAGGTCAATCTATTCCGACACAGGGGTAAATGCTTCAAATATTTTTTTTCAAGGGAATTCAACGTTTTAAATCTATTTATGCTTCCTTTTATAGAAAATGAGGTACTTAAACTACTATAAAAGGACGCCAAAATAGTTTTAAAACATTGAATTCCCTTGACAAAAAATATTTGAAGTATTTACTCCTGTGTCGGAATAGCCCCGCTTGACCTTACTTGACAATAACATCGTGTGTTATAAATTTAATGACATCGAATCTTTGCATTTTCTGACTGTACCTACGTATATTTTAATTGTAATTTACGTACGTAAATTCATGCAGCTATCATGGTTCATAACTTGTCAAGTAGCTGGGGTAAAAAATGGGGCATAAATTAGTCAATGCCGAGTACATTTGCCATTTGTATGTGTTAAAGAAAATCATCTAAACACCTCCTTTTTAAATAGCGAAGAAAAGGTACTAAAGGGACGCTGTTACGCAAAAATGTGTCATCCCACAATTATGTAGCAATAAAATGACAACCCACAACCATAGTACTAAGGGTTGACACTTTATTGCTAAATGCTTGTGGATTGACACATTATTGCGTAACAGCGTCCCTAGTTTCTTGGGAATTAAGGTAGTGTGTAAAATGGCTACTTAGCGGTTGACTCACTTTTTAACATTTGTTTTTTGTATTTGTATCTGGTATTATGTTAAATAAAGAGCTTTTGTTTTGTATTTTAGGCCAGGTATATTATATTACTATCAATTTTGCTACAGGTTATATATTAGCTGAACTGACAGAAAATCGATTGATCTATCAGAAACCAGCGACGATTTCAGACGTCACACGTCAAATAACAAAACATTTTACACACTTTTCGACGTGTCAAACTGAAACAAAGCCACTAAAGCTCCAAAGTGTAATTGTAACATTTAAATTTCCACACATCACTCGCAACTCCCCCCCCTCATCGTAAGGTCATTCACCACGTTGGCGGTTTATCCCCATTTGATTGCGGACTGTCCGCGGTAATCCACCATTAGTGGCCACCCCGCGGATTATGCGAGGGACGTGGTCACCCTATTTAGTTATGCGACAATCTTGTTCACGGATGCGAGGGTGACTATGATTTGATATTGTTGTTGGAACTTTGAATGTTTTTTGAGAGTTTATTTCAGGGCTCCGAAAACGGTATATTTTTCGAAACGGTTTCGTCTTCAATACCTTAGAAAAGATTTGTTTCGATTTCGTTCGAACGGAACGTTATGAAAAACGTTTTTGATCAGGATAAAAATTCTAATCGGTTTTGATTAATAAAACGTTTTTAACCGTTTTCTGGGGTGTTCGGTACGAAGCTACGAACGAATATTACGAATAATTTTATGCTTGTCGCTGCACGCTGGGCGCGCGGCGCATCGTGTGGATTGAACCGGTTTTTGAAAACATTCCCGTTTCGTTTTCGTTCCGCACAAAGTGTTGTATAAAAAACCGTTCAAAACGTTTTAAAAACGTTATTTTGAATAACGTTTCCGAGCCCTGGTTTATTTTATATTTTTTCATTTTATTTTATTCGTTATACAAGTCAGGGATAGTGTATGTATGTATTGCAGCATTATCAGTGCAAAAATGGCTTTCTGTTCCCACCTTTTTATATCGTTGATTTCGGCCTACTTTTTTTTTTTACTTTTTGCTAGCATATCTGATTTGAGTTTTTGCGTTTGAAATTTGAATTTGTTGTTGATGAGCTCGGCCTGTACCGTTCTCATAGCTTCCTGAAAAAGTAAGTGCTTCCTTAAAAAATGTGTTGTGTACTTGCGATAACTATGATTATGATCAAAAATAATGTTGGTAGACCATTATAGACCCGTAATTATAACTTTTTCTGTAAGGATTTTTTTTAAGGATAATTAGTGGTTAATAAACAAGATAGAAAAATAATACTATTGGCTTACATTCATTTAGTTTAATTTTTTATCAAATATTATTGTAAATTTCGTTTTGCGACATTAAAACTCCCATTTTTCACAAAAGCACTGATATGGCTTAATTGCTAATAATCTTCCTGTGACGCTATAAAAAATATTAAAAATTTAAATAAAGGTGTTTTTTTAACGCTCAGTTCCAGAGGCAAGAGTTTAACTATCAGACAGAGACACCTGTCTTACAGAGTTGTGCTTTACATCGCCAAGTTTAATTAAGCGGTTAACTGTTACTATATAAACGTTTTGTCCCCGCCTAACTCACGGGGTCAAGTTATGAGAGGTTATTATTTTTGTATTGAATAGAATACGCAAACAGAATAATAACAGAGAAAATATAAAGTAATGAAGAAACTTAACGTTGAATAGAACCCTAATACCATAGTGCCGCCGTCGTTAATGGAATTTCATACAAATCGTGCAGGCCTAGGCCGGCAAAGTCCTCTTTTTTAATTTCCATTCCACATAAATTTGTGGCACAGGCATTATGACATTCTGCCACTATGCGTATTAAAAAAATAAAACTGTGATTTTTTTGTTGTTTATTTCATTGCATGTTTGAAAAAAGCACTATACATACCTCAGCGGGAAATATGGGGTTGCCCGCCTCAGACCTATCTGTCTATATGTCTTCGGCCGGCAACCCCTTTTGTCCCGGCCTCTGTGGTAATCTACTATAATATAAACCAATTTTGTTGTATCGGTACTTTATATGCAACAATGTTACTATCAAATGAATAAAAATCCTCAAGAAAATGGCTACCCCTACTTTACGATCCGATATTTCTTAAACGGCCCTACCGATTTTAATGAAAATTAGCGAAGAAACCATCCCAATTAATCTAGCTTTCTTGTAAAAATGTGTGTCCGTCTGTGGTCTCGTAGCTCCCAAACGGATGGACCGATTTGGACGCGGATTTTAAATAAAGAAAGGTGATTTAATCAGGATAATTTTTAGCTAAGTAAAAAAAAAACAGTTGAGCAGTTTAAGAGATATTAGCTATGATAGCAGTGGTCGCCCTTATATCGGAGGTCTATCTATTTACCGCCTGTTTCACAATCGGCAAGTAAAACATATTTGACAGATACATTTAGCCCTTGCTCTTTCTTACTTTTGAAAATAGACAAGGAGCCCAACTTTAAATGGCAGATAAATTTACTCGTCGATTGTAAAACAGGCCCTTAGGGCCACTTGCACCAAAAATTTAACCCTTTGTTAAGACACTAACTCGAGTTAGTAAACGTCAGATTCATACGAAAACCGTCATTTTAACTCGAGTTACTTTCTTAACCCAGGGTTAAATTTTTGGTGCAAATGGCCCTTAATGAATTATTAGTCGAGTTAGCTATGGTTCTACAAACCGACCCTATAGCCCCCTACGCATTATCCTTCCGTGCCATCCCTCCGGGTACGATGCACGACGCAAAACGACAGTGCGTAGGCTTGCTGGACGTCAATTATTATTATTATTACCGTGATTATTGACGTCAAGCAAGCCTACGCACTATCGTTTTGCGTCGTGCATCGTGCCCGGAGGGATGGCACGGAAGGATAATGCGTAGGGGGCTTATAAGTTTGTTCCTTGGACCCTGGCCCACGGTCTCTCGAGTTATAAATCCTCTACCACCTTCGGGTATAATTTACCCGCCACTTCGGTAAGGCAGGTTTGCGGCGGCAATAACTAACTTATTTTGCGACTTGGATTATGTTTCAATGTATTCATAATCTTGGATAGTTTGTATTTAAGTGGATCCAAACTCAACGTTTAAAACTTCAGTCATTAAGATTTTAGATTACACAAAATGGCGCTGTAACATTTATAAGTAAGTAAACTACTTGTTGCATAAAGAATATATTGTTTCACACAAAAAACATACAATATTTTTACTGAACGTAGACAACGGAATATTACAATGTTTCTTTTTATATTCTTTATTAAATATTGTACATACTTACGTCGTCAAAATAAATAACTAGGTAAAAACAACTAAACCTCATTTTTTTCCAACGTTAAAATAATCTTCATAAGTATTCTATGGACAGTTTTGTGGCTTTTGGCTCACAATGCACTAAAACTGCCTTAGGCCCGTGAGTAAATTTAACCCTAGTTTAACACCAGGTTAAATTATGAACGAATTAACCTGTCAACCTGGAGTTAACCTCTCCTTTGCACATTAGTTTTATAACAATTGTAATATTTATATTTTTGTGCAATAAATATTGATTTGATTGACGTGTAAAAGTGCCCGTGCGGCCTACTTAATGAATAAATGTATTTTTTTATCTTTTTATTCCTACTTTGCTCCTCCATGGGTAACTATGCTCCATAATTACTATTTCGTCTGTTACTTATACTAGGTCGATGACTGCTAAAAAGAATCGATGTATACATCCAAACGTGAATATAAGCAATATAATGATTTATAATACATATTCCCTCAATATAACCATCCGGAGCATAATTAATTACCCGTGGGCGAGCAAAGTAGGAACATTTTGCGGTACATATGTGTACATACATAACCTAAGGTTAACATTTACGTGCAAGCAGGGGTGTTATTGTCTTAAAAACGGCATGGTCGGTCAAACGAGTGAACGAGTGAACGCGCCACACCGATGAGTTTAAGTAGTCCCGTCAGAGGGCACAAAACAAATTTTAGCGCGTGCATTCTCAATTAGGCAGCAGGGCTTCTGTCGATAAGATCGAACGTATAAAGCTGCCTAATTGAGAATGCACGCGCTAAAATGTGTTTTTGCTCCCGACGGCACTACTTACACTCTCCGGTGTGGTGCGTTCACTCGTTCACTCGTTACACCGACCGAGTGCCGTTTTTACTTTTTATTTTTACCATGGGCAGATGACCTTCGATCTGCAGCTCTAAACTTTCAGTTGTTGTTAAAACCTATTTGCATTAACACTGCTATTCTAAACTAGCTGCCGCCTCAATTTTTCTGTAACAAGTCACTGATATCGAGATTTACGCTATCAAAGTTTGACATTTTTACTCCGAAAAAGTAGTTTTTTGGCCTTTATTTCCATATTTTTCACTTTAGAAAAAAAACCTTCGATGATTTAAGTATTAGACATATTAATGGAGAATATTTAGATGTAGTTTCCATATCAGTTGACGCCAAGATGAAAAAGTTATATCCAATTTTGTGTTTTTATAGTCATGTATTTAAAAAATTATAAAAAATTACCATGGATAATTTTTTATGCGGCGAAGAGGAGGAAACAATGAAACACTTACTGTGCGAATGTGATGCCCTCGCCGGAGTAAGAATGAAAATCCTCGGTTGTGGTTACCCAGAACCGAACGACTTCAAGGCACTGCCATTGCACTCCACTATCCGCTTTCTGGAAGGGGTGGAGGCTGCATTGGACTAATTGCTAAAAGAGGGGTAATTACACAAAAGATCCCATAGGGTCGAAGTGTATCCGTAAGGACCCCACCTACAAGATAAGATAAGATGGATAATTTTGAAATTCTGTTCGACAGAATCAAAGATGAATATATGGATAGTTATAATATATTTTTTCATAAACATACATTCCGTTTTGACTGAGTTATAAGAACTTAAACTTCATCAAAAACTTCTGTTATGGGCATGGTAGCCCCTTAAGAGAATAACACCCCAGGGCGTTAAACGTTTTCAAATATCACACCATGAATCGACTATAGCTCTAGTGATACTCTTCCATCCGCTTACTCCCTCAAGCTTTCAGACACTTTCAGCGCGATGCCTGAAGCGACGCTTACGTTTAAGGGCGAGAAAGCCGCTTTGTTCTGGATTGTGCTCAACTTGACACGTTGAAACTGAACATGTTTCGCAGTTCACACTAAGCTTTCTTTTGTTTTAGGGTCAATATCATAAAACATAGGTTGTATTGTTCAAAAAGTGTGTCTATTTTTAATGAGATTTTCCCCATAAATTATGTGTGAGATGGGAGTTAATGAGTAGAAGCATACATAGGTACGTATATTTTAATTTGAATGTATGGTTTATATTTTATTGTAATTTGAATGTAGTTATTTACTTATTTGAAAACTACGAGTAGGTTCGTGTTTCAAACTCTAACTCATAACATTTATTTGACAAAACAAAAACACATACGGAGGGCCCTGCCAAGATGCATTACGCTAACTAACGTTTCTATTCGATTCGTTTTTAAAACAATCGCGTCACTGGTAGATGACGTGATACGAAGAGTCACGTGATCTACCAGTGACGCGATTGGTTTAAAAATGAAACGAATAGAAACAATAGTTAGCGCAATGCATCTTGGCAGGGCCCTCTGGTTTGTAATGTAGTTACATTCTAAACAAAGAAAAAATATCCTTTTATTTGTTGTGTTATTTTATTTATTTAACTGTGGGCTTCTAAACCTTACTAAAAGAAAAAATACAGAAGCTTTGTTCGATATCGATCTGAATCTGAATTTTTATTTGAACTTTAAGATATTTGCTACATGGGATAAATGCACGGTTCTTTTCAGCAGTAAGTGCATTTCGCGATAGCTTGTGCACCGAGTGTCATAATGCATATCTAGAGCCTTTACGACACACCGTGGATAGGTTTAAAACGGCAGTTAATATATTTTCCTACTAAACTGTGATATCGTTTGAATTTCCCTCAATACGAAAAGGGAAATCTTTTTAATATTTGGGCGTGTGTAAAGCTTTGGTTTCTGTGTTTACCGGTGTACGAGTATCATCGCCTTGAGCTGAAGCTAGCAGGGTTTCAATGGGTGTTTTTTTTATGTGTAAAAGGAGAAAGACGAGCAAGCCAGCCACCTGATGGTAAGTGATCATCGCGACCCATATACACCCGCAACACCAGAGGGCTCAGACACGATGCACTACGCTAACTAACGTTTGTATTCGATTCGTTTTTAAACCAATCGCGTCACTGGAAGATGACGTGATACGAAATGTCACGTGGTCTACCAGTGACGCGATTAGTTTAAAAACGAATCGAATAGAAACGTTAGTTAGCGTAGTGCATCTTGTCTGAGCTCACAGAGGAATCGCAGGTGCGCTGCCGGTCTTTGAGAAAAGAGTAGGCTCGTTTTTTGAAGGCTCTTAAGTCGTATTGATTGATGACTTAAATTAGATAACTTGAATTTCGTCTTTGGTATTTAGCTGTTTCATAAAAATACGATTAAGCTAAACGAAATGTAGAGTCGATCATGGTTTTTTATAAATAGTCGTTTATAAAGTTTATTTTATAATTCAAATACAGTAATTGAGATACAAAAAGATATTGCGTTTTTATTTTCTTGTTTTCTTCTATCCTTATCGGATTAACGCTGACTAATCCAGACGTTAAATTCGGCATATAGTTTAATAAAGACGAATATAAAGTTTATATTTGAGATTTCTTATCCTGGTGTTAAACCAGTAGTATTATTTATCCCTGAAATGTGAACAGTTACTTAAGAGGATTGTGAAGCTAAAAAATTCCATACAAAATGCGTTTACGTTTCTCTCCCCTTAAACCTAGCCTGATTTTTACGATTTTTGAATATGTTGTAAATATCATGAAAAACTATGTCTATACGTTTTCCTTTCCAATAAAATATTTCTTACAATGAAAAAAAAGCCGAAACGTACAGACCTAGTTCTTAATGATACCTACAACATATTCAAAAATCGTTGAAATCGGACTTGATTTAGGGGATGAGAAACGTTATCGCTCGGGGCTAAATTTGTATGGATTTTTTTTGACAGCTGATCGACTTTAGCGGCGCTTCACAATCCTCTTAAGTAAAGTAATTTTACGCGGACGGAGTCGAGAGCAAAAGCAATTTAACTATTAAGACCTCCGCTATATTATCTATTAAAAGGCATTACCGAAACTCACCTTAAAGCAAGTAATACGAGAACCTGCATAAGCCATAAACACTGATTGTTATGAGTGGCCATTGAGGAGCGTAATGCATAAACAATGGCTAATACTCGGAGCTTGGCCTGCAGTCTGCACCACCGGCGCATCCTTGCACGAGCTAGCAAGTATGGTGCATGTTATAAACTTACTATCTCATTCATAAAAGCATAATATACCGTCATCCATCACTACATATAATAAAACAAAACCCCCGTCACGTCTGTCTGTATGTTTGCGATGATCTCAAAAACTACTAAAACGATTTTCATGCGGTTTTCAGAAGTTTTTTAAACGGGTGTTACAGAAAACTCACATAAATCGAAGCGAAGCGAGGGCGGGTCGCTAGTGTATAAGAATATGAGTGCCTAGTAGGTAGTTTGTGCATCGCTCCATCAGAATAGCTTGTTACTATCTTACCCGATTATTATACGAGTAAGAAAAGCAAATAGCCAAAAAAGCCTTTGCGCATTCTCTACCAGTCAACTATTAACCTGCTGATAAGCAGCAGTGTTCACATTGTTGTGTACTTGTGTAGTGTTAGGCACCCGGGGAAATGACTAGCATAGATAAATTCCATCTTAGTCCACAGGAGTGGCTATGCATTTGCAATTTGGAGATTGCAAACGAGAATGCAAAATTTTATGCACCTCAGAGCCTAGGTTAGGTGCTTATCATCAGATGGCCTCACGAAAAAAAACTAACTGAGAGTCCAAGGGTAAGGTTATCTGGAAGAGATCTTTAATCAGCGATACGATGTTGTTGTTAATTTGGAATGTTTTTGTTTGATGAACAATAAAGTGGTTTGTGTTGTATTGTATTGTAGACCGATTTCATTGTGATTTTTCTGTGATCAGCTCTGAAACTTCTCGTGTGCAACATAAGTTTTCAATTTACAGTTTTCAGATTACCGTTAACAGGGGGAAAATTATAGTTAGCAAAGCATTTGTTGATTTCAGAAAAGGTTTAAGTTAATATTAAGGTAAGTTAAAGTTATAATATCAGACAAAATGTTTAACCATGCTTACATGCATACATATTAAATGGGCTGAGATTCTACACAGTAAAACCTTATTGTTTTTCACGTGCTCCGGTATTGCCAACGTTTCGATAGCTCTTATTTATGTAAGGTAAGGTGGGGTTAGTGCGTCTACGGGGCAAGTGCGACAAACCATACATTTTTTGGGAGATATTGTTGGTTTGACGCACTTGCCCCGTAGACGCACCTACCCCACCTTACCTTAATAGTAGCCGAATTAAAAATAATACCATAACATGCCAAAGGCAATATAATTTTACCAAGTATAATAGAGACCGTGGCCGACTGTCTCGCTACCGCTCGTATATTAAGCCACAAACAATGTAAAACAATCGTAAATACTGAATGAGCTGCTTACTTTGGGATAGATGCAGCTGGGTCCAATAAGTTTGTGGTATGCAGCGTTGCTTCGTTGACCAACGTCTTATGTATGTAAATGTACCATAATATATTATGGAACGCAAAAATGTGCTACGTGCTATCCCTGTTACTTTCAGCAATTTGATAAGTGAAATGATTGAAAAAGAAAATTGTTAAATGTTATTATTTGAGCATTTGAATTAATTGTTATGTCTGCTAGTTGTAACTCGTGCTCAGGATCGACAGATACACGCTGCTGCAGTTGATGATGATGAGGAAAGTGCAGGTAAAGAGACGCGCTGGGCGAAGGAAGAAATCGTAGCTACGGAACATCTGAGAGTGGACCAGCATTGTCTCCGTTGATCATCTGTTCCAGCTGGCCGAAGATAGAGACGAGTACAAAAAGCTCACGGCCAACCTTCACGACTGAAGAGGAACGGGAAGAAGAATAAATTGTATAATTATAGACCAGCTTTTGCCACACATTGTTTGTTAAATAAATCTTCATAGTTGGAAATCCAATATCGTGCGTTTTTCGAGGGTCTTCTTGCCACGCACCTTATCCACGTGAAATCAGCTCTCGGCGTCTGTATTTCCGAACCAATACGACTTGGGGGCCTTCAAAAAATGAGCCTACTCTTTTCTCAAAGGCCGGCAGCGCACCAGCGATTCTTTTGGTGTTGCGGGTGTTTGTTGGTCGCGATGATCACTTACCATCAGGTGACTCGCTTGTTCGTCTGTCTCCTTTTTAACATAAAAAAATGCGAATCAACTGGTAAAAATGCAGGATACCCTTGCCTAGGGCTACCGTATACTTTACGAAGAACTACCGAGTTTGAACTCGATAGACTGCTCAAATGGCTGGTCGTCATTGGTCGAGGTTGTGTCAAACTTGTAACCAGTAAATTGTAATTTGTAGCTTTATAAAACAGGCCACTAGTCTCGACAATCAGCTGATGTCTGCGCAAAAAAGGATAGTGTGGTAAAAAAACTTATCTAAAAAATTACACGTTTGACAGAAAAAAACGTATTATAAGAAAGGAGGATAAAGCAAACTAAAAATACACTTTAGTTACGATGATAATCCAATCTTGTAGCCTCCTAGTAAACTAACAAAAGCTACTACTGGGCCGGAAATCTCTTAAACCTCCAGGGAAGAGCTAACGAGGTACTCGGCGGGGCTTCATTTTAGCTACGGCAAATTTCCTACGTATACTTTTTAGGTTTCGTACCTGGTACCCGCACGCTTAATACTCGTATACCAAGTTTTACGAAAATCACGCTTTATAAACCCGACTACACGTTTATAGGGTTCCGTAGTCAACGACAACCCTTATAGTTTGGCCATGTCCGTCTGTCCGTCTGTCCGCGGTTTAACTCACAGAGTCTTGGTAATAAAAATAATATGTAATTTGAGCATAATTATACATTTACATTACGTACGTTAACGGTTGTAATAAAAAAGCTAGAGCTGCGCGCCGTCCCCCTCTACAGCCAAAACTATGAGCACTAAAAATCTGAAAAATATCTTAAATGAAAACGAATTTAAAACGAAAACTATCACGACTATGTACACGAGTGGTTCTTGAGCTGTAGTTATACCTATTAAAATCATCTAGGGCAGCTGAGCACCAAATAACTTTCAATACAAAATCAAGTCATATATATTGTTTATTAAGATAATTTTTTGTTTGTAGTAGCGGCTCGGAACCCTACACTGAGCATGATCTCAGATAGTCTTGCCCTTAATGTACTATCAGCCCAAACCCACCATAAACCTTTGCCACAGAGACATTATAAAACCATTTGTTTGACACTTCTTACGGCTTGAATCATAACGTCACTGTGACACAGTTCTATGTTGGCTCAGGGACACCAGCAAAACGTGAAGATTAATCTCACAAAGGGTAAAAACAAATAAAACATACCTATCTATAACGAAGTAGATAATTTTTAACATTGTTTATTATAATATAGAATATAACTTTAAATCATACGCAGATTTAGGGTACCGTCTTTCCAGTGGACATACCCGAAGTTAACGTTTTTAAGGCCTAATTTGCGGGCTGAACCCACATCCTCATAAGCGCCGTCAGGTCTACTTCCTAGCAAATAAAAAGATACCTTATATGCACACAAGCCTTTAACTATTGACCACAGGAGAGACAACTTTTGTTTTTGTGACTGTGTATGACCCAACTATCGAGTTTTGAACTAAGTATTTGATTGTTCGCAATGTAAGCCTTATGAATAAATGAATGGGATTATACAAAAGTTTGCAACATGACATTTAAATGGACGAAAGTTTTGATTCGTCGGGATTTCTGATCGTGAAGCTTTTGTTTTGTGGAGCGCAGCTTTTGAGATAAAGGTCAGCGGTTTAGGGTTGGCAACTTGATAAATAAACGTTGAAAAAATCTTTGATTTGTTTAGATCGTTAGCGATTAATTGAAATACATATCAAGTACAGTTAAACTCACTGTTAAACCCACAGTGTTACTCGTAATAATACTTGACTGTCTATCGCTCAAAGGTTAACTGGAAGAGATCCCTTAAAGGGATAAGTTCGCCTTTGTACATACTTTTTGTGTTTCCGTTTCTTTTTTTGTTTTGTTATTTTCTGTTCGTGCGATAAAGAGTTTACATACATACATACATACTATCTTGGGCGTACGCGTAACAAATGTACTGACAGATACCAGAGAGAGTGTGGTGGCAAGAAGAAGGCACAGGAGCAGTTCTGCCACCTGATAGTCAGTGGGATCTGAGACCCATAGACATCTGTTTTTTTACTTTATTTAGGCATCAAACAGTCACAATGTATTAGTTGTTTACAATATTAATTAATGATAAGACCTGGAGTGCCATAACCTAAATGATAACAATTTCTGAAATTTGAATAAAGGAACGGTACTTAGAAGTAAATTAACAAAGGGCATTGGGTAAGTTTGTATGTTTTTTCAGCGGCCACGGATGATTTTTACATAGTTATTTAGAGGACCTCTAAACATATAGATATACACAACTTATGGCGTTAAATAGCATCGGAGCGGAGATTTTAAGGATTTAAGTATTTCGTTTTTGGTACTAGAAGTACGCCCAGGTATGAATATTTAAATATCTCGGCTCCGATGCACCCAAGACACATTACGTAACAAAATATGTTTATTTTGAATAATTCTATAATAATTTACCATTTTTACGAATGGCCGCTAACCTTTACAAATGACAACACTTTTACCCAAACCCCTTTAGAAGTTTGCAAGTTAGTAGTGGTAACAAAGATGACTATAACCGACGATAATCTATAGAAATAATACGAAATACTAAATTAACAACCTTTCTTTGAGAAATGAGTCACAATAACCTTTTTAAATGATAGTCTGTTATTTGAACAAAAAATATCAATATGTGACAAATTCTTATTACAATATTCTCAAGATTACAATCTCAAGACTGCAATCCTAAGACAGCAAATGGCCAACCTTGAGGACTAAGATGGAACGCCTCTATGCTAGTAATTTCACCGGTTGTCTTATTCCCACACCGGAACACAACAATGCGAACACTACGGCAAGGGTTAGTGGATAATATGGTGGTAGCGATCCGGACGGACCCCGCACAAGGTCCTGCCACCTCTAAATAAAAATCCTTTTAGAGATAAATAGTCCCTATCCCGTCCGTCTATCTGTATGTCAATGATTTTCTCTGAATCTTTCAATATTCCCCATATTTTTTATCTACGTTCGAAAAGCATAATAAACATTTAGCATAAAAACAATGTTTAGCATAGAAACTAATTGTATAATTTGATTTTCTCAAACATGCTCGATTCGATCGACGATTTTCCGATTGAAACACATGGACGGAAAATGCCTCTTTTTACTCCTAGGAGTAAAAAAACCATAATTATGAAAACACTTTCCGTCCATGTCCATATGGTTTTTTCACAAGTGTTCTCTATTGCGTATAAAATCGAAAGGACCATGAAAAAAATCCCGTACATCCAACTTGTGGGGGCACAGTGAGGGGCGGCGGCGCGGCGGGGCTCTGCGGAGCGGCGACGGCGGGCGGCGGCTCGTTGTGCGTCAAACTATCTTAACTAATACTCGTATGACGCAAACAAACATTGTCTCCGAATTTGTCAAAGGTTTTTAAAAATACTTATAAGCATGTATTTGTATAATTTCCTCGCATTGTTTTAGAAAAGCATTATGTATGCCTCGGCGGAAACGAGGATTTCCTGACTAGTATTTTAACCACCTCGTCAGGAAATCCCTTACTTTCCGCACCTAGGCAACAATGTACTATTATTTATTTATTTAATGTTCATTGCCTAATGGCATTCTTTACCAGTCGACTAAATAGAGAATCAACCAGGCACACATTAAATAACATAACACTCATTTAGCATAACGATAATTTTCTTGTTTTTATGCATTTTAATTCATTGGTTTATTGTAGCGATCGAAATTTTGCAATTTATGCAAAATGAAAATGAGTTCCTTTTTATGCAAATCATTACATTAATTACACACCCCTTTCTGTTGGGAGGAACATTGGAGATATATCCAGATTGTGTCTGATGATGTACACAACGACAGCAGCAACCCTGCCCGGGCTGCATAGGAATGAGTTATTTTCTCTCGACAATGCTTAAACTTTCGAGCTTTACAATGCCCGCGCATTATTGCACAATCGTAGTTGCAGCGGAGCTTTAAGTTTTACGTACAGTGGAATAAAAACGTTATTTTCCACTGCATTCATGATACTTTGTGAATTGTGATGAGGATGCTTGTTCGAACTCATGATTATGGCATTGATCACAATGACTCAATTGACCTATCCTCTTTGTTAATGTGAGCATATATTGCGCAATTGAACAAACGCTCATTAAATTAAATTCACGTGCTGTCACTGTCTCCTTTCGTGGATTAGTAAGTGTAAGGTGTTTTTATGTAACACTATTGATCATAAACTTGTGCAACTGTGTAGTGTTTTTATGACTTACACGAGCGTTGCCGGTGAGTTGGGCCGTCGCAACGCTGTGATTTTATAACATAGAGCGCCGCACGCATGTCAACGCTTCATGTGGTATGTCGTTCTAATTTATATGTAGTACAACGCAGCAGCATAACGCTGCGCACCGGCAATGCCCGTGTTGCACCTCTTATACATTCAAGATAATGAGGTTTTTTTTAAATTAATGATACTCCTTCTGCTTTTCTTCTCCTGCAGTTGTGGGCATTCAAAGGTGGCGATGATTTATTTCTATCGGGTAACCTGCTAGCTTGTTTGCCTATTCTAGCATAAAAAGCGGCCAAGTGCGAGTCCGACGATATTTTATTATTATTTATTATGTTTGTTTAATTTCATTTTATGTACTAAATTTTTTTGGTCGAAAATGTTTCCTATAATATTGAATGGCATAGTTATTTTTTAGCATAAAGATTTTTCTTACACACCAAACAATACAAATACAATGCAAAAAAAATTCGATCAAACAATTTTCGACATTTTAATCACTACACGAAACGTTGGTATGCAAAAAAAAATGTGGTGAAACAAAAATAGGCCAAACAATTTTAGACCAACCGATATACTCCCATTGGCCAAAGTTATTCGGTTCAAATTTCAAGTATCATGGTAGATGTTTTACGGTTCAAGAGATAGGTGTAGCGATTGTGAGGCCGCCAAAAATCAACTTAAAATTCAGGTTTTTTTTGTATCCCTTTGATTATAATTTTAACTATTTTTTATTTAGCGGCGTTGGTAATTCACACTCTGTGAAAGTTTCAAGTATCTAGCTATTACGGTTCATGACATACCTAAAACCCGCTGACAGACGGACGGACAAACAGACATCGGAGGCTTATTAATAGGGTCTATGGCCTTTGGGTACGGAACCCTAAAAAGTATCTGACTTACGGCCTCTGACGCTTTTCATTCATAACATTTGACTATTTTTTTTTAAATAAAATACCATCTTAGGAAGTTTTGTTTGGTGTAGACATTGCATCGAAGACTACTCGTCCCCCTCGCAAGGGCCTGATTGGAACAGTGTTTCCCCACCGTATGTCGAGTGTTTGTCCTGCACTTTACATGGGATTCAATCGGAAATCAGAATCGGGGGAGTTTTAAACGCAAGTCAATGCCCTTGCGTGCACGGAGACTGCATAGTTTTCAGTAGTAGAAAAAAGGTTAGACACTCTACCATGGCTTTTGTTAGTGCAAAAGGCAATCGACACCTGCCCCTATTTCACTATCCTGACAATGACAGGTGACAGGTGATTTTTCAGTGTACATGGCGTAGCTGAAATGAATCACGCTGATGTGGAAGCTTGTTAACTTTGCAATGTATAGTGAATTATCAGCTGTCACCTATCACTGTCAAGATGGTGAAATAGGGGGCTCATAGTAAGTGGGATCTGAGACTCATATACGTCTCAAGATTAAAATCTCAAGACTGCTATAGAATGCAAATGTGTTGCCATCCCTGGGGACTTCGATGGTATGCCTCCATGCCAGTTATTTCACCGGTTGTCATATCCGCACACCGGAACACAACAATGCGAACACTACCTACTTGGCAGTAGGTTTAAGGAGAACATGGCGGTAGCAATCCGGACGGACCACAGCACAAGATCATACTATCCAGGGAACAACGACAAATCGACCAGAGACCGAGGCGAGTGGATATCTAAAGACTTCCACTGGCAACAGACCCAGGTAGCAAAAACATGTCTTATAACGGCTAAAAAATATGACCAAAAAATGTGTTCTTATAAAACTCATATTATCGTCTCTTTTGCTTGGCGGTAGGTTAAATAAGATCGGTGGTAGCGATCCGTAAGGTCCTAAGGTCAAAAATTGATGCAATTTACACAATGCCGCCAGGGACTCTCATTTTTAGATGCCATTTCAGAAAGTATGTTTGTTACCAGCCGTATAAATGGGATCTGCCGAGACCCATAGACATTTGCAATCTCAAGATGGAATGCGGCAATGCTAGTTATTTAGTCGATTGTCATATTCCCACACTGGAAAATAACAAATCGAATAAATTGCGGTAGGTTACCAAGGATAGCATGTAAGCGATCATGACTAACACTACACAAGCTGTTATACTACAAAAGAAACACTTACCAAAAAAAATAGAGTCAGATCTGGATAAATAAAACGACCTTTAGACATTGTACAATCTTAAGTATAGTTAGGATACATTACGAGTATATATTCTCTCTGCGTTATAGATGTACTCTTACTAAGAGAGGATGTATCCAAACTTATACCGTAACGAGAAGATATAAAGGAAACGCGGGAAACTTACTTTACTCCTACAAAGCGAGGAAACTTTTAGTGAGTAGGTCTATTTTCTTTGAGTATATTTATCAACTCAAATGTTGTTGCTGACGAATACACAAGGTATCTGATGGTTGACTCTAAGGTCCTGAATGTGAAGACTGCAATCCTATGACTACAAACGCGTTGCCTGGAATGCCTTGGTAGACTTTTACCGGTTGTTTTATCCCCACACTGGAACACAACAATGTGAGCATTGCTGATTTGCGTTTAAAGTAAACTATTTTGAAAATGAGCTTAGCCTACAAAACTAGCGACTTCGGATTCGATCCTCGTTTAGGGGAAATATTTATCTGATGAGCTCGAAAGATTGTTTCTCAGTTAGGCTGTTTCATTCGTATCTAACCGTCTCAGTTTAGAGTCAGTTGATAGTGACGATTATTCATGGTTTCACACACAATTTCGATAAAAGAATATTTCTCTACGTTAGTATGATATTGTATCTAGAATTCATAGCACAAGCCTAGAACTTACACTCCGACTGATTAGGTACAGTAGAGTTCATAAATATATGTACACTTTAGTACCTTGTCTATTTAATGTCATGTTTAAACTGCCATACATGGATTGTCACAGCGATTAAAGTGACAAGGTACTATAGTGTACATATTTTTGAACTCGACTGTGCCAAACCAAGTAATATTATTCGTCAGCCAATAGAAGCAAAGTATATGTAAAAGCTGAAAAAAAAACCGTCTTGATTGGCTGTTTAACAAAGCCACGTAATTTGGTTTGTTTATATCTAGTTACTTAATTATTTAAACATAATAGGGTATTTGCCTGATATTAAATTTCGTATATTAATTTGGATAATATATCAATATACGTAGTATGATAAAATAATTCAAAATCAAATTTGAAATTGGTAATAAAATAAAAAAGTTATAGCCTTTTAAAGTTTTTTGTCTATCCCTTTCTCACGAAACGATGTTTTGCGTGTAATTCATATGGCGGTTGAGTAATATGACGTCAAATTCCTGTATTTGTCTCTCTGTCTAAAAGCAAGTTTAAAACATTTATATCGTTCTTATTTTTAAAGATATTAAAAAACTATTTATACTAGGCTCTTCGGAAGGTAAAAAAGCTTCAACTTATATACTAATAAAAAAAATGGCAAATACCCTATTGATACGGATACCTACTCCATTTCTTAGAACATAGCTCAATTTGTGGAAGAGACCGTCTCCACATATTTTGTTTATATACTTATCAATACCTATATCTTTGTTTATCCTGAACTTGTGACTGTAACTGTTACGGCATCCTGAGACAAAGGCATCCAAGATCGTAGATTCAAATCCACGATAGTGATCTTCAATTTAACTTTACCGATTGGAGTTTTGCTCAACAATACAAGAGCAGGTACGAGTCGTTAACTTTTCCAATATATTCGAGTTAAAACAAGAACCTTGTTGGTTTGAACTTCGAGTCAAAGGGAAGCTAAAAACTTTAGTTTGTGCAATATATTATTATAGACTAAGTGAGCTACCCTCGCTTCGATCTAGTTTACGAAACAAAATCCTTAACGAATGTTTGTGTGTGTGTTAGTTTGGTACTCCTTCACGCTGCAACGGCTGGACGAATGTGGATGCAATTTGAAATAAATGTAGCTTATACCCTGGACTAACACATAGTCTTTGATCACAGAAAATTTAAAAATTCCCAAGAAAATAACGATAATCGATATCTACGCTGACGAAGTTGCGGCCAGAAGCTAGTAGAATCGTTTCAGTAGTTCCAAATACTGATGTGCCAAAGGAAACTTGCCAAAATTGCGGAAAATTTCATGTAGGAAAATTTCGAAAACTTCTCACGATTTTGTATGGCGACTGAAACTTTCCGTTTATTAAATTTAAATTTCCTATATTTGTAGTGAAAGTTTCTGGAAATTTCTTAGAACTTTTCCAAATTTTTGGAAGCTTTCCGCAACTTGCACATTAGGCCAAAGATTACCCTTACAAAACACGAGGTTGTCTACTTTATAACTTATAAGATGCGTCATCGTGCGCGAATTCTGCAATCACTTTGCAAAATTCTCCTCCAATCTCGGGCTCCTATCCCTTTGATCATGATGCCCATACGACAAACGTTCAATTATTATACAAAGCCATTTCCCCAAAGACTTGTTAGTACAAAGCGAACCAAATCTGCTTTCTACCTGCACAAAACAAAAGTCAATCCATTTTAGTCTGAGACAATGTGGACGCGGCTTCGTCCTTTTACCTCAGTTGTCTTTGTCACGGTAAATGTAATAGAACAGTAAGATAGAGATAGTATTTTGTTTTTTTTGCTACGTTTGCTGCCATCTGGTTGTATGTAATGCTAGTTCGAAATAATTGCACTATAAAAGTTACTGGTGCTATTTTTTTAATTTTTACTGAATTTAACGATTTGAATCGTTTTTGTACTTTTATAACACTTTCTGATATATTATTATTTTTCCTACTTCAAAAAAATTACTGGGCACTATTGGAAGATCTCGTAGAAGTCACTACCTTACGACTATACGGATTTATCGACTCAACTCACATATCAACTCAATGGATGAATGATTAAGCGGCAATTAAGTTATACCGTTAGAGCCTACAAACCAAATTTTAAGGCGTGTATTCTCAATTAAGTAGCTTATAAAGCTTGCTCAATCGATCGACCGATCGACAATATAGCGTTTTTGAGAGAGTAAGGCCTCTGTAGCAGCTATACATAACTAACAAAAATCGTAGAATGAATGAATCAAAAGCGTTAAGTTTACTAGCTACTTTCGGGCAAAGATCCAACTTTGACTCTGACTTACTTGTTTTCCACTGTGGCCTCCCTAGTCGCCAGTACTGTGACCACGAGAAGTCTGCAAACATTCCTACCGTTCCATTAACTAATTGTTAATTATCTCCCCTGTCTCCCCTCAAGGAACGATGACATCTTGATGGAGATGGGGAATTAATATTTTTTCCAAAAGGAAGGGGAAGCAGGGGGATCTTGCTCATTTTTGAGTGCTCGTGATTAGTTTTAACGACGTCTTTGCTAATTATTTTTTCCTGCGTTTTGGTCGGGGTGCAGTTTTATGGATTAAAATGGGGATAAAATTACAAGCTCAAATTTAAATGTTTTTCTTGTATGTTTACAAATTTACAAATTAATTAATGTACTTTCCAAAAAATAATTATAAATTAATTAAATATATCTTTATTTTTTGTATATTAAGGAATCAATAATTTTTTCCTTATATTTTGCAGATGTTGAAGTTTTTTGTATAAATAGGAAAGTGTCTTTTAACTTTTAATCCTGAGTCTCACTTTAAAGTCACAAGATAAACATGCAAAATAAAATATTTCAATAAAATGAAGTAAAGTGTCGTACAAACATAATACGTCTAAGCATAAACAACTAAAAGGCTTCTTAGTTTGACAACGAGTACCTACTTAGAATAGAGATGTGAAAATGCGGAAGAAATATTCCATCGTTACTCTAAAATAAAAGTTAATTTCGTCTATGTAGAAGAAAAACTCACTAAGTTAATAGTAAGTTGTACATATATGTATGTACCTCACTTCACGACGTCAACTGACTAAGGAAATGCTAAATCTATTGAAAAGCCAGACTCTAAGCATTATTTATTCGTCGAAAGCTTGCACCTTAAGGCAGATAAACACAGAAGACCCGTTGACGTTTCACAAATAGTAAATATCAAATGTGAGAAAACAGTTCTCAACAAGATGAATTGTGCAAAAGTTAACGCTTTTGAGCTCCGTCTAAATGTAGAAGGAAAATGTGCTAAGTGAAATCACGAATTTCTGTATCTTAATTTCAGATGTTATATATAAGTAAGCATTTAGCATGCTACATGCTATGGCTAATTTGTTTTGTATTTAGCACATATGTGTTCTACTAAGACCATCGATTTAATTTGTGCAATCGTTTTTTCCTACAATATTCGAGCGTTAGCGAAGTTAATTCCATAAACGATAGATTTGCAAATTCGTAAGTAGAATGAAATCCAGGGAGGTTAAGATCACTATCATAATCATCATCATCCCATAGAAAAGCTCGGCGACGAACTTGAGGCTGAGTTACAATAGATAAAAACCTCTAATATATAAGCGATTAATTTTTTCAAAGCTGATGTCTCTTAAACTGCCTTAGAATTTCATGAAAGCTAGCTAAGAACTAGCTAAGAAAATGTAATTTAGCCACAAATGTAAACTAGCCACAAATTTTATATACAGACGCTGTTCGTTAATACTTTGACAGTAGTCCGGATAACAACACTGGATCTAGGTATTCTAGTTTAATCGCACAAAATAAGGAAGCTGTTACGCAAAAATGTGTCACCCCACAATTATTTAGCCATAAAATGTCAACCCACACCGATAGGTACTGAGGGTTGACACTTTATTGCTAAATACTTCTGGATTGACAGACTATTGCGTATAACATGGTCCTAAATATCAGCATATTATCTTGCCACTTTTAAAAGTGGCCAGTGATAGACGATTTTCCTAACCCGATTAAACTTACTTTTTTTTAAATCGCGTCCATATCGTTTCATCCCTTGATACGACGCCACAGACAGGACACAGATACACAAGTAAAACTTCTATCACCCCTCCTTTTTTGCCAAGGGTTAACGAAACAACTCACAACCGAGCGGACCTACTGATCTTTTGTATGCTGTTCGTCGTCGTCGGAACGTTCAATATATTTATATACATACTCGTATACACGTTGTCTAGGTGAATATGTAACCAAGGAACCCCGGTTTGGATAGCGGAACGTGTCGGAAGTTGCCCGAGAATGTTGAATATTGAACATTCAGTAGTTTAAGAAATTTAATATATCAATGGTGAACTTTGATAGCGTACGGACAGACAGTGTAGCCCTTCTTATATTTCCGATTCTAGCTTCTAGTAGTGCTAAAGACCTTTGCCAATTCTAGGACCAAAAGGGCATGAAAAGTTGCGTGCAAATTTTATTCTCATTTTAAAGTTAATGTTTTATTTTCGAAAAATTATGTGTGTTCCGTGGTTTCACCTGATGGTTCCAACCGAAGACCAGAGCTGACACTAATGCCAGCATTACGCTGAGTTGGAACCATTTCGTGACTACATTCTTTTTGTGCGTCTCTTTCTTTTTTACTCCTAATATTTTTCTAATAATTTGGATTAAGTCCCTTCTCGCAGATTTTTTATTTTACATTATTTACTCATTATTATTGTTATGACAGCTCTTATTCACTTGACAATAATATCATAACGACATCAATGTTATTACGATATCTAAGCAATATCTTATATCATAATATGCTTTAACAAAATGGAATAAAAAGCCCTGCAGTAGATATAACGGTATCTGTAGCACCCACCAACAACCCATTGGCAAGAAGTTCCTTTCAGGACTAAAGACGTCGATGCAAACTTTGTATTATTATTGCCTCTTTATAATTTCGGACATGTTTTTTGTGTAAAAACAAGCATCGTAAAGAAACTAGCATTCATTACGCATGTATAACTAGTTCTGGGGCCTGTTTTATAAAGCTACAAATTACAATTTACAGGTTACAGGTTTCCAACAACACAAGACACAACCTCGACGAATGACGACCAGCCATTTGAGCAGTGTTGCCGGTTTAGACCTGTAAAAGTGTAACTTGTAGCTTTATAAAACGTGCCCCTGGGGCTCTAGCCAAGATCCATATGCTACTAACGTATTTTTTTCTATTGCTCGAAATGTAATGGGATGACATTCTAGTTTGGTACGATAACCACGTGGTCAACTGTCATCCTATACATTTTAAGAGCGATATAAAATAAAAATGTTAGTAGCTTTTGTATCTTGGCTAGCCTTATAGACTATTCGGTTCCCCTATGGAATCCCTATTCGTTTTTCCCTAATTTATCCAAATGCATCGTTTGTCCTAAAGCCATTTGCGCTTAATTTTAAAACCCTAACCTAACCGAACCGCAGATATAATTGGAAAACTTAAAAAGTTGCCTGGCTCAGCTGAAAACCAGTTTAGGGCAAATTAAAATTCGGACAAACGATGTGTTAGGACACACGTTGTAAGGGAAACCGAAGGACACCGAGACTATTCGTTATTATACTTTTATACAAACAAAATTTTTTTTTAATTTAACGACCTTTTATTAACACTTTACTGTGACACGTTTTACATTTACAATCCTTTCTCATTCCTGTAAAACTCTTCTAATGTCGTACTTATACCCATCATGAGTCGTCCCAAAAAAGGTCACAGTAAAGTCGTTGACCCCAGCCGTAGTATCGTAATGCTTTTAGCTGAATGAAACTGCCCGTGTGCCCGTGTCAAGTGGGGTGGAGGTGTAAAGAATTGGCAAAGTTTTGGTGACAAATGTTTGGTTGGACGATCGCGTGGATTTATTTAAACCTTTTGGGTTTAAATAATAAATATACTAACTGTTCAGATTTAAACCTTAATAAAATAATAGTATTAATTTTGGTGAAAGCAGCTCTAAAATCTACTCAGTAGTTTCTGAAATTAGGGCTAACACATTTTTACAGGTGGCGTATATTTACTTTTTTTTTTCTACACTAATATTATAAAGAGGATAGATTTGTATTTTTGTATGTTTGTAATGAATAAACTCAAAAACTACTGCACCTATTTCAAAAATTCTTTCACCATAAGAATGCTAAATTATCCTTGAGTAACGTAGGCTAATTATTACCTCCCTCCTCCCGGAAAAAAATAAGGTAGGTAGCGGACGAAGTCGCTGGCAGAAGCTACTCAGTCATAAAATTATCTTTATAATAGTTATCTTTATAAGCAAATAAAAAATAGCCAATATCCATCGGGAATGGTCAAGTAATTTTTCAAAATATTTCGTCATTCCGGAGGTTAACCTGTCGGATATATACAAACTCACAAAATTCCTACTCCCTTTATAATAATAATATATAATTTTGTTAATATAAACGCATTATTTTTAATAACAAGAAAAGTATGATAAAAAATATAAGTCGGCCAACTCTATATTTTTGTATCTATCTTTGTTCTTGCAATGCCTCATACAAAATCGATCCATTTAATTATGAAACTAAATTACGCTGGCACCGAACGTCCTAAATCGGTGTCACATCCAAAGGTCGTCCAGAACAGAGCCCAGGTCTGTGACCGGCTGCTTTACTAATTAGCAATCAGCGTTGTCCGGCCCCAACTGGGTCAAACTTTTAAATCATTCGCGAAATGGTTTTTGTCTTAAACACTGCTCAAAAGAAAAAGGCAGTGTCTGACTATGAAGTCCTTAAGCGTATGCTGCCTTTTTGCTTTTAATGGCATAACATTCCTCTCAACTTATTTGATGGCTAAACTTCTTTGGTATACTCATAATGTCTTGTTCTAATCAGTCCACAATGAACGAGATGCACTGAACCGCCATTGAAGATCCGTTTGAATGGTCCCAAAGACAAATGGCGGTTTGAAAACATTCTCAATTTGTAATGAAAAAGATATTTATAACAACAGAAATGAAATGGGTATTGATAACAAAAAGTAATTAAACTTAACGTCCTTCACAATTATAACCATTTGATATAGCTTTCAAAACGAAAAACGTATTTTTATAGTTATTTGTATTGTATTTGTAGAATTAATTAAGTAGGTAATTAAAAAAGGTAGACTTACGGAGGTACAGTCAACCAATTTGTTTCATATTCATATTCATAAATCATCAATCATCATCATCTTTTATTTTTTTCCAAGGCCACTATGGACTTTGTCATCGTGACGTTGTAAAACAAATCATAGGAAGTCTCTTACGTTTTGGTTGTAAACGTCACTTTAACATAGTCCACAGTGGCCTGGAAATCAAAATTGTTTTTTGTACAGATTTCTATTCTATTCTATTTTTTTGTTTTTGGCCACCGGTCGCTTTTAGATTAGCAACCATTACTGACAATGACACCTGACAGCAGCTTGGTGTGAAGCGTGCTTGACCAGTTTTTATTTTGAAAATGTTGGTCCTAAATGGAGGTTGTAGTGTACAGATTTCCACTTCAGTTTCACTCACCTTGACTTTGTAGAACTTAGTTACTTATATAACTGTCAAAACTATGAAGCCCATTAAGATTTTGAGTGCCAGACTAAGAACGCGGGCCATTATGAACCGTACTCATAACTGGCTCAAAAGTACGCGAATAGAACAACAACCTACTAGTCAAAGATAACGAAAATAAGTCCCTGTTATCCCGTAAATATTCGCCATATTTAATTTAAACAAAAATAAATTCTAAACATTACCAACAACAAAATACCTAAGTAAAATTAACGTCTTAATCTGCTTGTTTCGCCTTAAAACTAATTTATTTACTGCCAACATTACCATGTAGTCTTTATCCAGGATGAGATATCTCCCGAGCCCTACCAAGGCTGCCAACATAGCATTATCTCCTTTGTTGTAACATTAACATGCTTGGTTCGAATTAGCAACACTTAGCAGTGGTGTTATTATTTTGGAAGATGGGAAGGTCGGCAAGTCGACCCTTGGCCCGGATTGTGTGGCTTGCGTGGCGATTTCTGACTACGGAGGAGGTTTAGGAGAAACCTGTGTTTCCACCAGGAACTGTGCGAGGAAGCTAAACGTTGAGATTTTTTTGCAGCAGCTCTGCGGCCAATGTAGGTAACAACGCAAAGAACCGAATTGTTTAAACTTGGTTCACTACAGTTTGGTCGTTCTAAGAGGCCAAATTTGACAGCTGTCAACGCAGTATAAAATATAACCTCAAACACATACATATTTTGTACTGAGTTGACAGCTGTCAAATCGGGCCTCTTAGAATGACCAAACTGTAACTACCTTGAACCAGTTGTGTTCTGAAGGTGAAGGTAAAATGTTTATATATACTCTTATCCGTAACTATGTGGTAATGGGGTTAATTTTACTGCACCAAAAATGCTATAGCCGACCAAGTACCTACCACCAAATATCTGTCGATCTTTTTAAAAGAGATATTATTTCCGAGGGGTGTCATATTTCGGCGATTCCGTGGCCGCCAGCTAGCTGACACCGCGAGAGTAAATTGATGTGTTAGTTTTTACATACACACTTACATTAAATCACGCCTGTTGTTTGTTTTTTTCCTGTTCGTTTTTAAGTTATTTTTATTACGCATGTTTGCCTGTAAGGTACTTGTAAATATGGGTCCCGTTGCCTGAAATAAAGGTTTTGTATTTGTATTTGTGGTATAGGGTCAAAGCGTATATAACAGCACCCATTGGTGTAAAGTAAAATATACTAAATGGCCAAGCACATACAATATAAACCAGTTCGATCCAGCAAACTCTTTGATGCAGAACAGAATAACACCCTAACGCCTTACCCTTGTACTTACATACAGGCTGAATGCAAATTTGAAGACATTATAGTCGCCACTTAAGGTGCTTGTACACAGATATGACACTGATGCTGGATAAATTAACTGTTTAAGCTGTATGTAATAGTCATTTGCTTTTGCTTGTAAGTAGTTTACTGTAATTATGTATAAATCTTTGATAATTAGAGTTTTTATTTTACTTTTGAGCTTGATGCATTAATGCTTCCGTTTTTATCATATCCATCAAAATATCAAACTATATGGAACAGGTTGATTTTTAACTGCAACCTTTAAGAATGTGACGGATTGTCTCTATCACCAGTGAAATAGTTTTTAAACTAATTTCGAAGCTTATTCCTTAGTCTTGGATATTGACTTACTATGACATGTATTTTATAATTTATTTATATTCATAAGTATGTATATCATCATATACTAGGTACCCATAGTTCAATCCTCGAGTCAAGTTTAGGACTTAGGACCAGGTCAATTTGACCTTTTATTATCATCAATTAATTTGTCAACAATGAATAGAAAAAAGAAGATCCGAAGATCTCCCCGACGTCAGCCTGTACGAGATTAGTATGGCCCTCAAACAGCTTAAGAATAGCAAAGCCCCAGGTGAGGATGGAAGTACCGCCGAACTCCTGAAGGCGGGTGGTAAACGCACCCTTAGGAGCCTTCAGACGCTGTTCAGCTCCGTCCTCCACGAAGGGAGAACGCCGAAAGCATGGAACAGAAGTGTGGTGGTTTCTTCTTCAAGAAAGGTGATAAAACTTTGCTGAAGAATTACAGACCAAGCTGTTTTCGAGGGTCATCGAAAATCGCCTCGCGCGCAGGTTTGACGATTTCCAGCCTCCCGAACAAGCCGGTTTCCGAAAAGTACCGTAGACCACATACATGCGTTGCGGCATGTTATACAGAAGACCGAAGAGTATAACCTCCCCCTTTGCCTTGCATTTGTGGACTACGAGAAAACCTTCGATTCGATCGAGACCTGGGCTGTACTGCAGTCTCTCCAGCGGTGTCAAGTTGACTACCGATATATCGAAGTGTTGAAGTGTCTGTACGAAAACGCCACAATGTTCGTCCGACTACGGGACTAGAGCACGAAGCCTATTCCTCTGCAGTGAGGAGTCAGACAAGGAGATGTGATCTCTCCGAAGCTGTTCACCGCTGCATTGGAGGATGCTTTTAAGGTTCTGGACTGGAAAGGACAAGGCATCAACATAAATGGCGAGTACATCACTCACCTTCGATTTGCTGACGATATCGTAGTCATGGCTGAGACCATGGAGGACCTCAGTGCAATGCTCGCTGACCTCAGTGGAGTTTCCGACCGAGTTGGCTTGAGGATGAACATGGATAAGACGAAAGTCATGTCCAATGTCCATTGTCGCGTCAACACCCGTGATAGTCGGAGGCTCTGCGCTCGAAGTTGTTGACGACTATGTTTACCTGGGACAAACGGTCCAGTTAGGTAGGTCCAACTTTGAGAAAGAGGTCACTCGTCGAATCCGTCTCAGCTGGGCAGCGTTCGGGAAGCTTCGCAGCACCTTTTCGTCCAAATTACCGCAGTGGTTGAAGTCAAAAGTCTTTGACCGGCCAGTGTGTGTTGCCAGTGACGACTTACGGATCTGAGTCGTGGGCGCTAACAATGGGCCTTATAAGGAAGCTAAAAGTCATTCAGAGAGCTATGGAGAGGGCTATGCTCGGGGTTTCTCTGCGTGATAGAATCAGAAATGATGATATCCGCAGTAGAACTAAGGTTACCGACATAGCCCGAAGAATAGCCAAACTTAGGTGGCCGTGGGCGGGGCACATTGCTCGCAGGACTGATGGCCGATGGGGTCAGAAGGTACTTGAGTGGCGTCCGCGGACGGGGAGACGAGCTGTAGTTAGGCCTCCAACAAGATGGAGTGACGACCTTGTAAAGATCGCGGGAACGCGGTGGATGCGAAAAGCACAAGACCGGTCTGAGTGGAGAGCCTTGGTGGCCGTGTGGCGTGGCCTATGTCCAGCAGTGGACGTCTTTCGGCTGACATGATGAATAGAAAAAAACATTTCAATTTATGAGTAGCATCTGATGAATCTCACGGTATACTTTTCTACAAGTCAAGTCCATACGAGGGGTCAAAACAACGTAACTCAATTATTTAGTTTAAATTTAAATATTATTTCTAAACGAATATGTTCTAAATCGAACTAAAATACGAACTTACAATGTTTTACCTCGCACGTTTTAGAATTTATCAGGTTTGTTTTCCAGAATCCAACGAAACATTTACAAAATTCCTTTTGCCAAGGATTTTATCGGTGCTGAGCTCCCCAGCGTCCTCTTACGTCTGCAGACCTTAGTTCCGAACGAGTCAGCCGAGAACAACAAACGAGACAGAACGGGACAGAACAATTTCTGCTGCAGTTTTAAATTTGAAATTGGATTTTGTTGTTAAAGATTAAATAAATAAATGGTTTCTGGTTCAATTTTATATCATTGACTAGTTCCGTCACGGAAGTGTTTCATAACCTACCAGTGGGCATTATTCCCAAAATGCTGGCAGCATTGCCACGTTGAATGGCAATGGTTAATCTTTGTGCCAAGTACGGGCCTTTTGACATTTAATGTAACTAAATGAGATTTTAAGCGACAAAATAAAGAATGCCAATGAATGAAGAAGAATGAATGGTGGTTGCCGAGTTAGAATAGTGCCACTCCATGTCTTCCCGTGGATGTCGTAAGAGACGACTAAGGGAATAAAGGCTTGTAGTACTGTTAGGCGATGGGCTTGCGACCTGTCACTAATACGCTGGTAAACATCTTAGCCTAATTGTGCAAATTGTGGTTATAGAATTATCAACAAGTTTTTAGAGATGTTTGTCATTCTGTAGCTCTGCCTACCCCACTCTGGGAACGAAGGCGTGAGATAATGTAGGTGTATGTATGTAAATAAAGAAAATACATTTTACGATGAGAAATAATAATTTAATACAAAAAATATTAGTTTCATTTCGTAGCATTCAATCTCATTTAGTTACAGTATGTTTAAATTAATTGAAAAAATAAAAAGGTCCCGTTTTTTTGCACCAGGGGTTATATGTATAGACGAACCCTTTTATTCATAAACGCGCAGTAACTTAAGTGTGCTTGAAATATGCTCTGTCCTTATAATTATGTCATTATGACATTTGAATTCGACGCAAAGAGACGAAAATAACTTTTACGCTTATTGTGCGTTTATGGGGTAAAGGTTTTTGATTATTCTACTGAGGTTATAAATTAAGTTTTTTAAGTTTTTAGTAGAGCGTCCCTAAAACCTTGTTTAAATTTGCATATTTAAAACGTGCTCGTTTTAGACGCAGTATGAACCTACACTGATAAGACCAAAACAGCCGCGATATCTCGCCAAGAAAATAATCCCGCGCAACGAGATTCTTATTTAACTGAGTTTGTTTACCAACTTTGTTACAAGAAATTATCTTACCTTATTTCGCTAACTTGTAATTGAAAAAAACTACTTGCAAGTTTTAGTGGAACGTCAGCAAATTTTTAAATAAATGTTTTTTGCTTATCTTCAAGGGTTCGTGTAGAATTCGCTAAATAGCTTGGTAAAGTTTTTCGTTTGCTTGAATATCTTTGGCTAACTACCACTTTAGAGATTATAGTTTAAATCCAACATTAATTTAATAAATTCAGCATAATACGGGGTGGGATAAGTTCTCTCTTCGTGTCGACCTCTTTCGTGAAAACAAAAAAACCTAGACGAACGAGAAAGGTGTCATTGTCAAAAATGTTTTTTTAATTTTTAATCAACCTTAATTGACCTTGCACAAGAACCTACCACAACCAAAATCATCAGCCACCAGTGCTTACTGCACCACCACCAGCTGGTTTGTGACTCTACACAAACCAGCAAGTGACAAGTGACTGGAAACTCTCCGGCAGAGCATTTTGAATGAGATTTATAACGCAAAGACCGCATTCAACGAGACTTTTATGCGAACCATAATCACATTTGTCGCATCGTTCGTCCCAACGAATGAATCAAACGGTCGCCTCCGGCCATTCCCATATCAAAATCAAACCCTTGACACCGCAATTCCTTTTTCGAAATCGCAATCAATCCGCCATATCCGATTACGGTTTGAATTTAAATTTGGAACGTTAAAAATCAACAGTGGATAGTTTGGGGCGCTCGTGCGTAATTAATCTTGCGGGAGTTGTCCGGGCTGTCCCGGGTGTCCGGGACTGTCCGGCTGGAGCCGTAAATCTTGGACACCCGCGTGCGAATACTAACGTTGGATTTTTCTTGTTGTTTTGGGCTTAGGAATTCTAGCATGTTCTTGTGAGTTTTGTTAGATTCTTTTAAGCGGGGTTGCGGAGTTTGCTAAAAAGAGTAGATGTACCTAGTTTGCTTTGACTTTAGGTTTTCTTAAACATTGGGTTTTCAACAATAACAGAAATTTTCTTGAAAAAAAATTATACAAAAGACATTGCAGCATCCAAACTTAGGGAATCGTTACTAAGATAGAGAACAACATTATGAATATTATGAATGCAATTAGGAAGAAAACAGGCATCTCAAATAGTACATTGTTGCCTAGGCGTGGAAAGTAAGGGATTTCCTGAGGAGGTTGTTAGCAGGCCGAGCAACAGCGAGGCCTGCTAAAATACGAGTCAGGAAATCCTCGTTTCCGCCGAGGCATAAATAATGCTTTTCTCAAACAATGCGAGGAAATTATACAAATACATGATTAACAGTATTTTTAAAAACCTTTGACAAATTCGGAGAGAATGTTTGTTTGCGTCATACGAGTATTAGTTAAGAAAGTTTGACGCACAACGAGCCGCCGCCCGCCGCCGCCGCTCCGCAGAGCCCCGCCGCGCCGCCGCCCCTCACTGCGCCCCCACAAGTTGGGTGTACGGTATTTTTTTCATGGTCCTTTCGATTTTATACGCAATAGAGAGCACTTTTAAAAAACAATATGGACATGTACGGAAAGTGTTTTCATATGGTTTTTTTACTCCTACGAGTAAAAAGAGGCATTTTCCGTCCATGTGTTTCAATCGGAAAACCGTTCTTTCCGAGCGTTTGAGAAAAAAACATTCAGTCTATGTGTTCGAATTGTCTAATCAATTTCAGTTCCTCACCACAATTCTACTAGCTATAGGTAGCTTTCCACTGTAAGCTATCACGTAGTACCTACTATAATAATTGTGTTAATCTACCTTTCAGATCGCAATGCTAAGGACAGCTGCCGTCAATGTTAGCTTCGGTTGACATCACGGAACTCGTCGTCGATAAGCAAACAGTAGCAGCGGAAGTGTTAACCGGGATATTGTTTAACTGGATAGCTAGGATTACTTTTTGTAATAAAATTATGGGGATTATCAGAATGTTATTTTTGATCGACAAAGGTATAATAAAACAATGAAGTGATCAGGATATATTGACGGAAAGCAAATCTAATATTGTGTCCATTTAAAGCTTAAAAATCAGGTTATGTAATATTAAAGTCTAAGCTACAAGTGTTAAAATGTATGTCTAATTGTTTATTTACTTTAGTGAACGATATATTTTTATGACCATTATGAAAAAAAAAATGATTTTTATGCCTGAACTCTTGATAAGTTAACATCGTAACTCCTAAAAGTAAGCGTCCACATGTCGGTATCGTACGCATCGGACGCATCGCATCAAACGGATCGTAGTATTCTTTCCCCCTTACTAATAAACGTAGAGTAACGGTGATATAGCTATACAATGTTTTGTCCTTATTTGTCATTGTAACATTTGAATTTGACAGATAAGGACAAAACATTGTATAGCTATACCACCGTTACTCAGCGTTTATTAGTAAGGGGGTAAGTATAGAAAGTGACACAAGCGCGTCCACTGATCCGCACCGCACGGATCGCACGAATCTGCTCACCGGCAATGCCGACGCCGATGCTTCGAGAGGCAACTTTTGCGATGCCTGCCGATGACGTCATCCGTTCGATGCGATGCGTCCGATGCGTACGATACCGACATGTGGACGCTTACCTTAAAGGACTTTAAAAACGATCATGGGTTCAAATACCTGTAAGGGCAGATAGTTGTGTGATGAGCGCGAGTATTTGTTCCTGAGTCTTGGATATTTTCTATATTTCTCTATATAAGTAAGTTTATTGTTGTCTAATACCTAAAATACAAGCTTAGAGCTTAGTTAAGTACTACATCAATTCGTGTGACATTTTTCCCTGATATTTATTTTATTTTATTTTTCAAATTCAGATTATGTAATTTTTGCAGTGAGGGTTACAAAGATAATTATAGTGAAAAATAAATAAGGCAGTTATTCTTTTTACAGCACGTCTCTCATGGAAATGAATATAAGTTTTTATTATAGTTTTTATATTTTGCACAATAATAAATTTTATATCTCTCATCTTGCTCAACTATATCTCACCGAATAGCTATCCAGTTTAAGATCGGTAATATTATAAGAGTGTTTTCATACCTTTGTTTGTATTTCCCGTGACGCACTTCGTCCGTGAAAGACCCATGACGAAAGATAAACCTGGTTTGTTTGTTTGAGGCTATATAACGGGTTTATTAGCCGGCAAGTTTAAATAGATATTTGGCTTGTGGTTGAGGTTATATAAGGATCATGCATTTTATATAACAAATTGCGATGGCTTTTAGAATTTTACAAGAAATCTTATAGAAACTGTAACTACTATAGTAGTATATTCTAGTTTGTACAAGTCTACATTTCGTCTCTTTACTTTGTCAACCTCGTATCTGATCGAATAGTTAGATAGGAAAAGCACTCATGTTCCGTAAAGAATAAGGACTACTTTCCTATCTAACTATTCGATCAGATGCGAGCTTGAGAAAGTAAAGGGACGATTTACCCCTGGGGTATATTAGGGTAGGCTACCTAGTAGTATACAGATGTAAACATGGCAGTAAGCCTGCATCCGAAGCTAGCCAGTCCCTTGTATCTTGTATTTATCTATATAAGTATGTTTTAGCAAAAGGAAAAGATTTGATTTAAAATAAACGTTCGAGCATAAATTAAGTATAATTTTAATGAGAATTTAAAAAAAATACATAAAGAAATCGCGAACAATGCATCACGTCACCGATATAATATTCGAATTCAGAACTACTGACAACCGCACCGGGACACGTCTCGAGCCAAAGTGTTACAGCCTGGTCATCCTCATCAGTCGCTCGCTTCTCCGGTCATCGTGAGAACATTCGCTTGAGAATTCGGTCGCTGTTTGCCCGACATCCCGTTGCTACACTAGCACCATCTATTTTCGATCTTTTCTCTAACATATGTTTATCGTTGTGTAGTACCCATAGTGCAAGCCAGAGTTTAGTTTGGGACTACTTCAATTTGTTTGAGATTGTTCCCTGATATGTATTTATTATTTAAAATGTAGATTAAGCTCTTGGCGATACTTAATTTTTCATTGAACTATTACATGACTTGCCGCTGGTATACTCGTTCGTACTCTGGTAAGTACGAGTATAGGTATGTATAGAAACTCAGTTTCTACAATAAATCAATTCAAGTTCAAATAAAATAGTTTGACTATTAACTTCATTATATTACTAAAATAACTTTTTTTTTGGCAATGAGAAGGCACACTAGCACACAGGCCTAAACACAGCGTGCCATTTTTGGCTCCTAAAAAAGTTCGCGTCAAAACTCGCGTTCCGTAAAACGGGGTAAATAAGAATCAGGGGTTTAATCGGTACACAACCTAAAATGAAGCATATGCGACTAATAATAACACTGAAATTATTTCCAATACACGTAACGTTCTTGTCCATTTTTAATACTTGTTCTTATTTGTAACAAGTTATGACTTACTTTAGTTTGTTTCCCTATTTACCCCTTGATTCCTATTTACCCCGTTTTACGGTTTGTCATTAGATGTAAAAATTATAGCAGATACGAGTACCAAAACACGCTTTGTTAAAAACTTGTCAAATTTCAATAAATTATCTTGCAAAACAAACTTCGCATTCGTGACTTTTCATCGTAACCGCGATGACTACCTTCTAGCACGAAAGACGCATCACCACAATGGAAAATCTAGTGGACAAAATTGGAACTGAAATATGGCTGTTAAATAAAAACCTACCTTATCAGGGCAGGCAGTTAAAACATGGCAATAATATAAAAAACAGCAATAAACGGTTGAATACCATAAGGTCTCTTTCAATTTGAACGACCTTAAACATAATACAACATAGATAACGCATTTTTACGTAGACAGTGGCGCCCTCCTCAAATGTATTATTAAGTTGGTAGTACTGAAATTATCGCATTTTGTCCGACATTTTGTGTAAACAGTTTATAGATTCGAATCGCCATGGAAATTGTTTACGTGACTTAGCAATTGGGTTAAATGTACAAATGGCATGTATTGTATACGATGACGAATTGGTCTTTTAACTTTGAATTTTTCGTTCTTTTAATATTTTTTAAATTGTTACACCATGCTTTAATGGCCGATAGGGTAACCTATCGCAACCTCGAAAAGTTTTTGACCGAATTTCATTTGACCGAAAACATTTCGTTTTTTATCGTTTCTCCGATGGCACGATTCGTCATTTTTTTATTTCACCATTTGACTTTAAGTAAATGGTTCGTTAGTCCAAGCAACTTTTCTCCTTGTAGTCACGTACCCTATGTATTGTTACGTATTTTATTTCAAAGCCCATTTTTCATTACACCAATGCTACAACTAGCCTGTGGATCGTTTTGTATTTTGTTTCTTAACCCATTTTTCACTTCATCAATGTTACATATAGATTTTGCTACGTTACGTCAAATATTCATTTCGGCCAAAAAATCTTGCTTGTAATTAGTTTCAACTATCTACAAAATGCAACGAGCAAGACGAGTCAGGGCAGAACCGACTCAGATAGGTTAGGTTAGAAGGCCAAGGCGGGAGCTTTGCTCCCGCCTTGGCTTTCGAGGTTATTTTTTTTCTGCCCCTTATTATAAACCGTATATTAATTAGGTAAACTATGAATAAACCGAGCCGTAATATTGGGCAAAGGATACTAAGGTAAAATCAGAAATAGGAAAAAGACAAATAGACAAAGCATTACATTGGACAACTGTTGATACGCCGAAACCAGTAATGAGGTATAGATAATTTGTCAAATCGTTAAAAAACCAAAACAAGTAATGAATAAATAAAACTATTCGAAATGATCATTCGGCCAAACGTAAAAAAACCCAAACCATAATTGACGAAAAATATTTGTCGAACCAAAATTCGGTCAAACATTTTTCGAAGTTGTGATAGGTAACCGGCCGATAGTCATCCCTTTCTTATAAATCGGTGGGAAAATTGTATTTTATTGCTTACTTCATTAGTTATTTTTTTTATTGAAGTCTATTTTTGTAAACTTACTAAAACATACAATTAAATAGTCGAATCATCAACAAATAAATATTAAGTTTAAAATACTGAATCAAATGCAAAATGAATGAAATTGGTACATTAAAAATAATTATAATTTCTTTTAAACAAAGCAAATCAAGAATAATGTCTTTAAGATACCTGGTATTAACTAATTAAAAATTGAGTTTTTTTTCATCCTTAAATATAATCAAACTCTACGAGCATGTATACTAGGTATGTATAAAATTACAGGAACAACAAGCAGTGTAATCTCCGTTTGTATTCTCTGCGGTAATATTTCGCCCCAGATTAAGGAAATTAGAAATATTCTCCACGGAATTATGAATAAAACTTAACCTAGATACCAGCAGAGTTGAGGAAAATAGTCTTAACTTGCGGCTTATATAAAAAAAAACGGTGTTTAAGCTTTTATCAACTACAGTTACTCGTAAATCAAGTTAAACCACTTTCTCAAAGTTGGACTTTTTTAGCTGGATTATCTGTCCCAAGTTTACATTCTTAGGGCCGTATTAATAAACTAAACTCAACTCGAATGCTCGTCTCGAGATGCGTCAAAAATTACAGTGTTCTATGGTTTAACGTTTACTTTGACGTATCTTGTGACGGGCATCTCGGCCAAGATCAGATTATTAATACGGCCCTTAGTCATTTTACTTCAACATCACACTGTCTTAGCACCTTTCTCACACAGATAGATAGATACAAAACTTCAACCTTATCATTAGCGTATCAAAATTCACTGACTAAAATTTATTCTAAACATATAAAGGGCCGTTTGCAACTTGCTTGACCAAATTCTATTTGATTAAATACCTACCTGAATTAATAGTTATTTTATGAATCTGACATTCTATATTTAAGCTTATCGTCTTTAATCTTGTTGAGTTATACCGTTACTATAACTATAGTACTTACGTTATGATTAAACATCGTTCGATTAAAATACTTAACACAACATGGAACGAAAAGCCCATCAAACACGAGCACCTTACGTTCCCTTTGTTTCGATAAATCAATAAGATCTCGATTCGATTAGCGCTAACGAATTTAAGAATTGTTCTTAACCAGACGTCGGCAGATGTTCTTAAATTAATTATTTTTTTACGATGTCGACACCTGGGCGGAGCGTTGCGGTCGACAATCGAGTTAGATACTGCAGATTGAGATACCTACTACGGATTCTCGCTAAGCAATTGTGAGATAAGGAAAAAATATTCGTAAATTAAACAGAACAACATTGAGTTTATACCACTCGCAAAATGATTGCCATCAACTGCTATTCGTTGATAACCTATCGATGTTTCGAAAAACTTTCGTCCGCTCTTTCGTTTGCCCGCAAATCATTTTTTTCTGTACCCATTAACTTTCAAAATGTTTAAAGAGATATACTTACAGATCCTGTAGGTTAGGTTAGGTTAGTTTTATAACAATCCAGGAAAGTTGAACGGTTTCAGAAAAAAACGAATTTCGGACAAATGAAAATTTTGGACAAACAAAACAGCGGACAAAAGTTTTTCGAACTTAAGGTTACCTAACCAGTAATCCTATTCGTTATTTTTAATATTGTCGTAAAACTTTATTTCCAACAGGTGTAGTTAGAAACTCAATAAAGAATCTTAAAAAGAGAACTATTTGGCTCCACAATTGACGGAGTAATCTCGTAACAAACATACAAAAAACATGCTGTCGAATTGAGAAACTCCTCCTTTTTTTGAAGTTAGTTAACAATAATAAATCTACGAGTACGTGACGTCAAGCAAATATCCTTTTTTTATTTATATTCTTTGCATACTCTATCTCCACAAAGTTTAAAAAATACTCGCTATCTGCATCTGTCTCTGTGTCTGTTTGGCCGCTTACTTTTAAACTACGCAACGGATTTAGACGTAGTTTTCACTATAATTAAAAAAATTGTTTCCCGATAAATTGAATAATAAATACATTCTGATTTATCACTTTATCATAAAAAATAGTCATTAAACCGAAGCTACTACAAGATTTTTTTGCGATTCGTATTCCCCAGGTACCTTTCCTGCAAAAAATATGTCGAGGTAAAAACAAAACACTTCAGCAAAACGTAGTAACTCCAACTCAGCCCTTGAAATCTTACCAACCGTATGTACTCCAGCGCTGGGTGAAATACATTAGTACCTACCTGGGAAAGTGGATGAAAGGGTTCATGAGTTCGACGACTGGCGTGAACCTGAATATTGTCGGCTGTGAGCAAAGAGTAGGTAAGGACTTGAAGGAAACGTGTTAAGTTAATGTTTAGAGAGATTGAAAGAAAAGAAAGAAAGAAAAATTTAATACATTTATTCACTACACACACAAGACACACAGAAAGAAGTAAAAACAGAGAAAACAGCAATGAACAAAGTGGTCAGTATGTCTTCGCGGCAGTGAATCGGACACTGGCTCAGCATAATGCTGAGATGCTAAACACCTGCAGCGCTGATTTTCAGCCAGCTCCGAGTATGAGAGACGGACGGTACGCTAAACGAATAAATGGTGTAATTAGAATATATATATATATATATATATATATATATATATAGATAATATTAAACAAATACTTATAGTTAGTGGCAAAATAAATACAAAAACTACATGCAAATACCTTACATAAACATATTTAAAGTAGAAATACCTACTTAGCCAGTATTTGAAGATTTTTTCGATAAAAAGTACAGTCTCCTACTTTACTTGTGAAGGCATTATTAAAGACTGTTGCGGAATGCTAATAATTAATTAATCTACTTATAGAAACAAGACTTATAAACTGACTGCATTAAGGTACATACATAAACTCACGCGTTCGTTCCCAGAGTGGGGTAGGCAGAGCTACAGAATTACCAATAACTCTAAAAACTTGGTGACAATTCCGCAACCTCATTTTGCACAATCAGGCTAAGATGTTTAACAGCGCATTAGTGACAGGTTGCAAGCCCATGGCCTAACAGTACCACAAGCGTTTATGCCCTTAGTCGCCTCTTACGAGATCCACAGGAAGACATGGAGAGGCACTATTCTAACCCGGCAACCACACGACTATATAGGTATATTATATAAAAAGAAAATAACACCCCCTCCCATTACTTTGATTAAAAAATTGTCACTCCCACAACCAAGACGAATATAATAACATATCATATTTTAAAATCCATCAAGTCGTTTAGGCTGCAGAGTATAATACCACATACACACACACATATACACTCAAAAACATAACCTTTTTCTGATGGAGTGGGGCTAAAAAAGGAGACGGTTCTCAATGCATGAGTAGTTTGTAATTTTTAGACGTAATATTTTCTCGTGACTCGGCGCTCTAATTGAAAACTTCACAAGCTCTATTTGTTTAGTATTCAAGAAAGTATAAATAAAGGACAATGCCAGATTTTGGCTTAAAACTTTAAAAAAATTGCCCGCGGATGATGTTATTATTATTATTATTATTGGGGGGGTTGAGATGGGCCTTGTGAGCCACTTCGACCATTGCTGATCTTTTGTGGCAGCCCTTAGTTTAAAGTTCACCGCAGAGGCCCGTTGCGTCTAGGAATTTCCAGATGCTTTGGGCAGTGAGGAGTTGTATCTCTTGTGGGTCCATGATATGTCGCCCTAGGTAGATACTTCTATTACGCATTAGTGGTCCGCAAGAACAGAGGATGTGCATAGCTGTCTCTTCTGTTTCTTGACAGAACCTGCATGCCGCTTCTTGTTTCATACCCATTAGAAACAAGTGTTTGTTCAATTTGCAGTGGCCAGTTAGGATCCTAGTCACTGCGCAAGTCTTTTCTCTTTTGAGTTTTAGAATCTCCTTGGAGAACTTGCTTTTGAACCCTGTAATTAGTGATTTCGAGTGTTTTTGTCCTTTTGTGGACTTCCACAGCTCGATCGCCCTAGATTTATATAGGTCGCTTAGCAGAGAATAGGTTTTTCGTTTTGTGATGCCACAAAACGGTTCCGGGCCAACCAGGGGATTGTCAGCACCGTTCCTAGCCAGTTCATCTGCTATTTCATTCCCATCAATGTTGGAGTGCCCTGGTACCCATCTAAGTATTACTTTGTTGGAGTTTCCTAGGGCATTTAGGTTTTCTTTACAGTTTTGGACTAGTTTAGAGTTTATCTCCAATGCGTCTAGTGCCAAAAGGGCAGCTTGGCTGTCCGAGTTGATGTAGATGTGCTGGTGTCTATAGTTCTTCTCAAGGTTGATTTCCGCGCATTTGTTAATGGCGAAGACTTCCGCTTGGAAGATTGAGGCCTCCGTACCCATGTTGACGCTGACTCTGAGTCTTGGTCTCTCGCCATAGATGCCGCACCCCACATCGTTCCCTTTTTTGGAACCGTCCGTGTACCAAATGTGGCAACCCTCTTTGTAGTCTAACTGGCCTTTCAGCCATTCATCTCTGGAGGGTATCTCCACTGAGTACAGTTTTTTAAAATTGTATTCAGTATGCATGTCATCAGTTGGCATGCATAGGGTTTTGTGTTCAAACACCGATGCCATGAGCTTGGTCAGTGCTTGAGAGCTCCATTTCTTCCTTGTTGTGGTGCAGATTCTGTATATGCACTGCTCAGCCTCTTTTTGCACTTGTAGGTGCAGTGGTGTTAGGTCTAGCAGTGCATCCAGAGCCGCTCCCGGTGATGATGATAGAGCTCCTGTTGCGATTACGCAGGCTGTGCGTTGCAGACTATTCAGGGTGTTTATTGTTGTCTTTTGGTTGGTTTTGTTGCACCAGACAGCGGAGGCATATGTGATTATAGGCCTTACCACTGCCGTGTACAGCCAGAGGGCAATGTTGGGTTTTAGGCCCCACCTTGACCCCGCCATTCGACAACTAGTCCACATAGCCATTTTGGCTTTTTGGGTTATGTTTTTTATGTGCGAGTTCCACGTTAACTTTTGGTCTAAGGTGACCCCTAGGTACTTCACTTCACTTGAGAATGGTATTGTTTGTTCGTTAAGCTTAGGATTTAGTAGCTTTTCGAGCTTCCTTTTCTTAGTGAAGGGGACTAGCACAGTTTTATTTGCGTTTATGGACAATTCGTTTTCTTTACACCATTTGTTGATGGTGTTGAGAGCTCCTTGCATTAAACATGAGATTGTGTGGAGGCTGGGGCCTTTGATTATGACTACAAGGTCGTCGGCATATCCCTGTATGTCATAGTCTTGGTCCGTCATTAATGCAAGTAGTTGATCCACTGCTAGGGTCCACAATAATGGGGATAGGACGCCTCCTTGTGGACAGCCTCTTGTGGTGTGAAATTCAAGCACAGTTGTATTGAGAGTTAGAGATGCCACCCTGTTAGAGAGCATATTCTTAACCCAGTTGATAGTGGTACCGTCCACACCCTTTAATGCCATTCCATTTAGAATGGTATTTGTGGGCGTGTTATCGAAGGCACCTTCAACATCAAGGAAAGCACATAGGGCTGTTTGCTTATCCTCTAAGGTTTTCTCCACCTTGTCGACCAGATCGAGGAGGGCAGTTTCCGTGGATTTCCCTTTTTGGTAAGCGTGTTGATTTAAGCTGAGGGGTTTAGCTATTAGATATCTAGCTCTGATGTGCTGGTCTATAATCCTTTCCATAGCCTTGAGTAGGAAGGATGTAAGACTGATCGGTCTGAAGGATTTTGGTTGAGAGTAGTCCTTTTTCCCTGCTTTTGGTATGAAGCGTACCTTGACTCGTGTCCATGGTTCTGGTATTATTCCCCAGGCAAAGCTTGCCCGAAATATTCTGACCAGATGCGGGAGGAGGATATTTTCTCCCTTTTGAAGAAGGGCCGGAAAAATTCCATCTTCTCCCGCTGATTTAAATGGCTGGAATTTGTCAATAGCCCATTTAACATTGTTAGGCCTGAAGATGTTTGTGGCCTTGTTCCAATCAGCTCTATGCGCCCTGTGATCAGGATGATTTCTTTGGACACATCGCTGGATGTCATCGGAGGGATACGATCCTGGAAAGTGGGTTACTCTGAGGAGCTCGAGAGTCTCCCTCTCTGTGGTCGTGAAGGTATTATCTGGTCTTTTGAGTAGGCCGAGATAGTTTGTGGGTGTCTTGGCGAGTATTTTGTGAATTCTCGCTCCTTTGTGTGTTTGGGCTATATCTTCACAAAATCATCTCCAAGACGCTCTTCTGGCTTTTCTGATTTCTTTGTTATATTCCGTCAAAGCTCTGCCGTATTTTTCCCAATCTTGCGGCCTAGAGCAGTGATTGAATAAACGCCGTGTGGAGCTGCGAAGCCTTTCCAGCTTTTTGTTCCACCACGTCGTTGTGTTGTTTGTTTTACATTCTTTCAGTGGACAGCTCCTCTCGTAGGCTTTGTTAATGCCTTCTGAAAGTTTGTTGACTGCACAGTTGAGAGAATCTGGAGTTTTAACATATTTTGGGAGGTCCGTTAGGTATTCTTTGAGATAGTTCCTGTAGGTGTCCCAGCAAGTATTCTTTGGGTTCCTAAGTTTTTGCGGTTCTTTACCTATTGATTTAGTTACCTCGAATAGAATATGTTTGTGGTCCGACATTGAGTTTTCGGAACTGACATGCCAGTTGGCTAGGCATTTAGCTACCTTTCCAGTTGCGAATGTTATATCAAGTACTTCCTGTCTAGCCCTAGTAACAAAGGTGGGTGTGTTGCCCTTATTTAACAAGTATTTAAACAGTTAGTAAAGATGAATTCAGAGAGTAACTCACCTCTTCTGTTGATTCCAGTGCTGCCCCATATGGTGTGGTGGGCATTTGCGTCGCAACCCACAATCAGTTCCGACTTTTGTCGTTGTGCGTAATCCACGACTTTAGTCAGTTCTTCTGTGGGGTTTGGGTTCTCTCCGGGCAAGTAGGCCGAACAGACTAGGACCTTCGATGTTCCTCGCCCTCTGAGATCCACATAGGCGACGACTAGATCGTCACTGCATAGTTCTAAAACAGGCAAAAAGCTGATGTTTTTGTTAAACACGATGCAGGCCCTTGGTTTTGAGCCTTTTTCATGTACCAGAATCTTACCTGCATTACTCATACCTGCTACCATGGAGTTGGCGTTGATCCATGGTTCTTGAATGAGGGCGATGTCCAGGCCATGTTCGCTGAAGGTTTTTTCAACGACCGCTGAGGCCGCGACTGCGTGGTGGAGGTTGGCCTGCAGAAACATCGCCCCCCTGGTCCGAGTTGCGTCAGTGGCGAGGTTGGCGGTGGGCACCGGGGCGCCCTTGCCAGCCTCTTTGTGCTCCTCCTCCCCTGGAGCGGTTTGCGCCCCTGTTTGTCCCCCTATTATGGGGAAACCGCGGTCGGCTCCCTGCTGGTCCACTGGTTGGTGGGTGGGGATGGGTGAAGGGGACTGCCCTTTTTGATCCCCTTGGGATCTTGCGGTTGGGCGTGGGGGCCAGTGGGATGGACGTATCGGGCCTGGAAGTCCCTGGTTGGTCCAGTAGGGCAGGAGGGGCGAGGGAGCCAGGTGTTGTGGCTGTCGGTGTTGGGGTGGGAGGAAGGTCCAGTGGTGGCTGTTGGGCGCCTGTGGTTGGGCCCTTTAGCCTGAACTGAACCTCTCGTAGGCCAAGACTGGCCTTCAGACTCGTTTTACGAAGGGTCTCCACAGATAGGTCGTCTAGGGAAAGGGTTAGTGTCACCCCCCCCTTTTCGACCTTTGTGTGGAGCACCTTCCAGTACTCAGTGTGCAGCCCCTGGTTCTGCACACTAAGCAGAGATATTGTTTGCCGGATCTTGGTGGCGTCTATCTCGGGGATATATACCACCCCTATGTTTGGCCTCGGAAGTTCGCTCTCACGTAATACGGTGAGGTTCGCTTCCGGCCATGGTTTTAGGGATGGTATAATTTCCTCAAGCCAGGTTTTGGACCTTTGGTCGCTGCAGGTCACTAGCAACCAACCTGGCTTGTACGAGTAGCCTTTAAACTTTGGTCCCTCGCCTTTCACCAAGCCGGTAATTTTCTGCACGATGGCGTCGCAGACCCCAGTTGCGTGTCCGTCATTGGAATGGGGTTGATGATACCGACTCGGATCATGCTCAGGACCTCGTTAAAGGCTAGGGGCGTAGAGGTTGGAGTAGGTGGTATAGGGGGTGTGGGAGGGGTCTCACTTACCTTTGGGGCTTTTGGTACATGCCCCTGTGGTGATTCCTCTTCCGAGCGGAGCCGTTTTACCGGCTTTTGCTGCGGTTTGGAATGTGAGGACCCGAATTTGTACCCCAACCTCTTAAGTTCCGCGAAGCTCTTTTGGGCCAGTTCTACCGCCTCGGAAGGTGGTATCCCTAATCCCTTCAGAGCTTTGTAGCGGCCCTTTGCTGAACCTGCCAATTTCTTAGCAGGTTGATCATTGGAGGAGTGGGGCTCACCAGACAGTGAGTTTGGACCGTTGCCGGCCCTTTCCACAGTGTTGATAAGCCCCACCACCTCCATTGGTTGCTCCTGCGTTTGGGCAGATTGCTCCGCGCCTACCGTCAGGGGCAGTAGTTCCTGTCATAGGTTTTATTGTTCTTCTCCATACAAATCCCACGTGAAGCTAGGGAAATAAAAGTCCGTTCCGGCAGAGCCCCGCTTGCCGGAATAAGGCTATGTACACCTCGAGGTCGCCTGGTATTGAGGGTACACCGTTAGCGACTGAGCTCCCCCTCAGTCACGCACCTGTAGGCACGGTACGAGTGACACCTATAGGTTGGGGTTTTTGGGGTCGAGGTTGTCTCCTCCAGGATAGGTGTGAAAGGGACTAAGGATGGGGGGGATGGTGTTTGTGAGAGGAATTTGGATGTTTGGATCACGGGAGAGAGGGTAGGGAGTACCTGGACGCTGGGACTGTCGTACCAGGTATCATCCTCCATACTTAGCTGCTTAGCAGTCCGGGGTAGTTGGTAAATATGCGACGCCCGTTTCTACCGCTAGCATTTCCAGGGTGCATGACCCACTACGTAAAATGAGTGGGTTCGCCCCAGGTCTGTACAGCCGCAGAGCCTGGGACGACGTGGACGTGTATGAAGGACTTGGTGGAGTGTGTCTGATAGCTCAGCGTCGCATACCTGAGCGTACCCACCCCCCCTGCACCCCATGTTGATAATATGTCCTGTTTTGTATGAGATTTAAACTCAGTATTTTATTACTTACACATTTAGGGAACTTATACGAGAAATAGAGTCATCTAATTGTAAATAAGACATATTGCGAGTAACGTGTGGTTACGATTATTTCTTTTTTTTTTAGACAAATTCTTCAGAAATATTACACCACACACAGCAATAAATATTTTTCTGCATCAAATAATTCCAATTCTATAATTACCCGTCACAATTTTTTCATAGGCCAAAGATTCCTTGGAGACCTGCAGGCCTTTCGCGTAACTCACTCGCAATCGCGATCGGCTTCAAAACAAAACAATTGGTTTCATTTTGTATGCAGACAAGCCTTCGATTTTCAAAATGAAAACGATTGTGATTGCGAGAGTGTTTACGCGAAAGGCCTGCTGGCATTGTCCTTTAAGTTACTCAGGGTGATTTCGACAAAAGTAATTAAGAAACAACGATACACAAACACCCACACACACTTACTCGTACCTCTACACTTAGGGCCTGTTTCACAAATTTATTTCTTTCTTTTTTCTATCAGACAGACAGTATTGTGAAACAGACCCTTAAAGTTGGCGGAGAAGTGATGTAAATAAATAGCTACAATTCTCAGACAGCTCAATTTTTACATATTACACGCCGAGCGAAATAAAGCCTCTCTCTTTTTGCACTCGAGCTGGTGTCTGGAGCAATATTTTGCGCAAGCATAACTCGAGACATCCGAATGCAATCTCTGAAATTGTCGTATGCACTGTGGTGCAGTGCTGAGAATTAGAAAATAAAGTTTTTATATTATAAATTTACAATATGTGTTAACAATATCGTTAAATTAGGTATACTCCCGTAAGTTTTATTGTCATTACATTACAATATAGCTCTAGGTAATTGTTAGTTTAATAGACTTAGTGGAAATAATATAATTACACCAAGAACAATTTATTCGTGCCTGGCATCAGTGCCTACCAATTTTAATAAAATCCGAATCTATATATTCTTAATCTTAATAATTTACGTTAGAATGAAGAATAGAGAGATTCGGAAGATTGTTTGCAAGTAAAAACGAATTTAATTACAAAGAATTAAGTACCTACGGCATAAAAATTCTTTGAATAGTTATTTGGAAACTTATATTAATACTTATAATTATATTTGATTATAAATTTCCACTTTCACTGATAGATATTTTACTCGTTAGTACATTTTAAAATTGCCTTTACTTCCATCCTCTTCTATTTTATTTCTTACAACTTATTTCCAGATTATTATTTACTTTTTATTAATAAATTTTGTCAACACGAGGCACCATTCGCACCACTGTGCAGTCCGCGATAACGGCTCGCTATAAGATTGCTGCATTTGCATGCGCCTCAATACCGAGGGTTTCTTGTTAGTTTTGAATCATTTTGCAAATTAGTGCTCAGACGGTTGTTGTGGTTGAGTTATGGTGACTTTGAAAGTGAATATTGCACCAGGTTCGGTTTAATTTTATGCATTTTTATAGCTTGGGCGGTACGGAAAGTTATCTTTAGTATACCTACTATCTGTTGCCAGTGGAAATCTTTAGATATACACTCGTTTCGGTCTCTGGTCGATTTGTCATTGTTCGCTGGATGGTAAGATCTTGTTTTGTGGTCCGTCCGGATCGCTACCATCATCTTCTCCTTATATGGTATGTTGGGGTAAGATCGGATCGGGTCAAGACCGGATAATTCAAATTACTACTAAACTAACAATGGTTTTCGATCCCTGGCGCTGCAGGCTGCGGGCCGCAACAAGATAACGTAGGCAGGCGTGTTGACAGGAATCGAAAACCTTTGTTAGTTTAGTAGTAATTTGAATTATCTGGTCTTGACCCGATCCGATCGGCGGGCCGCACCGTGCTACACCGCCTGCGATCTAAGTTGCGCACCCCTAATAACCTCTGCCCTCCTGGTACCTCGTGCCTTTATGCAAACACTTTGGTTGGAAGCACGGCTAAGAATATTTAAAAAAAAAAACAGCTACTTAGGCTGTTCATAAACACAGCCGCCATGTATATACAAAAATTAAAAAAATATACTTCCAGGCCTAGGCCTTCAATTTTGTATGAAATTCCTTTACAGCTCTCTCGAGGTGTTCCGCCCGCAACGTGATACTTTGAGGCCTAAAATAACTAACATAACGCCAAGATTCCATTGCATCCATACATACAATAATAATACAATACAAATACAATTTATTGAACATCACAAACAATATCCTAGTTACAGTCGTCTAGTTTCACAACGAAATCTTTGTAGTAAAAATAATAATAACAAGTTAATTCGTACTTCATCTTAACTACAAAATAATGTATTACCTAGTATAATACAGTCATATTCTTATATTAAGACCACCAGTTCATTGGTCCTAGACGTCTGTTCAGTTGGTAAAGGGATGGAGGACATTGGCTTTTAAACTAGACTTGGCTAGAGATGGCAAGATTGTGTGATACTAAAACAGCCTTAGAGAATTTCGGGATAGTAAAGTTTACTTATGGAATAAAATTAATGTTAAGTAACGTGCAGTTTTCGATTTTCTTTACACTGGCACAAAATTCCTTCCTTGTTTAATTTAGTCAAAAAAATTGACGTCGCCCTGGCCTCGTTGGTAGTGACCCTGCCTACGAAGCTAGCGGTCCTGAGTTCAAATCCCGGTAATGGCAGATATTTGTGTGATGAGCGCATATTTGTTCCCGAGTCATGGATGTTTTCTATGTATTTAAGTATATATTTCTCTATATAAGTATTTATATCGTTGTCTAGTACCCATAGTACAAGCCTAGAGCTTAGTTTAGGACTAGGTCAATTGGTGTGACATTGTCCCCTGATATTTATTAATTTATTTATTTTAAATACGATATTACATTGAGATCGTCAAACAAAAATACTAATAATCAAAGAATACAAATATACTTATTAAAATTTGATAATGTATGCTCTTAAATTATAATATTTGCAGATAAACATTACTAAAAATACTAGAAGTATTCATACAAGCCTGAAGGCCCAATGTAATGACATTGGACAAAGTGATTTAAAACTTTTGTTGAGTGACACAAGATTTATAATTCAATGCGTGTCGGCATGCTCATCGAAAGCAGGAGTTGGTTTGGTTGGTATTTGTATCGAATTGTAATTTTATTATAGGTATTAGTCGGTAATTTTATGTAGGTATTTAATTAACATATAATCAACTAACAAAATAATACCTATAAAAGAATGCATCTATTCAAATAATGCAACAAGAAAAAAACATCGTGCAAATATGTAACGATTGTTCAATTCACAATGGCCCTTTGATGAAACGTGGGGCGCATGCGTGAGAATACCTATCTGCCGTAATTATCAAAAAAAAACGGCTAACTGTAATGAAGTAGTCGAAACATTGTGTACTCTATTGCTAACAATATAAAATTTAAAATGTTTATACTATTACTATGCAGTTAGGCCTTCTTTGGTATGACAGCAGCTATGCGCTTGAGTCATGTCAGTGCGCATATATTTCTATTAAATTGATGAAAGATAAACCACCATGTAGAAAAGAAAGAAAAAAAATGTGTGTATGTACTATCACGATCGTTAATTTGTGACCCATTTCAAGAAAAATAGGCATGAAGACGTCAATGTCATTAGAGATGCCAAATCATTTGTAACTTATAGGAGACTCAACCTTATTGTTGTAGAATGTCAGAATGACTTTGGACCTAAGGCGGGTCCCAAATTTAAGTTCGTGACTGTATGTAAACATTTTACCTCTATTGTACAAAACACCACAGTTCAAATACAATATGTATATACAGAATAGGAATATACAAAGGCAAACGTATCCCTTTAAGGGATTTCTTCCAGCTAACCTTTGGGTATACCTATATTAGAGGACGCCTGTGACTTGTTAGCGTAGAATTAGTGCACTCCTAGGGTACCTAAGTCCTTCATTAAGTCCCTAGGTTCAATGGTTTAGGCTCCAAGTCCAAGCGAACCAAATGACCTTACCGATTTTTTCCGAACGTTGCCGAATAACTGTCTACACGAGTAACAAAAGCGATACTTCGTCACCTGTTTGTGTCTTTCTGTCTCTTGCTCTGTTGGCGTCTAGTATTTACTTTGTGTTAGTAAATGTATTTTCACTTCTCATGCTCTTAAAATGTTACTTTAATCTCTGCACTTCGGGACTAAAGCTCCTTATTAATCTCTAGGGATTAAAGTTTTTTTTTTAAATTTACTTTGTAAACCCCTAAATTACCAATTGCGGTGTTTGTGACTGGAGGATTATGGTCATTTTCAGTGATTGTGTATGGACCATTTTTAGACCGTGGAAATAACCTCAAAAATATTAAAAAAAAACGATTTCATTTCGTGAAACACGATTAATATATGAAGGATAAATTTATTTTATTAGGCATGGTCCAAATAGTATTCAAGCTTGTATCTACTGGCTCAATATGAAAGCATTTGTGTCACTTTACAAAAAACTGACAGCCGCGAAACAATTTTGTCAGAAACTTATAATTAAACTTATAATATTGTAATTTTGAATACTTAGAACGTAGGTTTTTTTCCTCGCATTCAAAGTGAAAAGTAGAGTGTTTAACGCGAGACTAAATAACCATAATGACACTCGAACAATAACCACTCTCGCTCGCTCGCTCGCTGGCGTGGCTAAACATCTCTTGTCATTATGGGTTGTTTTAGTCTCTTGTTGAACAATCTACTATTGTGGTAGTACTAGATCCATTATTCTAATACGGAATAATGATGTCACTTTATCCGCTGTTTAACTGTCATCAATACATGCACAGCAAACAAAATGGTGTTTAAATTTTGATCAATTTATTTTCCTTTACATTAATAACATTAACAAAAAGCAAGCTTCCAAAACCCAAATGTTGCTAACCAACTTTAAATCGTTATAAATCCTAAATGATCATTCAAAATGAAAAATTACGAAAGAAACCTAAAGGTGTTTTTTAAATCCCTATTCAATGACACCCCACTTGTCATACTTGGTCGACTTTTTTTTTTAATTTGCACAATATGGCGTCTGGTTGCCGCCATATTGAATTTTGATTACTGTCATATCTTCAGTGACACTCACCAGATTAAGACAAATCGATTGACATAAGAATCATGAAAATGGGACAACGGGTTTAGTTTTATGTGACACAAAGGAACAAACATACATAATTATATAGGCTGTGAAACACATTACCGTCCTCCTTCGGCAGTCGGGTAAAAAACGAACCTTTCGAATTCGCATACGTATCTTAACAACAACCCTATTGTTTTATGACGTGTGGAATACACATTTGGCGGTCTGTACCTACATAACAGCATTGTCTAGTACCCATGTTACAGGCTAGATTTCATAACAAAACACAACAGATTCAGCCTTGTCAGACTTGAAATGGGTCGGAAATGGGGTCGGTAACAAGATTAAACCAAATTTTGTCGATTCTGTAGAATTGTTTTATTGTTAGATTTTGGTAACGAAATAGCTAACGTTAGCTTATCTATTTTATCTATGACCCCTGGAGGCCCTGCCAAGATGCACTACGCTAACTAACGTTTCTATTTGTTTCGTTTTTAATCCAATCGCGTCACTGGCAGATGACGTGATACGAAAGGCACGTGATCTAACAGGGACGCGATTGGTTCAAAAACGAAACGAATAGAAACGCTAGTTAGGGTAATGCATCTTGGCAGGGCCTCCAGTTGTTAAACATTATATCGACGATTTGATCGTGTAGCAACAGCCGTGGTTAAATAATTAACAAAATAACATGCTCCTGGGGCTTATCATGACATGGCAATACAGTTAATTTTACGGCGAACGTAAAGGACAGAGCTATAGCAATAGTGAATATGAATGGATTTAATAGAATTTCTTAACAAAATGTGAAAATGCCGTAAAAGAGATCAACAAAAGTGAAATTAAGATACAAGCATTTTAAACTGCTAATTAGACAGCGATTAGACAGAGAGGCCCGATAGGCCGTGTGACGTCATGTTACACGTCGGCCTTAAAAACTCCATGTTAAATTCAGTTTTGCTAGAAAACGATAGGAACAAATGTTTTTTGGAGTATAACTTGGATATTTTTATAGCTATAATATTTTTTAACTGTTTGTTACATGAATCAGCTTTTATAAAACTTACTAAGTGTTTTTTGCTCCACAGTGTGTAGTAGAAAAAAAAATTTTTCAGTGTAGTACCCATAGTATCAGCCTTTAGCTTAGTTGAGAACTGTGTCATTGCACGTAAGATTGTAACCTCATTTTTCCTTACCGTTATCATTATTTAAGAAAGCAGTAAAAGGAAATTTACACCGGTAAACCTATAAAACCAGGGTATTTCCTCTAATTGCGCTACCTGTTGGAATGGCTAATAGCCCCTCAATCGACCGCCATTCGAGATGTTTCTGCAGAATTACCCGTGGGCCGTTCAAATAATTGGGAAAATGATCATTATATAATCCCCGATTCGAATTACCGAACATCGTCATTAGCTGCCTTAGGGCGATCGCACACGCCTATGTTGTACCTCTCATGTGCCACAGTACATAATAACCAGGGCTGTTTTTATTAGGGCTATAATAAATTGATGTTGGCTTATATGCCGTAATAGAAAACTATCATTTCTAATGTGTAGGGTTAGGGTTTTGGTGGCATGTCGTGGTTCTAGAATCCATAGAGTCGCTATTTCCTAATCATTATATTACACGACACTCTGCTTTTGACCTTTAGTATGGTCATATTTCAAAATGAACTAAATACATTTTTAGGTCGGTTATTCCATATCTACTAATATTTGCTTGTTTGTAACGCTTTTACTGCAGAGATATCCTACATACCAAAATTCATTTAAATTGGTTGAGCAGTTTTTGGTGTGGGACGCGACGTGCGTTGACACATTCGCCCTTTCCCACGTCCAGTCAACCCGTAATCGGGCCGGTGCAGCAGCTGATCAAGCCCAAACACTCAAGCGCCGCAAATATTCGTCATTATTAAATAATTACGAATTTATGGCGCTTGCAGTGGAAACCATGGGACCTTGGTCAGCTGATATGAAAAGCTTTATTAAGGCCCTGTTCTCTCGGCTCATAGAATCCTCCGGAGATCCTAGAGCTGGTGCTTACCTCTGCCAAAGGAATAGGCTAGTTATCCAGAGATGTAATGCAGCCAGTGTCATGGGGACCATGCCGCGAGCGGACCTGCTAGAGGGGATGTTCTTTTTATAGTGGTGATTATTATTTATATCTTTAATATTTAAGTAGCTTAGTTTAATTTAAATACGTTTAGTTTTAATTTTTAATTGTATTAATGCTGAATTCTTTACTTAGTTGGATGTAAATAAAGTCAATGAATAAAGTAATTTTGAAATATTAAAATACTGAAGGTCAAAGTCAAAGTGGTATGTATTATAATATATAGGAAATAGCGATTCTAGAACCACGATTTGCCACCAAAAGTCCTAACTTTACTAATGTGTATCGATCGAGCACCTCAGCGAAGGTCATCTTGACTGAGATGCAAGACTCAAGCACGTCAGAGAAAACGTCAAAACATGGTACACTGTAATTTTTGACGCATCTTAAAACGGTCGTCTTAATCAAAATCAGATTTTTAATACGATCCTTAAGTATCTCGTCGTTCACTTCATCTTTAATCTCTTCCGACAATCATAACTTGACACACTTGTCTTTATACGGCTTGAGATGCCTACTCCCTTGGTAGAGCTGGCTCAAAATGCAATTAATATCGATATGCGCCCGAGCATGCGCTTTATGCATTTTGACGGATAAATTAAAATTTGCTTGTAAATCCTATATGATGTAAGGGATAGTTACCTAATGTTTTAGGGTTAAGCAACGCTCTCGTTTTTGGGTTAAAAAAATTATGCCAAAATGACACGTTTCTTCAAAGCCAAAAGACGATGGGCCACTTTGTGTGAAGTCTGGGATCAGAACCAGTAGAACTGAGTGTTATTTTTTTGTTGTATTGGGAGTTTACACAATGTACCTAATAACCACTTGACTGCTTAAAACAAAAGATGGTCAATTTAAAAACCGTGTGAATTGCACCTTGCAACGCAACTAATATTGCAGAGAGAGTTTACGTTACTTTACATTGAACATTCGGCAACTCTAGTTGCCAAAAGCATATGAGTCGATAAGGTTTATTTTCGTAGATGCAACCTCAGTTTACCTTACAAATAAAATATTATTCTGCAATGGAATTCAATTTCGTGCCGATACCTAAATAATAGACCTATTTAATGACAATAATGACATACTCTGTGGTCATTTTGACACATGGTCCTTTTGAGATGTTTACAAAAACTACGCGCTTGCATGATTGCAAAAATATTGGTGGTATCTTGGCCCAACCGTGGTCCTAGATAAGACAAGTTACATTGCGAGACCGTTATCGCTATCGTCGGATTGTCGCATCAAGCGCTTGTGTCAATTTCGTGCACATTGACAGTTTTCGAAAATCGTGCCGATAGCGTTTAAGAAGCCGCCTATGGTGCCACGCCTCCAAAAGAATGAAAAGGGATGGCTTTATGTGCTTCCGCGCGAAGAATGTGAGATGGAGATAGTTTGCGCGCGCCTTGATGGCAGCGTCAAATTCAATTAATCGCTGTTTACTTTATAACCACAACATTTATTAAAAAAATGGTTTGCCAGCATTAAGAAGTTACATATACTCAACTATTGAATCGAAAATCATCGTTAAAGATTATAGGGTTCCGATGATTCAACCAAAATCATGCAAAAAAGGTGTCAGGTTCGAAAAACAAAACTCTCGAGGATTTTATTTCTAATCGTGTTTTCACGTTTGCCAGTCTCAAGCAAATATGATCAAGTTTAATATATCCAAAGAACAGATACAAAGCGTTATGGTTATTGAGATCCAGATCGCGGAACACTCCAGACTTTAGCATAGGTAGCCTCTTAACATCTTGTCTAGAGCCTGTGTAGGCCTACCCAAGATTCAAAAGCTCCTAAAATTTATCTTCTATCGACTCGAAATAAATGGAGTTGACGTTGACGGTCAACGCTATCTATCGATACATTTTGTCGATTCGAAAATCGCTAACAGAGATATACATCTTCACTAGCTAGGTATGATACAAATCTGGTATCAATCCGGCCCATTCCCGAGCCCCCTAAAGCGCAGATATCGGATAACGAATTAAACTATTCCCGAACAAACGCGGACAAAGTAAACACGAGTTCCCGTTCCATTTAATTAACGTTACCAGGCAACTGGCTTCACTCCTCAGGTATTCGTTTACGAATAATGCTACTCGGAAAGGATTCGCTTTTCGCTTCCGACAACGGGGATTGCTTCAATTTACGTGGATGTTGTAATACTTGGGACTTTATAATTATTTCCATTGTTAATTTTATACTGAGGTTTTTTTAAGGTTCCGTAGCCAAATGGCAAAAAACGGAAAAACGAAATTCGTCATGTCTGTCTGTCTGTCTGTCTGTCCGTCCGTATGTCACAGCCACTTTTTTCCGAAACTATAAGAACTATACTGTTGAAACTTGGTAAGTAGATGTATTCTGTGAACCACATTAAGATTTTCACACAAAAATAGAAAAAAAGCAATAAATTTTGGGGGTTCCCCATACTTAGAACTGAAACTCAATTTTATTTTTTTCATCAAACCCATACTTGTGGGGTATCTATGGATTGGTCTTTAAAAATGATATTGAGGTTATATATAAATTTGTTCTAAACTGAATAGTTTGCGCGAGAGACACTTCCAAAGTGGTAAAATGTTTGTCCCCCCCTGTAATTTCTAAAATAAGAGAATGATAAAATTAAAAAAAATATTTGATGTACATTACCATGCAAACTTCCACCGAAATTTGGTTTGAATGAGATCTAGTAAGTAGTTTTTGTAATACGTCATAAATCGTAAACCGCAATTTACCTTTCACGGAACCCTTCATGGGCGAGTCCGACTCGCACTTGGCCGCTTTTTTTGGTTATTAAACATTATAAACACTTAAATTATTCTTTTCTAAAACGAACGATTCTATCTTTAAAATATGTCAAGGAACAGTCTTACACACATTGAGCTAGTCCAAAACTAAGCTCTAGGCTTGTACTATGGGTACTAGACAACGATAAACACATTAACACACACACACTGAAACACATTCTTAAATGCGACTTAGAAAACATCCAATACTCAAGGATAAATACTCGCGCTCATCACATAAATATTTACCCCGGTACGGGGAAATCGAACCCCGAACTGCTAGCTTCGTAGGCAGGGTCACTACCAACTATGGATAGACTAAGGACTGACAGAAGAAACGATTAGATATATAGGTTAGAGAAGGCCACAATAATACGTTGGGAACTTCTGGTAATCGAATGCATTAAACAAACTATAAACTTGCATGCATGGCGTGTCAATTCATCAAAATGCAGTTGGAATGCATGAATTTTCTCCCTCTCGTGAAATACGTAAAATATAAAAGGGGTGATCAATTTCACGATAACAGAAAACGATACGTTACATGTCGATTGATTAAATCAGTCAATTTTTATAATCGGCCGTGACTGACGGCAGTTTCCTGTGAAATGAAATATAGCGTTTATAAACGTAGGTACAATGTTAATTTTTGCTTTTAAATAAAACAGGAATACTAGTATCTTGAACTTAATCGCATTACAAACTCAAATTCAAACTTACAACATTTATTTGACAAAAACCCACTGCAACACAACAAATATATCGAACATTTTCCCGATAAAACTAAAAAGTAATCACTACGATTTACTTAAGTGTAAGTCATCATGCACTTTGTTCTTGTACGGTCGGCTTAATACTCGTAAATGGCTGCACACTTTAGTGCTTTGTCGCTTTGACGTCATATTTGAACTGCTGCACTAATCTGTCAAAGGCGTTAAAGCGACAAGGTACAAAAGTGGGCAGATACCTACAGGTAAGTCGACGTAAATGTTAAACGTCAAATGACAAGCGTGATATTGACAATGCCGTAATAACAAAGGCGGTTCACTGCAATGTAGTCGAAACATTCTAGACTCTATTGGTAACTACATTAAATGCAAAATACTATTACTATGCAGTTAGTTGCCTTCTTTAAATTGCAATGACTATGGCATCTGAAGATACCTAACGAACCTAACCTACCTACTTTTACAACCACCATTAGTATTTGGTGATCAAATCTATGAGCACTTTTTGTGCAATAGGACAAATAAAGTAGGGCCACGAGAAAACTTCTATTAAATTTTACTTTGTGTCCAATAGATATATACAACAATAGTATTTTTATTGGTAAATTTTTCATAAATGCCGTTCAGCACGAGAAACTGAAACTTGGTCAAAACTATGTCATTTATTACCTTACCTTAAAACTAACGTTTCTAGTGGTTAACTCCATGGCATAAAGACAACTCCGCTTCATTATTATAGGAACCTGTTTGCAAGTTAAACAACGGACATATTACATCTCCCGTAACCCGAGGCTGAAAAATCCTATTTTGCTTCAATTAACCGCTATCAGAACGCAGAGCGAGTGTTAAATATAGAATGAGCTCTTTTTTTAGGGTTCCGTACCCAAACGGTGTCAAACGGGTTACTATTACTATGTCTACGCTGCTGTCCGTCCGTCTTTCCTACCTTTAAAGAGGTTATCTTTGAACCGTAATAGTAAGCCGATTGTTTTTTTTTCAGAAAATGTCTTTGAGATTAACTTCGGCGGCGGATTTCACAACAAAATATAAAAACTTAAAACGTGGTTAGTGATGTTGTGCAGGGTCCGTCCGTATTGCTCCCACCATCTAACGGCAAGCAGCAGTGTTTGCGTTGTTGTGTCCCGGTGAAATAACTAGCATAAGGCATTCTATCTTAGTCCTCAGAGTTGGCAATGCATTTGCGATCTTAGGGCCGTATTAATAAACGAATCTCAACTCTAATACGCGTCTCGAGATGCGTCAAAAATGACAGTGTTCTATGGTTTGACGTTTACTTTGACGTATCTTGTGACGGGCATCTCACCCAAGATGTGTTTATTAATACGGTCCTTAGTATTGTAGTTTTAAGATTAGAGAGGGCCTATGTACTGTATTAAAAACGTCGAATATGGTGTGATTATAGTGCAAACGAAAATAAGAACTATAAAAACTGGTTAAGTGTGGGTCAGATGGTACTTAACTACTTACAGAACCTTATGTTTGCAAGTGTGACTCGAACTTGACCGTTTTTTTCATACCGGACCCTCCAGAGGGTGTAAAATGGGTCCAATAAGGCGACGCATCAGGTGTCCCCGACTATAAATGAATATGCCAGTCAGATTTTTTCATAAAACTAGGTGTAGTCATAGAAACGTGTGTTTGGGAGGGACTGCAATATACTTGCAATAGACATGCAGTTAAAACGATACCGTCTTGGCCTGTTTTGAAGTATATTGAATAGTAAATATTGTTTTTAAATATACAGAGTGTCCCAAAAAATTAACGTCAACCCGCCTTGGGTTGATAGAGCAGCTAAAAAGCTGTCGATTAAATCCCTATGTATGTTCAGCGATTTTTACTAGTTTCGGAGTTATTGATCATTTTAATCTGAATTTTTGTGATTTTCCCTTATGTCCATGTCACGAAAAATCATTAATTTCATGTTTTATTTCAAAAGTTTCTCAGTGGTATCTTACATAATGAGAATCATTACGAATTAGCGAAGTTTTTAAACCTATTTGCCCGGTTTTTTTTAAGTAATCACATATTATATCGTTTTTTCCATACAAAGTTTATAAAAAATAATCCTTCCTTTAAAATTTATAGATTCATCTATATATATATTCACGAAAGTAAGTATAATAATTTAACCATAAATATTTCGCACGTGTTGTCGTGTGAGTATATTCTAGCTTAAATTTCGGGGTGGTAATGGAAGCTTAATCCAACTAGCCTGGGCGGCCGGCGGGCTCAAATTAAATTTGACACGAGCTGTGACGGATTGCATGTGACGTCACTTATAGATCTAAATCTGCTCAGTGTCAAGAGAGAAACAATGCGATAATATCCATGCATTATCATTATGATACAGTTATACATTTTTGTCTTCAGTGCGAAAAGTAAGGATTGGCATATTTTAATAGCGGGATGTAATTAGTATTTTTATACATAGGTCAACTGGTAGAGAATGTCATTAGGCATTATGTTCACCTTTTGTACTAAAATTTGTAATTTCATGCAATAAATATTATAGAAATGATAACGAAGAAAAGTGATTTTGAAAAATAATTGGTCAAACACTGTAACTTTTTTGACTCGTTACCGGAAAAATGTAATAGAATAAGTTTTAAATAGTGTCTAGGATAACAATAAATAATAATATTTGAAAAAACTTGATATAAGAAAAAAAAAATATTCCTGAAAATATTATTTTTTTGAAATTTTCGCTTTTAATGTATTTTACTTGTAACCAACCAACTTCTATGTCTATTTACGGACTGATGGAAGTGCATTACTGATTATATCATCAAATATAGTACAGTGCAACCTTTTTCCCAATAGCGATCAGCAATTATTCGTTTTTCTATGACACACAAGTGACAAATATACTATCAGTGATGGCGATAGCCAGCCGAAAGCTATTAAGAAGCTGGGAATACTGTACAAATAATCATTGACTGAATCATTGACGCACTCGCAATCGCAATCGTTTTCATTTTGACAGTCCGAAGGCGAGTCTGCATACAAAATGTAAACAATTGTTCCACTTTGAAGCCGATTGCGATCGCGAGTGCGTTAGACAATAGCGACGCTGGTAAGGGAATCAATCCATGAAGGCGCGTGGCTTAATTCATTTTGGGGAAAACCTTATGTCCAGTAATATAATTATTTCGGTAACACGCTATTATTGATGATAAAATGAAGATTTATATAGATAAGAGAACATTTTCTCTACTTTAAAATATAAACCGGTTCCGGAATCCTTTCGGTAAAACGCTAAAATATATGATAAACTAAAGTTTGCTTTAAATTACATGGCAGGATCTTTAAGGCTACATTATAACAAAACCATTAGTCAATGTTCACCACTTCAAATCTAGACCATAACCGGTTTATCCGGTTCATTCGATGTGAAAAAGAATAACCGGGTACTATGCCCGATGATTTCCCCCGGGCCGGCTTGCCGTGACGTCTCTACGATTCACTCCCTTGCCTCCGTGAAATGGTTTGTCTAGATTTTTGCAGGTTTTGACTGTGACAAACGGTGATCAAAATGAACGAGGCGATGAAAAAGCTTTGCCACTTCTTGGTGAGAAAAGAAAAAATAAAATTGATGATCTTACTGGATTTCACGATTCGGTAAAGGCTCTCGCAGACTACGCAGATACGATATAATATAATATATATTATCTGTATCTGGGCGCATATCTTTCAATATCGCTCTCTAAGTATATGGAATTCATTGAGCAATGCACACTGCGCAGATAGTTTCTATTTTATCGTAAAGCATCTGTAACCACCGACATATATCGAAAGATGCTGAGTATATTTAGAGAATATTATCTGCGTATAAAAATATATCAGCAGATAACAGATAAGAGTAAATGTATTATTAGGTATTTTATCGTATCTGCGTAGTGTGTGATAGTTTCAGATAGTTAAGTTTTTATACGCAGATAAAATATTATCATATCTGCGTAGTCTGTGAAAGGTAGGTACCAGCTATACACTAGCTGGTACAGTCAACAGCATAAATAAGTGATCATTGATGTACCCTGTCGCTTTCAATCGTTTCACAATTTAGTATAGCATTTCAAACACGACGTTAAAATGACAAGGTACATAAATGATCACTTATTTATGCTGTTGACTGTACCTACCTTTATTTCAGACCACAGCTGTGTATTTACAAAAACCTTATGAACTAACATACGTAATATTTAGACCCCGTCATCTTACGTTCAATTTACATTGTTCGTTTGACGCACTTGCCCCGTAGACGCAAACAATTGCCCCACCATTACCAAAAAACCCACCACCAATTTTAAAAACATTGCCCTGCGACATCCTAATGATAATTAAAGCTATCGTTCACGCTCCTCAAACAGTTCCTTTGTCAACTTAAATTAAAAGGGCTTTTCGAGGTTATGAATACCGTAATGATTCGGACAGAAAAAGTAAATTACCATCAAAAAGGTCGCATCACACGGCCCATTTCGTTTTCATTGTAGCCAACGCTATTTTATGCGTGCAATAAAAACGCTCGGCACGTTTGCTCCTTGTATTAATATGTATGAATTTGGGCGTTTTTGAGGTTAACTGCATCGAGTGGTGAGACACTTGATCATAAACCAAATAATATACGAAATTTATTTATTTAATGGATATGAATAATAAAAAACTTTAGACGTAAATCGTTCTTTTCCCGTTTTAACCTTTGGTCAAAGCAGAAACAAATATTAAGAAAAACCATTAAGCATTTGGAGTATAGCTTTTTTGAGACGTAAAAACCCATAAACGAGGGATAATTTTTACTTCAATTTATATTTTTTTATTGGAATATTTGTCAAATGTAACGCTGTTCATACGGGTATTTTGAGGGCCTATTTCATTGAGTAGGCAAGTCATCACCTGCTATTTTTACCTTTGGCCAAGCAGACGCCATACTGTCATTCATACTCGTAGTCCAGTGTACCAACCTTAATAGTCCCCTTTTAATTATAATTAAAACTATATTTTGTGTATTTAATAAGTACATGACGATTGGAATGGTGTAACTAAACTATTCTCTTAATTTATAAATACGTTTTTGTAAAACTTTAAGGGGCTGATTTTACGGGAATGTATCGTTGGCAACTATGGGCGTTTTGCTTTAACATTTAATGTAAGAGTAAGACAGCAAAGTTGCCGGCCACGCAATGTACTAAAAAGTTGACCGCTTTCCAGTTCCTTAATATAAGTACTTACTCGTATACATATAATCCTTAAATTACTTTTTGAGAGCGTGAAATGGAGTATTACCACAAACGGTGCATGAGACGTTTACGACGATCCTAAAACATGGTGATTCGTTATGGAAATAAGAAAAAGATTTTTAAGACAAACATGACGGAAATTAAGTTTCAGCGTAAATTTTAAAGGTACCCCATGTACCATCTCGACAATGTAAAGTGACAGGTGACAGTTCGTTATACACTGCGAAGTCAATATGCTGATATATCACTGGGTTTCTTATAAGCTGCGCCATGTATAGTGATGGGCAATTTCTGAAACATTTCACATATTACCTTAACTGTGAAATATTTCAACTTTTGAAAATTACAAAATTGACAAGAAACGTTTCTCACAGTAATGTTACCGAATAAATTACACTTAAATTTCATGTCACGTGTCCGCTACTTCTGACGTTAGTAGAACGGGTTATGATTATAAAATTCTAGACTATATGTCAGTGGCCGCTTGGCCTAGGGGTGTCTGTTCCCAACTTCCCAGTTGATATACGAATACAAAGGACGGAAGTTCAAGACCAAGTTAAGAAGTGCCTTGTTTTTTTTTTGGTATTTATTTATTTAACCTTTATTGCACACAAGTACAAATGGCGGACTTAATGCCTAATGGTATTGTTTTGTATGTTAAAAGTAGGTATATTGTGTTATCTTTGTCGTAATAGAAAACACAATATACAGAGTAATTAAAGGAATTATGTTAAAGTGGTTGCTGTGATAACTAATAAGAATGTTGTTGTTTATCGGGGAGTATAAAATTACTCACAAACAGATAATTTACACCTGAAAACCACAGAAACTTAACAGAAATTTTCCATTTGAAACTTCCGGTAACTTACATGAAATTTAAATGAAAGTTTCACTTTTGTAACTTACAAGCTGCCCATCACTAGCCATGTACACTAAACTGTCACCAGTCACATGTTATTGTCAGGATGGAGGATTGTGATTTTTATTGCATGTAGAAATTAATTAAATTAACGACAAAAATCAATACGGTCAAAAGAGATAAGAACTTTAAACTATGGATATGATGTGTGGTTTTTCCCGAAGTGAAAAAAGTAGGGTAGACCGAGGATAAATAGTAAAAAGGAACAACATGAACCGTCCAGGCTACGACAGCTAAGATTTAATTCAACATGACAAATGTCAAATAATATGCATTGCCATCACATCTATGACCAAATTAGTCCATGGATGGACATTTTGCCTTGCATCAAATAAGATAGTTCTGTTTTTTCTGTTATGTTCTATGTGGTTATGGCAAATCCAACTTTTCCACCTCGGAAACCCTCCGAATCATTGTTAGATTATTGACAAACTATGAAATTTTCGGACATTTTTCAGTTTCTGCCGTTTTTTACCACCAATAACAAAACAAAACGGCAAAAGTCACTACTTACGCCTTTATTTGATGCAAAGCAACACCCCTTTTATTTACGGTACGATTTCCATGGTCTACAATTACACAAACTATTATTAGTAGTTCTGATACATAATCGCATCATGACTTTCTTTGATACCTGCTTACCTTTTTTTTTTTTAAAGATCCAGCCAGTTGCAGCACTAGTGTTGCCACCTGTAACCGGCAATCACATTAGAGCAAGGTTAGACCATAAATCCACCGCAATTACTGGCCGAATTACTTCCTCGGGCCTTATACTTATGCATGAGACGTGAACAAAGGTTGTGGTGTTATTCTTGAATAGGCTATAAAGAGATATACAGAGAGTGAATCAACGGTTTTACATTATTGTAAGTCTCTCACAAATAAGAGCGGTGTAGCATTCATTAAAATCTTGGTAACTCAACTTAATTTTTGTATGAAATCAGATACTCTCAATGCTCTAAAATATTTTTTTAATATTCTGAATAAACTTCTGAGAACTTTTTAAACTATTGGGAAAGTTGTCCAATTTGCTCGACGAGACATGTTACCTGGTATGATACGCCTTTTTTTTAACGTCAAATGTATAAATATTTTTAGGCCAAAAGCCTGGTGAGGTGAGGTGCCAAAACCTGCCAAATTCCAGGCAGAGAAAGGAATAGAGCTATATGGCTGCAATAACTCTGTCCTTGTCCTTAGGCGACGGGTTCATTCTTTACTCCAACGAGTCTTAATTGGCCCGGACATTTTTTTAAAGACGCCGTTTTAGCCTAGTGTGTCAGGTCTGCCTTCTATTACATAATTCGTTTTTTTAGGTTATCATCAGTTTTATTTGTCTACATCCATATAATAATTTTACTACAATAATGTTTAGAAACGATAAGCAAATGGCCTATATTAAGCAACCTGTATCTGTGGTTGTATTTTAATGTAACATTAAAGTATTGCATGTCATTAAAGTATCGGTTATCGATGTGGTTGCATCTTAATGTTCATTTACTTAATTTCATTAAGATAGGGCAACCACAGATACAGGTTTCTCACATATTTTAGAAAACTTATGACATGCATGTAGATAAAGTTACGTATACGACTGTACACATAATTAGGCATTATGCATTAGTCACATAAACTAATATTAGTATCCACACAAACGTGGAGCTTAATTTAAAAGTAAGTTCGTTTTTTAAAGATTGTCCTGAGATATTAATTTAAAAAAAGTCTGTTATATCGATCGAACATGCCATCTTTGCGTAAAAGAATAACCCCGCAAAGGTCCAATATCGTACAGAATTGTTTATGACCGCGATCACTTTCACAAAAGTAATTAGGCGTTTTTATGGGCCTTAATAAGTTACCGATGTTCGGTTCCTATGGTTTTTCGGATGTTGGGAGAATTTTAATTTGCGTAAATTAATGTTGGGAATTTCGTTCCGGCTTTCTGTTAATGTAAAAGTTTTGTGTTTTGTAATGCCTCGTTATGAAATTTTGAGCTTTATTTAAAGTAAGAACTTCTTTTTTTTTCAGTAAAATAACTCATATTAAAATAAATTATTTTGTTTTTTTACACGCTAACTTCACTTTTAACTAACCAACTAACGAAGCAATCGAATCTTGGAAGTCAATTCTGCCCTACTTTTAACTGTCGAATCGACTTAAAATTTGGCATAGGTACTTATGCCATTCAGTTGACAATACTATAGTATTGTACCATGGCGCTGGTATGATGATGGAGATGAGAGGTAGCCATAGGAACTCCTCATTGGCTCATAGTCGATCCGTGGAGATTGGAGTCGTATTTTTATTGTGAGTTTATAATGAGTAAAGTCGGCGGTTTTTTTTTGTCACTTATGTATTGTCTTAAGTTCATAATTCGTTTTAAGGGTTTAGAACCTTAAGGGTCTCCCCAGATCTATCGACGCGGAATCGGCTTGAGCCGGTAACAAAAAGTTTTATGTCCATGCAATAAGAGCGAAAACGACGTCGTTCCGTTCGCAACGCCGAATCGAGCCGAGCCGAGCCGAGCGACGTCGTTTTCGCTCTTATTGCATGGACATAAAACTTTTTCTTACCGGCTCAAGCCGATGCCGCGTCGATAGATCTGGGGAGACCCTAACTGTAAAGTAGTTAGCATTTTTTTACCGAATCCTATTTATATTGAAACACTACAAATTAGCAAGCAGGTCACATAGATTTCTTCAATTAACCATAAGAAAACTGAATTTTTTGCTTCCATTTGCCAAAAAAAATTACCTTCGCCAGATCTTTGTTTTGCTAATCAGCGAGAGCCTGCCCAAACCGTCCGTTTCCTCTACTGGTTTTCCAAATTTACTGATATTACAACGGAAGAGTACTGGGTAACGGCCCACAACAGTCATTTGTATGCAATTCTGACACCCTAGCGTGTCACCGGCGCTGACTATAAAAACTCATGAGCCGTGAACTCATTATCGTGTTCATTTTGTATGTGAATTAGAAACGAATGCATCAAAAGTAATAGTTTGTCAGTGCCACCCATGACTTAATAAAACGAAAACCCGTTCTCATTTATTCGTATACTTTGACCTTCCATCAAACATTGCTCGCTTTGTTGTGTTCCGGTGTTAGGAAAAGACAACCGGTAGGTCTAGCATAGACGCACTAAGTTTTAGTTACAGAGTTGGCCATGCAGCCTTGTTATTGCAGTCTTGAGACTGTAGTCTTAAAACTTACCACTAGGTGGTATATCGTCGGTGATACTGACTTCCGCATTACTAACAAATTTAATAAGATGCAAAATACGCCTTAGCATGCAAATCACTAAGTTACATTTTGCTTGCAACTTATAGAATTTGTTACTTACGCGGTATTGCAGTATCATTGACGATATGTGTGCTCCTTTGCCTTCTTTTTCCATAAGCAAAATTCAATTCATCACATATATTTTTAATAAAATTAAACTTCTGTTATTGAATTTGGCAATCTATTTTCCTGCAGATTCTTATTCAGTTTGCGAATGTGGTATTTTTAAATTGGATTGGAATAATTTTAGGAAAATTCTGAATAGTTCGTAAAAATCTGGAAACTTAACTGAAATAAAATTGAAAAAAAAATTGTGTGCGTTAAAAAATGGTTATACAGCCTGATCGGTTATTTGATTCTTAGAGGGGAATAGTAGAGCTCATTTGCACCAAAAAATCATATAATCGTAACCAAGAATGACAGAAGCAATTTTTTGTACCAAAGTTAGTAGAGAAAATTGCTACACATATACCCGTGTTTTTATACCTTATTCAACAGCTAGTAGGGAAGTTATTTGAGCAATATAATTATGTATTATGCTACCTGTCTTACATTTATTTGTACAAAATTCCAAATTTAAATATTTCATATTAATTGGAAAAAGCTTTCTTTATAAAACATAACATATGTTTACAAACAAACAATTACAAAAAAAAAATGTTAACCCCTAACCGCGTACCGCGCGTTTTTGTTGCAAATTTACTTTACTATAAGTAACTACCATCCATTAACCCTCCTAATACAATAACCAATCATCCTGTATAGTACTTTAATATTAGTAATGAATACACTTGAAAATCCATTATAAAACCTTGTCTTGCCGTAAAAGGGGAAAACGGAATTAAAATCACAATTATATAATATCAGTTATTATAAAACAGTACTTTAAAACGTAATTCATTTCTCTATAAGTACTAGGCGCCCATAACCACCCAAGTGCCTACAAGGACCCTACGAGAGACTGAAAAAAGCCAGCTCACGCCTCTGTTATCCCATTACACGTAGCCACATAAACATCTAATTCTTTCCTGCGCACCTGTGCCGTCCCGCTCGCACGCGCCGTCCTGCTCTGGCTCACTCGGGATACGGAACATGCCGGGAGCCCAGTTTCTGCCGGCGGCTCGCGGCGAGCGCACGTGTTCCGTGCAGCAAGACTCCAAAACACGTAACAGGCGTGTTTTTACGGACCTTAATGAAAAATTGATGAAAACGCGCTTAACGATCCCTCTGAGGTGTTCAGACTGTGGTTCTAATTAAACTCTGTGCTACTAGGATTACAAAGATGATGTAGCGAGCCACCCGGTGAGTGTATTTTCAGACCGATTTCAGGTATATGGCAGGCAAATTTGTTCGGTTTACCGTTACTTATGTTAATTTAATTTGCTCTTTGGTTATTTCATGCTTGTAATTGTGTTCGGTTAGTGTGGATAGTTTTTATTGTCTATATGCGACAAATTTTAGGTTATTTCGTGGGATTGAACTGATTGGCTTACATGAACACACTTGTTTGTATTTTGTAATAAAGTTTGAAAAAAAGCTTATTACATATTTTGTTAATAAAATACCTGCATAAAAGTAAATATTTATAATTTAAACAGGTATTCAAGCCAGAAAAACATCTCACTGTATCAAAAGTGTAAAAAATAGTTTTTTAACGTTGGTATAATCCATAATGAGGCCACAATAAAAAGTGGTATGTTTATTCGTCGTACCAACTTGCAACCATTATTTCACTTTGAATTCCTACATCGGGAAATTCTCGTAGCAACCGTAGCACTTGTTTATTCTACGACGCTACGGCGTAGACGCTCCGAGTTTTTATTTTATTATTATACCTTTTCATATTGTGTTATGTTCATTATTCTCTCATCGTCGATTCTTTATGGCACTTTTATTAGGTATAAAATGGGTTATTTTCCGGGTAGAGTTGATTGTTATAATTTCGCATTATTTTTGTTGGATGCTATAGGGTGATTTTCAGTACATCAAAAAAAAAACAAATGTTACAATAATACTAGAATGAAACAAGATATTATTATTTTAACCGTTTATAGATGAGTTCTATTTATGGCGATAAAGCTAATTTACTAAAATAAAATTTTTAAAAAACGTCAAAATTTTTTTTTGTATGTGTATCTCATAATAATTATACTTCTCTCGTATTGTAAATCGATATTTATTTCCGTTAAAAAAAAAAAAGAAGTAAATTGGCAGCATTAGGGGTTATCATTGCCTAAATTAGTATCACGTTACGATTTTTTACCCGAATGCGGCGGAGCCCACAAGGAGGGTTATGTTTTTCATCGTCATGTATGTATGTATGTCCAGTTCTATGTTCCCCGCTACAGCAAAAACGGCTTGGACGATTTTGACAAATGAAGTATCATTGGATTCGTCTTCGCAGCGAGAGTGACATAGGATACCTAAACTGTTAAAATTGAAATAACAACAATGGTCAAATGACAATTATTAACATATGTAGGTATATCGACGACAGTATAAAAAATGCAGTCGGGTTTTTAAAGCTTGCTTTTCATAATAGTTATTTAGGTATTAGATTATAAATTACCTCTGATGTTAGGTATAATGTTTTGTTTGAGTAATTTTATCATCTGTACGTAACGCTGGAAGCAAGCCAATGTCATTGACACGATATCGCTTTTTATCAGTAATTTCTCGCTTGCAACATAACTGCATAATATTTAATATCGGTCAAGGGTACATTTAAAAGCGTAAAATTATATGAATGATTCGGTCCGTTGGCAATATAATATGCATTACTAATTTAGTCATTTTATGAACTAATTTAAAACTAGCTTCTGTAGAAGTCGTTAGTCACTATTTCCTCGAGAAATAAGCAATGTGAGGTAAAAATTGTCCTATCGGTCCGTCTTTGGACTATAAATTGTATGTACTATTAATTGTATGTATTGTATGTTTCACGCCGGTTGTGGGATTAATTGAGGGAACGAGAAAATAGAACAAACAAACAAATAAACACACTTTCGCATTTTTTACATTAGTAAGCATAAGGAATTCTTTGGCCTATCTGTTACTGTTGATGTTGAAAACTTTGCTTGCAATATGTTAATTTGGATGTAGCAGAAATAGTGGGAACGAGTAAATAACAATATTATGAATCGATTTTTGTTAGGAGGCAAATATTAAAAAAGTATTATGAATTTGGCAAAATACCCACTATAAACTACTAGAAAAGAGTTTTTTTTGTTGCTTACACATTTTTTTTTTATTATTCCTGTAAACCAATATTTCTGAAATCAGAACATCCTGTACACTTTTACTATAATAACAAAACAATGTGCCCATTACATTTTAAAGTTGCTCATAAAGAATCCGCACAGACACAATAATTGCGTCTGAATTTTGGCAGCGAGCTGACATTTGCTGTACACTGTAATTTACCGCTGCCGCTCTGAGCATGACGTATAACTTGCCAGTATTAAAACCAAACTGTACTTTATTGGGACACCCTGTATGTCACTAAAGCCCGCTGGCACGTAAATGTTAACCCTAGGTTAACCCTAGGTTAACCGGTTAATTTGTTAAAATTGACAGTCCTTATATGAATCTGCCATACTTTAATAGTTTAACCTGGGGTTAACCTAGGGTTAAAGTAACGTGCAAGCGGGGCTAAGCTATTTAAAAATTACTGTGGGGCGAATTCAGATCGTGTTTTCTAATTTTAAATTGTCACGGGCGTACTTCCCGGATGGTTACGCCTCGTGACAAAACAGAATATACTCAAAAGAGTCTAAATAACGTAACAGAATGTTTGTAGAATAAGATGAAGAGATGGAGTTTACTGGGACGACGTATGAGGTGCTTAATGAAAACAGGTTAGTAAATATCACAGTCTTTATTCCTATGCAGCTCTATACAAGATGTTATTAAATTGTGAACATAACTTTGCACATAATTCTTACTCTACCAGAAAATATGTTTAGCTCAGCGGAAGGCTGGTCGTTACACAAGTAAAGGTTCTTAAGTTATAATTCACAATTCTTAGATAGTAATTTGTTAGTCCCTAGTTATAGAGTTGCCACCAATTCCAATCTGATTGTTCAAATAACTACAATAATTGATATCCTAATTCCCTAATTATAAACATTATTTTTACAGACCTTGATCTGAAGAAAACCTTCCTTCCTGGACGATCGACTCGATGTAGTCCTGGTCGGCAGACTGGTGGAGCGGTCCGAGCACACTGTGTTGCAAGCCACAGTATCCTCGGTCAGCTCACAGCAGCATGTGAAGGTGTACAGAATCCTCGTGCCTATGGCATGCCTACTAAAGGTTGGTTTATACCTTTATATCCTACTTCATTAACTTGAATGTTTACTGAATGATCAGGAACCTAAACATGAATTTATTACTTACAGATCTAAAGAGTGTTCCTGCGAAATACTGAATGACTAAATAAGCTACTTCATAGCTTTACTGAACCTGAATATAGTTGGACGCTGAATCGGAATAACTGAATTCATACTACAAAATTAATCATCCAACCATAATGGCAAATCAGAAAGCTAAATTATTCTGAAAGTATCTAAACAGAATAACAGAAACTGAAACTATACTGTAGAACAGAAGAACAGAAGAACAGAATAGAATAGTCGAACGGAATAGACCGAACAGACAGAAAGAATAGTACCCAGTCCAGCTGTAAAGACAGAGAGAAATTGCTCTGATTAGCACGACGGTTATGATACATGAGACATGAGGGCTAACATTTTAGGTTAACTAAATTATGAATCTTACCGGAAAACTTCAAGGAAAACCCCTGGTAATCTCGACGCTAAGACATTCCCTCCTCTCCACGTGTGAGAAACAATCACTGAAAATTCACCATATGATCAGAGAATTGCACAATAATTGCCACAAATGCCTCCATCAGAAAAATGTTATTAATGAATACTTACAAGTTTCTTTCACCGAAATATGACTGAAAGTATGTGCGATATCTCCACAGCATGAGCTTGGTTAAATTATTGAGGATGGCTCCTCCTCTGTCATTCAGCTTAAGTCTGATTTTATAATGGGCCATCATCTTGATGAATTTTGATGAAGCTAGTCAAAACATAGATGCAACCAAAATGCATAGAATGTAGCTATACAAATTAGTGTGATTAATCTGGGTAATCAGGTACTTAATTAATAAATTACCTACTACATTAAATGTTCCTTTGACTGAAATGTGTTTGTTTAATTATTGTATATACAATTACTGTCAAAATAAATCTTTGAATTGCTTTGTTTATTCAATAAATGTAAATAACTATTTACTCCATTTATTGATTAATTCCAAATATTTAATATTCCCGCAATCCTATAGTAATTTACCCTAACGCGGCAACACCAACCTACAAATGTATGGTGTTGACGTTTGATAATCAAAAGTTATGAACAGTATTGCCATATACACTTTAAATATTTCCCCAGTCTTTAGGTTCCGTTTCACGCAATAAATGCAACGTTACAAAATATTTTGAATTATGTTGTTGTGTCGACTAAATAAACTACTACACTCAAAAAGCAAGAAACCGGAAAGCAATTTAACTATTACAACTATTCTTTATTTTTAACTCACCTTATACTATACATAAATCGGTTTGGAGAAGACCGTAGTCTCAAATAAAAATAGAAACCAGCCATGTGCGAAGTCACTCGCGAAGGGTTCTGAACCGTATTATAATTTAAATTGTTTGTTGTTTTAGCGGAAAAAAACGCTCTTTGACATCACAAAATTTAAAAACAATACAAAGATGGGTCTAGTAAGCATAGGAATATACTTGTGGCAGAAGGCCCCGCTCTTCCAGTAACAATAAGAGGTTAAAGGCCCAGACACACCGCTTGCGTGACGTGCACGTGCACGTGCGCGTTGGCTTTCCACTGCGTTGTATAGTATGAATTCTCATTACGACATGTCACTATACAACGCAGTGGAAACCGAACGCGCACGTGCACGTGTACGTCACGCAACCGGTGTGGCTCGACCTTTAGTCCCGTCAGAGCGCACAAAACACATTTTAGCGCGTGCATTCTCAATTAGACAGCAGAGGGCCCTGCCAAGATGCGTTGCGCTAACTAGCGATTCTATTCGTTTCGTTTTTAAACCAATCGCGTCACTGGTAGATCACGTGACTTTTCGTATCACGTCATCTACATGTGACGCGATTGGTTTAAAAACGAATCGAATAGAAACATTAGTTAGCATTGTGAATCTTGGCAGGGCCTTGAGGACTTTTGTCGATAAGATCGAACTTATAAGGCTGCCTAATGGAGAAGGCACGCGCTAAAACCTATTTTGTGCGCTCTGACGGGACTACTTCAACTCGCCGGTGTGGCGCGTTCACTCGTTCGACCGACCGAGCGTCGTTTTTAAGAGAATAACACCTCTGTTAGCACTTTTGGGTACGGTACCTAAATAACTCAAGAACCCACAATATCACCTCCATAGCGTACAGCGCAGTCAGACATTTCCATTAGCTGAAGTTATTCCTTATGATTTACGTCTCATACATCTACTCGTATTCCCATTTCGCTCTAATGTTCATTGGACTTTTAAATTGCATTTTGAAACATTCTATTTTGCAAATGCAATTTTGAAGATATTAAAATTTCTGTTTGTGCTCTGTAATTTATTTTAAGCGTTTTCATAAAAAAAACTCTAGCCGTTGCTCACGGACTTTAATTGTTATGCCACTATGGAACCCTGTCGCATATCGTTAATCATTCATTTAAGCGTAATTTCTGTCATGTGGTTTGACGCTGTCATTATGACTGGGTTTCATAGTGGCATAACAATTAAAGTCCTTGACTGTACATTGCTAATCCCTTGGGAACTGAAAAATTTTCCGGGATACAAAGTAGTATTTATTTGTCTTCTTTCAATTTAAGAAGTTTAGCCCTGAGAGCTAAACAAACAGGTTTACTTTTACATTTACAAAAAAAAGTATACACACAGACTTGTAATATGATTTTTAAAAATGTGTACAAAATAAAGTAAGTAGGTATCGTCCAACTCTCAAATTATGTTTGCTTTTATCGCGGTTGATAAATGTGGATAAAACATCCATTACTTTCGCACTAACACACTGACTGGTCAGAAATTGAAAAAATCGGCCATCGTTTACTTTCAATATAAAGTTTTTGTTTAATTGAAAAAAATACCGGGAATTATTACGTTTGAATGACATAAAAATGATTTTTAAAATGACGACACAGCAAAATAAAGCACAACGTCATGAGTCATTATGTTGTTATAAAACAAAGGAAAACTAATTTAAACAACGAAGACGTCTTTAAATAAAAACGTCAATAAAATGACTCATTAAATACATTTTAGATCAAATTTTAATCATTACATCAAAACGTCATTCTTTTCTAAGAACACTGTAAGTAATGCAAATCAAGGAAACAAACAATCACTTAAGGTGTCGTTACAATATCTAAAGAACACTTCTTTGCGGTAAACATTAGGGTAATAATATTGTAGAACTCTATAAGGAAATATCAAGCGTTTATTGAAGTATAGAGACAAATCAGGAAATATTCAGATTCCAACGCTTTGAAAGGAGTAAACGCAATTGTGAGAAATTCGGTAAAAAATAACTGACAAAAATCTAAATGCTAAAATATTTAATGTTTCAGAATATAAGATATTTAAAGATAAGAATAGCATAAACAATGAAGAAGTCAAAGTAACAAGATCTTTTGAAGCATTTTTAGGATACGGTACCAAATTTCTCGATTTTGATATGGATATCAAGACCAAAATCAACAGAGTCAAGGAAAACAAACAACATTTAACAATTATTTCGGTGAAATTCAACACAAACCATTTCCATCTCCGCTGTTAAGTTCAATTGAAATCCGATATTTGAAGAATCAATTAGTTTCCACTCGAAATCTTTGGGAAAGCAAAAGCGGCGATAAAGGTACAAAAAGTTTTAACATCGTTTATTGTAGAACTCAATAGAGTGGGCAAAATCAACTTATTGGACATTAAATAGAATAGAAATAGAGGTAATTAAATGGATAAAAATGCCCGAGATAATGGCAACCTTTACTTTCAGAGCTTAGAACTCTTAAATTGCCTTACCGATTTTTAATAAACTCAACTAGAAACCGCTCAGAATAAACTGGCTTTCTATTAAAATAAACTATGTTTAAATCGGTTTATTCGTTTAGGAGCTACGACGCATACCAACAGAAACACATATGGACACGTTAAACTTATAAGCTTGCGTAGTTAAGAAGAGTTTAGTGAAGTTTCAAGCACAAAAGACAAGACGACTATAATCATTCTAACACTGGTTGAAAAATCAGACGTCTAAAACAGTCATCTACATAAATCTAAAGACGAGCCACAGGAGAAATGCACCCATTTGAACACAGACAACTACTAAACTTTTAACAACCTCCTTTCTCCTCGCAAATTCAGCAGAATATTCTAAGGTACGGTTCTCATCCCTTCGGTATCCAGCGCTATGCCAGTCACGACCAAAGAAGACATAAAGCGCTGTACGCTGAAAATTGAAAGTGACTTTGGCTGTAAAACGTATCTCAGCGAATTGCTTGAAGCGCTTGACGAAATATCAATTTAAGGTACGCTCTCGGCTTTTATCCTAGCCGCCGTTGGATTTTCGTGGCTTAAAGTTTATTTTTGTGTCGGGGTTGCGTATGGTTTAGACATTGATAGCTTGGATTTAAAAGGATTAGTTTGACTTAACAAAATTGTTGTCGGTTTGCGGTTTTTATTTTAGAAGAATCTTTAAAGCTTTTGTTGATTTTATGTATAAAGCAATGATGATTAACAAAAATTACCGTAAGGATAACTAATACATTGAAATATGTTCAGCAGTTGATTGGTCTTTTTCTAACTACATCTAGGTAGGTACTACATACTCTCTCTGACATCTGTCAGTATATTTGATGAGCTTACCAAAGTGAATGTGAAAACAAATAGATAGTCGCATGCTATTATAATGCTCTGGTTTTACTGCATCACTCTGGCGTAAATTTTCTACTTAAAAAATAACAGTTGTCCGAAGGTTCACAATAATGTCAAACCTTAGGAAACAAGTTGAAACCTAACACCGACATTAATTTCGTCAAAGCATTTGTTAAACGTCGTTTAAAACTAGCGTTCAGAAGATTCCGCGCGGTGGAGTAGCAGCGTGAAAGCATTATTCCACGAGGTGAGAGATTCTTTGCCGGCGGACGGGTGTGGTATCGAGAGAAGGAGTTTGCGGGGGGGTTTGCATACAATAAAACTCAAAGTAAATATCTTTATACCTGCAATATAGTAATGCCCTTACAAATAAACGTGGAGTAACCGTGGAGAAGCTGAACCATGCTTTGTCCTTACCTGTCAAATTCAAATGTTTCAATGACAGACAAACATGACAAAGCATGGTTTAGCTAGCCCCCGGTTACTATTTACTTTACTATATCGCCAAAAATGTGCGACAAACGAAAATAATGGACTGTATGAAATTACGAAAGAAGGGAAAGGGGTGCGACAGAGTTACTGAGTGTAATCAGAAATATTGTGTTTATAAGTGTGACAATTAGTTAGCAGAAGTTAAAGTGAATGGTGGTCTGACCTGGTGACTACGGATCTGTTGGGTACAGAATCGTTGGCGTCCGCCGCAATGCACCGTTGGTGGTAGTCTTCAGCTTCCCTAGATCGACCGTCAACCTTACCTTCAGCACACGCACTTAGCCTCTGATTATGTCCTGGGTTCACGCCGGCAGCCTCCAAATATACTTTACTAATTAATACTAAGGAGTGTGTGAAAGTTAGTGAAAAGGTTGAAAAAAAGGGTTCGCGCAACGAGATTCGAAAAGGAACACATTTATTTGTAAGGGCATTAAAATATAAATAGAATTTAACCGCTATTATAAAGTAACAGCTATTATCTGCAAGGAACCTTCTTCGGGTGAAGGCCTCCCTCAGAGCTAGCCAGTTCTTTTCTATTTTCAGCTTTCTTTGTCCAGTTTTTGCCAGCCGTAGTCATAATCTCGTCTATCTACCTTCCTTTTGGCTTGCTTTTATTCCTTTTTCCTTTCAGACCGTGCCATAAAGTGACAAAGAGATTTTTATACCTATTTATTAGTCGAACTCTAGAGTCCAGAATATTCCGAGCGGTGGACTAGCAACGTGAAAGCACTATTATTATACCACTACCAGCGAACGCGTGCGGTATCAAGAAGAGTAGTATGCGTGGAACAGAAATATAGTGGTACAATATTGATAAAAACGTATTTATATGAAGAAAATTGGTGAATGCAGTTGTGTTAATTCAAGGCTTTAATCGGTAAATTTTCAAGGATAAATTGGTCTTAAAGAAGATCAAGCCAAAAACCACTTTTGTGATAATAATGGTTGATGAAAATTTTATGTTTGCGCTGCGTTAATACTATTATTAAACTCCAACCACAAAAGACAAGTGTTATGTTATGTAGTTATAGCACTGTTTGTCAGTCTGCTGGTCTGTCTGTGGCTCTGTCGCTCCCAAATGGATAGACCCTTCCAAATTAGTTTTTATTTCAATTCAAAGCCTTGTTACAAGATAGTAATGGACAAGGCACCAATAATGGACACTTGATTCTTATGTTACAGAAGATAAGGGTTATTCATTTGTTTTGCAACAGTCAATTTAGGACCGTGTGAAATTTGAATTAAGAATGAAGTGTCCGTTACTGGTGCCTGTCAGCTAAAAGTGTCCATCATTGATGCCGTCACCATACATTGATTGATTTCAGAAAAAATGGCAAGAATTCATCTCAAGAGTAAATATTTCATTAAGGAAAATTGCAAAGTTCCTAGGAGTATATGGGTAAACAAACATCGTTTCAGCGGCTGAAGGTATAACGTCCTGTAATTTTCGTGAGTGGAAGTCTTTTGCCTTTAGCTATATGAAGTTAGGTCTTGTAGATAAACTATGATAGAAAACTTGAGTAGCTTTATTTACGTGCAGAAAATCGAACTCGTTAATCCATTTTGCCCGGGATGTTCTGCAATTAGATTGTTTTAACATTTGGCTTTAAACTATTATGCTTAGTAAAAATATTTTTTAATAGATCGTAATTTTTGAAAATCTAAAACGGTACACGAATGTTACACGAAACTAATTTTTTAAGAAATTCTCCTGTGTATCATTATTTGTGGGACCCGCAGATGTTTTTTTTTTCTATTAAGATGCCTGTAATAACAGTCCCTTTTTAGGTAAAAGCTTCACCCTTAGATCTCTGTAGATTAATAAATCTGCCCAAATGTCTTGCCCGCCATCTTTGTCTTATTTTACAGCTGTTCTAATTTGCACATTTTCTAACGATGCTTTTTTACCGTAAAAACATCGGGTAATATACCTACTAAAGCTAGAAAACTCTAGTCCGTCTAGACATACTTTAAAATTAAAAATTTGAAGTTACTTCCATCGTTAAGTTCCGTCTCTTTTTCTGGATTCACTAACGTTTCAAGAAAAAAGTGATAGGGCATTCGAAGTTTCTTCATGAGTGCTGCGTAGTAGCCATTCTAATATTTAAGTGTACTTTCAAACACACTCATTTTCTTTTGCAGTCTTGAAGACGTATTAATAAACCAATCTCGACTGTAATGCTCGTCTCAAGATGCGTCGAAAATGTCAGTTTTCTATGACCTGACGTTTATTTTGACCTATGTTGTGGCCGACAACGCAGGATTGGCTCTTAGGATTGTAGTCTTGAGATAGCAAGTGTCTTATGATTTTGAAATCCCACTCACCATCAGGGCAGAATGCGAGCTCGTTTGCCTTCTCCGTGATATTAAAAAAAAAGGTCAAAACTTGCTCAACAAAATCGGCTTCTCTGCTAACTTGCCCCACCCTAGCACTATCTGCGGAGATTTATTCCTGCCCCGCTTTTGACACTATAAAGGCTCTTCATACCTCTGGAGCGTTTCGTTCGTGTTTACCGACACATGTGATAAAGAATTTAGTTCTACTTGGAAATAGGTGTCTTTTTGAGTGTTGATTTGATTTGAGATTCCCTTTTATAATAGGCTAGGTGACTGGCAATTCAACTCATTACAGTAAAGCCAGAATGTTAATATGTAGTACCTACGTTATAAAAGCATTTACTGAGCATCGTTTTAAACATTGATATATTCTGAGGGGTTTTATAGGATAAAAATGTACGAGTTGATAATGTAACGAAGTTTGGAGACGTAGTTAGCCTAGTTTATTCTGGGCCTGCCTTTAAAGATTAAGAAGTCTTGAATTTGATCCTCGGCAAGATGTTTATCGTTGTCTATTTTGAGTACACTTAAATCAAGCTTAGACCTTAGTTTGGGGAAGATTTCATTGTTCACATTGATCTTGGTATAGAATTGGGACCTTTAAGTCTACATTTCTGTAAATTCCCTTAACAATTGGTTTTAACCAGTGATCCGACCACCCCTTCCCCCTAAAAGAATAACCCTTTTGGAAGAAATATATGACTTAGTTATTTGTTAAACTAACCATTCACATAAGGAAAACCTAAAGAACTAAAGGTCAGATCGTCAGCAGTAAATTGATATCCCTCTCTTATTGCATAACCAAATATAAGGGTAACCCTTATAAATAGCGCTTAAAAAGCCAATCAAATAGCTTTTTTAAGTTAAAGGGATAATAGTATCGCTCAAAATATAGCTCTTTAAAAGAAAAATCGAACAAGACTTATACGAAGCGGATTTGGATAGTTAATCATTTCGAAATACCCAATCCAAACCCTTGGTAAGGGTAACCCTTATAAATAGCGCTTTAAAAAGCAAATCGAACGGCTTTCAAGCGATACGGTATTTCTAAATAAATCCTTATAAAAACCCATTCGAAACCCCTTGAATGGGACAGCGGGCCGGTCCCTGGTTTTAACCATCTAGATTACACGATTTCCAACTGTGTGATACTTGCTAAATATTGAGTATAAATCGCTCTATTCCTCGTACGTCAATTATATTGACAATACACGTAAATCTATTATTCTAACGTCCGAATAGGGTAATGCAATTCATGTCCAGCAGATAGGCATAAACCAAATGTTGCATGTAGATGTCCTGATAATTATACAGACAATACACCAGTTCAACCATGTATCTTAATATTAAAGGATAGTAAACGCCATCAGAGCTATATTATACTGCCCTCCTTAGAAAAAAGGGCGTAAGTATCATAGGCATAAACCAAATGTTGCATGTGGATTTCCTGATAATTAAGCAGACAATAAAATAGTTCAACCATCTATCTTAATATTGAAAGATATTAAACCTCATCAGAGCTATATTATACTGCTCTCTTTAGAAAAAGGCGTAAGTATCATAGGCATAAACCAAATGTTACATGTGGATGTCCTGATAATTATACAGACAATCACCAGTTCCACCATCTATCTTAATATTGAAAGATATTAAACCTCATCAGAGCTATATTATACTGCTCTCTTTAGAAAAAGGGCGTAAGTATCATAGGCATAAACCAAATGTTACATGTGGATGTCCTGATAATTATACAGACAATCACCAGTTCCACCATCTATCTTAATATTGAAAGATATTAAACCTCATCAGAGCTATATTATACTGCTCTCTTTAGAAAAAGGGCGTAAGTATCATAGGCATAAACCAAATGTTACATGTGGATGTCCTGATAATTATACAGACAATCACCAGTTCCACCATGTATCTTAATATTGAAGGATAGTAAACGTCATCAGAGCTATATTATATTGCCCTCCTTATAAAAGGTCGTATGTCTCATAAGCATAAACCAAATGTTGCATGTAGATGTCCTGATAATTATACACACCAGGGCCCGTATTATGGTCGCCTTTATAGTGGTGGATAAGGCATCCGTCACTCTCGCACTTACGTACTGGTCAGAAAGTGACAGATGTTTTATCTACATCGATAAACACGACCATAATCGGCCCGCAGTTCCACCATGTATCTTAATATTGAAGGATAGTAAACGTCATCAGAGCTATATTATACTGCCCTTCTTGGAAAAATGGGCGCAAGTCTCATAGAACCGCGTAAGTATTAGTAACCTTATTTCTTCAGACGAGCGGTTAAATTTGCTTTGACAATCAAATTGCTCATGCGTCCCTTTTATTTAGAAGGGTAGTAAACTATACGTCAGCCTTTTTATAGCCTAGACGAGAAGCATAAAAATGTAAAAGAGAAGATGTTCTACTTGTTAAAACCAAATTGCTTTTGACATGCTATCGTATTGTCAACGTTAAGATAGCTCTTATTGGTTAGCCGAGTTAACAATACGATAACAGCTCCAGTTTTCGAAAATTGCTAACGTTAGCGTTTTTCGTATTTCTAAGCTCCCAGTTATCAATGGGTACTTCTAGGTATTGCGTTAAGGACAAGTAAGATTGTTTGGTCGTCTTTACTGTTAGATTCAACAATAACTATTAGCTTGTTATTGATTGAGTGATATCTAACCCACATCCTTTTGCAATTACTTACTATGGATACGCCCTGAAGTTTAAATTTTAAACAAAAATCTATTTTCCTCAATAAATCTAGGATAATGTAGTTTCCTATCAGTGTTTTTTTTTTTTATCTGTTGAGGAATTCTAGAGATTACCCCTGACATACAAACAAATTTTTTTGTTAAGTAAGTAAAGAAACCCGAAGGAAAACCGGCACAACAGAAAGTAAATTCTTATTACGCAAAGCCGGAGGGTCTGTTATAGGAGAGTTAGTTAAAAAAAAACATACATACATAATCTCACGCCTTCGTTCCCAGAGTGGGGTAGGCAGAGCTACAGAATTACAAACGTCTCTAAAAACTTGTTGATAATTCTATAACCACAATTTGCACAATTAGGCTAAGATGTTTACCAGCCTATTAGTGACAGGTTGCAAGCCCATCGCCTAATAGTACTACAAGCCTTTATTCCCTTAGTCGTCTCTTACGACATCCACGGGAAGACATGGAGTGGCACTATTCTAACTCGGCAACCCCACGAGGAAAGGACAACTTTTTAATAATAACGAAAGGGGCTGTTCCCAAGCGTAGGTAAATTGAGATGCACAGTTCGCTGAATTGCTAAAAAATGTGCAACGCAACTTAGAAGTTTGCTCAACGAATTTATACAACAAAGTAAGCCCCAGCTTTATCCGTTTAGTATCTTTCTGAAGGGAAAAACTGCCAGCATTTTTAAAGAAACACAAAATCTTAACACTACATAAATCAACGAGCTTGAGCCACAAACAACGCGGTGGAACTAAGCGTCCGCGAAACGTACTCGATTAGGACTCTCTCAGATCGTAACGATGGTAACGGTTTGCTTAATTTAGTACCCATTGTATTTTGAGGAGGTTTTTGCGTATCGTGGAGGGTATAATGGCGTGATATAATAATAATAGTATAGTAGTATATTATAATGATTATTTTTTGGGAGTTAAGTGCAGTGGTCCTGCAAATCAATGCTTGCAGGAGGCTCTATATACGCTGCATTATCATTGGCCTTTGACAAGGTGCATATTGTGAAAGTTATTGACTGCAGTATTTAAAAATTAATGAATAGAATGGATGTAACCTATCGTACGGTCGCCATGACTATTCCATATATTTACCACATTAAAAAAAAGACTTTTGTACAAGTAGGCAACTTGGCTAGGTCAAGTCAACATTTACACTTGTAAATTACAAGCAATAACAGTACGTGCTTCATTTAAGTATTTTGAAGTATTTGGTAAATATAAGTCAAACGCGCGATTCTGATCAGAACTGAGGGAAAAACCTTTCTCCATTCTATTTTATTTCAATAAAAACGAAAAAAAATACTTAAAAGAGGTTAAATGTTATATTGAGTTAGTTAAACCGATTAGAAGAAAATTATGAAAAGGTAATTATTTATTAATCCCGTTCAAAACAATAATTTAAGTTGTTACAACATAAGCACACTATTAATTTATTACATTAGGTATTCAATACATTTAATACGCTTTACATTTAATAACAGCAAATTTCATTCAAATGAAAACCAATTACGTGACAAAATTAAATTTCGTTAGCTACAATTCTCATTGCATTAGTGCGAAAGTTTAAAAATTAAGACAATGAAAATCTAATTTTCACTCGAGTACACTTAGTAACTACTTTAGTTTTTAGTTCTGAAACAAATGTATGATTACTAATAGTCTCTTTACTGCTAAAGTTTTCTTCGAGAAAGAAGTTTTGAAACGCAATTTAGAATAGTTGGTGAAGTGCCTCATTTTCGAGCGAATTAAGTACCTACTTGAATTTTTGTTCTTTTACACAATTTATTGTAAGAGAATCTTGTATAAAATCCTGTTTTAGGGTTACATTTAGCGCAATTTTGACGTTTTTAAGTCATGGTGAACCCAAACTATAACCCCCAATGATATAATATAGTAAAAATAGGTAGATAGTTATACGCAATTCGATAGTGGCACCCTAAAACCAAGCCAATTGGTACACCTTTACTTAATCTTGCGCCTTCAACGGAACCGTGAACTAGTCTGCAGAGCAACATACACTCGTCTCTGTTTCGCTTCGGGAAATTAGCATACCATCCTGATTTAACTTGTCATGTATGAATTAGTGTGTAATTGCAATATTTACTTATTATGTGTGCGTAAGCCGGGCCATTTTTAAAAGCTGAATACCGTGCAGGTATTCAACATAATATCTACCTCTTTTTATATTATATCATTGATAACCCCGGTGCCCCTTGTTGTATATATAGACACTTATTTCATAGGACATATGACTTCGCAGAATTTTCATTTCACAGAAAGCTATTCTCTGCTGAACCCGTGTTGATTTCAGGTTATCTTAAATATGATTCACGTAGGTTAGGTTAAGTTAGACCTGTAACCATCACAAGATAAACTGAAATCAACATGGTTTCAGCAGAACATAGTTATTGACAACAATTAATATGAGCTAAGGTAGTAAAATAAAATACCGTTTGTAGATTTTACACTGCTGATTACATTAAAAATATTTTTGGCCTTTTTTATGCAGTAGTTTTTTCATATTTAGGAAAAATAGTAAAAAAAGTTGGATTGTGAATGTTAAAAATACACTTATAGTGCCCTTAGTCCATTTATTACCATAGGAATTGAAAAAAATATACAATTGTCATGTCCATTTTTCATCTGTCTGACGGATTACTTGATTCTAACGACACGCTTTCGATTCTCGTAATACTATATTGTTTTGATATACGCTATTTTAAATGAAAGTGACTAACGGATTTGAATAGTGGATAGCCGCAATCTGCCCGAAGTCGACGAATTAATGTTGTTACAGTTGTTATGGTTGACAAGTGACATGACATGACAGTGACTGTTTCTGTTTAAAGTTACTTTTTTATTTTATATCATGCTAAGATCACGACATCAGTATTCCTAACTTTGTATATACGGTCTTTTTAATAAATTATTAACGACGAATTTAAGTTAAATAAAGAAAAACCGAGAAACACGGGTAGTCTAATTTTTAACTTTTATAACTTTAGCTATTATAAACCCGAAAAAACTTTTTTTTTTAAATGTTGTCAATTCTGCGAAGTGAAACGTTCCATGAAATGAGTGTATAAAAAAAGGGCTAAACCACCTGGTCAAAGGTCACCTGTTGGTAAGTGATCTTTGAAGCCCATAGACATTTTCAATCTTACGATAGCAACCTTAAGACTGCAAATTCGTTGCCCACCTGAACGCCTGGGCCTCTATTCTAGGCGGTAAAAAAGATATCGTATTTTAACTAGGCCGCCATTACTGTCAAGTAAATAAGAGCTATCAAAACGTTGACAGATCAAAAACGATTTGGTTTTTACCGTGTTGAATAGAAGCGCTGGATGGAATGCCTCCATGGTAGTCATTTCTCCGGTTGTCTTACCGTCGCACTGGAATACGAAAATGCGACCACACAGGTTATAGGGTAAGATGGTGGTAGCGATCCGGGCGAACCCTGCACAAGGTCCTACCACCACTAAACCAATGGGAAAAAGTTATAGTTTGCTATGTCGTTAGCTTAATTGGTACCTATCGATCCTGCCTAAGAAGCTAGCGGTCCTAGGTTCGATCCCCCAGTTGTGTATAGGTATTAAACTGTTCCGTATAAGTATGTGTAGAATTTAGTTTTGAGACTAAGACAAATTGTGTTTAATTATCCTCTTATTCTGGATTTGTTTTGACAAGATTCATTCTTAGTGTTTTTTTTTTAATTGTGCAAATGTAACCAAAAGGTCGTCTTTCATATTTCAATCTAATAATGCATTCAGTGTCCTAAACTGTGTTTCAGAATTCACAATTTTAAAAGACATCAATTGTAACATTTAAATTGTGTTAATACTCGTAAGTAAAATTATTTCAACATGAAAGCTTCAACTCTATATTTGGCTGGTTATTTTAATAATAACTTCTTATCTGTCCCATCAAAAGCTCCTTACGTTATGATTTTTTCACTTTGCGCGTTAGCTCGTAGCGATCTTTCGGTCGATGTGACTCAGAATAGACGAGAAATGGGTCATCGCTCGACTACAGCGGTTGTCGCTTGAGATAAATTTATCGAACGAGAATCTGGCGACTAATACGTTGTTTTGTCGTTCGAGGAAATGACAAAGGGTTATTTTGTTTGGTTTTGTTTTAAACACCCGATAGTATGCATCTATATTTTGCTTTACAAATAGGATGTAAATCAGGACATGCCTTTTTGGATGTTTTAGTTTGGTTGGTGGAAATGCGAGTGTGTTGTGGTGGTAGAGCCTTGTGAGAGTTACTGCTAGTCCTGATTGTTATTCTTTTATCCTACGCTAAACAGCAGTGTTCGAATTGTCGCGTTTCAGTGTGGAAATAAGGAAACAAATAAACTGAGTAGCGAAAAGGCATTCTATCTTAGTCCTTAGAGTTGGCAACGTATTTTGGGGCTTAGGATTGCAGTCTTGAGATTGCAGACGTGGCTTGGCTTGTGTGCTTATTTGCCTTCTTCAGCAGCTAAACTCTGTGCAGAAAATAGAGTCGATCTGTTGCTCCATTGCTGCGAGACAATACAAACCAACAAACACACTTTCGCATATTAGAAGGAATACTTTTAAACATCCAGAAGGAGCATTTGACATAGCACTTCTCTTTCATTCGCTCTTATACGTTTTAACTTGTACACAGTGTAAGACATAGTCATTTTCCGCATCAGTCTGTCTTTCTGTCACTCTGGCTGTCACACAACGGATTTTATCTACACACATATCATAAATCCTCTATTATGCGTTCAAAACCCGTAGGCAAAGACTAGCATTACCTGTGGTAGTAGGTGACAGCGATGACAGCTGTTAATTTTGAAAGATGTTCCAAATTTGGATCTAATTACCTTACAATATTCGATAACGTAATTTCAAAATTACGTTACAGCTGTCATCGCTGTCACCTACTACCATAGGTAAGGTAATGCTGGTCATTTGCCTTTCGGCTTCTGAACCCATCTTAGAGTACTTATAATAGGTGTGTAGATAAAGTATTGTACGCGACTCTGCGTAATTGGCATTACAACACTCGTGTGATCTATTATGAAACTCGCCTTGCGGCTCGATTCATAAACCGCCTGTCATTATGCAACGTCAGGTAAGTACTATATTATGGCTGTCACATAACGGACTTTGATACGGTTTTTTACCATAAGTTAGAGATGTTTTTACAGAAGGTTTTTCTGGTTTAAGTACGGGAGTTATACTAAATTCACAAACAAAAGTGAAGCGAAGTGATAGAGGGTCGTTAGTTATGAGTATAACAACTCATGTATAACAACCGGCTCGAATTGCGTGCGTTACTACATAACATTATTTGCTCAGCGCAAAATGTTTAGGTGCCAAAATAATTTCAGGAACGCTCAGCAAGCATAAAATATAATCTCATTATGAAAACACGGCAACTCATAACACACTCGTAAACTGATACAAAATGTTAAATTCTGCCTTGTCAGGTCGTAATATAATTTGCCTCACACATTAAAGTAACTGGCGTCAATGTTTTCGAGCCAGAAATTTGGAATGTCATAACGTTGCCTCGTAGTGTCATAACTCGTCGATTTGCCACCAAGGTTGTTTTTTTACCTCGATCTTTCAGCGGGCTTGCTGGATGCAAAACGATATCGTTAGCGATTTTCGAACACTGACAAAATATAATTATGGAATGGACATAAGTATGATGTACGTTGTTTTGTCTTTCTTTCTTTACACTTTTTATATTTAATTTTTACTTTGTTAGCACGTTTTTGATGCATGCCGTAGATCAATTTGTATATTTACTGGCGTAAGATGTAGTTTCCTATGATTGGGTAAGCATAGATCTAAATATTAAAGTAGTCAGATGTATTATCTGTTGTATAAATAAAAAAATAACCGAATGTCTATAGTTTGTTTTCGGATATAGCTAACGTTAGTGTATCTTATCTACGCCCTCTGATAGATTCACAAGTCGTCACGAATAAATAAACCAATACCATAATATTTAATATGCTCGGAATATAAGAATATTGTTAGCTTTAAACAATACTTGGACTCCCATCGCAACCCTCGCTGTAGAATTCTAAAACATCAAAAGTAAATGACAAATTCTCAAATACGTAGCTCTTAAAGCTTCAACAATAAAGAAGTGAATTGTCAAGAGAAGACACTGGAAGCCACATTTATTGACCCGTCAAGTCGCGCTCGACACGTCTTATTCCGCGAATCGATAGCTTCACGTCGTAAATGTCACTCGAGTAACCGCACCCAAATTACGTTTTAGTCCAAGCAATGTAGATGGAAATGGGGATAGAACTTGTTAGTTAGGTTTTTAGTTCAGTTTTGATGTAGAAGTAGCTACAATAGATACATTTTAGTCACAGCTTGTTATTAATTTTACTACAAAGATGATGTCGTCTAAAAAAACTACGAAGATGTATCAATAAACTCTCTTACTTCTCTTTATGTATAATTTAACTTTTGCTTTCGAATCTCACAAATTCATCAATTAATTAGTAAAACAAGTAAATATGTAGGCAAATTCTAAATTAGTAGCAGTAATTAGTCATTTATATGAAGAAATTGGACCAAATGACATTATGACAATTATGATTTTAACCGAAAGACGTCAACTGCTCGACATAGTTAGGTCTACCCCAAGGTACAGGTATAGGTCACGACAGTTTCGTGCTACTCGTATCCAAGTAGCCCATGATTTGTTAATAAATCCATAACATTGAAACATTAGTTAGTAGATAAAACATTTATATTCCTATCACGCCAACATGATTGTAATTATGCTATATTTTCGATCTAAACAGCTAAATTCTTAGCGAATAATTTCGTCTGCTGTCAAGTGAGTTACGAGTGTTTGGACTTTCATCGGAATTTTTGTTATGTTTACATTGGAGTTTTACATCTTCATAGCACAAACATTTTGTACACTTTATTACACTTTTCCAACATTTGTAATTAAATATTTAAAACAAAGTAGTACGTTAGAATCTAGTCGGTATAATACTAGCAACCCGCCCTCGCTTCGCTTTGGTTCATGTGAATTTTATGTAACATTTCCAGAATTCAGCATTTATTATACATAAAAACGTTCCTCTTGAATCACTCTATATTTTGATGAGAACTGCAATGAAATCTAAGCGTAAGTAGATGCAGAGGGATACACGGCGGGAAGTGACTTTTCTCAAAAATGTCCGGAAATGTTGACATTCCTATCTACATATTGAGACGCGAAGTACATAGTTTACTGACAGTTCTCAAATTAAAAAAAAAAACATTGCGTGCTCGCTACACAAGCCCGCAATGTTGCATACAAATTCCATTACTATCTATCTTGTAACTTTTTAAAAAGTGAAAATGCCCGTAATAAAATGAGGACACAAGTTTTATACATCCAAATTTTACTCGAAACATAACTTTTTTATTTGTGCCTGGAATAGCTTATGTTTTTTTTTAAAACAAGAATTGCGTTTCTCCTTGTCATAAACAAAAAGGCGGTAAGGAGTGATGGTTTTTTCACATGAAGTTTCTGTTTGTATGCAATTCAAAAAATGAGTTCAAGCGATGAAGATTTGATTCCAACACAAATTGTTTCTTGCGATTTTTGAGAAAAGCACTATATTTGCCTCGGCAGGAACAGCAATTGCGGGCTTCGTATTTTTAAACGGACTCGCAAGCTCGTCCGTTTAATCCAATACTCGGCCCGCAATTGCCTACTTCCATGCCTAGGCAATAATGTACTATTGTTTAATAGGTACTTGTTTGTGCCCGGCGTCTATTCGGCGTGTGATTTCTTATCATACCAATCTTCACAGGATCAGGTAGTAACCGAAATGAATGATACTTATTCTTAAGCTTTTTACCTGGTGTATCTAAATAAGAAGTCTTTTTCAGCCTAAGGTTAACGTACTTAACTTTGTCTAGCTATTTCCAGCAGGGTAAAGACCCAGTTACACAAAAGTTCATTAGCACCAATAACTTATTAGGACACCTTTTGTCACTTTCTAATTCGACAAGATCGAAAGTGCCAGAACGCGACTTTGTCTTTGTCAATTATCTATTATATAAAATGCTAAGCTGATTGTTGATATATCAACGCACAGCCCAGACCGCTGGACCTAGAGACTTCAAATTTTGCACATAGATACCTTATATAGTGTAGAGATCCACTAAGAAAGGATTTTTGGAAATTCCACCCTTAAGGGGGTAAAATAGGGGAAAAACGATTGTATGAAAGTCCGTCAGTTTTGAAGTTAGACGCTTCAAATTTTGCGTTTAGGTTGGCGATTGAATTTCAACTTATACATGTCTCAGCGTTTATGATAATTTCAACCCCGAAGGGATGAAAAGGAGTAAAACGGATTGTTGATATATCAACGCACAGCCCAAACCTTAGGACCTAGAGACTTGACATTTTGCACATAGATACCTTATATAGTGTAAAGATCCACTAAGGAAGGATTTTTGGAAATTCCACCCCTAAGGGGATGAAAATTTGTATGAAAGTCCGTCAGTTTTAGTTTAAGTTAGACTATTCAAATTTTGTGTTTAGGTTGAAAATTGAAAATTAATTTATACGTGTTTCAGCGTTTCTGATAATTTCATCCCCGAAGGGATGGAAAGGGGTAAAGCTGACTGACGGATCGATCAACGCACAGCCTAAACCGCTGGACCTAGGGACTTGAAATTTGAAGGGAATATTCCTTGGGTACCCTAAGGAACACTAAGAAAGGATTTTTGGAAATTCATCCCCTAAAGGGTTCAAATAGGGGGTAGAAATTTGTATAGGAGATAAGTTATTTTTAAAATAAACAATTTGGAAATTGGTATTTAGGCTACTGATAATAAATAAAAAATACTTCTTTCAGCGATTTAGAAAAAACTACCCCTAAGGGGGGGAAAAGGGAGTTTTAGTTTGTTCCTCCTTCACGCTGCAATGGCGCTGGATGGATTTGGATGAAATTTAGAATAGAGATAGCTTATACCCTGGATTAACACATAGGAAAATTCTATTCCGGAAAATTTAAAGTTTCCCGAGGGAATAACGACAATATCTTTGTTTTTTTTGAAAAAGTCATCATGGGTGTCGTTTTTTTAGGTTACGTTGACGCAGATTTCGAAAATGATATCAAATTTGGGATTCAAAATGGCCGCCATGATGTTTATTGAAAAAGTCGTCATGGGTATCATTTTCTTACATTTTGTGGACGCAGATTATAAAAATGATGTCAAATTTAGAATTCAAGCTGGCGGCAATGATTTTTTTTTTAAAGTTGTCACCGGTAACATTTTCTTAGTTTTTGGGGACGCAAATAATTTTTAATATAGAATAAGATTAGTAATTATTTGACAAAATTACGCAATTGAATAATTTATTTCTCCTATGGCTTATGCCATCCAGTGTGACAACATGAGACAGGCTTTGTACCTACATTCAGTTTTTTTAGTCTATATCAAAAGGAGCGGTGTCAGATTGAAGTTGTCAGCGTTGACATATCCAGATTTTAACGTTTTTTTCCGCTATTTTCAATACTATTCACGGCGTATTAATTCTACGGTTGTTATTTAATATTAGGGCGGTTATTATGATCACTTGAAAATAATTACTGACAGGCATTTAATTTTTCGGCGAATTGGTCGGTTATTTAATTGTAAAATGTCATTTCAAACAATACTCAAGGGGTAAAAAAACTATACATCGATAGGTATACATAATATTGCTGTACAAAGAAAATCCATACTAACATTATAAACGTGAAAGTAATTATGTCTGTCGTCTGTCTGTTTGTTATGCATTCAAGGATAAACCGCGGAACTGAATTAGATTAAATTTATATCTCAAAAATCACCCCTAAGGGGGTGAGATTTGGGATGGTAGTTTGTATGACAATTTGGTCATTTATGTCATTTTTTTTAGTTGGAAACGTGGTAATTGTTGTTTAAGCTACTGTTTAGTACTGTTTAACATAAAAAAAAACTTTCATTGATTTCCGTAAATAAATGGCGATAAATGGGGAGTAGAAATTTGTATGGGAGATATCGAAATGGCTACATTAGGAAATTGATATTTAGGCTACTGTTTATAAATAAAATATACTGCTTTCAGCGATTTAGAAAAAACTACCCCTAAGGGGGTAAAAGGGGGTTTTAGTTAGTTACTCCTTAACGCTGCAACGGCTAGATGGATTAGGATGAAATTTTAGAATGGGTGTAGCACCCTGGATTAACACAGAAAAATCCCATCCCGGAAAATTTCAAAGTTCCCGAGGGAATAACGACAATGTTTGGTGTTTTTTGAAAAAGTCATCATGGGTGTCATTTTCTTAGGTTGTGTTGACGCAGATTTCGAAAATGATATCAAATTTGGAATTCAAAATGGCCGTCATGATGTTTATTGAAAAAGTCGTTATTGGTATCATTTTCTTACATTTTGTGGACGCAGATTATGAAAATTATGTCAAATTTAGTATTCAAGGAGGCCATGATCTTTTTTAAAAAGTGGACATAATTGTCATTTTCTTAGATTTTGAGGACGCAGATTTCGAAAATGATGTGAAAGTATAGGTAGAAATTCAAAATGGCAATTCAATTATGTCTGTCGTCTGTCTGTTACGCTTTCACGGATTAACCGCAGAACCGAATTAGATTAATGGGTATTGGGTAAATTTATTTGAAGAATATAATTGTCTTTGTTTTTTCAGCGGCCACTGATGATGTTTGGGAGTTCCGCCATTTATAATGATAGATACCTACATTATAATTAGTATTAAGACTCATAATATAATATATGTAATATTGAACTATGATGGATATTTTAAGAGCAACCAAACTATCATGGGAGGGATGGTGCTTTGAGACGGCGAATTTAGACAGATGCTCATCTACCGGTGATAACTAGGGGCACACCAGCGGATAAAATAAATGCATTTCGGCATCTACGATATGAGTATATATATAAAAAATTAACCTCACTACAAATATGCCAGGAACTACGAGTACACCATGATACACAGTCGGGGCAATATATCCGGCAGCTCTACTAAAAATTGTCGAAGATCGTATGGCGAGAGATAGTAACGATTTGAATACATTAAACCGCGAATTCTGTAATATTGTACAAAACACAGATGATCTAAAAAATAACGTGTACCCCGATCTAAAAAACAATATAAAGAATAGATAATGTTTGTGCGAGAGGGCGATATTAGCACCGACAAACGAAATTGTCGGGCGGATAAATATAAAAATATGTCTCATGTAGAAGGCGATGTTGTGGAGTATCTCTTGGTAGACAATGTCATAGACGCAGAGCAAGTCACGTCCTACCCTTCGGAGGTATCGGGAGTGCCCTCCCGTAAGAGTTAATGGTTAAAGTTGGTGTCCCGGTAAATTTCGAGCTCAATATTACATGCGTTTGAAAGATCATTCTTGCCAGGGAGGACGTCAAACTATAGTTTTACTTATAACTATTAATTTACTTAACTGCGATAAACGAGTTCTACGCGGACGAAGTCGCGGGCAAAAGCTAGTTTATAAATAAAACCACAAAAGTGATAATAAAATTAATACGAAACTAATTTTGAATTTAGAAACGTCAACCTTGACAATCGTTCTTTCTAGCAACAGACCATAATGTGTTCACATTTCAAAATCGAACACAGTTTCAAATTACAAGTTAAGCTTGTAAAATACTGGCCATCACTAATTGAGACAGATAACGTCAACGACAAATCGGTCGATTGAACATTGCAAACGCTACCTTAAAGTAAACGTGTAGGGTATAAAATGATTTGGGGAATGGTTAAATAGGTGTCCCGAATTCGATAAAATCGTTCATATTCAAACCATTTATCTTAATTATCGAGGGAACAATGTAAAATCGGAATGGTCCGTCAATGTAGGTGCAAAAATTCCCATTGTTTGGGTACACGGCATTGCTTTTACAGATTGATAGATTGACGAGGCTAATGATGGTTGGTACAACGAATTCGATTTTCGTTCGGAAGTTACGTTACGAAGGGTCGAGACAATGTAAATAACATTGAGTATCTATCAGTAAAATAAATGTAGCTAAGTACTCATTCAGGTTTTTTTAGGTTGTATTTAGATAGTTTATTGAAAATGACAATAACAAAACTCATTTCTATTGTGCTCTTTTGGCGATTAATAGATCAATATGACATAATGAAGTTGTTTGTATGTATTGAGAATAGGGTAAACAAAGTTACAATCCCTTACAAGTGGAAGAATAAATTCGTACCTTTCTTAAGTAGGTATGCATTTGCCTAAATATTTTTAATTTAAGACGACGATAATGCTGGGGTCCTTGTGAAAAAGGGTACAAGTCGACTTAACTCGTAATAAAAAGGGTATATACATGAACGGAGTATACTAGACTTAAACCCTTTTTCACTTGATCTTAAAAAGACTTATACCCTTTTTCACTGGGACCCAAATTCTCTAAATAATATATTATTTATTCAAACGTTACACTTCCAAGGCACGAAAAACATAAATGGATACACAGCTTAACATCGGGGTCAATTAACATTTTAAAGTTCCCCCGCGGAAACTTACATCCCACAGTTTGGGAACATTTTGAATTATTAAATCTTCATTAGACAGTGTAGCTCAAACTTGGCGTCATAACTTGCCGTGCTAGTATTTTAATAAGCCAGGAATATTTACAATGCAATTTTGTTTCGCATCTTGTTTATTCAAGTCGAATGGGAGATTTATAGAAGGTATATTCATGCACTCTGGCAAGTAGTGTTGGTGTAGAATATATTCGCCTTAAAACAAAGTTATTGAGGCAAAGACATGTTTTAGCTATTTTCAAACAATCTGTTTTCTTTGTTTCGTTGTTTTTGTTGTGCTACAAATCGCAAGGCGAAATAAAGATGATAGAAAATTAAGCGTTAAGGGAATGGGAGTAAGAACAAGTTTAATTATGGAATATGAATTCGGTTTTTATTTTTCTTTATAGGTTATGTATGTATAAACGTCAAAAAAACACTTTGTATTTTTGCACTGATATGCCTTATAGATTAATTTTCCCAAAAAAAACTAGGGAATACTCACGGAGACAAAAACAACAACATTTATTTTAAGAAAAATTACCCATGGGCACTTAACGCACCAGTGCTCGACACTTTTAGCTGAAGGCACCAATGATCGACACTTAACTCTTAATTCAAAGATCATACGGTCATAAATTGAGTGGTACAAAACAAATGTATAACCCAGATAACCCTTATCTTCTGTAAAATAAGAGTCATTGTCGATCATTGGTCCTTGTCGGTAACTGGTTCCATTCAATATTTTGTTAATTTTCATTTCGCGTGATGTGATGTAAATCACTATTAGGGTGGTCCAAAATAGTATGAAGAAAAAAAACTATATCAAATCCTTCCTCCACAAGGCCTATTTTTGTTTGCTATAAATTAGTTACTTATGTGTCAAATTTAATCTTGTTATGGGATCGTTTACTGGTCGCCCAAAGCGTTTAGTTTATGCCAAAAAGATCTCATTCTCATACAAAACGACATTTAGTAAACTTAGCACAAACTAAAAACAGAAGTAGAATAGTGTTTGCCTACTGCTGCAACTCAGAATACAGTGTCATGATCTGTCCAAAGACATTCTCATTCGATATCTTTATTAGATGTGTGAAGCTCTATACATTTTTATATGAAACAATTTTAACATTATGGGCGACCTGTAAAGTTTATTCAATTGCTATAAAACATGGTATAGCGTATTTTCGTGTATTGTGAAATAAAAAGAAACTTGTGGAGAAACAATATTACACACTTTTGTTTTTTGGACCACCCTAATCACTATTGCTACTGTATTACTTTCGGTGAGAACCTGTAATTGGCTTTTCGTATTTATACAACGTGTCCCAAAACTCAACGATAAGCCGGCACCAGAGGATGGAGCTGCTTATGATTAGTCGAGAAAAAATAAAAAAGATAAAAAAGATAAAAGAAATTTATTTAGTAAGTAGGCCGCTCGGGCACTTTTACACGTCAAGATACTACCAATACCAATACCAATAAGGAAAAGATATATTTTTTTCCTTATTTTTTCTCGACTAATCATAAGCAGCTCCATCCTCTGGTGCCGGCTTATCGTTGAGTTTTGGGACACGTGGTATACGTTTCTAAAGTATTTGTGTTAGCTGATGGTTTTCCATAAATAAATAAATGAATAACAGCTGATCTTGAGTGAGACAGACGCCTGCCATAAAACAAGTCATCGATAATGGTTTTATGTATATATGTATACCTACTCTAATGTACAATCAACTAATTTAATTCCTAGGCCACTTAGGACCTTGTCAACGTGACGTTGTTAACCAAATCATAGGAAGTCTCTTACGTTTGGTTGTCAACGTCTAGAAATCAAATTGGTTGATTGTACAAGAAAAAAAAAACAAAACACAGGCAATATAACAAAAAAAAGTACAAAGGCGAACTTATCCCTTTTATCTAGCATGTCTTGACCAGGGCAACTCGCTCAAATTCTATTTATTAAAGCCTTCAATTTAACTGACCCACCTAAACCTTTTATTTATTTATTTTTGTCATAAATCGATACGTCAAACTTTACGCCATTATCGCCGTCGGCGGTTCCCCACCGTAAATACACAATTCCCACAAATACCCAATAAACTTAATTGTACAAATACTGAAACTTCGCATAATAGTGTTATCGGTCCACCGAGAGCCTCGAGCGAAAAACAAAGGGGAAGTTCGGGTAACTTGGCCCACCGAGGGGAACGTTGGGTAGAGAGGAAGTGGGGATAATTGTGCGGTACAAAAGTGCAATACAAATATTTAATTTTTTAATAATTTTATAAAGGGTGAGGTAATAATTGTTAACCTTACGAGGGTTGAAACATTTTTAATTGAATTTGCTTAAGGAAACTCAGCCACTCCAAAGTGAATTATTTATTACTGGGTTTTGCTTAAGACTCCGATGTCGTAAAAGTAGATAATCACTGTTCCCTAGGAAACTGTACCTAGGGTGACGGTACCAATGTTGGACACTTTTAGCTGACAGGCACCAGTAATGGACACTTCACTCTTAATTCAAATTTCATACGGTCTCAAATTGATTGTTTCAAACTCGTTGCAAAACAAATGAATAACCCTTATCTTATGTAAAATAAGAATCAAGTGTTCATTATTGGTGCCTTGTCCATTACTGGTTTCACCACCCTACCTATTAAAACTTAATTCATTCTTAATATAAGTATAGATTAAGGCCAAAAACATAACTACTGTTCGTTAGCGACTCGCATAGAATTTATCGCTCCATCGTCTCCATATTCGTAGAATTTATCGCTTATTCTTCAGATCAATAAAACGGATCAGGAGCCGATGTTACCGTATCGTTTTTAACTCGGCCGCCATTAACGTCAAATAAGTAAGAGTTATCGTAACAATACGATAACATGTCAAAAGCAATGTAGTGTTACTGAATAGAATTATGGCCCTTGCAGTAAAACACTCTCAGACTTTTTACCACGCACGATGATTTTTTGATTACGTTACGAGCAATGAGGAGCTCTGTTCAGGGTTCCGTACCCAAAGTGTAAAAACAGGACCCTATTACTAAGACTCTACTGTCCGTCTGTCTGTCTGTCTGTCACCAGGATGTATCTCATAAACAGTGATAGTTAGATAGTTGGAATTACTAAAAACAATATAAATATTTAAGGGGGGCTCCCATACAACAAACCCGATTTAATTTGCCGTTTTATGCTCGATACTAATAACGGCAACAGGTAGACGCTTCAATTATTCACAGAATATTAAATATTCTGTGAATAATTTAGTTGTATTCACTTTAAAGATAAATAATTAAAATAAAATAAATATTTAAGGGGGGCTCCCATATGCACATGATTTTTTATAGATAATGTTACGGAACCCTTCGTGCGCAAGTCCGGCTCGCACTTGGCCGGTTTTTTTCTTAAGGGGCGGCAATTATATCTGCAATTCCTCTACTGGGATACTACTTAACTACTTCCTTATGCGTGTCACTTTTCAACTCGACGCGGCTAATAGTAACCGACTAGTTTTCAGGACCTAACGTTTCTGTTTTCTGTCGACTAGGAATTTATGCAGTTGACGTACCTAAGCGTTCAACGCGATCTTTCTTCAGTTTACGTCAATCCTTTATATTTTGTCCATTTTCGACAATCGCTAATTTAACGTTATGCAGAGTTGTTTTTTTATTAAAGCAGATGATCACATGTGTACCTTGTCATATTCACTTTGTTCGCTATTTTGTATACCATTTTAAATTTCATCTTTACACGCAAGATGCAAAAGTACCTAATTGTCAAAATTAAAAAAAAACATTTTTGGTTTTTCGCGTTTAGCGCTTTTTAAAAATTAGACTACCCGTGTTTTTCGGTTTTTATTTATTTAACTTAAATTCGTCGTTAATAATTTATTAAAGACATAGTCATTAAAAAGACTATACAAAGTTAGGAATACTGACGTCGTGATCTTAGCATGATATAAAATAAAAAAAGTAACTTTAAACACAAACAGAACTGACTGTCATGTCATGTCACTTGTCAACCATAACAACTGTAACAACATAAATTCGTCGACTTTGGGCAGATTACGGCTATCCGCTTTTACAAATCCGTTAGTCACTTTCATTTTAAATAGCGTATATCAAAACAACAGTAAGTATTACGAGAATCCAAAGCGTGTCGTTAGAATCAAGTAATCCGTCAGACAGATGAAAAATTGACATGACAGTTGTATATTTTTTTCAATTCCAATGGTAATAAATGGACTATGGGCACTATAAGTGCATTCCTAATATTCACAATCCAATTTTTTTTACTGTTTTTCCTAACTACAAAAAAACTACTACATATATACATACATAATTTCACGCCTTCGTTCCCAGAGTGGGGTAGGCAGAGCTACAGAATTACAAACATCTCTAAAAACTTGTTGATAATTCTATAACCACAATTTGCACAATTAGGCTAAGATGTTTACCAGCGTATTTAGTGACAGGTTGCAAGCCCATCGCCTAACAGTACTACAAGCCTTTATTCCGAGTGGCACTATTCTAACTCGGCAACTACTAGATATAAAAAAAAAAAATTTGACTGTAATCAGCAGTGTAAAATCTACAAACGGTATTTTTAACCGACTTCAAAAAAAGGAGGAGGTTCTCAATTCGTCGGGATATTTTTTTTTTTTATTTTTTTTTATATGTATGTTCCCCGATTACTCGGAGACCACTGGACCGATTTGAAACATTTTTTCGTTGTTCGTATGGTTATACTTTCTAGTTGGTCCCATTGTCACCACATCGGGATCTGATGATGGGATCATGGAGAAATCAAGAGAACTCCTCAAATATTATAGGCACACCTATAGCGATTTTGGTATTTTTCACTGTAACTCGTGCATTTGCTTTTGAAAAGTACTATATGGTGAAGTGGAACTGATAATGAAGACCACAGATGGCCACCGGAACTCCTTAACGGTACCTATTTCTAGGGTGGCGATAAGATATTTCGATTAAGATAGTTGAGCGACTATGACGAGGCACATTTAGGTTTAAATATGACTATGACATTCCCGCGGCGTTGTCTGCGGCGAGCTTGAAATGTTCTATAGTTTCTCATTAATATTTAGAAGTGGAGCTACGTAACAGCATAAATAGGATCACTAAAAAGTATAAAATAAAATAAATGTTAAAAAAAACAAAAACCCGCCTTCAAAAAGCAAAAAATAACTTCTTCTTCTTCTTTGTTTTTTTTAAACATTTTATTATACTACCTTAGAACATATGAATTGTTGTCAATTACCTATAGCGTTGACTGTACTTCAAATTAGTTGTACCCCAGCGTATAATTTGTTCCACTCCTTATTTTCTTTATTTTTCCCGAACTTTACACCCAATCCGTTCTAAAGCCAAGTCACGCGCTCGCTCCAAAGTTCTAACGTTTAAATTGAATGGCACGCCGTAACGCATTCAGGGGTGATTACAGGTTATTGCTTTCAGAATAGGCCCCCAGATTTCATTGAAAAGTTACGCCTTCTAGAAAATTCACAATCGCGAAGCCGGGACTTTGTTGAGATTTCGGTTTGTGTTGTGCTTTTGTTTTTACAAGGTTTAATGAACTTGTAGTGAGACTTCAAAACACGCACAGGAGGGTTATACGACATATCTATGCAGTTCATTTTAAAGCAAGCAGCTCTGTCCTTTAAGCTATAGAAGTTATATAGCTCTGTCCCTTTCTCTTAGCGTAAACTGATCTGCATAGCTTTGTCATAATACCCCCCCTGGACTATCAATTTTTTAATAGCTATCAGCTGTCTAGTGCTGTTACACTCATACTCGCATATTTGTTACACATGTTTCATCGAAACACGAAGAAAGCCAACAGATATTAAGAAATAGTTGTACCGGGGGGGTACCCTTCATTTGGCATAACTTTTTTTGGCATAATCATCATTTGGCATACTCATCATTTGGCATAATCATCATTTGGCATAATTATCTTTCAGCATAGTCTTTTATTCTGTAACCGTATACTTTTCAGGGTTATTTAAAATATCATTGCATAGAACCCATTAGGTTAGGTTAGGTTTATTTTATAACAATTCTGAAAAGTATACGGATTCAGAAAAAAAAACCTATGCTAAAAGATGATTATGCCAAATGATGATTATGCCAAAAAAAGTTATGCCAGATCAATGTAAACCGTACCGGGGACATGCTATTTTATATTTTTTAATGCCTTTAAAACAAACCCGCAATCGCAATCGTTTTCAATTTGAAAATCGAAGGCTTGTCTGCATACAAAATGAAAACAATTGTTCCGCTTTGAAGTCAATTGCGATTGCGAGTGCGTTAGGCAATAGGCCAGCTGGGCCTTTATTCTATACTTAAGGGAGCCCGCGACTTCGTACGCGTAGAATTCGTTTCCCGCTACTCCAATATTTCCAAAACTCCTTTCCGTGCACTTCCAAGATATCCAAGGAATATTTCCTTTAAAATTCAAGTCCCTAGGATAAGCGGTTTACTGTACATTGATCGATCAGCCAGTCTGTTTCTTTTTTTATATTATGTAGAAGATTGTCTACACCACTGTTGTTATTGTAGAGGTATGTACGGTCACGAGCGTTAATTTGGAACCCATTTCAAGAAAAATATGCTTGAAGTCGTCAATGTCATTAGAGATGTCAAGTCATTTGTAACTTTTAGGAAACTCAACCTTATTGTTGTAGAATGTCAGATTGACTTCGGACCTAAGGTGGGTACCAAATTTAATCTCGTGACTGTACCTATTATTAAAATGATGTCAGCTCTTATTGACTTGTCAATAAAGGTAGCCGAGTCGCGAACGTTGCAATAGGGGTAAAACGTAATAAATAGTTCGAAATCTTTGTGTGAAAAAAGTTAACGCACTGACAGAGATTTTTCAAAGTAATTATGCTAACGTCGTCTATGTAGATGTCCCAGATTTTTTAAATATATCTCAGTTATTTGAGGATTCCCGCTAAATAAAATCTTTGTAGAATTAAAAAGGATATCCGATGATATGGTGGTTATTGTTATTGGTTTTTAGGCTAGTGGTCATACATTTCTACCCATTCCCCTTTATTCTCAAGTTTAAAAATGGCCATTGTTTTCAGGCAAAACCTTCTGCGTGCACAAAAAGTCTGCACTTTCGCATTATAAAACATAGTTTTGAACAGCTCTGCTGAAAGGGTACGGGATTAAAAATAACCCGACATCCCGTTACGTCAGCAGCTTTACTGAGGTATTGGCAAAATATTGGAAAAGGGGATCACCCTCCGGGGGTGGTCTCATCCCGTGTTATTTATTGGTGTATGTTAAGTGCCCGGGTTTTGGGAATGAAGTGGTTTTCAGGTGCCATTTGTTTTTCAGTTAGGTTTTTGTTTTTTTTACGTAGGCGTAGGTAAGGTTTTCAACTGATTAAGAAAAGGCTGATAAAATAATGGGTAATTTTTTTAAATTTATGTGTGGGTGAAACGATGTTTTTTTTTTAATCGACTCATTCATATAGTTAAAGGCCCGCTTGCATGTAAATGTTAACCCTAGGTTAATAGGTTAATTTGTCTTACATGATTCTGACACTCTTTAAAAATTTTACCTGCGGTTAACCTAGGGTTAAATTTAAATCTAAATCCATAAAAATATTATTGGTTACCTCAACTTTCGATATTGCAACTAATTGTGGTCACGAGAAGACATAGTTCGTTCATGTTTTGTTTGTTTATGAAAATTGGCTAGACCTATCAAAAATCATTGGGCCGTTTTTTTATTTTTCCTTCATTTTCATTTTACATGTTTTTTGTCAACCTGTCAAGACAAGTTATTCCAATAATCCAACATCTAAGAAAAATTGTCTTCAGTCAACTTTAACTAACCAATTCTACGTCAGTTCCATTCATCACATCAACGAAATTCCACAGCCAATTTAGTGTTCGTAAAAGTTCAACTCGTCTAGTAAATCTATATGACGCAAGACCCCTGTCAAGCCGGCCGTTGAACCCATCTATTTCAGTACGGCAGTGATAATTCTGAATCTCATACGTAATGAATAGAGCGTATGAATGATTAATTGCCTCATTTTTTACTATAAGCTTGTTAGTGAAATTGGGAGATAATAAAGTAGACATATTTTTTTGATTAAAAAAAATATCTAAATTTATGAATTTTGATATAGGAAGAGAATATTTACGAAATCTTTTAATTAATAAAAAGCCGGCTTTTTTGATACATTCGTCGATATAATTATGGTAAAAACATAAAAACACAGAAACGATTGAAAAAAGTGTTTTAAGAATTATATATACCTAGTGACACTCGCGTCATCAAGACGAATCTAATGACGTATAATTTATCAAAATCGGTTGACCCGTTGAGTAGTTACGAGGGTAGGTACATATTTAGGAACATACATACATACCGGTCAAACACAGCAGTCGGGTAAAAAGAAACAAACGTAAGGTAACGGTTTTAACCAAAAATAGTAGATTATTTTCTAAATTGAAACAAAGACAAAAAAAAAAAAATGGCACCGGGCCTTTATTCTAATTTGTATTAGCCATCTTGCTTTGATATCTTAATAATATTGTTGACGTTATGACAGCTCTCTTTCACTTCACAAGGGCGTTATTTTGCTTTGTCTTTACGCGTATTGTTTTTAATTCGGCCGCCATTACTGTTCTGACGCTTACACATGTTTTCTATGTATTTAAATATTTATATCATTGTCTGGTACATTCAAGGGCTATATTTATTTATTTAATAGGATCACCAACAGCAGATACAACTTTTTTAAAGCTAGTTAAAATATAACAAATTAGTCTATATAACAATTATACCACTAATTACAGGTTAACACAGCATGCGTTGGTATCAAGTAACTACCAGTACAGTAGTACCTATTGTACTGTTAGATTTAAATTCAAAATTAAACTTTTATCCACAATTACAACAATTTGAATAAATATAAAGAAAAAACGATGGATTTAATGTGTTTAAAGGTCTAGAAGGTGCATCAACAGTTATCTACAAGTTTTCGCTTAACGCATTCACTGCCAGTACTGTTTTTTGAACTTTCGCCAGGTGCCACATCTTTTGTTTTATACGGAGCTTGCCTACTGTAAGAACGCACATATGCGTTGAGGGCACTGGGTAGAACTCACGGTGACGCATATATGCGTCGGTGGCAGTGAATGCGTTAAAAGTATAGAAGCTTTCATGGTAAATGTCTAGATTTTAATTGTTATGCCACTATGGAACCCTGTCGCATAACGTTAATCATTCATTTAAGCGTAATTTCTGTCATGTGGTTTGACGCTGTCATTATGACTGGGTTCCATAGTGGCATAACAATTAAAGTCCTTGAATGTACCCATAGTACAAACCTAAAGCTTAGTTTGTGACTAGATAAATTTCCGTGAGATTGTCCCGTGTGCAAAAAAAACCGGCCAAGTGCGTGTCGGATTCGAGCACGAAAGATTCCGTACCATTATCGAGCAAAAAATGGCAAAAAAATCACGTTTGTTGTATGGGAGCCCCGCTTAAATATTTACTTTATTCTGTTTTTAGTATTTGATGTTATAGCGGCAACAAAAATACATCATCTTTGAGAATTTCAACTGTCTAGCTATCACGGTTCATGAGATACAGCCTGGTGACAGACAGACAGACGGACAGTGAAGTCTTAGTAGTAGGGTCCCGTTATTACGCTTTGGGTACCACATTCTAAAAAAGTAAATTAGAGCTATCATAACGTTGATAATAACAATGTCAAGAGCAATTAGGTTTAGCTCGAGTAGAATAGAGCCCCAGTTGTGATAGCGTCGATATTGCGACTATCGATATCGATGTCGAAGTCGGTTAAACCATCATAGAATAAATAAAATGCCCTGGTACAATTTTTATTTTGGTAGAATAAAAAGAGAATCGTACAGGTTTTTGTATAAGATTGGATGTTCAACATTAAAGTTCAAAATTGAATAAACTTTGTACGCTATAGCTTGACACTAGTTCTCGTTAATTAACCAATTCTGTAGCGACGTTTAACGATAAATTGGACAATTACAAAGCAATTGACGACTTAAAGTATTTAAAAGTCGGACTTCAATACCATAAATTTTATATTGGTGTCATTGGTTCCACTACAATTTACACTATTTCCGGTTTGAAAATTGTTATATTACTTTTAGATTCATTTTATTTGGATTGTAAACAATTTCTTGAAAAAAAACACGCCTTAATCAATTTTGTTTACTCCATACTTTGCTCGGTTCTTAAAAAAACATTGAATTAATGCTAACTACCTGAACCAGCGAACTTAGAATGTTTTTCTCGAATTTTTTGCCGGGGTTTTAATATTGATTCTGCTATTTGTGGCAGAGACAAATACAACAAATCAATGATTATAACAATCGGTCCAGCCATTCTTGAGTTATAAATGATGTATCTAACCTGACTTTGTTATATATATATATACACAAGATTTTAATTTAAACAGCAATATCAAAAGCCTAAAAACCCACGTTGACGCAAACATATATCTTTTATTATGCACACAAGTTGTCCGTTTCTATATGTATATTATTGTAACTTTGAAATTAAGAAGTGTTTGGTGGTGGTGATATAGGGTGGGTACCCTATATCACCACACAAAAGACAACCACCACCACCACCACCAAAAGACAACTTGTTAAAATATGAAAATGATAATGTTTCTATTTGATTTAATAACTATTTTCAATCTTGTCTCTTGTTTCAGGTACAGTGTTGTGACAATGAACGTTGGATAGTGTTGTGCAAGTGTTGATATCGATGATGGCCCGGTTGCTACTAGCGCTAGTGCTGCCCGCGCTAGCGGCGGCACTGCAGGCCAGCGACGCGGACACTTGTAACCCGGACAAGATGACGGTTTACCGGATGGTGTTGCACACGTACTGGACGAGGGAGAAGTTTCCGAAACATTACCCAGACTGGAGGCCGCCGGCGCAGTGGTCACGTGTGTACGGTAAGATTAAAGAATAATCAACTTTTATTCCCCCGATTTTTTATTGCCTCGTGTGGTTGCCGAGTTAGAATAGTGCCACTCCATGTCTTCCCGTGGATGTCGTAAGAGACGACTAAGGGAATAAAGGCTTGTAGTACTGTTAGGCGATGGGCTTTCAACCTGTCACTAATACGCTGGTAAACATCTTAGCCTAATTTGTGCAAATTGTGGTTATAGCATTATCAACAAGTTTTTAGAGATGTTTGTAATTCTGTAGCTCTGCCTACCCCGCTCTGAAAACGAAGGCGTGAGATTATGTTATGTTATGCAACTTTTTTTTCTGACAGGCACATGTCTATACTGGAAAATCTAATTAAAGACCAAAATCTGACAGTTCCCATCTTGATTATTTCGTTATTTTAACATTATTTCATAAAAATATGAATGAGAACTCGTGTAACCAGTAATACTAGGGTAAGTTTCATTGATAAAAATACCTACACTTAAACCAAAATGCAGTAATCACAGCGAATGTGCGCCCGTTGAGGTTAGGATTTTGGTCTTAAATTAGATTTTCGAGTATAAGTTTACAAGCGTTTCGTAAAGCGCTGTAAAGTAGAAAATATTCTTATAAGACAAGTTCTGTTTGAGCGAAAAATCTATCCTTTTGTAATATTTATAAATCGTAAGCGAAGTTTCGATGCAGTTCATTCAGTGCATTAGCTCTGGAAGGTGAATACATAGACAGAAACTTCTATTATTTAGATAATAATTTAAACCAGCGGAAGACATTTTAATATGTGAATATGCAAGTGTAAGACAGTCTTCTAAATTTTTTATTATTCTTAAACGCTGTCACGGTGAATTAATGACCCAATCCCGTAATTATTCAAAGCAGAAATATATAAAACAAACAAGAAAATCTCCTTAAAGTAAACCACTTAACAAATGAAGTGAAAACAAACAACCTCTTAGACCGATCAAATTATGAGGCGTTCAAAATGCGTATTTTATGAAGGTAAAAAAAATATTATAATTGCAAATTACCTATTCATTCGAAGATTCGGGATACTTCGGAAGTTTTGAGTTGATGCATAAATCTTCTCAATTGTGTGAAGTCGCTTGAAATAACTAACAATGAATAAAATTTATTGCTTCAAATTTACATTCTTAAAAGCGGTCAAAGTTGCTTTTCAAACTTCTTGAAATCTAATTCACTTTTTTCATTAAAGACATTTTAGGTGCCATTTAAACTTATGTCTACCATATTATTGTTTAATTAACTGGCGTAGAAGAAATATGATTTTGTGATCAACCAAATACTAAATTTATTTTATTATTCTGGGCTTCAACCGACCTTTCCACAGATTTATCATTGACGAATCTAACATAGCTCAGTTTGAAAACGTTCAAATAAATATTGCATCTGCTTGATATTCCCAGCAGCATAATTCTGGGAGCTCGTGAATAAACAATAGAAGATGATTCAATAGCCGCCGTGATTCATTCCGCAGACGCGTCTCGACGAACTGCTTACGAAATGCGTTGAAAATTTATTTTAAATAAATATACTCGCATAAATGATGACATCTGAGAGGCTTTTTGTTTTGAGTACGTTAGTACTTTTATATATATTTTTTTATTCTCGACTTAAAATTCTTCAACAGGTAGATAAAAGCTTTTTGGCTTAATCAAATTAAAGGCTAACTTATGCATCGTCAAATGAAAATATCTATAAGTTCAACTTAGCCCTCCATTTTTTATTTACGAAATTTATAATAAATAAATTTGGTTTTTCAAATTCAGCTTCTACTGTTCTTTCAAGTTTTAATAAAATATCTATCAACCTTTATCTAACAGATTTACACTTTGTTATGATTTCATATCTCTAGTACGAGTAATCCTAAAATATACAGCAAAATATCTAGGCCACAACTCTTGCGAGTTGTGAAAACACTCTCAATATATTTTCGTACATCTAAAAGTACTTCTTGTTTCATAATAAAAACTCAAGCCACGCTCCACAACTACGAAAAACAATCGTAAAACTTTAGCGGAGTAGTTCTGTATATTCTTAATCCTTTTGATCCATCATTGTTGTTAAAAATAACCAACTCGCATACCTAAACCAAACCAGATAACCAAATGCAGTAAAAATAACCGCAAAATATCCCATTATATCGTTTCAGATTAACCAAGACAAATACAATTCATTCATAAATAACTTCAAAGCTGGAAAAATCTCAGAATAGACGATTAATTTCCACATACTGTTTAAGTCGTTCGGTTTGGCGGCGAGCCAGCGGCAGGCGTTAAAATAGCCTCACTTATCGATAGCGGCAGGAAATACGACGCTGTCACAACACTATTATATGACGGGAAGTGTTCTGAAGAGATGCACGTGGGGACGAAATTGTCGATATGCCGGCTTTAGCGGAACGGCCCTATTAGGTTACCAAAGACAATTCTCTACTTTGATGTTTGTGAAATGATTTTATTTTGGATTAAAATTTCCTTAGTAAGTTTTTTTTTTTAAGATACGAGATTAAGGTATGGGTTCTTTACGGAAACTTTAATACATTTCTGGACGTACCTAATGTAAAATGAGTTTTAATTTTGAAGATTGTAGAAAAAGAACTAACATTTAGGTATGTTGAATAGTTGGTCGATGTGTTTGTCAATCAATTTGTATGATAATATTATTTACGCTTCGTGTCCAAAATACTCGTAGGTACAGGGTATAGGGTCGCAGGTTATATTTTACCTATTTATATGAAATGTACTCAACTCAGCCACGCGATAAGTAGAGATATCCATATAAATAAGAAAGAAACTCTCTCTGTTTGTCTGTTAGGCTTTCACGGCTTAACTGATTTCGATGAAATTTGGTATGAAGATAGCTAAAACCCCGAGAAAGGACATTAGGGTACTTTTTACCGCGAGTAAAAATTTAAATCCTTATTTGCTAAATTATCTTAAACTTAAGTTTTAAGTGTTCTACCATAATTAGCTTTAGGCTTTAGGTAAGCTATAAGTGAAAATGTATCATTTTGCAGAAATTAAATTACTTTCTTTCTTTCTTTCTTTCTTCTAGTAGAAATAATCGGCTTTTACCCGAATAAAGTCAACAGTTTGTTATTTATCTTACTAATATCATAAATGAGTAAGTTTGGATGTTTGGATGTTTTTTACTCAATCACGCCAGAATGGCTGGACAGATCTGAATGAATTTTAGCACAGAGATAGATTATAGTCTGGAATAGGACATAGGCTAGGAGGGAATAACGATAATCGCAATCTACGAGGACGAAGTCGCTAGCAGAAGCTAGTATATTATAAATTAATGTACGAAGCATAATCGACAAATCATCAAAAAGAATACCCCATCACTAGCTTGTGAAATTCGAAACGCAAATAACATTACCAAATATCTAAAGCTTGCAAAAGCCGTGGCTAATGAAACTTAATGTAAAAGGTTAAATTACTAAAGATCTTTTAGCCGAAAATCCCATAAAATCGAATGAAACCTTTGATGTTGAGAAATCTGTTTATCTCTGAGATTTTCACCTCCCTTTGAAGGCGAAATATTATTTTATTAAATAACTACGCTGCGAATTTCGTAGTAGCACTGCGGTAACTTCGTTGCTAATTAGTAGATTAATTTCAGCAAAAAGCACGACCGTACAAGATTCTCCCGATAATGATGCTCAAAATAACTTTTTAATTTTAGGTAATAAGGTTCAGGATTGCGGATAAAAAAGATAACCTAGTTACCAACTTTTGACCTCGCGATTCTCAAGTAGGCAGAAATAAAACCTTATAATTAGAACGTTGTGGTATTTTTTAGGTTATTGGCGTAGTGACAAATCGTGTTATTGTTTACTGTTTCTGCGAAACTTGTTGTGGGATATTTCGGGAAACTTCATTTAGGCCAATTTGTTAGGGAGTTTAATGACGGTTTGTTGCATTTCTATTTTTGATATTTACAAATTAGTATTTATTTTCTCTGACCTTCACTTGTTTTCTTCTTTTTTCTAAAAACTTATTATTTTCAAAAGATTACTTGTTATACTAAATCTGTCAAAGCCAAAGACAATGTGTGTGTGTTTGTATTTTTTTTTTCTTGCACAATAAAGAGCATACATGCATACAATATTTGGAATACTATTTGGAACTGCAACCCATTTTACGAGTAGCCCAGTGGTGCCGTTTAGAATCGAATAGTAATAATAGCAAAAAAGTTTGGAAGATTGAAATAAAATACAATCCATAACAAAGACTAATGTAATATACAAGGGCATAATATTTTTGGAAATACCTAGTACCTATTAGTACCAAACACCACATATCATTTAAGAAAAAAACATCGAGCATTGTTCATGAGTTTCATGTCAATTTTAATTAAGACAGGCGTCCAAGCATTACGAAACTACATAAAGCTCTTGAAACAAAAGGTCGCATCTCCCTTCAGCATATAAAGCAAACTCAACCTTCCCTGATTACTAAAGAAGTCGGATATACAGTAACAGTTTTATAACATACCTTTTTTTTTGCTAAATTTCCTACACGATACACAGTAGATATATCGGCAGTAGCAGCAGTAGAGATATATCAGCAGTAACGGCAGTAATTAGGTCGGGCTACCTTAAACTAATGTTCTTGTTTTTCTCTGCTTACCCTAATTTACTTTTTCCTAGGAAAAACTTATCTATTTTGGGACGTAATTTACTAGTTAATCTAAAAAGGGATACCTATTTTTTAGATTACGTTGAGATATTTCCGGCGCGTTTAAATTGCTAACTTCACGACATGACGATACAGTGGAAATAATTTTAGATAAAGAGGAAATTACATAGATAATATATTTTTAGGGATTTTTACATCAAAAGGAAAAAATGGAACCCTTATTAGGATCACTCGCGTGTCTGTTTGTTCGTCCATCTTTCATAGCCAATTTATTCCGAAACTAAATCGATTGAGTTCAACGGAGAATGCCCAAATAATGCCTGGAATGTACAAAGATGTCCAATATTTCAAAAAAAATGTGGTAATTGAATATAACTAAACAGATTAAATAGAAGTCTGCTGAACTCCGGAGAAACAAACACTAATTAATTAGTATATTACTGGAACATCCGTTGTCTGCTCGGTTTTATCATTCGTTACGTCGAGTTGCCACTTTATATTATCAAAACAAATAATGAAGATTTTCTGCTGTCACTCACGTAAAAAGTATTATTTATGCATGACAATTGTCATTAGTTTGTCTTAGCGAACAAAATAGGGCTGTTTTGACATATTGACCTTTCTGTTGCGAATTATTTCCCCATCATGATCATCTATTGTAGGTTTTTATGTCAACATTACCTCTTTCATTGTAAAGAAAAATCTTAATAATAGCAAAATCGCAAGTTTTAAATCATTTTTGAAGGAGTTTTCCAAACCTCAATTTTTTTAGCGTATTGTATGATTCGGTCTTGTACATAACAGGCATTTCCTTGTATGGCCATTATTTCCATATGGTGGGCATTCTCCTTTGGTGCACATTATATTAGTTGGTGGCCCAAAGGCAGAGGTATAAGGTAAATAAGTAAATGAATTTAAAACATGGGACCACCTAAATAAGAAAATTAAAAAAAAAATGCGAACTATTATTACAAATATTTATACAAATATTGCTTGTTTAATATTTATAGAAATATTTTCTCCATTATCTATTACAAATAACTTGGTGAATTACATATATTTTATTTCTGACAATTTATGAAAACATAATATTTATTTAAGTACCTTATTTTCAAATAGCTTTTATGGCGGTTATTTTCTAGGAAGAAATACAGAATAATAGTACGAGTAGTAGCTTTTCCAAACCGCTGAGTAATTATGACTTGTATTTATTTTATAAATACCCAATAATATACTTCCCTGGAAAACGGGCGCGCACGAGCAATATACCCAGATTAAATAAGGGCTTGCCTTGTTATCAGAACTGTGTAACCTACTTTTATTGCCACTCTATGCTTTAACTGTTAAATGACTTGAACATTTATGATGGCAAATAAAATGACCTCAAGGCATTTTTTATCTGAATTTTGAATTACGTCAGGTGTCTTTTGCTCTCTTTCTCCTCTTCATTCCAAAGAAAAAAGATGTATCTAGCTTCAATCCAAAGTTTACTTTGCATTCTCTATAGTAGAGGTATATACGTTTCTTGTTCTATACTAATAATTTCACAGGTTTTCTTAACCCCAAACCAGAACACAACAGTGTGAATACTGCTGCTTGGCAGCAGATTACCAGGCAAGATGGTGTTAGCGATCTGGACGGATCTACGGAGCTTTTTCGTCGTATCTCGAACTTTCTGATGTATTTATTGATGCAGCTATTTAAAATCCGACTTAAACTCTTAATGCCCAATGAATCTGCAATGCACCTGTCACAGAACAGAAATACATTATTTAATCAACTCCATAATTAAGTTACAAACAGCGCATGTTTCACGTCAGTTTAAAGACGCTTAGGTCTTTTTAGAGCTGTCAAAGTGGTTGTAGCGCGTTGCCAATTGGCAGTGGGACGGGTTCACTAGCCGTTGATTCACGTTATGTAAACAGTATTAATATCGTTCTAACTAGGATATCCCTCGGGGACATGACTAATTTGACAGATCCCCATTCAGCTACATGTCAATGCGGGAGGGTTCCCATTCGCATGTAGCCTGTGTCAATTGAAATTTCCAAAGATGAAAGCAAATTATACTGTTGGACACATAACCTCAAATATAGGTACATCGAGTGTATTTTTACTTAAAATACCGTATAACCAATAGTTATTTAATCTTAAACTTACTGTGAAAGTAAAGACCAAGTATATAAATATTTGCCAAGACCTCACTTGATCTTTGAAAGCACGTGATTACTAATGTGCCAAAGGAAACTTTCCAAAATTGTGGAGCATTTCATGTAGGAAAATTTCGGAAACTTCTCACAATTTTGTATGGGGATTGAAACTTTCCGTTTCTTAAATTTCCATTACCTATATTTCTAGTGAAAGTTTCCAGAAATTTCTTCGAAGTTTTCCAGCTTTTTGGAATCTTTCCGCAACTTGCACATCAGTACACGTGGTCATTGAGTAATGATGGTAAATTGGTTCGTTTCGTGTTTCCATCTTTACCAATTTCAATTGGCACACGATTTGGTCGAATTTTCAATGTTTCGGATGCAGTGGTTTGCTGTATCATTTCTTATTTACAATGCCAAGGAGTAGAATGCTCTCCCTACGTACGTATTCTGGAATACCTTGGATTTTTTCGGGTAAGCGCTTCGTCCTCGTCATAGTCTTATACCGGCCTCCCACTGCGAGCGGAGCGGGCTCCGTACGGACTCGTTTTAGCTTACAACGGTGACTTTCAAGTGTTTCCACCGCGAGCAAACCTCTTGAAGTCACCGTTGTATGCTAAACGGAGTCCGTACGGAGCCCGCTCCGCTCGCAGTGGAAGGCGGGCATTAAAATCACCTCTGAGGTGCTTATTGCCTAACGCACTCGCAATCGCCATCGTTTTCATTTTGAAAATCGAAGGCTTGTCTGCATACAAAATGAAAACAATTGTTCCGCTTTGAAGCCGATTGCGATTGCGAGTGCGTTAGGCAGGAGACTGAGATAAAGCACATCCAAACGATGATTTAAAAAAAATCGTTATTGTCCCGATTATGAACCGAACTCAGATTCTTAAAGCCAATTTCGAAAAAAACAAAACCAAAATCTAAAGTAAATAATACTGTTATCATCCAAAAGTGACCATGACATTGACGACACATTTCCTAGTATTAATTTGTGGCAAATGTGTCAATTGAACTGTTACTGTCAATATTACTGACGAGCCAGTCAATCACACTATCTACTAAATTAAAGTCTGTTTGTCTGTTTACTCTTCATGACTTAACTAGGAACCATGAAAAAAAAAACCAAAATCTTGTAATGCTAATGTTAACATCAAAGAAAACCAAAAACTAGTAATACTGTTAACATCAAAAAAGTAACCCACGTCCTATTTTGCATTGACTGACTCATTCTTTGTTTAATGGGCTTACCTCAGTTTAATACGAGTACATGGCTTGTTTATTTTACTCCTTTAAAACTACTTTAATTTAAGTTTAACTTCTTTTAAAATTAAGAATAGCCAAACTTAAGTGGCAGTGCGCGGGGCATATTGCTCGCAGGACTGATGGCCAATGGGGTCAGAAGGGTCTTGAGCGGCGTCCGCGGACCGGGAGACGAGCTGTAGGTAGGCCTCCAACAAGATGGAGTTACGACCTAGTAAAGATCGCGGGAACGCGGTGGATGCGAAAAGCACAAGACCGGTCTGAGTGGAGAGCCTTGGGGGAGGCCTATGTCCAGCAGTGGACGTCTTTCGGCTGACATGATGATCATGATGATGATGACTTTTCAAATTAACCTGTAACATAATTAACGTCCAAAATTTAATATAACACTATTTATATTGTAGAGGATATTTTTATAGCTTAAACAGTTACTTTTAATTACATTTTAGACATTTACAACACCCAGACTCAGTTTAGGGATGCATCTATCGGTGTAGGGTGTAATTAAGGCAACAAGATATAACACGAAAACTCATAAGATCAAAATCTTTTAATATTTGTCATATATTATGTAAAAAATAACTGATTTTTCATCAGTTACACAACATCCTTTCAAATGGAGATAAAAAAAAATATCACGGGACGATCTCACACAAATTGACCTAGTCCCAAACTAAGCTCTAGGCTTGTACTATGGGTACTAGACAACGATATAAATACTTATATAGAGAAATATATACTTAAATACATAGAAAACATCCACGACTCGGGAACAAATACTCGTGCTCATCACACAAATATCTGCCCTTACCGGGATTTGAACCCAGGACCGCTAGCTTCGTAGGCAGGGTCACTACCAACTAGGCTAGCACGTTTAAGCATCTTATTAGCTAATAAGCATCCTATTAGCTCTATTGTACAGTGACTTGCAATTTAAATATAACTTTACCACCACCACCATCACAAAGTCGATAAGAACTCTATAGTAACGTCGACAATATGTTAACATATCAACCGCAATATATTCTTTTACGTATTTAAACTTTAATGATATCATAGATCATTACTGTATGGCTACAGGACACCTGGTTAGGTGCATTGCATCGCAAAAAACTCTATGTCCATATCAAATATTTAGCTATAGCTATAATAATTAAAGGGCTAAAAATGTGTGCTTGTTTGTTTGTTGGTGGTTGCCACTGGAAATAATGAAAAGATTTTAAAAATTCTTTAACTAATGGGTTGCATCTTGCTACATCATCATTGACTAATATAGGCTATAATTATTTGATTATGTTTAAGCCAGAGCGAAGTGAAGGCAGTTCGCTTTACTCTGTAAAATGCAAGATCACAACACTAATATGCAAGACGATGATGGTTAATTAATAAGTACGAGATAATTGAAGTACCTACCTACGCGAATACATTTCCATTATAGTACAAGCTAACTTTCTGCGTTATGTACACAGAGAGCAATGTATCGTATATATGTAAATTCACTATTTTTACACAGTTTGTTTGTTCCAGGCGTATCCCACGACCGCTCGTACGTGTTGTTCCGCTTGGGTCGGCGCGTTTCGGCCCCCGTGCGGCAGTTCGCCGAATCGGGGCGCGCCGACGCGCTCGGCTCGGCGCCGGGAACCATGGACGTATTCGGCGGGCCCGCCGTCTTACAAGGTGCTGGGAGAACGGAGGCAGAGTTCTTTGTAGATGGGAATCATTCACGGGTAAGTAAAAGTTTAAAGCGATTTATATGGTATGCTATGCTTTTTGCGTGGAAATTTTGTTTGAAGCTCAAAAATTTGGTACGAATACGTATTCAAGTAATATTATCAATGTGATTTGGAGGACATTTCGATGTTTGTCTTTTGAAACGACAAAACAGATTTAATTTATACTGAGCGCACAAAAAGTTCATCTTCTAGATTATGTATTTTTTATACAAGAAACTTTGTTAGTAACGGAGTGTTGAACGAGCTCTACGCGATTGAAGTCACTGGTCAAGGTTATTGGCTAATTATATTGCACTTGAATAAAATCACAGGGAGTGATGAAATATTTTTGGTCACTTTATACTAAGGTCGTGTTGTTTGATCAGTAGTTAAATTAACTAATTGTTAAAATTCGAAAAAGGAATGGAAAATTTGACACATTTCCTTGAGATTTTAACCATTAGTAACGTTTTTTGACCATTAGTTAGTTTAACTACCGATCAAACAACAGGCCATAACTGTTTATATCAGTTAATATTTTTACCATTTGTAACAACGTTACAAAAATCAGAAAAATAATTAAATTTATCTCATTCATTCATTACGTATTTATGTATCGATAGATTGTGACTTGTGAGAATTAAAAATATAAATAATTAATTGGACACACGATAATTATCAGGAAATTACAGAAAACGTATCAAAATACAGTGGCACTTTACTTTGTAATATGTAGACTGACTGCAATATTTAATTAAATACCTGTAGTTTAACCAGTCGCATTGCGTAAAATTGTTTCTCAAATTTTGTTTTCGAGTGTGAGTAACGAGAACTTTTTCAGTAATCAACTGTATGGAAATAGTAGTTTACGTGACGGTTGCGTAATGACAGGCATTACAACGTGAGTGCGGTTTATGAAACGAGCCGCAAGGCATAATACATCACACGAGTGTTGTAATGCTAATTACGCAGAGTCTCGTACAATACTTTATCTACACACATATTATAAGTACTCTGAGATGGGTTCAGAAGCCAAAAGGCAAATGACCAGCATGACCTTTCCTGTGGTAGTAGGTGGCAGCGATGACAGCTGTGACGTAATTTTGAAATTACGTTATCGAATATTGTGAGGTAATGAGATCCAAATTTGGAACATCTTCTAAAATTAACAGCTGTCATCGCTGTCACGAACGATGAACGCATAATAGAGGACTTATGATATGAGAGTAGATACACGAACATATCTGCGCATTTAATCTTGCAGGTAATTAAGAAGTTAACGTATGACTTCATCAAAAAAGGTTATATTTGGAAACAAACCAAAAATACATCTGCGCCTCTATTCTAGGCGGTAAAATCCAAGTCATATTTGACCTGCAATGGTATTGTTTTTAACTCAGCCGCCATTACGAGTACTGTCAAGTAAATAAAAGCTATCAATACTTCGACAATACGAGAACAAGTCAAAAACAATTTGGTTTTTACCGTGTTGAATAGAGGCCCTGATCAATTCCACAACAAAGCAATTTTACAAACAATAACAACCAACCAGATACAAAATCGTAAACAACAAATTTATCGAAACGAACCAACGCCGAACTAGCGCCCAATAATTCCCCAATTTAATTTCGTACGCCACTTGTAACAGTACACGGCAACCCAATGCCGTTCCAACAATGCCTGGAAATATCGTATTTCATCACTAATTAATACCCCTGAGAGCAAACAACAATTACGATACGTCAAAATGTACGAATAAAAAACCGAATCGATTCAAATTCTCGTAATAAAGGGGGAGTTTTATCGCTCGCATCGCGTTTGTTTTATTCGACCAATTCGGCGATTCCAGTAAATGGTAACGACTGGAATGTCGTGTTAACGTTAAACGATCAACGTTAATATTTATATGTCATTACAATTCGATACTTCCGAGGTACGGGTGTTATGAAATAATTGCCTTTATGAAAATGATATCCGGGCGTTTTATTATTTACGATGTTTGGTAAGGGCTATTGAATTATTGAAAGCAGTTACTGGGAACAATGGTATATATGTCGAAGCAGAAAAAGGTGTCCAAACTTTTTCAGAGAGCATAACGTCTAAAAAAAAGATTTACTTAAATAAAACGAGCATAACTTTCGAAATTCACGTCTATGGCAGAACATACAACTAGTCAGCAACTATCCCTAGTAAAACAACTATTCATGTTAGAACTCAGTACTAAAGTTTCTGGCATAAGTACATAAGTCAAAGTTCGTAACGATATTGCACTGAGATCTCAAGGAAGGTTTAGTTTAAAACTGAACATGGAATAGAGGAAATGATATCAAAACTGAAAAGAACTTAAAAAGTAGTAACCAATATTTTTTTTACTACTCGTACGCTTGCATTGAAAAATCATGACGTGATATATCATGGGAAAAAAATTATTGAAATTAAAGGAAATCCCCTGACACTAATCAAACTATAACTACATGAATGTGGCTTAAGAAGGGTTGGCTTGGAACCATCGATAACTAAGGCTTCTTCATCTTCTTAACGTTTCGACGGCGTGAGGTGTGAGCTGACCAATATTCTGCCCCGAGAACGGCATTGTCATTAGCGTTATATAGGTGCAGGTGTCGGGGCATATGAGGGCAGTGCAAGATATGTGCCATAGACTGTGGTGAAGCGCCAAAACAGCAGTGATCTTCGGCTGAGTAACCCCACTTTACCAATTTCTCGGCATCTATTGACCTAAACACGCAGTCTGTTAAGCGACTTCCACGTGCGCCACGGTAAGGGTGGCTGTGAAGTAGAAATACTTAATTTTCGTAGCGTTGTTCAGCGGAGCTCTCCTATTGGTGGATTTTTACCTCGCTCACCGCTTCGCTGCCTCGCTCCGCTCCAGTGGAGAGGCAGCCTAATGAATGAACCGGTGAAAGTCTGTCCACAGGTGGAACAAAAGTCCGCATAGAATGTTCATCTTCCTACAGACGGGAACACAGCCGAGGGAGCATTAACGACTTAGGTACAAATAGAATAAAACTTTACTAAACAACAAAACAACATTTTTTTTGAGATCCGGGGTTAAAAACATTGTTTCCAGTTTAAGAATATCAACAAACCGTGCAAAAAAAATATCTACAAACCGTGCAAAAAAAATAGCTCATCCCAAATAAATCCGCGATCGTCTTTTCTATAATACGATCATTACCGCTCTTAAAGCTTCGTTGCACATTCGTTTCTATTTTGCTCCACTGGCTTCGAATACGAATGGCCATAGTGGAATAAACCAAATGCGATCACCGATAGTTACAGTTATCTGAGATTGATTTGTCTGAAAATTACATTCTCTAGAGATACGTATAAGATACGTATTGATATTGTATATTAGGGACCAAACTCAATAACTTTCGGCCTTGCGTGGGATTTGACATTTTCTGCCTTCGAGTAAGGACGGCCTAAATAGATTAGGATTGGTTTAGATAAACACTGTTGCTTGTCGAAGGTAGTTTATCTATTGATTGTATTAGAGTCAGCTTTGTTTAGTTTCTAATAAATAACGATGGTATTACGATAAGTGACAAGGATAACCTAAAGCATAATTCGATATTGGACAAGCAATGTGTAACGAGATTAGGCACATCACAGACACAGTTACATGTATTTTCCAATGAAACTATGGTTAAATCTTACACCTATTAATATTTAAATGGGACTAAATATTTAAATGGGACTTGAGAAAGGAGCGTGGGGCTAAACCCATATGCTTCTGTTTAGTCCAGAAGAGACAATTCTCTTTTGCGCAACAAATTGTCCTCGCGTGTGATATCCATGGATTTATTTCTCTAATAAGTCCATGGTCACTATCTGAAAATCGACATTGGCGAAATACACCTTTTCAAAACAAGAAGTGGAAGCCATCATCAATGAGAAAAATAACCTCGTATTTTATTGCATTCCGCATTGTTTGTATACCGGATGTTAGGTTAGCATATTAATACAGTAATAAGTATATATTGTATTAAATGTTGATGCTGTCACTCTTTTTTTTTAAATAAGCGATAGCAAAAAGTTAAGTCTTCCGTCAAACAATTGCGTTCGGAATTAAGAAAATTCGAATTTTGATCAATTCGGAATTATGACTCTTCGGAATTATGTAGCGTACCCAATTATAGGGAGTTACATTCTAAAAAAACCCTAACCTTTACACACATCACAATACCTGTCATTTTTACCTTAAGTATGTAATACTTACAAACACCCATACAACATCTCTACTGTTAAGGCTACGGCACTTCGGTAAACAAGAACTCAAATAATACCACGTTCTAACTCAAACAACAATATCAGAACTTTCGACAGGCACCTTAAGGACAAGTTGGGTTTGTTTAAGCTACCGGCTAGTAATAAATACTTTGCTAAACTAACGTAGGTACCAAAGCTATTATGGGTACCTGTCTGAAAGACGTCTAAAAACTTCCACATTCACTTACCGACTACTTTGATTGGTAAATAAAGGAAATTGGTATCAATATCTACAAAACAGAGAATGTTTTAATGTTTTTAATTGAACACGTAATTTTATGTAATTGTAATGACCAGAAGGCACAATTTTTGGGTCAAAATCATTTGACAATTATATCAATGAAATCACTTATTGTCGTCAGATAAAAATCGTTATGCGCTCCCGTTTATTTTTTGAATGAGCTTCGCTGTTGGTGTGGTCGCCGATACAGATTCATCCTAGCTTTGGGTGGTGTGCCCGAGTGATGGCGGTAACAATAGTACATTATTGCCTAGGCATGGAAGTAGGCAATTGCGGGACGAGTATTGGATTAAACGGACGAGCTTGTGAGTCCGTTTAAAAATACGAAGCCCGCAATTGACAACATTTCAAAAATCAAAGCATTTTTGTTTCTTCGCGTTTATAATAGCTGGTTAAAAATTAGACAACCCGTGTTTCTTGGTTTTTCATTATTTAACTTAAATTCGTCGTTATTAATTTATTAAAGAAATAGTCATTAAAAAGACCGTATATATACAAAGTTAGGAATACAGATGTCGTGATCTTAGCATGATATAAAATAAAAAAAGTAACTTTAAACACAAACAGAACTGACTGTCATGTCATGTCACTTGTCAACAATAACAATTGTAACAACATAAATTCGTCGACTTTGGGCAGATTGCGGCTATCCGCTTTTACAAATCCGTTAGTCACTTTCATTTTAAATAGCGTATATCAAAACAATAGTATTACGAGAATCGAAAGCGTGTCGTTAGAATCAAGTAATCCATCAGACAGATAAAAAAATTACATGACAGTTGTATATTTTTTTCAATTCCTATGGTAATAAATGGACGAAGGGCACTATAAGTGTATTCCTAACATTAACAATCCAACTTTTTTTACTTTTTTTCTTAAATATAAAAAAAAACTACTGCATAGAAAAATCCAAAATTATTTTTACTGTAATCAGCAGTGTAAAATCTACAAACGGTATTTTAATTTAGTACCTTAGCACAAATGAATTGTTGTCAATTGCTGTTCCTGCCGAGGCAAATATAGTGCTTTTCTCAAAAATCGCAAGAAAATATTGTGTTGGTGTCAAATCTTCATCGCAAGAACTCATTTTTTGAATTGCATACAAACAGAAACTTCATGTGAAAAAACCATCACTCCTTACCGCCTTTTTGTTTGTGACAAGGAGAAACGCAATTCTTGTTTAAAAAAAACATAAGCTATTCCAGGCACAAATAGGTAAAAAAGTTATGTTTCGAGTAAAATTTGGATGTATAAGACTTGTGCCCTCATTTTATTACGGCCCTTTTCACTTTTAAAAAAGTTACAAGCTAGATAGTAATGGAATTTGTATGCAACATTGCGGGCTTGTGTAGCGAGCACGCAATGTTTTTTTTTTAAATTTGGGAACTGTCAGTAAATTATGTACTTCACGTCTCAATATGTAGAAAGGAATGTCAACATTTCCGGACATTTTTGAGAAAATTTATTTACCTTTTATAACTAGTATTGGGAAAATGCTTTTTCTCAATAGATTTAATTTATTCTAAGAAACTAAATCGAATATAACGGGTCTATTCATTTTAATCAATTGTTTTGTAATAAAGCGATTAACGAATACAACTGTAAGTGATACTATATTCAGCATCCAGTATCGATAAGTAATTTTATCGATGTACGTAATCATTACTTGTCAAATGATTTTGCTCCAAAAATCCGATGTCTGGCGAAGATCTTAACTCTTTAAACTTAACTCTTAACCTTAATTCTTTTTTTCGGTGGCACGGGCTGGATAAATGCTAATTTTAGCTCTAACAAAAACCTGTAGGTAATCAGTTCGTAGGTACGGTCGTCCTTAAGCTGCTTACTTTAATGCATTGTCACTTTAACGTCATGATTGAATTTCTCTACTAATCTATCAAAGGCGTTCAAGCGACAGGGTACAAAAGTGTGTAGCTACTAATAAGATCGTCTCTTCTTTAATAAAAATAAAAATGAACCTTAACGTTCTACATTTAAGTAATTCCATTTTAATTATACGAAAGATCAGAGAACGGTAGGTAGTAATTCAGCCGGTAGGGAGGCGATTCCACAGGGAGAGTTGATTAGGTCGTAGATGTAAGAATCTATTTAGCTCGGGAGCTGGTATTCAAATACTGGTTACATTTTCATACACTGATATAATATTCCAGCAAAAATTTTGAGCAATTCGAGGAGTGTCTCGCTATTAGCGCTCTTCAAACTAAACTTGGGATAACAATTTAGTAAATGTCATTTAAAATGACATGGTTTATGGCGCTCAACTTTATTTGGGCTTACCGTACCTACAATCAATGTCTATCTATATGATAGTAGTCCAATGTAAAAAATATATAAATTATAAGGCTTTTAATTATCCGCGACTTCCTTTTTAGGCATTGGCTGCTATACATTACCAAATTTTTGTCCATAAGTCTTTGAATTTAGTAATACTCATACGAGTAATTGTGCATTAAACGAGCGTCTGTTACACGCACCAAAATAACAACATAAAATAGTATTTTTATTCAATTTATTAGTTAATCAATGTATGTTTTCATACCCTAACTTTATAATTATGTATTCTTTAGGTACTTAGAACCAGATAGTGACTTTTAACAGTTTCAAATTATAATTCCGTGAACTTTACGAGTATGATTTACATAAAGTTTTTTTTGATCCGAGAAGATCAAGAACAATGTAACGAGTACATTTCCATTACAGCTTTTAACGTTATTTAAATTAATATACTTATATGAAACCAAATTTATTTTTTAATCGAACATGAAACGAATAGAATAAAATATCATCAGCTCCTGGCCCAAATCGTCAGAAACACTAGAGCAATTCGTCTGCCCTCGACATATTAATTACTGTCTGTCAGTTTATCTGCCACCCGACATAACATGTTGTATCTTGGGACCTACTATTGAAGATTGACAACGTTATAACATGTTATAACGTTAGTGGTGGTAGAACCTTGTGCAGGGTCCACTTGGAGGGCTACCACCATGTTAATTATCAAAAGTTCGAATACGTCCGTGTATGATTGAAATGTCCGTGTTAAACGCCAAATAGACTGTCAATAAAAATTGCAGATGGTTATTGCTGTCTTACTTTAACTTCAGTTCTAGCCTGGTAAAGCTCAGTGTGCAATAGGACGTACAAATTCAAAGCAATTTAATTTAAACTGTGTTGTAATAACAATAAGGTTCATTTTCCTATGTTCATAACCTTAAAATGGCATTATAGAACAAACGTAATTGAACTTTATTGCCTTGATGGTAGATTCAAAGTTCCACTTTCAAAAACTCCCTGTTTGCAGTATGGTGGGCCTTACGAGGTTAGAGCAAGAAGCACACTTTTGCCGTCTTTTTCTAACTCAAAAGTTAGAGTAAGACAGTAGTCAACTTCTGCATTTTTTATTGCTAGTCTATCTCACTTTATAGCTGATGGATCCCAGCATATTAAAAAGTGTAAACGACTCCAAATTAATTTAAGTGTACATTAAAGCCCACTCTACTCCATTAATGGATTTGAACGTACAAAAAGTCCACTTGACCCCTTAGGGACCTATCAGACAGAGAGCGGTCACACGGTCAAGCGTTCAAGCGGTCAGTTTATCTATGTAACGTAATATAACACAAAGACCGCAAAAAACGCAAAACTGATAGCTTGACCGCGTGACCGCTCTCAGTCTGATAGGTCCCTTAATAGATCCTAGCAAGTGATCCTAATGGACTGAGGGCAGATAGCTAATGATTAATATTGACATATTTTCTTTCTCGTTATTATAAAAGGGTTCTTAAAAATAATGGCAAAAAAAAAAAAATGCCTATAAGTCGCGTCGCTGACACAGAACGAGTGAATAATGGGTGCATTTTGTATTGTAATCTAGGAGTTAATAAGGGATGTGCTAAAGAAAGTCATGTTGTTACAGGTATCAGTGATGGCACGGATGATACCGTCGCCTGACTGGTTCGTGGGAGTCGACAGCTTCGACCTCTGCGTCGACGGGAACTGGCTGGATAGCATCACGATAGAGGTAACTTCAAATTTATGTGGCACTGGTTAAAAAGATTACAAGACTCCCGAGGTTTAGGAGAAAAACGGTACAAGTCTAGTATACTCTGTATATGACGTTTAGCCTTTCTTATTAAGAGCTAAATCAACTTGTACCCATTTTCACTAGAGCCACAGCATTATCGTGTCAACTATAAAAGGAGTTCCCACAAAACATCACAAGTGTACAAAATATAGACAATTTATCAATGATTTCTATAAAAACAGTATAATTTGTTACACACGTAAAGTTTTGTCTGATTGTTTAAGTGATATTTTGCTGAAGAAGTCATAAACGTTTTATTATTTGGCGAAATAAACAAGGTAGGTACTTATATGAAACCATATTTTGTAACAAGATGCGCAAATGGCATGTTGCTGACTCTCTTTCGACACAATTATGACTCGATTGGTAATACGTTCCCAAATTCGTTATGCAGAATACCCTTCTTTCTTTAGTGGTGGCATTTAAAAAAATATTTGGCAACAAAATTTACAGAAATCCCAAACATCTTTCATCTAAATCTAGCACTGCATTGCAATGCAGAATTAAACCCCTACTTTCCTCCTCAGGTGGACCCTCTGGATGCAGGCACAGACAACGGCTTCACGTTCACCGCCCCGAATTGGCCCACGGCTCCTCAAGGCGTCGCGTACCGCATCACCTCCAAGTACCCCTCCCACCCCGCCGGTTCTTTCTTCTATCCTCACCTGAGGAGGCTACCGCCTATAGCCACTTTCCAATTCATCAAGGTAAGACTTAGTTCAACTTGCCCGGGCACTGCCATGCCCTCAAATCAGAGATGGGCAAAATTTATTCGAATGACGAATAACGAATGAGAATAACCAAATTATTCGCGAATAACGAATGAAATTCTCGAATAATTATTCTTATTCGAATAAATTATTCGTTGAATAATTTATTCGCGAATAATTTATTCGTTGAATGAATTGCCACGAATAATTATTATGTTCTACTTATTATACCTACTCCATTTTTCTTCCAATAAATTTGTCTTTATTCGAAAAGTAGTCGAATGATTCATTCGTGGATAAACTATTCGCGAATAAATCATTCGCAAATAAATTATTCGACGAATAATTTATTCGCGAATAAATTATTCGACGAATAAATTATTCGCGAATAAAAATATTACGAATTATTTTTTATTCGAATGATTATTCGAATAAATAATTATTCGAATAATGCCCATCTCTGCCTCAAATTACGTGTAATAAGTAGTTGTTTTTATTCTGTTGATTTGTTTTTTTACACTGGAGGAGGTAAAGAAGCAAGCGGATCGATCACCTTTGCCCACAGACATTTGTTACACCAGCCCCAGGTGACAATTTGGTATACATTGTAAAGTCAACACGCTGATACATCACCGGGTTTCCTATAAGCTGCGCCATGTACACTGAATTCACCTGTCACATGTCATTATCAGGATGGTAAAATATGGAACCGGACATTAATTGTAGATGCGTTGCCAGCCTTTGAGTAAAGAGTATCGTCGTCTATTAGAAGTTCCTAAGTCTTAGTGGTCCGAAAATAGCGCTGCATAAGCTGGTAACACAAAACTCTCGCGTGGTAAAAAGTTTTTATATTAAAAGATAAGTAAACTTTACTTTCGTGCGCTGCGGACAAAGCTCAAGCTACCCATGATTAGGACTGCAAAGAGAGATGAACCTCCTTACAATACGTACCGTGTCGAGGAGTACTACTTTCTTTATTTCATTATTGACCAGCGAGTCTTTTGAGCTCTTTTGGTCGACACTTGAAACTGATTATTCTAAGCATCTATGAACAATAGTACATTACTACAGAGGCCGGGACAAAAGGGGTTGCCGGCCGAAGACATATAGACATAGGTCTGAGGCAGGCAACCCTAATTTCCCGCCGAGGTATGTGTATAGTGCTTTTCTCAAACATCAAACATAATAATAATTCATTAAAAAATTAAAACAAAGGTTACAAAGTCAAATTACTAGGAGTGCATAAACATTAAAAGGAACCTACAGTGCTCAGTCATCCGCGCTGTGTCGTGTGCGCCCGCCTGCCCGCCGGTGCCCCGCAGCGCACCGCCCGCCTGCGATCTAAGTTGCGCTACGCACCCCTAATAACCTTTGTTCTCCTAGTACTTTAGATAAACATGGAAATGCTTTGGTTCGATGCACGGCTTAGTATATTAAAAAAAAAACATCTATCTAGCCTGTTCATAAACACAGCCGCCATGTTAACACAAAAAAAAAAGTTTATTGTTTTTATTATACACGATTCCACTATGCAGTGGCAGAATGTCATGATGCCTGTGCCACAAATTTATGTGGAATGGAAATTAAAAAAGAGGACTTTGCAGGCCTACAAGATTTGTATGAAATTCCATTATCGACCTTTTGTCCTAGCCGCACCTGAAACGTCATACTTCGCAGCCTATTATGAGAAACATAACGTCAACATTCCATTGCATGTTTGAGAAAAGACACTAATTTCAAGCCTTTATAAGTAGGCTATGGTGGAATAATTACTTAAAAATAGGCCTACGTCAGAACATTTATCCAGAAGAGGTATATTCGTACCCATGATATTAATGTTTTTGTTTTATTCAATATTTGCAGAAGCACAGATACTGAAAATCATATTAGCCTTTGTGATTAATACACGTGACTCTAACCCTATTAATACAACCCTAACAATCAATTCGGCATGCGAAAGAGACATCACGCAATAACGTAAGGAAGATGAAAGGCGATAGATGATAATAGTGACGTCGTTACTAAAATAATAACCATAGCATCCTCGTGTATCGCTTGCAGGCCGTTAGCGTCGCATTATCCCCGTGTTCTGTTCCTCTTGGCTCTAGAATTATGATGCGTATGTGAGAGAGATGGATGGATTAGTAAACGGTTCGAAGATATAAGCCTTTTTTTTTTTTAACGTTGGAGAAATGCATTTACGCATCTCACCTCTAGTCGGGGGCTAGGGTAGATATGACGGACTCCTGAGCAGAAGGCTCAGACTACCGTCTAAAAAACCAACGGGATGCCGTCTCCGTCGTGTTGGGTTGGGGCGTCACAGGATCACTTTGTAGCACTCGACGATGACGCCCTGAAGGTGTTCTCGGCTATTGGATGCCTCGGCTGGTCTGAGGCATCCTCAGTCAAATGGCCCGTTAAAGAGAGCAGGTGCGCGTAGCGCCGCCGCGCTCTTCCCTGCCTTCTTCTGCGGAGCGGAGCAGCCCTAGGGTCCTCCTCACGTTCTCGCTCAGCGGCCTCCTTTTGCCCGATAACGGATTCTCAAAAAGAGGCCATTTTGTCCCAGCACCTCTCGCTGCTAAGCATGGCGTGGATAATGGTTGGCAGCGACAGGTCGCTGCCAATCACGGCAATTAGGTCTGGCCGTTGTTGCCCCCAGGCCGGGAACTCCTCGATTGTGTGACGCGCCGTATCACGAAGTTATAAGCCTGGGCCAAGCCTTGACATATTACAGTAGTGTTAAAAAAGTTCATGTGTATCTTGCTTTCTCAATCAGCATGATTACCCAGCGATAAGCTAATTGAGAAAGTAAGACAAATACGAACTTATCCGACAAAATACGAGGATGATTATGCACTACATCTGTACATAGATATACTATAGACAATGTAAGACCATTCTAAAAACCATGGATGCAATCAAATGAATATATGAATATGATTTAATTCATACATACATACATAATCTCACGCCTTCGTTCCCAGAGTGGGGTAGGCAGAGCTACAGAATTACAAACATCTCTAAAAACTTGTTGATAATTCTATAACCACAATTCGCACAATTAGGCTAAGATGTTTACCAGCGTATTAGTGTCAGGTTGCAAGCCCATCGCCTAACAGTACTACAAGCCTTTATTCCCTTAGTCGTCTCTTACGACATCCACGGGAAGCCATGGAGTGGCACTATTCTAACTCGGCAACCACACGAGGAATTGATTCAGTTGGTAAATAATACGCATCCTTATTCATAAGCGCATAGTTAATGTCACAATGAATGATAAGGACAAGCACACTTTGGCTATCGTTCGTTTGTGAATAAGTTAGAGGCGATTTAGCGACCAAATATGTTTATTTAGAATTTCAACCTTACGAACTACAAAATATGCATCATTGTTGTTTTTCCAAGAAAAATTACTTACTTTTAAATGATTCCCTAGGAAGTGTTAAACATGAAACTGTATTTGAATTTTACGTAGCATAACTTTATAACTGGGGCCTTATAAAGGGTTAAAACAAATATTTTAGTGACTAAAATATGAGTCTCGGCGATACAAAAGGAAACGTCATTCAATATAACTCTAGTGAGATCTCTTAATTTCATGATTAATTATTTTTAATGCGAAGAAGGAGTCACGAACGAGTACGGTCGACTACAACGAGATGTATCAACTTTTTCACCCTATTGCATTGTAATAAGGGCCAAAAGTGGGTACATCTCGTTGCAGTCAACTGTACACTTACCACCAAAAAGAAATCAGCTACACGAACTTAACATTAACTTATTCTAGTTAGTTGTGAAATAACGTACCTATTATTTCACAACTAACATTTTAACAATTTTGTTATTATTAGTAAGTGCTTTGGTTTTATGTAATAAGTAATAAGTACCTGGAAAACCGTGCGTCACTCGGGTTGAAAACGAAATTTCCCGAAGATGACGACTTGCTAGATCGATTTTTCGCCCCCGTAAAGCCCTATATATCAAATTACATCGAAATCGTTGGAGCCGTTTCCGAGATTCAGATTATATATATACATATATACAAGAATTGCTCGTTTAAAGGTATTAGATTAGGACAACTGCTTCGATCCATTATAAACCCCGTTTGGTTTAAATGCTCAATTTGTATAACTGACTGAAGTTAACTCTAAGGGTCATGCAATCCCTAGACTACAATCTGAAGACGGCAAACTAAAAAGAGCAATTGCGTGCGTAAGAACCAACATAAACTGCTCATTCACAGTAATATTACTTCGTAGATCGTTTTTATAAACCTTAAATACGCGTATTTTATTTCAAGAAAAAAAACAAAAACGTAACAATCCCCCAGTCCCATAAAGAGCTAAGCCCCAACAGCTGACAACACATTAGCCGTGCGTCGGACAGATACGAATCACGTAATTTGTAACGTTAAGTCTTTCCTTACGATCTCCGCCGCTGTAGCATTTCAAATTATGCCGCTAATTTGATACAAAAAAACGCAATTTAAGGAAGAAATCGTGTTGGTCGACGATAAGCAAAAATGAGTCTGTAGAGAGCTAGAAGTCAATAATAAAAAACCGGCCAAGTGCGAGAGCTTACGCACCGAGGGTTTCGTGCCGCAGACCCGAACTTGGCCGGTTATGATTATAAATTGTTTTTTTGGGGTATGCACTATAATCTTACTGATTTAACGCTTGTAAATCTTGTGTTTTGAAAATAGAACGAAAACATAATAGTAGTTTATGTGGCTGGTGCATAATAAGATCACACGAGTGTTTTAATGCCTAATTATGTATAGCCGCATACTTAACCTTATCTACATGCAATCATAAGTTTTCTATAATATGTTCAGATATGGCCTGTATTTTTATTAAATTAGTGTTTCTGTTAACTTGTTTGTAGTACCAAAGCTTAAAAAAAACGAAAAAACAACAGCAAACTTTATTTATAAGGTACAGATATGGTTTGCATTTTCAAGTTAGTGGTACAGTATTACCGATACTTTAATGTTTAGGTACCGACACTTTAATGTAAACATTACGATGCACTATACTTTAATGTAAACATTAAGATTCAACCACAGATACAGGTTTCTTAATATAGGCGATTTGCTTATCGCTTCTGAACATATTGTAGGGAAGTTATGATATGGATGTAGATAAAAAATTTACTGTGTGTGTTTTTTTATTTCTTTGGTGTTTATTTTTATTTTAACACATAATCTGTAAAAAAACATCACCCGACTATAATCCGTTACACTCAAAAGATTCAGCTTTCGGGACAGACGGATGGACAAACAACGAAAGCTCAGTAAAAGGGTTTTGTTTGGCACTCTTTGGGTACGGAACTCTTAAATCTATGATTTTATAATGCAAAACCGGGAAGTTTGTTTCTAGTATGTACCAAACTTTTATTCAAACTACGATCAGAAGACAACCACCTTGCCAAACAAAACTTTCATTGCACTTTCATGCATTATGCGGATAACTTGGCTCCTGCATAAGTTTAGTTCACTAGGTAAGTACTTTACTTGAGAATCCACGGTGGTCAACTTTGCCAGCTCATAACCAACTTCAGTTATGACAATGTATAAACCCTTCTAGATGAAGCGGTAGTGCGATAAAAGCACTTCAGGTTCTGCCGCGTCGAATAACAACGACCTTGACCTTCAAAATGTATCTTTGAAGTTCAAGGTCACAATACAAATTGGAAGTCCAACTTATTAATAGGTCTGTGTCGTAGCCTCGCTTTTAGTAGTTTTAATTGATATAAAACGTATTTAACTATGGAACATTGGTGTGATAGTACCTAATATTGGTCTAAGCGTAAGTTAATGGTAGGACCTTGTAACGGGGTCTATCTAGATGGACCACCATCTTAACCGTTAATATGCCACCATTTAGCAATCGTTGTCAGTGTCTTATTGCGCTGACCTTGCAGGGTTTATATTTTTGCTACACTGTGTTGGATATTTAGCTACACTATACGATGGAACCCTAGAACTGTGTCAAAGTGACTATATGATTCAAGTGGTAGGAAGTGTCAAAGGAATTGTTTAAAAATATCACTGTGATACCGTTCTATGGTGGGTCAGTACACTGGGCTGATAGTACATTGTACAACATTTTCTTCCTTATCTTTATATAAAGTATGAAACAAAGTAGCTTTCCGCGACTGACTGTCTTTTTGTCTGTCTGTATATCTGATAACTCCTTCTAAACCACGAAACATATTTTTGCAATTTTTATCATCAGTTAAATCATTTTTCACGGAAGATTTTTATGAATAATAAATTCTGGTATAAATACAGGTGTTACAGAAATCTCACATAAACCGAAGCGAAGCGAAGGCCGGCAGCTAGTAAAGCAATAAACGACTATGACTATTAGGCTGACATATTAAGCTGGTGACATGAGTAGCATAGAAGCATTCCATCTTAGTTCTCAGGGTTGGCAACGCCACTTGCCAGTGTACTTCATTTGCCTACACCATTCAATTTTGTCCAACAGTTGCGTGAATACGAGCTATCTGAAGTGTTCCACCGCGAAAGCGATGACAGACGATACGACGTGCTGCAGCTAGACAAGCTCAGCCACAACACCATCGATGTGCTGGATGGAAATCGGGCCTTATCCATCGCCGAAGAGGTGGAGAGGGCTGAGCAGGCGCCGAGGATCTACTCGGAGGGAGCCATGACCACGCCTGATGGAGCTTATTCGTATTATTTTCTGTAAGTACAAATACTTGGTCTATTCGGTTTAAAAGCCTAGAGGACTCTTGCTTGCGTATTCTAATGATCAGGTAGGTTGCAATTTATGGTTTTAGGTACTGATCGCAGGTCATACGAAGAGAAAAATAGCTATGGCTGATGATAATCGGTTATTGACGATGAGCAGGTGAAACGTGTAGGTTCATTCTGGTTCAAGATGCCGTTTCTCTTCTGCGTTAGCCAATGCAGTCATTTTAGTAGTGAATGGAAGATTCTGCATTACCTACTTGTATTTAACGAAATTGGCTGTTTTGAGTCAGAATCAAGCGCAGTTTAGGCTGAGAAAAACTTGAGAAAAGTTGGCAGATTGTTTTTAATTTTTTCCTTAAAGCAAAATGCCCCAATTGTTCTAGTTTAGCAGTAAGAAAAATACAGTCACTTCTGCCAGTTTTCCAGCTAGTATAATTCAAGATTTAAAAGCAGGGTTCGGAAGAGACAATGCTATTTACCTAAACTTAATGCAAGTTCATTCAATAACGTATCCCCATCTCATTCACGCATGAATGAACATGCATCAAGTTTATGTTAATAAGTACTACCTATTCCGACCCCACTAGGATAGCATTTCCTTCAAGATCCTTCTCTCCCAGGATAAACAACTCTACAAGCACGACAGAAGAGCCCCGTTCCGCCAACGAGCTGCCAACGTCTGGGCCGACCGCGAGTGAGAGATCGGCGCTGCGCAGCCTGGCGCGCCGGTACCGCGCGCGACGCCGGCGCAAGCTGCGCGCCGACAACGCCGACCCAGCTGAGCGGAGGAAGCGAAAAAGAGCTAGTGAGATCTTGTCTTTCATATGGCTATATTCATAAAATGATCTTCTTTTTTTATTTATGGCGGTTCCTTATTGATTTTGACAGTGTTAAATGAGTTAGAGTATACAAACAGTAAATATAATGAATCAAAAGTAAAAGCCGGACCTTTTTCAATCGGCTCCCTGACAGTTTTCGAATACAGCTTGAATGATTGTTAGTGAGATGCGTCAGACATGACAGTTTTTCGGCCTTGACGTTTATTGACGTAGTTTAAATTAAGAGTCAAGATAAAAAAAAAACGGTTTTTTAGTTTGATCAGCAAGTAGCTTTTGGTCCGGATGGTTAAAAAACCCAATATGTCACCAATAAGTTGTTCCTTGTAGAGTTGGGCTTGCTAAGTAGCCGCGCAATTTGGTACCTGGTGGCTTTTACGCCTTTCACAGATCAAACACAACATTAAACTGACAAAGCACTCGACTGTGTAGCTACTTCTAAAGCCGACCGTACCTACGTTGTGATAGCAAAATCCAACACTTTTCTCTATACTCGAAACTGTAATTAAAGACCAACGTGGGTTGCCATTAATTAAATAAATATTTGCCTTAGTATACTAAGGCAAATATATTATAATTTCCCTTAATATTATTATAATATTAAGGGAAATATATTTCCACTTTTTAAAAGACCGCACTAAGAATATTTATTTGTAGGTAGTTTTAAACCTTCCATTTAAATAAACAAGTTAATTCAAGTTACTTACACAAATACAAGATGGCCTATTAAATATTTAACCATAGAAGATTTTTGGTAGCAAAACTGTTATTGCACTTGTAATACTTCAGGTATTAATAACATTTAGTACGATAAATAAACAATAGTTGTAAACAACGTTACATGCAATTTAAATATTACATACGTTTAGCTATTCGACAAAATAACAGGCCAAAAGTGTGTAGCTCACTTTATAATGACAATCATAGGGCATTTTACCAGCCATGACACCATGGGGGTCCATGGGTAACTGTCAAGTTTAAATCAAGCATAAGTGTAAGGCATCCGAATTTAGGTTGTCATTTTGTTTTAGCTGATAAAAAAATCGCCATTGAACACACACACCCGCCCTTTAATTACTTAACACACTATATGAGAAAATATTTGTTTTGGGATATTTTAATGTTTTGAATATCGGGTAGAAAAAACATAACTTTTGATATTGAAAATGTTAGAATTATCTACAAATATTAACAACAATTTGATTATCAATGCAAAAAGGTTGGCTTACTCTGAAATGTTCTATCGACACTGACATAAGTGACTTTGACACTTATGACAGTGACGTATCTGTTGTAGTTTTTTTGGTCTTAAATTACATTTTCGAGTATACAAATACTTACAACAATTTGATTATCAATGCAAAAAGGTTGGCTAACTCTGAAATGTTCCATTGACACTGACATAAGCGACTTTGACACTTGTGACAGTGACGTATCTATCGTAGTTTTTTTGGTCTTAAATTACAGTTTCGAGTATAGCATCCTACTCTAGACTGAGAAATTCCCAGTAACATACATTTCTCTCATCTCGTAATAATGTGCCAACCAAATTCTTCGCATATCTCAAGAACAAAGATGTCATTACATGATCTCAATAAATTTCGGCTTTGTAACGGTTTCATTAAAAAGCTTACCTTTTTTAAATGAAACCAGCTCTAACAATTGCAGCCACTCGGCGGTCCACCCGTCCGACCGCACCCCTTTACCCCTTCTGTTCAAATGCGCGGGAAAAACCGCAGGATTGACGAACCTTTCGGAAATATATTGAATTACAAATCTTTTTTCATCAACTGGGTTAACTGAGGACTTTAGTATTGAAATAAGGGTTGGTTTTCAAAGAAATGGTGGAAATTTAAGACAGTTTATTAAGCATTAGGCATGTAGAAAATGGGGTTTTTTCGAAGAATCTTATTTATTTTATGTGTAGCAATAGATTTTTAATTTTCTTGAAATAAGTACAAGGATAAGGGAGAGAAGGTTGTAAGTAATCTAAGGTATACGATTTTTTTAAACAGTTTAAAGAGCTTTTATAACGAGCAAATTTTCAAAACCGTTACGAAAATCGGTCATAAAAATAAACACGGATTGATGTGAGTTACCATGTTTAATAAAATTTTAACCCAATTATTGTCACCAAAATACCATGTTTTGGCACTAAGGGCCTGATCTCGACTATAAAGCCAGTCTTAATATGTGACAAAAATTACAGTTTTCTATGGCTTGACTATACCAGTTTGTCCCCTAGTTTTGAAATGAACATTTTATGAGCATCAACTGCTTACTCATTTATTTATTTCGAAAACAGAGCTGCTTGACTGCCGAGTCTCGGACTGGGGCGAATGGAGCCCTTGCCGCAACGACGGCGGCTGCGTGGGCTCAGCGCTGCGCACACGACGCGTGATCCGACGCCAGCGCCCTGGAGGACATCCCTGCCCCCCCACCGCGCAGTCCCGGTGGTGCGCTACCAACTGCACCACGGCGCCACAACCACCTGAAGACTGGCGAAACAACCTCACGTAATTCAAATTTGGAAGCCATTTTGAATTCTTGCATTTCTTTTTTTTTCAGAGGAAGTTTTGGTTTTAATGGCGTTTTATTTCGTGCCAGGATTCGCTTTCCTCATCGTTTCTTTTTCTTATCTGTGTCTGTCCGTCCAATGATAAGTTTGTTCAGTTTCGATTTAAATCTTCATGCTTTCGTTTCAGTGTAAATTCGTGTGTAAAAATAAAATAAAAATGATGTATAAAATTAGTAAGAGACTGTCGATGTTTGGAATTAGATAGTGTTCCATTGTTTTTCGCTGTAACTAAGCAGGCTTCTTGCAAATCATTTTCATTTGTTTGTCAATTATCGTTAGAATAAGACTAAGGCTAAGTAAAGTCACATTAATTTCCTATACGTTCTCAGAGTATATTAGGACTTTCATAATAACAACCTTATTGTTAATAATAGTACTTTATTTTCTAATTTGTATACAGCCTGTGTTTTATCTTCTGAATAGTATTTACGTACCTACATTTTCTGCTCTAGTACAAAATAATATCGTGTCTTATGCTAAAATAGATAAATTATACTAATCTTATTTCGAAGTTTATTTGTCTATAGCTGTAACGGTTCTCAAATATTGACGTTTTCTGACAATATTAAAGGGGAGGGGAGGGCTTAAATAATAAATAAAACATATCGTTTACCTAAGTGTTTCACTTGTGACAGAAATTCAATAAAATAGTAGTGACTTCTGACTCTAGTGGATGAAATGACTCCAAAGATGCAGCTTTTATTTTTCATATAATTAAGTGTAAAAAGGTTGAGTTTTCTTGCACTTACACTAATTAATAATGTATGGATGTAAAGATATTTTGTGTATCATCACTTGAGTTCTTAACTTAAATCTAATAAAAAATACAATTTAAATACTACAGTATGTGCAAGAAAAAATCAATGATATTAGTTAAGTCTGTATTTAGATTAATATATTTATAGATCAGCAATGCCTTCTGCGTGGTTTTCTATTTTGGTATTTAAGAACTTATCATTTTATATTGCAACTATTGCAATGCATGCTTTAAGTACTTATTTAAAGAGAATCGGTTATTCCTAGAATTTAAAGATATCTGCTAAAAACAGCATAGTTGCTTTAGCAAATGCCAAAGATCAGAATCTTGATATTGATCAAAATTGAGGTAACGCTTTTTAGTCAGCTCACATATTTTGTTTTCCTACTTTACCCTGCCGCGAATATGCCCAATGTTCCAAAGAAACTTCTGGAAAAGTTGGATTCACAAATGTAATCCGGTGTGGTCATGAATGATAAATTACCTCTTGTTTGTTTGAACATCTTTGTAAGGAATGGCGTTGCGATGTTTGAATAACAACAAAAGGAAGCGTTCCATTTGTTCAGAAATAAAAGATTCTATTTTTAAATTTTAAACCGTCGACGTCAGTTTTGCCAATCGGGAAAAGTTTGGATATGATCAAAGCAATTTTGGAACAGTATTGGCAAAAGTTTTTCTATGCACTCCTTGATTAAAAAGCGTCTCAAGTTGTTACAGATTGTTAATTTTTATTACCAACTGAATGAAGCCATTCGTGAAAGTAACAAGTATATTTGCACCCTTATCTTAAAGAAAGTTACTGACTTGAAAAAGGTTCTAATTGATTTACTGTATAACTTTTTTTATGGCAATCAAAGTCCGCAGTTGAAATAACAATTAAAGTTAAACAGTAGAATAGGTTTAACTCATGCGTGTCAATTTGACAAATGATAAATTTACACGACTATTTCAGTAACTCTCAATACTTATGTTAACATTTAATGTGAGTTGACAACGTTTCTTATGTAGTTTAGAAATTTCCAAATTACCCTTTATGAAGAAAGTACATGAAGAAATCTAGATTATTCTGAAATGGGTTAAGCTATAGAATATTGTAAAATAGAGCCAAAAATTAAAGCTAAAATGTTAACCTTAGTATAATAACTATTGGAGTCTGTGTATTTTTTACAATGTAAAATATTCTCATTTCAATAATAAAATCTTAAATAACACAAGTTGTGTTTTATTTGCGTACAAAACTTTCAAAGGCCTAGTTTTATTTATAAGCGGAGGCGGTAAAATGCAAATCGTATTTCACTTACGCCTCTATTCCAGGTGGTAAAATACAAATGGTATTTGACTTACGCCTCTATTCTAGGTGGTAAAATCCAAATCGTATTTGACTTACGCCTCTATTCTAGGTGGTAAAATGCAAATTATATTTGACTTACGCCTCTATTCTAGGTGGTAAAATCCAAATAGTATTTGACTTACGCCTCTAATCTAGGCGGTAAAATCCAAATGGTATTTGACTTACGTCTCTATTCTAGGTGGTAAAATCCAAGCCGTATTTGACCTATTGTGGCATTGTTTTTAAGTCAGCCGCCATTACTGTCAAGCAAATAAGAGCTATCAAAACGTTGACAATACGATAACAGGTCAAAAACGATTATGGGTTTTACCGTGTTGAATAAAGGCCCTGTTATGGTGTTGTTTTTAAAGCGGTCGCCATTACCGTCAAGTAAGTAAGAGCTATCAAAACGTTGACAATATGATAATAGGTCAAAAACGATATAGCTTTTAACGTGTTGGATAGAGGCCCTGAACGCGTCGACGTAATAGTAAGTGATAATTTTGTCTTTTCTTGTCTAATAAGAATCTTTAAAAACGACTTTAATCCAGCCAAAACCATGTCGTACCCACAAGGAACACCAAGTAACGTAAATTATAAGTGAGTATATTTCCCGAGTCGAGTCGCGGAGGAAAATGAGGTTGGATAATTATGTTCCCGAAACTCATGGGACGACAGGCAATGTTTACATTAGAAAAGGAAAAATGTACCTCACCTCAATATGAGGTAATTTAATTTTCACTTCTTTTGCCGGGAACTTTTTACTAATACGTTTTCATTTACGAGTTATTTCGTTGGGTGTTTATGAAAATATTGTTAATATCCTTTTCCTCGTATTCGCTTTTCATAATTAATTATATGTGAATACATCGGTAGCGTTTAAGTTTTCAAAAATGAAAAAGTAACCTATTCTGTGTTCTTTTCCGAGATTTTCACAGAAGCGAGCGACTTTGTCCGCGAAGAAATCGATTATAGTAATTCCCTCTGGAACTTTTACATTTTCAGGGATAAAAAGTAGCCTATGTGTTAATCCAGGGTATAAGCTATCTCCATTCCAAATATCATCTAAATCCGTCCAGTCGTTGCAGCGTGAAGGAGTAACAAACTAACACACACACACACACACACACAAACTTTCGCATTTATAATATTAGTACGATTTTAATGGGCTTTAGGGGTGACGGTATAACAAACAGACGCACGGACAAACTCACTTTCACATTTTTATTAGACGGGAAATTCTGTCGTCCTCAGAAAAAAGGGCGTATGTCTCATAGAACCGCGTATGTATAAGTGACCTTATTTCTTAAGATGGAGGGTTGAATTTACTTTGACCATCAAATTGCGCAAGCGGCCTTTTTATTTAGGAGGGCAGAATTGTCAGTTGTCGTTATAGTCACTGGTAGAGAATGTCATTAGGCATTCACCTTCACCTTTTGTACTCAAAATTGTATGTTTGTGCAATAGAAATGAAATAAATAAATAGGTGTGGCCCCGACTGCGTGACGGCGACGAGCGGCGAGCGACTACAACCTAATGCATAGAGATGTATAGAGCATGCCACGAGTTCTAGCGGCGGCGTTGAGGAGATTTTAGAGTAAAACACCATAAAATCTAGTGAGGGCCGTATTATGACCTGGCATAACCTGGCAAGTACCAGGCAGCAAAAAAGACAGAAATATATCTAGTACATAATCTTACAATTTTGTTTCTTTCGCTGCCCGCAACTTCTCATAGTACTGCAATCATAACACTTCTTGCGTCTTTTTTACATGAAATGGGTTATCGGTTTATTATTTACACGCATAAGCATAGCACAGCATTTACTACAGCAGATGAATTTGAAAACAAAGTGCTTAAATGTAGAGTATTTTGAAAATCATTTCAAAACCGTTTTTTTTTACATACATACATACATAAAATCACGCCTGTTTCCCAGAGGGGTAGGCAGAGACCACTTCTTTCCACCTGCTACGATCCTGACAAATCTCTTTCGCTTCTTCCACATTCATACATCGAGTCATGCACGCACGTCGGTTTCGGGTTCTTAAGATCCGGCCCTTTTCCAGTATTTCTCCGATTTGATTCGAAAAAGTAAGAAATCTTTTTAATAGAGAAAATATAGATATCCACTAAAACGAGCACCAAATTTATTTAATATGGGAAACGAATATAATTATTTTTTAACTTTTCTTAAGCCAAGCTAGTCAGAAAATCTATAGCTGTTAGCTCTAAATTTTCTTTGGGTTACACTTTACGTGTTAATTCACGATACATGAATTTAGCTTTATGGTCTCAAGTGAGCGAAGTTAATGAACCTCAGATAACGCGAGGCACGTCTTACATTTCAGTTCAAACATGCCTGATAGCTCTACCAGATATGACTCATTCGTCAGCGTTCATAATACAGTGTTATAACCACAGTATGATAATAAAACGTTAGTTACTTTGCAAATCTTACAAAACTGCAACGTATTTAATGATAACATTATTTAATGTTAACATACAGTGTGTTACCGGCATGCGGGCATTTATTAAAACTGCCGATAATATGTTGCTTTAGCAATTGTTTGCAAGTATTATCAATTAAAAAAAATATTAAAATAACTTCACAATTAATTTTCTTAGATACTGACAATTTTTAATGTAGTGCATGTGCTGCGTGTTCATCGTTATCAGTATCGCTGTTGCTTAGTACAAGGCATGTCGTGGTACGGGGGCAAATCATAGTAATCAAAATATCCGTCGACTGTCATTTGAACTTGTCAAATTGCTGTGCTTTACATTGCTGGCTATTAAAATTTTGTTAGAAAGTTAACAAAGCCTGAAAAATTGTTTATTAATTAAATTAATGTCATGGTTACGTTACAGATATACGTTAGTTTAACCTCCTTTAAAAAAAGCCAGGGTGCTGGTAACACACTGTATAATACATACTAGCTTCTGCCCTTGACTCCGTCATCGTACATGTCGATTATTGTCATTCTCTCGAAAACCTTTATTGTTATCGGGATAAAAAGATAACCTATGTCTTAATCCAGGGTATAAGCTATCTCCATATCAAATTTCATCCAAATCTATTCAGCTGTTGCAGCATGAAGGGATAACAAACTAACACACAAACTTTCGCAATTAAAGACTTTAAACATAGCTTAAAAGTAAATATCAATGCAATAATGGTAGCAAAATATCAAAACGTGGTAAATTAAAAAAAAAGAGTTTTCATTTTTTTAAAAGGTGATGTCTCACGAGTCGGCTCGCGCGTGAAACGACTCGTCTGAACAAGTTGTAAGAGCTGTCAATGTTTTATCGGTTAAACTGCCACCCCCTTAACTCCGAGGATGACATCAAAAGATTGGATCCATTTCTCAATTGGCCGGTCTCCCTGACCGCTCACTTCAGTCTTTACGACTTCGCCGAATCGTACGTAGTCAAACTTTTCCAATCCTTTCGCCCACCCCAGAACGAGTTCTAATAACTACATTTTAGGATTCATAATGGCGCAAGCCGGAAATCTTGAAGTTCTGTCCTGTTTAATGCTCTGCGAAGTCAAGTTCGTTACGTAGATAGAATCTTTAATTTCCTCCAGTTGTGTCACTGTCATTCGTTTTACAAAAGGCCGTTTATATTAGAATCGAGGAGTGTGAATTATGCGGAGACGGAGTGGCTATTAGTGGACGAAGAGAAAAGTGGGACAACCCTTTCGAACAATGCTCATTTAAAGTTGGACGGTCGATTTTAAGTAGCTTGGAGAGAATATTATTATTTACAGTCGAAGAAAAGTAACGTGCTGCTTTAAGACCGCAATTGCGTTGCCAACCCTGAGGGACTGAGACGTAATTTCACAACACTTCGAACACTAATTTTTAAATACTTAATCAATTCTAGAAAGCTAAACTTTTCAAAAATTAATGCGGCACATTTCTAACTTATGAAAATTCGGACAAACAAAACAGCTGGAAACGAAAATTCGACCATTAATACAATGTAGAAAGTTACATAAAGTGTGGTCGGATTAAAAGCGATGGCAGGGTGCGGCGTGTGACACGCGGGCGAATTCCCTATAATTGAGTTTTCCACTAAACGCGAGGGCGTGTGGTGTGTCGAGGCCTTGATAGCACAGAAACTATTAATTATTATTTTATCAATTTACGGAAAGTTTTACACCTATTCTGGAATAGTAATCACAAACGAAGAGACCTGCATATTTTTTTGGGTTCCATACTCAAAGTGTTTGTCTTGCCCGTGATGACCTATGGTGCTGGGACGTGGACTATGAGTAGGTACTTAACTATGACAGTGGGACTATGTAGTTCATAAATTGAAATAGTAATAGGTACTTTTATCTCGTAAAATTGGACATTTTCCGATGGAAAAGCTATAAACAAACAAAGTCGCAGGCAAACATATTTTTTTACAAAATTATAATTTTATCAATAACCGGTTTTTTTTCCTTTATTTTTTTTATCACTTCGTTCATCGTAAAGTAGGTTTTAATTAAATTCATGCATTTTTAAGTCGACTCCATCATCAGTTTCAATTAATTTAACACGTGCAAGCAGGTACATTATTAATGTAGTAATTCCCAGAGTAGTGCAAGTCCATAAATAGGAAATTCGGTTGTACAGTCAACATCAAAAATATTATAGAACATTACTCTTAAAATATCTAACATCTTATGCCTCTAGTAGGTAATTAATAGTGACATGTTAGATTATGTTTGAACGCGATGTTGGATAATATAAGTACGTATATTATTAATGTTGAATATTAAATAGTATGCTAATGCTAAAGTGTCTGTGACATATTAAAAAAATCAAGTACTTATTTCCTCCTACAGATGCCCCATAATTATAAACGCATGATAAAACCATTTTGGTTAAAGTATTTATGTCCCTTTCTGTCAAATTCAAATCTTATGACAGATAAGGACAGAGGTTAGTTCAAGCACACTTTAGCTGTTGTCTCGTTGAATAAGAGGGCAACACTGTCAGTCCGAACCATATTCCAAAATCTGTGAAGATGTGCAAGAAGCCTTAATCAACTGACGTTCTGAAAATAACATATCATTATAAGACATTCCCGATTATTTTTTTTGATATAGTAATTTATTAGTTTGTTTTAAAAATTCTATGATTAAAATTGGCTAATTATTCTCCGGTTCTAGCAGGATTCAACTAGAATACACGTGATTAACAAATATTAATATGAAATAGCGATGACAGTGGAACAGTTAATTGTTTTTGCTAATTACAAAATTTTACTCACGCATATTTTAACGGCTTGCTAATTATTGTATGGCAAAGTTTAAAGTCAAAAATGTACAAATTCAAATCTTGTGATTTATAGATATTTTTTAGACACACGTATACAGACCTAGATTTAACACACACAGAAACAACTTCGCTTAAAAAATAAATAATTTATTTGTTACCTCACGTTTTTGTTTCTTAAATAACTTAAAAAAGGAGGTTCTATATTCGACTCGTATGCCTTCTTTGTTTTACTAACTTAAACAGGAAAAGTTAGTATCTCAAGTACAATATCTGGAGCAGGGTTACCATGAAATGGCTAATCAATTCAGTTAAGGGTGAGTGTAAGTGACACAGCTATGGCAGTTGTACGGTTCTATATCTTTCTCTCACCGTGAACTGAATAGAATAAATATGTCATGGTAATGAATCCCCGCTCTCTACCACTATTTAAAAGGTTACACAATAGGGTAATTGCCTATTTTTTTATTAGAATTAAAATTGAATCTTTTTTAACTTCCGAATAGCCTAATATAAATAGTTTTTTAATATCTTTAAAAATAAGAAAGATATAAATGTTTAAAACTTTCTTTTAGACAGAGAGGAAAATACAGTAATATGACGTCATACGACTCGACCGCAATGAATTACATCGATGAATTACACGCAAAACATCGTTTCGTGAGAAAGAGATAGACAAAAAACTTTAAAAGGCTATAACTTTTTTATTATATTACCAATTTCAACTTTGATTTTGAATTATTTTATCATACTACGTATATTGATATATTATCCAAATTAATATATCAAATTTAATATCAGGCAAATACCCTATTATATTGTAGGGTATGCCGTTACTTGGTTAAGCAGAAAAACAGCCACAGCTGTTATTGCCTTTACCTAAAAAGTACTCACTCAATATATATTTTTTCCTTTAGATGATTCTCGTGAGTTTAAGTTTGTAAATATGTATAAATAAATGACAACCACAACTGGCAATTAACCTCACACGAGATTCTGAATAAGGTATTGTTGGGCTTGTGTAATTATTCTTGATCCAAGGACTTGTTATTCTTTAATGTAAGGCAATCCGGCCAACGACACAAATACAGTTTTCTAAATTAACCTCCTCAGAATAAAATTTTTCGTTTCAAATTTCGAATTAACAAAGAACGTCATAAAAAAAACAAATGAACACGATTCCTTTTTCAATCTCCAACCCGAGATCAAATCGCGTTCTAATTTCAAAATAAGAACAGAGCAATGATCGGCACGAGAGGAAAGAGTGATCACCAATTACTGGAGGCACTAACGATTGCACGATAGCAATTAGAAGAGGATCGAGGCGAGTAATATTGTTCAATTGTATTAGTTTAATTAAGCTGCTAACATCTTGAAATTGTTTACTTTGTTTCTCTATTTTTAAGCAAAAACTGTTATCAGATATCCTATCAACTATTTGCTTGTTGATTGATAAAAATAGAATCAAAGTGTTTCGATAACTACTTGTGTATCCACTCATTAATTGTCGAGTCATTCTGATGATTAATTTTAAGTGAATTTATTAGCAATTTTGTGGATCAGCGTGCAATTCCAGAGTTAATTATTTTTAGACAATGATTTTTAAGTCATAGCGGATTTTTTTAGGTAACTATTTTTAGGATTTTTATAACTCCAACCTTACCTAACCTAGCCTTTACAACACGATAGATATTGAAGAAGTTCTAAAAAGTTTACGGTTCCACCGATATAACATAATGGGGAATATGCATGGATTTTTAAATAGCATTTCTCAAAAAAATATGAAAATAACGTAAAAAACATCACTAAAATTAAAATTATAATTAAAATCGGCCAAGAAATACGGATGATATAAGCATTTTAAATTGAGAATTAGACAGCGATTAGACAGATCGATTGATCGACGACGAGCGATTTGCACAGTGACGTCAGTAACAAGTCGGCCATATAAAAAAACTCCATGTTAAATTCCGTTTAGCTAAAAGAGACAGGAGCAAATCTTTGTTGGCTTATATCTTGGTTATTTTTATAGCTATTCAAAAAATGATTTTTCTCAACTGTTTGTTACATGAATCAGCTTTTATTGAAGCTTGGAAAAAATGAATATTCCCTATTATGTACTTAAAGGAAGATAATTTATGATAAATAAACTTACTGTTCTGTTTCTGTTTTTAGAAAAAAACAAACGAAATTATTTTATTAAATATTTTAAAAGGGGTCTAGAATCGGGGTTGAAAAATAAAAATAGTTAGCAAACGGGGTGTCAAATGAAAGGGCTCAATCTGCAAATTTCAAAACTACTTTTTTATAATTTTCCCCGTTTTATTATTTATGTGCAAGTATAGGTTTGTAAACATTTATATCAATAAAATTATTGTCTTTCTTTGATTGAAATTTCTCATCTCTCCGTCTGTTGGATTTAATAGTACAACTTACCAGCCTGAATTACAATTTAATTCACACTATTCTATCCCTCTCTACAGCATGCTTGTAGATTATCCACCCCATTTTCTATCCCTTTCCGACGACACAATCACAAACACTACAATAGCCACTCAAACTCGGAAGATTTACCTCAGATGTCTTAGGGAGGGCTCATTTCAAATTAATCAAGACCTGCATTATCCAAAACAAGACGCAAGTTACATTAGTGCCGTCTCTTTTACTCTTTATCTAGGAAATAATTGAGCGATAGGGATAGAATTTACGCAACATTATACTGGAATTTAGCTCTTCTTAGCACAACGTCGAAACTTTCGGAGAACTCCCAAGGAAAATAAGACTTTGTACACTACATAAGAGGGTATAATTTGCACTGATTAACAATTTGGTTATAAACTGTTTGAATGTAAGAGGACAGTTTGAGAGAAGGGTTCCAAAAGCTGACAGAGGCAGGATAATCTCTTATAATCCAATTGTATGGACCCCTTCAATGTCGGTTGTCATAAACATTGATATAGGCGCTTAATTAATAAATAATTTAGCCTTTCTTAGAGCCTGAATCTAGAGGGAGTGTTTATGTAAAATGAATAAATGATTTACGGTAAATTTGCAAACTTTGAATTCTGGGCAGTTAATATTGTTTTAAAAACATAAATGTATTTATGATAAGTAAGGTTTTTAAAAGTCAAAGATAAAACGGATCGATGCATATGAATTTATATTAAATAATTTATATACCAGAGGTCAAAATTATGAGTTATTGACAGACTATTTAGGTTTTTTTTTTGGGTTCCATATCATTTTTTTTCTTATGGCATCAAGAAAGCTAACGAGTACACGGGCCAGCTGGGTAAGTGAGATATGTGACCCATAGACATGTGCAATCTCAAGACAACAATCTAAAGACCGCAAATGCACTGCCAATACTAAGGACCAAGTAAAATGCCTCTATGCTAGTAATTTCACCTGTTGTCTCATCACCACACCGGCACACTAGTAAAGGAAGGTAAAGGATGGCTGTAGCGATCCCGGTGAACCTTGCACAAGGTCCTACCACCACTAAAAAGTACCTACCCTGCAAAAAAAAACAAAAATACAACGATATATTTTCAATGTTTCGGAGTAGAACAATCTGAAACGATTTAAAGCGATACATAATTAATACATATTTAGCAAAGAAAAAGGAATTTATATTTTATAATGTCACATTTTTTAATCGTGGTAACTAGTAAAATCCGGGTTAGGCCGGGATTACACCTGTAAGTTATTACGTAAGTTTTGAGACGCAACTATGGGTAAGAGTGAATGGCAAATATCTGCATCTCTCTCTTGCATATAGCTTTGTTTCAAAACTTACGTAACAACTTACAGGTGTAATCCCGGCCTTAGACAATATGCCGGACCAAAAATCTGTCTCCGAAAAAGTACAAGCAAAATTTCTATTAAAAGTCATTTGATGCTTAATACGGGAGGCACCATAATAGTTATTTATGTAACTGGTACATAATGAAGGTTCTTAAGGTACGAGCGCCGAGGCCTAGGCACGAGTACCTTAAGAGCTAATTATGTACCGTTGCATACATAACTTTTTCCACAAGCTTAAACTGATAATGTCAAAAATAAACAATCGCTTACTTTTCTTGTTCACTTTCCTCCATTTTTATGCTTACAAATTACTTGTCGGCAAACTATTTTTCATTATTCCGATTGGTGTTAATAGTGTGTGAATGTTATTGTTAAATATTTACAAATTTCATGCAAATTTTAATAGTTACTAAAACAGTTCTGACAATTTATCATACAAGTTAGAATGCCAAACGAAACGCCATTTTGTTGACACCCATATTGAACGTAACCATGGTAACCAAATAACAAATCGATGGATATTAATCATCTACTTTTAGTAATACTTAGTCCAAAAACTAATTTTGTGTTTAAAACACGTAATTTCAGTTGGTATTAAAATATTTTAAACGGTTTATTGTACAAATTAAGATGTCAAGTGGAATACGTATACGGAATGACCGTAACCATGGTAATAACAATGCTATAATGATTATTATAGAACTGTTATTACCATGGCAACGCTTATTATAGAATTGTTTTCACGCATCGGTTACGCTATAGGTGGTATTTTGATACCATTAACGATATCAATATTAGCGGTTTATAGTACGCGAGTAGAAAAAACATTTTTTTTACTTATTTTACAGGCCGATAATAACTATAGTTATTTTACTGTCTAAACACCGCTTTATCAAAAACCAAACAATCAACAAGTACACACCACATCATCCACGTAATGTTTAATTTATAGCACATCCCCCTAAATTGTTCCTAGCTCGGTTATCACATTATTGCCACGCACCCCATGTAACGTCATATTTTGTAAGCGGCTTTGCATTTCTTACGCTGCAACCATCGCATAAAATTAAAATGTTACTATCTCTTTCTCACTAACGGTATGTGAAATAGACGAAGCTAATTTTAATATTCAAGAACATTTTCAGCTCGGATGTTTCGAAGGGTGAGTTTGACTTAAGGTAATTTTATTACCGACTTCCAGGCTGTTGTCACAAGCAATTGTCTGTTTTTAGGGTTCCGTAGTCAAACTAGGAACCCTTATAGTTTCGGAACCGTCCGTCCGTCCGTCCATTCGTTTGTCCGCGGCTTGCTTTTAAAGGATTCTACTCCGTTCCTGACTTGTTACTGCTCCTATTAAAACTCTAACGTACCTTACATATTCTGCAGCATTATGAATACATATTCGACCTACCAGGTTTCGAAGTTTGCTCATGTATCTGAGTGAGCGGAAGTTTCCATTCATTCATTCACGCTTCCATGAATAATGCCGATCGGAGGACGGAAGCGACTTCCGAGAAACCGGTCACCGCTCGTGAGTCTACCTTATCGCATTCGAATTTTGAATCCGCGTTCGATTTTCAATGCTCGGCCAGTGACGTTAAATTTTTTGATTTATTGTCATTCGAATTTTGAATTTAGGTGGTTTGAGTTATCGTTTTACACGGGAGTTAATTTGAATATGGAATTAAAATAAAGGAATAAAATAAAAGCGTAGAATTGGTTACCATTTTTATTATTAAGCGTTGTTTTGACAAGTAAAAACGAAACGAAACGAAACGCATGTTATTTAATGTATTATGATGATATTCCGTTTTTTATTACGGCATTGTAGGTACTTTCTCATATATATTTTTTTCAAAGATCTGAGTTTAAACAATATTATCTAAATAAACGTACTTTTTGACGGCATTCCAAGTGTGGGTATAGTCGACACAATGATACCACACACAAAAAATAAATATCAAAGCTCGAGCGAACAAAACGTTCGCAAAAAGTGAAACCTCACACGCTCCTTAATAAATAACGATCGTCGTATGCGCCGGTTGCATTTCAATGCGCTAAAAATAGCACATAAACGTGAGTCTAGATACTTTATGTGCGACATTATTCTTTTGTGTTCTTCAGGAAACCATAAATACAGCGTCTTGTTCATGGCCACAAATCAAAAGAGGCTTACCTTCCATCAAGTCCTAATTTACCGTTATGAAACAACAATAGAAGCCCTTTTGTTTTTAGAATAAGGACGAGTTTAGGTTAGGTTTTTGTTTTTGATGTGTTGGTACACTTGTGCACCTGTCCAAAGGAGTTGTTTATACGTTTGGTTTTGGCTGTCATATTCTTGTTTGCTAGTCCTTGTATCATGTTAACACTGGAATAGTGAATCATAATGGCCGTCGAAAGTCGATATAAAAAGGTTTTTACCTTGTGTCATCCTTCGAAAATGCGCTACGGCCAGATTTTATCACACTTTACTATATAAAATGCTGTAGTGTTTCGTTTTTCCGCTTGTGCGTGTGAATAATTTATTTGAAAAAGTCAATGGGACGAGTAATGCGGTTGAATTATAGTATGGCAGGCATTACAACATGAGTATGGTTTATGAAACGAGCCGCAAGGCGAGTTTCATAATAGATCACACGAGTGTTGTAATGCTAATTACGCAGAGTCGCGTACAATACTTTATCTACACACATATTATAAGTACTCTAAGATGGGTTCTGAAGCTGAAAGGCAAATGACCAGCATTACCGTACCTGTGGTAGTAGGTGAAAGCGATGACAGCTGTAACGTAATTTTGAAATTACGTTATCGAATATTGTAAGGCAATATATAAGATCCAAATTTGGAACATCTTCCAAAATTAACAGCTGTCATCGCTATCACCTACTACCACAGGTAATGCTGGTCATTCAGGGGACACCGTTGATGTAGGAAAACATATCGACACTTTTATGTGGTCGTCTCGCACCATCTTATACAGGGTGTCTGGAAAAGCTTTGGAGAAATTTTAACAGTAGATAGGGTGGATGATTTGGATCATCCCTATATTGGTAATTTTTTTTAAAGTAAATATTTGACTGAGTTACAGGCTAATTTATCATCGCCTTTCCTGACGATGCTCTCAGTGTGCCCCATCTTAACTACTTCATTCATAACATGTGTCACTACGTAATGTAAATAAACAAGTTGTTCCCTATCAACAATGTTTCTAATCATGGTCAAAAGCTCCACGGTGTTTAGAACACAGACACATTATTCTGTAATGTGAATGAAAAGACGGTCTCTGATAAAAGATATTATGTGAAAAAAAAAAAAATTAAACTTACGATTACGATTATTACTCACACTCTTCTCACACTCACTCAGCTAAAATAGCACTTGTACTCGTACATTAGACTTATTTTACGAGATCATGAATCATGGATTTATTCTATTGATTTGCACTACTATCAAGGAGTAATACGAATAAAAAACACAATAATTAAAACGTATCATTAAGTTGTGATTGTGCTTTGACAGGTTGACATAGTATTTTTTTTAATTTTTTACTATTGAAAACTCTTTATGAAAAGAGGTTTATTTTGTAAAAATAAAATCGTTCCTACACGTTATGTTTAATCAGAATTACATTTAAAGCTGGCATCATACACGTTGTTGAAAGAGTTTCGTATCCTAGAAGAATGAGAACCGTGTGAGCACAAAACGATAAGTGACTTTTACGTCTATGCGAACACCTCTGGTTCCTAGGCGTTCACCATGCGAGATCGCCCCGCTAACGCAACGCCTTTCTGCACGTCCGTGCGAACGTAGCCTTATTGAATGCTCTAAGTCTGGAATATGGAAATAATATGTATGTGTTATGTAAGTACCTACTACGTACGTATATCGATTCCATGATTCCGTGGCCTGGGAAAGGCCGGTCTTTTTTTTTTCTCTATGACAAGTGCGATCATACTAATTTAATCAATTATGCGACGGCCTTTATATTCGGACTGTTTATAGCTAACAGTCCGAATATAAAGGCCGTCGCATAATTGATTAAACGACGCGCGACGAATACCATACAGATCAATATGGACAGCAATAACCGGATCGTTCATTTCATGTCCATCCGAACTTTCAGCAGTCTATGACAGTAGCCATTTATCAAAGAATTGAACTTGTTCTAGGATACGAAAATCTTTCAACAACGTGTATGATGCCAGCTTGAAAATTTATGGTTGTCATTAGATGTCAGGTAAATTAAATTTCAGATTTTCTAGTCTGAATAAATAATAATAATAGTCTGAATTAATTTTGCTGTAAAACAATAAATGGGCTATTTTAGAGCAGAAAAAAGGTGAATGTTTAGATCTCGACATTAATACGAAACGGACGATACGATCAGAGCTCGGCAGAGCGTGTTCCAACAGATCTAGTGAACATTACAAAACCCGCTAAAATGTACAATTGTAAAAACGAAAATACAGTGAGTTGCATTAAAATTAATCTTTTTTTTGTAATTTGATTTTTGTTTACATGGGGCGAACTGTTTACATGGAGCGAACTGTTTACATACCATGTAAACAACGTATGGTCTCAGGTCATTGACCTCGAACTTAGACTTTTGACGTTAGTTACTACGAACGTTTGGGTTAGTATAGCATCAACATCAAAATGTCAAGGTCAAGATATCGGCTGCGATACATCAAGTAACAAAATGAATATAAATCTTTTTTTTTTTTTACATTAACAGAAACAAAAATGAACCATAACCCCGTGATCAGAATCGTGCGAACTATTACCGCGCCAAATATCTCCAAAGGTTTTCCAGACACCCTGTATACACATAAGTATGTGTTTTTTTTTTCTCTCTATCTCTCCCGTAAGATTCTTAATTGGCATGTTTTCCTGCTGAAATACGCATGTTATTTGATACTATATTTAATTTAATATTTATAGCTTTATATAATGCTAGACTAAGTAGTACCATTGTAATAAGAAATATGTTTAAAAAATTACTGACTGCTGAGTTTCTTGCGGCGTTTCTTCTCAGCAGTGGTCTTCTCGTGATTCTTGACGTGTAAAAGTGCCCGTGCGGCCTACTTACTGAATAAATTTCTTTTATCTTTTGTCTTTTTTATCATTGCCTAATAGAGGACTTATGATACGAGTGTAGATAAATAATTTTAATAATATAATAAAACTTACTTACATCGTCAACCTTTTTCTTTTCTACAGGCATGTGCTTAAAGGATTGAGTTCGTCTCCGTACAGTCAACAGCATAAATAAGTGATCATTTATGTACCTTGTCACTTTAACGTCGTGTTTGAAATGTCATACAAAATTGTGAAACGATTGAAAGCGACAAGGTACATAAATGATCACTTATTTATGCTGTTGACTGTATATTGTAAATATTGTATTTGAATTTTTGGGCCTACATTGAAGTAATTACATAAGGCACGGAAGAATTACATAAGGCACGGAAGAAAATTATGTTTTCGGTCTTCTTTGTTAATTGTAGACCGTGTAGTTTTTGTGTCAATAAATGTATTTTCCTTCTTTTTTTCTCTCGAACATTGTATAGATTTTCTCACGTTAATTTTTAACCCCCGACGTAAAAGAGGGGAGTTATAAGTTTAACGTGCGTATCTGTATGTCTGTGTGTCTGTCTGACATCGTATCTCCTAAACGGATGAAACGATTCGGATGCGATTTTAAGCAAAGTTTGGTAGGAATCTTATTAAATAGATTTCATAAAAATCAGCTGAGCCGTTTAGGCGGCGTTCGCTCTGAAAGTAGGGTTGCCATTATATCAGGGGTCTTATACTCATTTTTTGAACATTTAATATCATTGGGAATTTGAAAAAGGAAAAGGATTTAAAAAAAAACCTTATTTTTCACGAAAGTCAAATATCCCGTCCCGTGCACCATGATAATTTCATATTTCAGGTGCTTTTAAATAAATATTAGGTTTATTCTTAGCACCATCCCAAAAAGCCACAGCCTAACGGCATCCATTCAATTCCACGTTCACAAGTCGCAGATTATAATAATTTATCATACATTCGTCCCATTCACGTGGCGAGCTCATCTGCATGCGTCGCGCGATACTTCATTAGGATATATTTTCGTTTCCCGAAAACATTAATATAAACATGAAAGTTGAAAATACGCACTGAGTATGGAAACGCGGCGGTTTTGGAAGCAAAAAAACGCTGCGGTTATCTCAAAAGCAACGTGAGTAACTTTGGGTTTGTAATTCTCTCTCACTCGCTTCTTATAAGAGCGTATGAAAGCGAGTGAAGGCAGAGAACCGATTCATAGACTTGCAAGTTAGCTCTAATAAAGTGAGAGAGACACACGGTTCTCTGCCTTTTGGCATTAATATGTTTGGCTGAATGTATCATTTCCCAACCGTATTCATTTGACAACCCCTTTTTTTCTGTAACTGTAAATATTTCAGGATTTTTACAAAAACTAACCTAACCTAACCTAAAGGTTTCTACACGATGGTACTGAAATAAATCCTGAAATATTTACAGTTACAGAAAAAAACCGGGTTGGCAAATGAAACATGTTGGAAACGATACATTCGGCCATAGATATTTCGGCCAAAAGGCGGGATACCCCATGAATCAAATTAAAATGTTATATCAACACCTATGATCGCGTTCCTCGTATTTATTTAGTTATTGAAACGACGCCGCCGATATGGCTACCGCCGATATGTCACTATCTCCTATATCACTCGGAAATGTGGCACTGGAACAAGTGGATGAATATATATACTTGGGGCAGATGACACGCATGGGCCGCGACTCTTTGATGACTGAAATAGACCGCAGAATACAGCTCAGTTGGGGTGTGTTTGGAAAACTGAACCAGGTGTTTAGGGCTAACATTCCACAGACACTGAAGACGAGAGTATTCGACCAGTGTTTTCTGCCGGTTATGACGCATGGGTGTGAAACATGGAATCTGACCACGCGCTAATTCAAAAGCTCAAAGTTACCCAGCGGAAAATGGAACGCAAGATGCTCGGAATATCCCTACGAGATAAGGTCAGGAACGAGATCATACGAGCACGCACTAAAGGCACTGACGTGGGGCACCGTGTCGCCAGGCTCAGATGGACATGGGCGGGTCACCTATTTCGTAGGGATGACAACAGATGGAGTAAATGCGTTGCAGTCTGGAGGCCCTGGGTAGGAAGGAGAAGTATTGGTAGACCACCGGCTCGATGGTCCGATGATATTAGAGAGAATGCTGGCCCTCTATGAGCCAGACTAACTCAAAATAGGGCAAAATGGAAAATAATTGGAGAGGCATATACCCAACAGTGGGCATGTAAATAAAATGCTGCAGAAGAAGAAGAAGAAACGACGCCATTGCTACAGAACAAGCAGAAGTTCGTCTTCAACCAAAGTATATCGAGCCGCTTGCATGTGTGCGTGCCTCGACCATATACGCCGCAAGCCATCACAAGCAAACTCAACAGTAGCATTACCACGAGTTACAATCACCACACTCTCTAGCGAGCCGAATGCTCTGTCCCTCGCACTCTATAAGAATACTGCGAGGTCTGCGCGGGACAGAGCATTTGAGTCGCTAGCGAGTACGGTAATTGTAGCTCATGGTAAGGGTACAGAACGGACCGAGCTGGTTTAGTCGCCGCGGTGGTGCCGCGTTTGGTTGTGTGCGTATTAATTATAGAGCGAATCGCATCGGCGCAACCCTAGCGCCCAAGCGGCGATAGGTAATAGAAACTCATACAGGGCCGGAGACGAATTACTTTTTCTATTTATACTATTTAATTGCTTTATCCAGCCTCGTGTGGTTGCCGAGTTAGAATAGTGCCACTCCATGTCTTCCCGTGGATGTTGTAAGAGACGACTAAGGGAATAAAGGCTTGTAGTACTGTTAGGCGATGGGCTTGCAACCTGTCACTAATACGCTGGTAAACTTAGCCTAATTGTGCAAATTGTGGTTATAGAATTGTCAACAAGTTTTTAGAGATGTTTGTAATTCTGTAGCTCTGCCTACCCCACTCTGGGAACGAAGTCGTGAGATTATGTATGTATGTAATTGCTTTATCCAAATTTTTACTGAAACTATACTGACAAATCATTGAAATGTACAGAAAATTCAGTATGTCTGATTTATTAATGACCCTTGGCTGTTTGTTTATTGTCATAATAGTGTTTATAGACTTGAGCGTTCACCCAAGCGTTAATTCGCTTAACAGATCAACGAAGTGTGCCTAGGTACTGGGTGGGTGCTAGGTAGTGATTGGTGGGTACTGATTGGTTCTTTGTACTGAACAATCATTATAGTGAACGTTAAAGTTAAGGTTAACGTTTATATAAGCAATATCAGATTTATTTTCTTATCTGACAGCAGATAACGGGTAATGAGCTGGAAAAACTGTTAGTGGCGATGTAACCTTTTTTAGGATCCGTTAAGCTTCCGTTATGCTTGCCTATATGTATCACAATCAATGAAGCAGTTAAGGGTTGAATTCCGACATTGCCCCATTACATTGCCATTGCATTGGTGTGTGAATAGCCTTCTTTAACTTGCGTTTGAACCTGCCTTATGGCATTGCCTCTTATGCCGGAACCACACGCTTGATGTTTGCCGCATAACACTGCAGGTCGCAACTATAACTTAGAGTGAGATGGAAATACATCGTGCTCACTCTAACATATAGTTACGTCTTGCACTGTTTGCGGCAAACATCAAGCATGTGAATCCGACTCCGTGCAATCTTTTTTGCCAGAAGAAGAAACGCAGCTTTTTAAGCTCCAGTGTGCCTCAGCGTGCGGGATCCAGTGTTCATTATCATTTGTATTCAGCGAGGGGCACACCTGGAGGGCTGTCAGCTCCAAGATTTATGTCCTCGCGAACAAAACTCACAGCTTTTGTATGGAAATGTCCGTCCCGTTGTTCTCGTGACAGGCCCTTGAGGATCTTTTTGCCCGAGTTGAAATTTGAAGTGGATTTGCCGTTATAAATTATCTTGGATTACAGGTTGTCACGGTATTGCAAAAGTTGCATCGAATTAGTTTGTTTAATTTGTTAAGTTTGTACAGGATGTTTAAAAAAGTGAGAGAAACCGTATAAATACCGAGGTGTTACTTTTCAAATTGCACGCGACTCCGTCCACATAGAAGTCGTTTATCGCTTATCCTTTGGGAAATGACCAATTTTCCGAAATTAAAAAGTATCCAAGTCCTCTCCCGGGATTTAAGCTATCTCCTTAGAAAAAAATCATTAAAATCAGTTTAGCGGTTTAAGTACAAACAGAATAACTTTCGCATTTGTAATGTTTGTACGAATAATACTAAGTGGTTGTGTCTGTTCTCTTGTCATAGAAGCGCTAATGTCAAGAAAATAAAATGAAATCAGCTTCTGAATCATGCTGTTTTTTCTTTATGCCTCCAATATAAATTTGATATGATGGAGCTACCTTTAAGAAGTATTACCTAATTTTATTTCTTAACAGGATTGTGGACCGGAGACTAATGCGCGTTGCTGTAACTTTTTTTCCATACAGCTCCGAATTAAGTCCGATTTCCACGATTTTTGCATATGTTGTTGTAGATCTTATGATTCCGACTTTGATAATTTTATTTGTTTCTTGGAAAGAGAGTACATACCTAGTTTTTCATATTATCTACAATATTTAAACATCTTAAAAATCCGACTAGGTTTAAGGGAAGAGAAATGATAGCGTATTTTGTTTGGAAAATATTATCTTTACAATCCTCTTAATTTGTTACGCGTCCTAAAACTGTCAGCGAAAAAGGAAAAATATAAACAAGGTGCTTACAAATCCGAGTAATTTTGAATGAAACCTTTTTAGTCTTTCTTCATATATTTTTTCAAAACATTTATAGTTTAAATCTCCTCATTAAGACCCACACAGACAGGCAGCCCAAACAAGTGCGTTCTAATTGGGACCAGTTTAATCCACCCGTATTCAACCCACAGAGATGTCACCTACACCTATACATTTATATACAGGGGGTGAAAGAAACGAGTTCATTATCATTTCTATTCACTCCGGACTACACCTGAGACCCGCGCGTGCTTTCAAAAACACGCTTTAAATTGTAAATGAAAGGGTTCGGTTTGAATTGCGAGAGGATACTTCTTTGACACGTAATGCGAAGATATATGGAGGTAGGTAAATCGTGGGCAGTCAGATAAATTATGTACATCGACGCAGATAAACAAGTATTGAATGGGAGATGCCAAGGAAAGGTAACGCGAAACTATTTTTGTTTTCTTGTTTAATGTACCTACTGGAAGTTTGAATGGAAAGCGTTGTATTTTTGTGTCAATATATTATTTATATTATGTTGTATAATGCTGAGTTTAGACTCGTAAAAATGCTTAGTGAATATTGAATCGGACTGTAGATATACTTAACACTACACTGCACTACTAGGACTTGTCAATAAGCACTTGACGAAGCATTTCCAACGACACGGCAAGAGGCAAGTGCTTAGTGACAAACGGTGTGGAAGTACTCTTATCTCTTTTTGTTTAATTAATGAGTTGGTTTTTTTAACTCCACTTATTAGCTGCTATGTACTTGACGTGAGTAATAAAGAAATACATTTACATTTGTACAATTTTAATTTTTAATTTAGCTACTTACTCCGATCTGTAATAAACTAATATTGAGTGGGTATTTAGAAGCTTGTGGTGTGGTGTGTGGGCGTTAAGTAATAAGCTGTCTGGAGTAAGTGAGACGTTGAAAAACATGAAGAGCACGACATGACATCCTTTCGGGACAGAATTTTTCATGCGCACTTAACTATTTCAATTAGTCACTAAGCTAAGGGGTGTTCAAAAAACTTGGCAAGCGACGAGTGTGAATTTATTTACTTGTAATCGACATCACTTTATACGCTTAAACTAATGAAGGTTTGTAAGTAGTATGAATCACATTTTGCGCTATTTAAAACAGAAATGCAATCTTTTAGTTTAGTTTCAAGAAAGACCTTTATAATCTGTAATAATTTTGTCAAGTTGCATTTGTGCGATATCAAGCTGACCTGCGAACTTGAACTTGTTAGCTTTCTCCGTAATTTAAAACAAGTTATTTAAGATTATTTTTTTTTAATCAGTCTAACGACATTTCCATGCCCTTTTAAGTGTGATAACTTTTTCGAATTAAACCTGCAATTTGCTTCTTTATACTTCCATAGAACCCATTAATAAGGAACATTATTGTACCTCCCATTTATCACTACTTGAACGCTCACATAATTTATAAACCGGGGCCTAAATCATATTTAATTCAAAATTAACGCTAAGAAAAGCGAAATGAATGCTAATTATGACGAATTTCAGTAGAAGGAAACCATTGAGAGGATTGGAATGTAAGGGGTGATGTTTTGTTTTAAAAGTTTGGAATTCAAACGTCAAGTCAAATAAGTTGACATCCTGGGGTGTTACCATGACATCGTTGTGTAGCTTTATTTTAAGTTTTATTTGATGTTGTCAATCAAAAATAAATTGAAGATACACTGTTGTCAAAACTGAGTACCGTCGACATAAAAATAATAGGGTAAGCAATACGATCCTATTACTCGTATAATTCATTGTTTTCTTTATTCTATTTTTTCACTTCATCCTTATCCTCCTTTTTTGAAAAAGCAAGAGTTAAAAAAACAGCGATATAAAAAACGGGACTAGACTCAATATATTATGAGACGTCATCATTCACTCAATCCATTTACGATTTAATTCACCATTGATAATTGTAAAACCAAATTAACACTTCATTGCAGTAGGTACTGTTTTGAGACCTGAAAAGTCCTTTCATTCTTTTTAATATATCATTCATTCATTCATAATATAATTCCCCTGGAATGCTAAACAGTAACTAAATCTTAAATGTACAATTTACGGTCTCTCGGTTGCCCACCGAAGCGACTATTTATTCAATAGATACTGTCTCGGAATATCTGATTCAATGCGACTGACTTATGCATGCTTGGTCAAAGTCACGGAACAGAAAAAGCAGTAGAAGTGTCAAGTGGGCGTGTAACGTGTGGCATGGTTATGCGGAGTTCCGCGCAACTTTCCATACTTTTGCCGCGATCGCTTATTTCGATATTCCGACATTTCTAAAAAAGGAAATAAATCCAGAAGCATGCCTTAATGTAAAAACGATACCCGCACCCAAAATATTTTCCATGGTGGCGTGTTGTTTTTATGATAGTTTGAGTATTGGCGACAACAGGCCCGATACTAATCGAAGCTCATGCCACTTCCACTGTTTTTTCTGTTCCGTGGTCAAAGCGAATTCCTAACTAAAGCCAAATACACACTAAGACAATCAACGTCCTTAGCGTGACATTAATGTAATATTAATTACAATTAGACATACCTAATTACTCACGATTCCTAGTAGTGTTATTAAAGCGTACTTTGATGTTTGCATTAATTTAGTCACATGAAAACAATGTTTTTTACATTTTCATTCTAAGTAATTTTATAATACTAAGTATAGGTACTTAGTATTATAAAAATACTTAATGCACGCTGCACGTTATTGTGTTCGTTTATTATTATTGTGGTCGAAAAAGTTTACGATACAAGTTAATTATTTGGATAATGAATATTTGGTAATGATAAAAGTCTTATGTTTCATTTAGGCATTATGATAGCCTAGTGAAAATTATTAAATTAATTGAATAACGATGGGGATTGGAAGGGGTACATTACATAATTCCGAATCGTCATCGCTTATAAATCAACCTAACGTTACCTCGTATAGCAATTAAATTATGCATTTAATCTAAAATAGCTCCAGCGTAACATAGTTTTCAGAAAAATTAAAATTCGGACAAATGAATATTCGGAAAAAAGTAATTCGGAATTTTAAGTCCCGAATTGAAAGTAATTCAGAAGCGTACGTAAAATTAATATAGTGTATCGCATTGCATGGCCATAGGTCACGTTAATATATTAGAACACTGCTTTTCGCTTGAAAATTACCAGTGAAATAGAACAGCCTGTATGAGTAGGTATACAAAAATAAATAGTATTCATACCAGGATGAAAGGGAATAGATCCCATAAAAAACTGAAAACTGACATATCTCTTTCAGATTTTTGTATTAAAATACAGTTCTCTTTTCTCACGTTTATACAGATTAAATGAACGTATTAGAATATACTGAAGTCACGCTGAACAAAAATACAGCAATCGAATTTGGAAAAACACAACTGTTCATCATTCGTTTACCAAGAAAAAATATATTAAATTTCTGACAGGAACCGTCCCTGACAGCCTGTATATACATGTACATATACAGGGTGTTCCTATTTCTCATATCTCGCGACGTCTATCAGTTCCACAGTTGACTGGCTCAGGTTTGACACGTGACCTCCTGTATCGCATTACCTATATTTCGCCCGCGGGTTTACTCGCGCGTGAAGACATTTGCATCGACAATTTGCTTCTCGGATGTATTGGAGGAAGCGTCAAGTTAAGATAAGAAATAGTGTGTAGAAATAAACATAGATATTATTTGAATTACTAAGTTTCTATTGACACTGTTTTAACTGTTCATCTTCTGCTCTGAAAAGTAACTACTTTGGAAGTGCTATTGAGGATTTAAAATAATTAGTAAGCGTTTGCTACACTACAGTCTCAATATTAAATTAGACAAGGTTATTGTTTAAAGTGTAAGAACGTGATAGATATTTTTATGCACAAAAAATTAAATCGAAAATTCGTTTCCTGGAAAATATAATGCAACGATGCTCTTACTGAGTTATTAGGTGTTGAATTCAAAGCATCGTATACCTATCCCTCTTAGACTCTTTGCATATATGGCATTTTGTAGCGATGGCGTTCCTCACACGATTTAAAACTTATAAAAATAGCAAGTCAACTCTATTGCCACGTATGCCAAACGGTATTTAAGAGCAAAATTAAAAAAAAAACAACCACTGTTTTTAGAGCAGATCGCATCTTTAGAATTATAGTGACCTAATTCACAAATGTGGGATTTCGAGTTAGGTCTCTATAGTAATAAATATATGTCTCAAAGTCGACAGCGGAAATGTTGAATTAGGTCACTATAATTCTAAAGGTGCGAGATATCTCTTGAATGGCATCATACATACAGTATTAGGTATCCCTCTGCATTGGCCTAGTTGCTAGTAACCCTGCCTACGAACCTAGCGTTCCCGGGTTGGACTCCCGGTATAGGCAAATAGTTGTGTGATGAGCGCGAGTATTTGTTTTTGTCTTGTATTGTTTCTATGTATTTATGTTTTTATTTCTACCTCTATTGTATATTAAGGTATGTTCATTCTTACTTGTCTTATAATAATAATAATAATAATAATATCAATGGACGATCTCACACAAATTGACCTAGTCCCAAACTAAGCTCTAGGCTTGTACTGTAGGTACCAGACAACGATATAAATACTTATATAGAGAAATATATACTTAAATACATAGAAAACATCCAAGACGCAGAAACAAATACTCGCGCTCATCACACATATCTGCCCTTACTAGGATTTGAACCCAGGACCGCTAGCTTCGTAGGCAGGATTACTACCAACTAGGCTAGCACGTCGTCTTATATAGTAAACAACTTTCTAACCTTAAAATGAACCTATTTTGGCTAAAACAGCTCTTTTGTCGTAAATAAAGTAAACTGAATAAACATTTTGGAAATCATTTGGCCAATGATTGTCTGTGATTGCTTTATTTTGTTTAAAATAGCGGTTCATTTTGAGGTTAGAAAATTGTTTACTACATAAGAAAAGTAAGAATGAACAGACCTTAAGTATTTATATCGTTGGCTAGTACAAGCCTAGAGCTAAGTTTCGGACTAGGTAATTTTGTGTGAAGTTTCCCCAGTTATTTATTTATTTATTGTATGTATCTATTTCTATTATGTAGATTAGTTAAGTTATGTTAAGTTTGTTTCATATTTTTTTTTTAATAAAAAGCTTAATGGTTTTCGACTAAACAATACATTAGGACAAACAATGATAATGCCACTCGGTATTGACTCTCAGTATGACCAGTTCCTTAATAGCTATCGGCCATCTTTATTTTTCTATAAAACACGAGTGACATATTGCCAGTTGTGAGAGCGAAAAAGATAACAAAACCCAGCCAAATTCTATAGGAACCTAGCAGTACCGAATGCTGTTGTTTTCAAAGGATGTAATTAGCATCATCAATATTTACGAATTCGCACGCACACAATAGACAATCATATCCGCAGACACCGATCCTGTATGAATCAGGGTGCCCAAACGACTTATCGATTTCCTGAAGCATGCGTATGTATGTTTGTATGAGTATCATCTAGTCGGTACCACGGTTGCTCGCTGACTGATAGCTTGCAGCCAGACACCGCACACCATTGTGGAGCGGGAGCTTAACTAAATAATATTAAACGTAGATAATGGAACTGCCTGTTCACTGCAAATTATTTGTTAGTCAGATACAAAATGAACGCACGCAATGTGAACGATTTATTAAAAGTAATATTGGATGATTTTTGATGTTCTACAGAAGCCCGCAGACAGCGTGTCTACTGTGCATATAAGAAAAGAGTACAATAATTTCAATATAGTTTTAAAATTATAAACTCCTTCAGTTGAATATATTATATATTATCTACACTTAACCTCTATATTAAACTAAAATAAAATATCACACGAAACAATACATGATTACTTGGTCACAAACTCGTTTTAGACTACATGGACAACGTGTTATGTACAGTCACCACACGGGATTGTTGAGCCACTTGCCACAGTTCGTATTTTGGCCGTGTAATGCAAACTTAGTTTAGTCGGTTATACTCGTGTTTCCAGTATGTATTACTCGCCTAAATTACGAAGAGTAGCAAGTGGCTTAACATTCCCGTGTTGTGACTGTACGTAAAAATGAAAAAGAGAGAACATTTGTTAACAAAACGTATTTTTTTGAGTGTGGTAGTTTAGCATTTGCGAGTGATTGCTTTGTTACCTTGTAATGTAACTTACTTTTAAGTATTTCTATTTTATGTTTCAAAAAATGACCTTCTTCTGGAGTTTCTTGCGGCGCTTCTTCTCCACAATGATGGTCTTGTCCGAAGCGCTAGTAGATTCACTCTATATTACCGACGCGTAAAAGAGCCCGTATGTAGCCAATTTACTGAATAAATATTTTGATTTTGATTTTGATTTTGATTGGTGGGAGCAAGGATCTGATAACGGTCCATCAAAGCAGTTGGATATTCGGGGAAGGCCTACATGTTCCATCTATAAGTCCAGCTATGGACGTGTTTCGGCTGATACGTTGAAGATGCCAACATTACGTTTTTCAATAGAATACCACCCCTGCTCCCGCGCTAGCATCGTAGGGGAAGCGCGCTAGCGCCCGAATGTTCATTTATCCGAAAGTGATAAATAGGCTCGTGCCACGGGCCCTGAATAATGAATTTATTATAAGCAAATCTTAGCTTGCTCGACTTGTGGTACGCGCTATAAATAGTTTCGTGTTGATACCCATGCTCGCATATTGTAAGTTAGAAACGAGCCTAAACGTACTTATATAAAAGGTAAATGGTGGTGGTAGGACCTTATTCCGGGTGCGTCTGGATTGCTACCATCATCTTATCTATTGACCTCCCGCCAAGCGCAGCAAGTTTGCATTCCCGGGTTCCTGTTCGGGGATAAGACAACCAGTGAAATTACTAGCAAAGAGGCATTTTATTTCAGTCCTCAGGGTTGGCAATATATTTGTGTTCTTAGAATTGCAGTCTTGAGATCGTAGTCTTGAAAATGCGATTATCTATGAATTATTCGACGTTCATGCCAATATCGTTTCTTCCTATTCGTAATTCTGCACAATCTGATTTCCACACAATAGTATTTCAGCACACTCGCTACTCTGCATAGTCACTATTTGTGTACATTAGCGGCCTGTTTTAAAAAACTACAAATTACAATTTTACAGGTCTAAACTGGCAACACTGCTCAAATGGTTGGTCGCCATTGGTCGAGGTTGTGTCAAATGAAAACTTGTAACCTGTAAATTGTAATTTTTAGCTTTATAAGACAGGCCCCAGGTTGCCTGTGTGCGTTTTTTATTTGCCTTCTCCTTGCTATAAAAAGGTCCCTTTTAAGCGGATCTTCCCAGACTAAAATTAGCAGGTTGTGTACAAAAATGAACTAGGTTCAATATAGTTTGACTTTCTCCTTTCATTCATTAAACATTCTAAAGGTAATCTAAAATAACTCACGTCACAATGCGTCTTTATTTATAGGACAGTAATCCATACCCTAAAGGTACCTTTCAATTTATTTTAACAATGGTTGACTTGCTGAGTGCCGTGAATTCACCATCGAGTTCGTTTTGTATGGTATTCAGGCATGCGGGCACCGAACGCGCTAACAAAGTGGTATTTGTTCTGCTAATACACTTTACCAATGAACTAAAGGCCGGGGTTCCATTTGAATAGCTCCATTCAACGTTAAGCTATTTTAGGATACAATTAATGTTAACGTTACCTAATTATTTATAGAATAAATTGTGTACAGGCAATTGACGTCATTATCCCAGTGTTGGTACAGTCAACAGCATAAATAAGTGATCACTTATTTATGCTGTTGACTGTACAATCAGTAAAATGGAACTCTATTCTGCACGATAACAGCATATTGCTTTATCCTCGTAAGGCCCAGTGTGCAATAGGATGTACATAATCAAGGCAATTTAATTTGAACTGTATTGCAATAAAAATAAGGTTTATTTTCCTATTTTCTTATACTGAAAATGTCATTATCGAACAAACTTAATTGAACTTTATTGCCTTGAGGGTAGATTCAAAGTCCCACTGACAAAAAACTGGCTGTTTGTAGTATGTTGGGCTTTACGAGGTTATGTTAGCGTAGTGTTAACGTTACGATCGCTCTTATTTTCTTGACAGTAATGGCAGCCAAGTTAAATACATCCATACACAGAGTAAAGACTAAAGGCATAGAAACCGTACTAAATAAGCAGAAAATCCATTATGGTTCACTTCTTTTTACTTATGGCTTTCATAGTGAGTTGGAAAGAGATGAATCTATAACTGTTCTTTCGTTATTTGGTACATCGTCACAAGTAAGGCGTGATTTGGACCTATAAGCACCTATAGTATTTGGACCTAAAGACAAGGAAAGACAAATCCTTCCTATAGGAAGGACAAAGAAGTCCCTGTGTAAAACCTTGAGACAATGACAGTTAAAAAAGAAAAAACAGCCTACATTTTGTTTCGTTGTTTCTCATCTAAAAAGTAAAGAAACATAGCTAACGCAAAGTACGTCTTATAGTCCGGTTTCTATGCTATATGTTCTTATTCTGTGATACATCCATAAACACGTCAAAGATAATAGATCGACACGTCAAAGGTAATAGACCTCATATGAGGCGAGATATTTCACTTTGTTCCGATAGGGTTCACAGCACCTAAGTTTTTTTTTAAAATCTTAATAGATTTGGATGAAATTTACTTACGCTTACGTGGGCGAAAAATCGATCTGTCTAGTTGTCATCTTCAGGAAATTCGGTTTCAATCCATGTGACGCTCTGTCTTCCGGGTACTCACTTATTTATTATACCGCATTTTAGTTTAAAGTAGATGCTACCATGACGCTGGGAAAATCTTGCGTCATTTTTTTGACTCGTACAAGGCCAAAACTGCAAAAAAATGTCTTTGTTGAACATACATAAAAAAAACCTAGGGTAGATGGGGTAATGACACCGTCTGACTTTCTGAACCTTTATTGGGTTAAAACAAACTAATATTTCAGCGCACTAGCTCCCTCTAGGGAAGCATGTGAACGAACTATTCGTTACTCATTTATTTCTAAGGCTTCAGTACAATTTTCTTTCCACAATGTTTAAGCTCTCGTATTACTTTTGTGTTAAAGTTTCGAACAACAGGCTGAGCTTGTAAGAAATAAGAATTATTTCTAAGACTTGGGAGCTCTGGTAAATGTGCACTTTAGCAGAAAAATCATATAAAGTTGTTTAGAACACGTGTAAATTTAAAAAAGCCTTGACGTATTAACCCTGAGGTATTAACCTTTAAGACTGTAGTTATATTTTGAACGGCCTGACCAATTTGGGTGCGTCTCATAACACATAACAACGTTTCAAATAATTTAATTTAAAAAAAACATAAGATATAACAAACGTTAGATATAACAACAAAAACTATAATTTCATTTAGTGAAATGATTAAATAATAATATAACATTTGTTATAATTATACAGGGTGCCCCAGAAACCGACGTCAACCTGCCTAGAGCTGATAAAGCAGCTAAAAGCCATCGATTTAACCCCTATGTATATTCTGCGATTTTTACTAGTTTCGGAGATATTGATCAATTTAATCTGAATTTTTGTAATTTTCGCATTCATGTCTCCAAAAATCAATAATTTCATGTTTTATTTTATAAGTTTTTCAGTGGTATATTAAATAATTATAATCATTACGAATCAGCGAAGTTTTTAAACCTATTTACCCGTTTTTTTTTTCAGTTTTTTTTTAAGTAATAACCTAAAGTTGTTTTTTCCATACAAAGTGAAAAGCAAACACTGGGACACCTAGTATGGAGAGACAAAGTTTATGAGATTACTTAAAAAAAAATCTGAAAAAAGAACGGGCAAATAAGTTTAAAACTTCGCTGATTCGTAATGATTTTAATTATGTAAGATACCACTGACAAACTTATGAAATAAAACGTGAAATTAATGATTTTTCGTGACATGGACATAAGGGAAAATCACAAAAAATCAGATTAAAATGATCAATAACTCCAAAACTAGTAAAAATCGCTGAACATACATAGGGGTTTAATCGACAGGTTTTTCGCTGCTCTATCAGCCCTAGGCGGGTTGATGTCGGTTTCTGGGACATCCTGTATATTTAAAAACAATATTGACACCCTGTATATGCAATACAAACTTAGAGCTCAGTTTGGGACTAAGTCGATTTGTGTAAAATTAACCCCTAATGTTTTTTTTGCAATCAAATCCAACTTATTTTACTAATACTCAGACGCGCTAGTAGAAAAAAGGATACGTAAAAACGACTAAAATATCACCCTGGTTTTCACATTTCAACTAAAACTTTATCTTCATCGCCATTCATTTAGTTAATTACGACATTTTCCCGCTCCGAGGATTAAAATATTTTCCCCTTAAAAATGCATGTTACATTTTGGGGTTGTCATATTTTTATGTACAAGTTATAGCCCAATTAAGATAATTAGCTTTTTGATTAATAATTATGTGTATATTTACTGAAATAAAAACAAATTAGGTATTCAGCTTGTTAAGAAGCATCGTGACGACACGTTAGCGTAGTTGGTAGTGACCCTGCCTGCAAAGCTAGCGGTCCCGGGTTCAAATCCTAGTAAGGGCAGATATTTGCCGTGAGTCTTGGATGTTTTCTATGTATTTAAGTATGTATTTCTCTATATAAGTATGTTTTTCGTTGTCTAGAACCCATAGTACAAGCCTAGAGCTTAGTTTGGGACTAGGTCAAATTGTGTAAGAATATCCCCCTATATTTATTTATATTTATAACTACTTAACTTATGTCAAAAGCATGTTCCTCTTTGTAAAAGCTGCCAAAGTATACGGGACATTGAGGTCAACAACAGTTGAGAGTTTTTTTGCCTTGTGAAAATTTGGTTTCATGTACAATAAAACATCAAGCAGCAACAAACCAGGTGATAATTGTGGTTCTCTATTGGATGGCATAATTTTTTTTGTAATAATATTGTTACGCATAATTGCTTTTAGCCGAAATAGCGATGTGCATAATCATCTTTACGCATATATTTTTACGCATAAAATTAAAAAGCATAAATACAAAAAGCATAATCGGCATGAAGACTAACGTCAAATAGCATAAATACAAAAAGTCATAATAATAAATTGGCATCATTACAAAATGCATAACATTATTGTCCTAAAAAATAGTCATGTACAAATGGCACATAGGAATACAATTGCTATAGCAAAATTCGTACACGTACTACGAGAAAAGTTTAGTTTTGGTTTTGTGGTTATATATATATAGGAACTAAGGCGAGGTCAACGGAGATCCGCTTCGCGGACCACCTATTCTGTGTTGCTTGGGCGCTTCGCGCCTGGATATCATACTAACCTAACCCAACCTAATGTACCTAACGTGACCTAATTTAACCTTACCTAATATGTAACAACGAAACTGTATTTTATTCATTTAGAAAACTGAAATTATGGTTAATGACAAATATAACAAATAGTTATTAGCCCAAACAATAATATGCATAATGTGTATTAGTCTAATACAAATTAGTCCAACTGAAATTATTCTAATAGCGTTATATGCCAAAAAAGTATTAGGCCAAAGTATTATTATGCGACAGTACTATTATGCCAATACAAATGATGCCAAATCAATTATGCGAAACAATAATAGTCTAAAACAAATTATGCGATCCAAGGGGATCCCATAATAGTAACATAATTATAAGATAAAAAAAAACTTAACTTCCGAAGAAAAATAAGTCAAAGAGTCGTAATTCATCTCAAACCTCAACTTCATTCGCGTTTATCAATCACGTATTCCTGAACAAGCAAATTAATTAATGCCAAATCAATAGAAGTTCAAATTGAAGAGCAACGTCGACAATTACCAATAAGGGTTTTCAAGTTTCACCCTAGTTCGCATAAAACCCTTCAGTCAAAATTAAATCCTCAAAACTGAACAGTCTCAAGTCGCGCCCATTTGAAGTAAGACAGAACGTTTTTAGAATTAAAGGAGTTACTCGCCAAACAATTGTTTACTTCAGATACCAACTCATAATCCTAGAAAATTAATTTCGTCAAAACAAATGAACAAGGTTCGTTCACCTTCCAGGTTCTTAGCTGGTTTGAAATCACAATGGGATTCAATTTCGTCTTTTGTTTAGCTACATTGTAGGATTGAAAAGTTTAAGAATAACAGCTAGCTCTTTTATATTAGTGTGTTTTGTAAAGGACGGATGATTCGAATGCTGTGGTGAAGGGTTTTAATTAATTGTTTGTAATCAAATCAACAAGGGTACGGCCGTTTAATATAAATTGAGAGCGTACAGATAGTGTTGTGCCGCGGGGATCGACAACAATGAACTAGTGATGCCCTGTTTGTGTTTCATCGTGTGGCAATTACACGAACTTTGAGAGAACTTAGAGAACTTGCCGCGTTTGAGGTAGTCATGAATGTAATTAATTTTTGGAATTAGAATTTTGGAATGTAAAGGCTTGAATTGGGGGTGGTTTCCTCATGCAACTCACTTGTTAATTCGACGTTAAAGTATTGATTAACAAACTGAAGTTGCCGAGCGCGCTCGTATAGTAGAAATTTTATAAGCTGATAGTTATCCACTTAAGAGTTTATCTTATACACAATGCAATAGTTCTCTTTTGTTCAAGGATACCGCTAATAACAAATCATAGCAAGTAACAAACAATGCAAACAAATAGTTACCGTCTTCTACAAGTCACAAGGTTGGAATTGCAAAAGCTTAACTCATTAAGAAAGGCCTTTCGTCATTATCAATTGATCGTGGACGCACTACACAGCGTACCTGAGTACGGCTTTCAATGTCCAAGTGTCATTATCAAATGTGCTATGATTTTGCAATCTCAACCGTGTGACTTGAAGAAGACGGTAGCTATTTGTTTGCTTTTTTTCTTACTTGCTATGATTTGTTATAAGCGGTAGCTTTCAACAAAAGAGAACAATTGCATTGTGTATAAGATAAACTCTCAAGTGGATAACTACCAGCTTATAAAATTTCTACTATAATAGGCATGTAAGGCGTGATCAGGGTCTTTTCGCTTTGGCTGTGCCACGACCTGTGAATAAATAAAAAATGCACGCATTAAGATGTTAATAATGCTCATAAATGCTTGTTGATTAAGAATTCGTCGTTGAATTCAAAAGTGAGACGTTAAGAGAATCACCTAACGGTGACTCTATTAGGTACAATCATATTACTTTTGTCATGACGACGCGCTGGCCTAGTTGGTAGTGACCCTGCCTACGAAGCTAGCGGTTCCGGGTTCGATTCCCGGTATGGGCAAATATTTGTGTGATGAGCACGAGTATTTGTTTCTGAGTCGTGGATGTTTTCTATGTATTTAAGTATTTATTTCTCTATATAAGTATTTATATCGTTGTCTAGTACCCATAGTACAAGCCTAGAGCTTAGTTTGGGACTAGGTCAATTTGTGTGAGATCGTCCCGTGATATTATTATTATTATTATATTATATTATGCCATCGTATTGCAAACGTTACGATATCTCTTATCAACTTGACAATGGAGGTAGAGTTGAAAACAATACGATAACATGTCAAAGGCAATATTGTTTTAACAAGTGGAATAGGAGGGAGGAAGTATCTAAACCTTTTCACAAAACTATTATCGTTGGCCTAGAGATGTGACACCTTTTTTTGTAAAGTAGGAGAAATTTACAAGTTATCACCAGTGGCCCGTTTCACAAAGCTACAAGTTACAAATTACAAGCGGAAGTCTCTTTCTAACTCCTTTTGCTAGAAAGAGAGTTCCGCTTGTAATTTGTAACTTGTAGCTTCGTGAAACGGGCCACAGGGGCACGGTTTATAGAGCTACAAGTTACAATTTCACAGGTCTAAACTGGCAACACTGCTCAAATAGCTGGGACCTGTTTATCAAAAGCTTGTAACTTGTAATATAAGTGGAAGTTTCTTTTTAATACATATTGTTGGAAAGAGATTTCAAATGGAAACTTGTAACCTTTAAATTGTAATTTGTAGCTTTATAAAACAGGCCCCAGTACGTTACCATGACTTACAATTACCGTACTCGTCAGCGAATCGAATGCTCTGTCCCTTGCACTCTATACGAATACTGTGAACCAATCGTCTCACTGGTATAGGTAGATGACGTGATACGAAGAGTCACGTGATCTACCAGTGACGCGATTGGTTTAAAAACAAATTAATAGAAACGTTAGTTAGCGTAATGCATCTTGGCTAGAGCTTCAGAGCATTCGACTCGCTAGCGAGTACGGTAATTTTCACTCATGGTAAGGGTACAGAAATACTATTTAAAACGTTATGCATAAAAAATACATTTTACGAAACAATTTTAGGTAAGAGTCACATCTAGACCCGCGACATATAAAATATAAATCATATTTTCCGCTCTAAAAATAATCTACAAAGGCAAAAACCCAACATGAAGGTCACAGCGGAATCGAATTAATATGCTCTCAAAGACGGAGGACCAGGGCGTAATTAGGCGTAAAGCCAGTGGAGTGCTACTTAACCCCAAAAGCCTCGCCTATGACCCGGCCAGACAAACATGTCCGCAATTTGCAAGAGAGCACTTGAGACTTGCGCGATTTCATCGGGTTAGGGTTTTTGAAGATGTTAATATTATAGGGACAAAATAAGCACTGGGACATATATTGATTCTACAAAAAAAAAACAAGAACGAAATGATTTATTATTATCCAAACCTAGTTAGCCTCCTGCGGTCCTTTAAACTAACGTTAAATTTCAATATTGACTTTATTTCATTCACAATGGATTCATATTCCATTGACAAATTTTGATGTATGGTGAACCTTACGAGGATAGGAAACTTTGTCTTTGTGTCCGTTTTCTATGTCTGTCTGTCATCAATCGCTTTAAACAATCGCAAGCTAGGCAAAAAATTCCATGGCCATTAAAGATTTTCCTCTCGACGCGGCGACTTTTCGTCTCGGTATGCATTTGAAATCTTAGTTTATTTAGTGGTGGTAGGGACTTGTGCAGGGTACGTCCGGAACGATACCACCGTCTTACTTTTTAACCGTACCGTCAAGCAACAGTGTTCGCATTATTCTGTTCCGGTGTGAGGATTAGATAACCGGTGAAATGGTTAACATACAGGCATTCCATAATAGTCTTCAGACTTCATCGAATTTGAAGTCTTGATTGCAGTATTGAGATTGTGGTCTTGAGAATTCATATGTCTATGGGTTTCAGATCCTACTTACTATCAGCTGGCCTATGTGCTCATTTACTTTCTCGTCGCAATAAAAAATAAATGTTTAAAAAATCAAAGACCCGCCTCCAAAAATGCTAAAAATAACTTCTTTTAAAATGGTAGGTCAGTCCAACTGAAGTCGGCATCCCACAATATTTTAAACCAAAAGCCGACTTCAGTTGGACTGACATACCATTTTAAAAGAAGTTATTTTTTGCATTTCTGAAGGCGGGTTTTTGATTTTTTTAACATTTATTTTATTTTATACTTTTTAGTGATCCTATTTATGCTGTTACGTAGCTCCACTTCTAAATTATTATTAATGAGAAACTATAGAACATTTCAAGCTCGCCGCAGACAACGACGCGGGAATGTAATAGTCATATTTAAACCTAAATGTGCTTCGTCATAGTCGCTCAACTACCTTAATAGAAATATCTTATCGCCACCCTTGAAATAGGTACCGTTAAGGAGTTCCGGTGGCCATCTGTGGTCTTCATCATCAGTTCCACCTCACTATATAGTACTTTTCAAAAGTAAATGCACGAGTTATAGTGAAAAATACCAAAATCGCTATAGGTGTGGCTATAATATTTGAGGAGTTCTCTTGATTTCTGAAAGATCCCACCATCAGATCCTGACGTGTTAACAATGGGACCAACTAAAAAGTATACCCATTCAAACAACGAAAAAACTTTTCAAATCGGTCCAGTGGTCTTCGAGTAATCGGGGAACATACATAAAAAAAGAAACCCGACGAATTGAGAACTTCCTCCTTTTTTGAAGTCGGTTAAAAAAGAAACTTGAGATGCAAATTTTCATTTACATCAACCTAAGTACACAATTCAACAATAATACAATTTTAAATTAAAACTAAACGTACTTAATTTAAAATTAAACTAAGCTACTCAAATATTAAAGATATAAATAACTAGCTTTTGCCCGCGACTTCGTCCGCGTAGAACTCGTTTATCGCAGTTAAGTAAATTAATAGTTTTAAGTAATTCTACTCGTATAGTTTGACGTCCTCCCTAGCAAGAATGATCTTTCAAACACATGTAATATTGAGCTCGAAATTTACTGAGACACCAACTTTAACCATTAACTCTTACGGGAGGGCACTCCTGATACCTCGAAAGAGTTCAGGAACTCTAAGGGTAGGACGTGACTTGCTCTGTGTCTATGACATTGTTTACCAAGAGATACTCCACAACATCGCCTTCTACATGAGACATATTTTTATATTTATCCGCCCGCCAATTTCGTTTGTCGGTGCTAATATCGCCCTCTCGCACAAACATTCTCTATTCTTTATATTGTTTTTTAGATCGGAGTACACGTTATTTTTTAGATCATCTGTATTTTGTACAATATTACAGAATTCGCGGTTTAATGTATTCAAATCGTTACGATCTCTCGCCATACCATCTTCGACCATTTTTAGTAGAGCTGCCGCATATATTGCCCCGACTGTGTATCATGGTGTACTCGTAGTTCCTGGCATATTTGTAGTGAGGTTAATTTTTTATATATATACCCATATCGTAGATGCCGAAATGCATTTATTTTATCCGCCGGTGTGCCCCTAGTTATCACCGGTAGATGAGAATCTGTCTAAATTCGCCGTCTCAAAGCACCATCCCTCCCATGATAGTTTGGTTGCTGTTAAAATATCCATCATAGTTCAATATTACATATATTATATTATGAATCTTAATACTAATTATAATGTAGGTATATCTATCATTATAAATGGCGGAACTCCCAAACATCATCAGTGGCCGCTGAAAAAACAAAGACAATTATATTCTTCAAACAAATTTACCCAATGCCCATTAATCTAATTCGGTTCTGCGGTTAATCCGTGAAAGCGTAACAAACAGACAGACGACAGACAATTGCCTTTTTTTTTTTAATTGCCATTTTGAATTTCTACCTATACTTACTTTCACATCATTTTCGAAATCTGCGTCCTCAAAATCTAAGAAAATGACAATTATGTCCACTTTTTAAAAAAGATCATGGCCTCCATCTTGAATACTAAATTTGACATAATTTTCATAATCTGCGTCCACAAAATATAAGAAAATGATACCAATGACGACTTTTTCAATAAACATACCATGACGGCCATTTTGAATTCCAAATTTGATATCATTTTCGAAATATGCGTCAACGCAACCAAAAAATGACACCCACGATGACTTTTTCAAAAAACACCAAACATTGTCGTTATTCCCTCGGGAACTTTTAAATTATCCGGGATGGGATTTTTCTATGTGCTAATCCAGGGTGCTACACCCATTTTAAATTTCATCTTAATCCATCTAGCCGTTGCAGCGTTAAGGAGTAACTAACTAAAACCCCCTTTTACCCCCTTAGGGGTAGTTTTTTCTAAATCGCTGAAAGCAGTATATTTTATTTATAAACAGTAGTCTAAATATCAATTTCCTAATGTAACCATTTCGATATCTCCCATACAAATTTCTACTCCCTATTTATCGCCTGAGGGGGAGTTTTACGGAAATCAATGAAAGTTTTTTTTTATGTTTAACAGTATTAAACAGTAGCTTAAACACCAATTACCACGTTTCCAACTTAAAAAAATTAACATAAATGACCAAATTGTCATACAAACTACCATCCCAAATCTCACCCCCTTAGGGGTGATTTTTGAGATACAAATTTAATCTAATTCAGTTTCGCAGTTTATCCTTGAATGCATAACAAACAGACAGACGACAGACGTAATTACTTTCACGTTTATAATGTTAGTATGGATTTCCTTTGTACAGCAATATTATGTATACCTATCGATGTATAGTTTTTTTACCCCTTGAGTATTGTTTGAAATGACATTTTCGAATTAAATAACCGACCAATTCGCCGAAAAATTAAATACCTGTAATTATTTTCAAGTGATCATAATAACCGCCCTAATATTAAATAACAGCCGTAGAATTAATACGCCGTGAATAGTATTGAAAATAGCGGAAAAAAATGTTAAAATCTGGATATGTCAACGCTGACAACTTCAATCTGACACCGCTCCTTTTGATATAGACTAATAAAACTGAATGTAGGTACAAAGCCTGTCTCATGTTGTCACACTGGATGGCAAAAGCCATAGGAGAAATAAATTATTCAATTGCGCAATTTTGACAAATAATTACTAATCTTATTCTATATTAGTAATTATTTGCGACAACTTTTTCAAAAAATATCATTTCCGCCAGCTTGAATTCTAAATTTGACATCATTTTCATAATCTGCGTCCCCAAAATGTAAGAAAATGATACCAATGACGACTTTTTCAATAAACATCATGGCGGCCATTTTGAATCCGAAATTTGATATCATTTTCGAAATCTGCGTCAACGCAACCTAAGAAAACGACACCCATGACTTTTTCAAAAAACACAAAGATATTGTCGTTATTCCCTCGGGAAACTTTAAATTTTCAGGAATAGGATTTTCCTATGTGTTAATCCAGGGTATAAGCTATCTCCATTCTAAATTTCATCCAAATCCATCCAGCGCCATTGCATCGTGAAGGAGGAACAAACTAAAACTCTCTTTTGCCCCCCTTGGGGGTAGTTTATCTGAATCGCTGAAAGAAGTATTTTTTATTTATTATCAGTAGCCTAAATACCAATTTCAAATCTGCTTATTTTAAAAATAACTTATCTCCTATACAAATTTCTACCCCCTATTTGAACCCTTTAGGGGATGAATTTCCAAAAATCCTTTCTTAGTGTACCCTTAGGGTATCCAAGGAATATTCCCTTCAAATTTCAAGTCCCTAGGTCCAGCGGTTTAGGCTGTGCGTTGATCGATCAGTCAGTTAGTTTTACCCCTTTCCATCCCTTCGGGGATAAAATTATCAAAAACGCTGAAACACGTATAAATTAATATTCAATTTTCAACCTAAACACAAAATTTGAATAGTCTAACTTAAACTAAAACCGACGGACTTTCATACAAATTTTCATCCCCTTAGGGGTGGAATTTCCAAAAATCCTTCCTTAGTGGATCTTTACACTATATAAGGTATCTATGTGCAAAATCTCAAGTCTCTAGGTCCTAAGGTTTGGGCTGTGCGTTGATATATTAACAATCCGTTTTACCCCTTTTCATCCCTTCGGGGTTGAAATTATCATAAACGCTGAGACACGTATAAGTTAAAATTCAATCGCCTACCTAAACGCAAAATTTGAAGCGTCTAACTTCAAAACTGACGGACTTTCATACAAACGTTTTTCCCCTATTTTACCCCCTTAGGGGTGGAATTTCCAAAAATCGGTCCTTAGTGGATCTCTACACTCTAGGTCCAGCGGTCTGGGCTGTGCGTTGATATATCAACAATCAGCTTAGCATTTTATATAATAGATAATCACCACTTTAAAAAGAACACCACCTCTAGCAGGTCCGCTCGCGGCATGGTCCCCATGACACTTGTTTGCATTACCTCTCTGGATAGCTAGCCCAATCCTTTGGGAGAGGTAAGCACCAGCTCTAGGATCTCCGGAGGATTCTATGAGCCGGGAGGACGGCGTTAATAAAGCTTTTCATATCAGCTGACCAAGGTCCCATGGTTTCCATTGCAAGCGCCACAAATTTTCATTGGTTTCAATCTTAACCAACGTAAATTCTCCATGCCATAAAAGTGACAAATAATTTGTGGTTGTGGTTGTAGCCCTAGTTTTTAAACTGAGCAAGTCTAACATATTCAGACCAACTGATATCCAGAGAACCAGTGTAAAAGAAAAATTGTATCATTAAATCATACACTCAGGAGTTAGCCGTAACAGCTCTCAGACACCAAACATGTAACCGCAATTTGCACGTAGAGCGCGCTCTCGGCAGACACTCCAGACACTTATGCACGATTAAATTTGCGAGCATCTTTAAAACTTGAAGTGTCATTGGAAGAGTTTTTCCGGGTCTTTTATAAGGTCTTCTTTGGTTTCAGTATTTTTGTTTATACATATAGAACTAGTATTTTTTTAAGTGGATGGAGTAAATTACCCGATTATTGACGACGCGCTGGCCTAGTTGGTAGTGACCCTGCCTATGCAGCTAGCGGTCCTGGGTTCAAATATCCGTAAAGGCAGATATTTGTGTGATGAGCGTGAGTATTTGTTCCTGAGTCATGGATATTTTCTATGTATTTAAGCACTATTTCCCTATATGAGTTTTAAATCGTTGTCTCGTACCCATAGAACAAGGCTGACTAGAGCTTAGTTTGGGACTAGGTTAATCAGTGTGAAATTGTCCCCTGATATTTATTTATTATTTACTAGCTTCTGCCCGCTACTTCGTCCCCGTGGAATAGTTACTTTGCGCTAACGCTAACTTTAACCCACGACTTTGTTAACGTAGAAGGTTGAAACATTCTTCATTGGTGCTCCGCTCTTATTGGTCTTAGCGTGTTGAGATATAGCTTGTAGCCTTCCTCGATAAATGGGCTATCTAACACTGAAATAATTATTCAAATCGGACCAGTAGTTCCTGGAATTAGCGCATTCAAGAAAACAAACAAACAAACAAACAAACTCTTCAGCTTTATAATATTAGTATAGAAGATTATTATTTAACAGCCTATAACGTCCCACTGCTGGGCAAAAACCTCCGTCCATCCCTTCCACGTAGCCCTATCTTGGGCAGTCTCCCACCAGTCTTAATTGAATTACCCGATAATTGGCACTTAATTACCAACCAATAAGATATCAAATGATAATGGAATGTCAGTAATTGGAAGAATGCTAAAGTCAAAACCATAAGCCGCGAGACAACTTTGACATGTAAGGTGAAATGGAACGCAAGTGTATGAAAGTGACAGAATGCGTGATATGTTGATGAGAAGAATGAGAACAAAGATAATCGAAAATGATTGTTTATGAAAGAGATGGATGCATGGTACTTTTAGTATGTTAGACTAAGAAAGAAAATAAACAATATGGCGATAATCCCCGTTTTAACCTTACAGACAAATAAAGGGTTAACAGGGCTAACTTCACAGCAATTAATGCACTAGTAATTTACTAACGTGAAGTGGGAAATAATTTGTCATAGTTGTTTCACTGATTATGGTTTCGACTTTAGTAAAATAATGGTTACCTGAAATAATTAATCATAGTATTGCGTTATATTACTCGTAGAAGTATTAAACAACCCCTAATAAAGTAAGAAAGAAATAGGATTTGCAAAACAACTTAAGACAAACTTAAGACAATTTACATACACTTAAGAATTAGGTTAAATGCAAAATAGGACACACAGAATGAAGTCAAGTCAAGTCGTAAAAAAAACCTCTAGTCATTTAGTCGGTTAATTAATCGCTAAAATAGCCAAAGGTATGTTTTTCTAGAACAATTATTAACTTAACAAAATGGATAAAATAAACATACCCTTTCAAATTGTTTGAACTCACGGGTCTCTGTATTCCTAACCTCAAACAACCGTCCGAACCTTTCTGCCTCGACCTACAGCCAGGAACATAGATAGACAATTCCCAAAAGAATGAGAATTTCACGCAACTATTGAAAGAAATCTTTAAGAGGACTTTCTAGGAGTATATCCGAACCGACATCCGAACCCGGGCACTCTTTAACGATCGCAGAAGGGTAGCTAGCACACAACTTAAAAACAGTACGAAGACCATGAATATAATACGTACTTTTAACCCCCACGTGAAGGATTCTTATACATTTAACATCTATCTCTCTCTGTACACCTCGGCCTCTACTCTACAGGGTAAAACCATAATAACCGAGTTAAAAACAACTCTATAACATTTCAAAGGCAATAATATTCGTTACCGCCATTACTATGAAGTAAATAAGAGCTATCAAAACGTCGACAATACAGAAATGAGTCAAAAGCAATAAGCAAATAGGTTTTAGGTTGAAGAAGCACTAAATAGGGATCCATGGAGATCAAGGGCAGAAAACTTAGGCCAGCAATGGAATACTCATTTATACGAAGTTCCTTGCGTGATTGTATGTGTAAGTCTGTATCTCTTTAATCTCTTGTTGCAAGCTTAAAAAACCTGACTACCAATGTTTTATTTATATATGTATATTTTTAGAAGAGTATTAAGGTTTTTTAATATATTTTATAACAATGTTTTAAAAAAATACATACAGAACTAAGCACATAATAAAGACTGAGTTCTAAGTAAAGTTCTAAAAATGAAAAAACTTCGAGTCTCTTTATTTTAAACTGCTGTTTTTTTGCTATGTACTGCGAAAGGAGGGAAATACGTAGGTAATAACGCCCGTCTTCCCGGATAGCAGCAATTGTGCGGTTATATTTTCGTATTCCACTTTAAAAGCCGACGCGGGTGTTTATAACGCGACACTTTTCTCCCAGCTATTGCTATCTGATCCAATAGAAAAGCAATTTTAAACTATCTGTGGAAAATCATTTAACGAGTAGTATTTTAAGATCTGCAATGCGCAATTCAAGTACAGACAAGTTTAGGGAGCCTCGGAAAAAAATCAGTTCAAATTATTACCATTCAAGCTGCGACATGAACAAGGATCGGAAAAACAACCGTCATTTTGAAAACATAACCCTGTTCCGTATAGCAGAGACTTCCTTGATATTACTTAAAAATATTATTAGGTATTTTATAGATTTATTATACGATAATTTTTATGTACTTAGCGATAATTTTATTAATGAATGACACCGAAATGCTAATTAGAAAACATAAACACACATACAAACAGTAAACCAATGTCAACGATTGCCCCAATGTCCTCCGTAAACTGTGAACAAACTTTTTCGACTCATAAATAGGTCCTAAATTCACGTCGTTATGGAATAACAGGCGAAAATTTTTAAAAAAAGACGTTCATTTTGATTGGCGGAAGTGTTTTTTTCCCATAACCATTATAGTTTTATTCATTAATAATATTGTTGCTGAATACATAATAAATAACAGGAGCAATAAATAGGAGGAGGAATAAATGTTAAATACCTAATAATATTTTTCATTAACATCAGAAGGAAGTCTCTCCTGTACGGAACAGGGTTATGTTTTCAAAATGACGGGCGTTTTTCCGATCCTTGGACATGAAAAGGGAAAGCGGATTTTGCTAACGCCAGTTCGGTTTGGTTTGGCAAAGATATACCAGGCAACAATCTTAAGGAGCGTCCCCACTGATAGCATTCGCGTGTAATGAGCGTTCGACGCGAACATCGAGTAGCTTTGTAAAGCTCGGCTATACGTCCACGGCATTCGAAATTATGTTCGACGTCGATGCTCTCAGTCAGGACGTTCCTTTATACAATTTGATTTAGGCCCAAACTAAAATCTAGACTTTTACAACAATAGACATTTCTAATACCTATGTAGATTTGTCTATAGGTAGATAAAAATATCTTGTGGGCCGACATGTGCCTGCCACATGCTTTTTAGGTTTTTTTGGTTCAAACAAATAATATATATTCGCTTAAATATAGTTTCAATAGTATACCTATCCCGTGAAACGTTACACGCGACGTCTAGCGTCAACGCCAATTAATTTCACCAATCAATTTTTTTTTCTGGTCTCGGTCAAACAAATCTCAACACAAAATCACAAATATCCTTTTGAAAAAATCAAAAATTCAATAGCTGAATTTAGAATTAGGGAAAGTATGCATTTCCTCGAAATGGATTTTAAATGACTATGAATTGCATGGCCTAAGGCCATCATTACACCTGTAAGTTATTACTGTAAGTTTTGAAACAAAACTATACGCAAGAAAGCGATGCAGATATTTGCCACTCGCTCTTACTCATAGTTTCGTCTCAAAACTTACAGCAATAACTTATAGGTGTAATGCCGGCCAAAGCTAATTAGGAATAGAGTTACAAAACCAACCAGACAGTTTCATGACTAAAAGTATCTATAGGGTTCTTCAAAAGCCGTCTCCTCAGTGCATAATGTATTAGCCACGTCCTCATTAGTCGACCCCAAAGATAAAAAAAAATGCCGTCGCCGTATTCTAGAGTAAGCTGGGTCCGTTGTAAAGTAATAAAATAGTTTGGCAGCCGCACTTCATTTCGAATTTTAAATCAGACTCTTTTTTAATCTAAATTCTGAGGAAGAAGTCTAATGATATTCCACCCGGCTGCTCAAGAAAGAGGGTTATATTTATGACCTTTAATTGTGAACGTACAGATCTAGTGAATAATCCTTTCACATCGTGAAAACTCGGAACTCACGTCTACTTCCGAATGATGCCGACGTGTCTATGAATTATTGAATTATTAAGTGACATGTTTGTATTAAATAAATAGAGTACTTTAGTTATCAGTGTCAAATGTCAAACCACGAGTTTGAAGTATATCATACTGGGATGTTTAAACCACCATCATCAAATTATACGGAGAATAGGTGTAGGTAAACAAGAAGAAATATAATTAATTGTTGAAAATAATTTCACAGGCTTGTCGATCTAAACGTTTCCTAGGTCGTAATGCTTCCGGCATGACTATTAAAAAGAACTGAAAACAAACTTAATCTTAATCAACAAAAAAATACTCTGGTATTAACCACTCTATATGGATTATCACTTTCGCGATGCGACGTTCCCCTACGTTGTCTTGATGGGTACTGAGTCAGACTGAAGTAGCATGACAAATACGACATTTCCGAGAAAGTACGATGTGAAAGGATATTTCATTACATCTGTACAATTGTATGTTTACCTCAGAAAGGCTCAAACGACAGCCTAATGTTGAAATACAAGTTGTCGTTACATTCGTATAAACGTCACAAATGTTACTGGGTATTTCTTTCATAAAACCTAATACATAATGGGTAGGTATCTTAAAAACACCCTGTGGGATAATATCGGAACAAGGGACTTTAAACCACGTCTCCAACATGTATACAACATCGCCATTAATATGACAAGTTACACAAAATTATCACTTTGTAGTTACAGACCTTTTGTGATTATGTTTCTTTTTACCCGACTGTCCCGAGGAGGATTTTTTTTCTGGGGCTTAATTCAAGTATTTTCAACGTTATGACAAATTTATTTGACAGTAATGGCGGCCAAGTTACAAAAAAATATGATAACACATCAAAATCCATATTGTTTTACTGAATAAAACGTCATGGCCTATGCAGTAGAGAGTATAAATACTTAGGTACTACATACATTTTTAAGCTCGCATCTTTTAGATTTTTAAAATCACTACGTTCGAAGTAACCCCGGTCGTTTCAGAATCAGGCGTCCCGCCGGTCCCTTTCATGGGTCCTCTCTAATTGGTCCCATTGAGCCCAGGGGCCACGTGACCCCCGTATATCTCTATTTGCTCTAAGACGCCGGCTTTCCTAGAGTTGTGGCAAATTTGCTCGAAACTAGACGTGCGAACATTAAGTTGCTCTTACATCGGGTAGCTGCAGTTCAGTGGAGATATATTGCTTTGTAAATAGTTATACAAGCGTGCTGCTTATCGAGTTACTTTGAAATACGCTAAGTTATCACTATCACTATCAATAACAATATTGAAACAAACAAATTCTGCCGCTGCTGGCTGTATGTTCACGATAATCTCAAAAGATATTTTTTTGATTTTCATGCGGTTTTCACCTTCAGTTAGATAATGTATGTACTCGTATTGTAGCGCTCCATAAAAAAAGGGGAAGGAACACTACACGGGGTGGTTGCGATAAAACCACCAGCACGTTAATTTAGACCTGTAAAAGGAAAATAAAACCGAACGAATTTTTAACGAGGTTACCTATATTATTAGTCTTCAAGTAAAGATTAAATTAAAACAAATTACATTACTATTAAAAAAACTAGATTCGCAGGCTGACACAGATCTTAACTTTTTATGAAACCGGAACGAAAAATATAACAAAAATCTAAATTAAAGTACAGCACATAATAAATGTGGACATCCACCTCAGGACACGGTCGGCTAAACTTGTATAAAATTCTATTAAGTTAAAACTGAACTACGTTGTATTCTATCAGAAATAATTCAAGAAGCGCTTCATGAGTACTACTGACAAAAATCTGTAACAAGTTCGGAGTGAGAAGAAATACAGGTATAATTTTGGGTGTTACTTGGTAAAAAAGGAGGTACTGTATCGTGTTTAAATTATGGCCCAAATAATAACCAAAAGTAACCTACATCGGTTGGGGTGGAGTTCGCGGACTCCGACTTTAGGATTTGGGAGAGAAAAGTTTGCGATATATAGGACTATCCTGTTAAAATCCGTAGTCGCCGATTCGCCGCCGTACGTTGTCGTATCTGTAGAGCTGCGATTGCCGCAACCAGAATGTAACCGACGTTGCGTGTAAAATCTGCGGGTGCTACCGCAGTCGACGAGTCATCGCCCAGCGAACCCGTTGGCGAATCACACGGTGAATTGCTAGGTCACCCGTCCAGGTCTTCCGTTGAGTTGAGAAGTGATGAGTGATATGGGGTAAGCGGGGGTGCTGAAAAGAACACCTTTACTCACAAAGTAGAACAGACAACATGAGAGATGGCTTCCTAAAGAAGGGGACCAGTAAAAGCAGAACGGCATCAAAAGCCAACTCACCCGCTATCCGGACGAACAAAGAGGACAACAGCATTCCATCGATCTGTCTATAATCGATTCAACTGCGCTGGTATTAGTTGATAACTACCGGACGCGGCACTTGAATAAGCCTTACTTATTTATTTTCTATGTAGAAAAGATTCCATTGAATAAGAAAAGATTCGATAAAATTGTTCAGTCTCAAGGCAAGAGTACGAGATAGAATGTCAGAATTATTACAGGGATCGGATTTAACAAAAACGAATTCAAAATTCAAAACTGGCAGTAGATATGGCTATCTCTAACCGGTCAATGAACAAGCCCATAATACCAAAAAGGCTGAGAAACGGAAAAGGCGAAATAATTTAGCGATAACTAACGCGAACCAACGCGATTTGTAGCGTTAATGCTACAATTATCCCCTCAGTACAGTATGTATACTCTTTATTGTACAAAAATATAAATACAATGTACAAAGGTGAACTTAGCCCTAAATGGTATCTCTTCCAGCTAACCCTGAAATAGATGATAATTTTTCACGAAAGGTTTTTGTGTCCTTTGGCAAAAAGGACAATAATTCTCAAAAAGAAACAATGAACGACTTCTGCTGCACGAACGAAGGCGAGAACCAAATCTAGTTACGCTAAAAGTTTAATAGTCCTGAACATGAACACTGTAAGACACTTATATCCGTGTATCTTGGACCTAAATTCACTTACTCAAACAAAGACGCACAACATAAACAATAGGTAAATGAATATACACTTGTTTATATTCTGCGAAAGTAAACTAAAGTCTCGGGCGAGACTTGATTAAAGAAGAACTGGCTAAGTCCGAGTCGGGCAAAATAAAATTAATATTATAATTTTTAACCTTTAAATTGACAAAATTGAAAATAGCGTCAATTTAAACCCTTTTTGATTATCAGCATAAGTAAATGGTTACAAAAAAGAAACACAATGGTGCTAATTTAAGGGACGTGCGTTTTTTTTACCAAAAATGAAACAAATGATTTTATTTACTTGATATTAATGGCGGCCAAGGTAAAAAAAATACTATAACAGGTCAAGGACAATATTGTTTTTACCGCCAAGAATAGAGGCCCAGGATCTTACGCGGTTTTTCGCGATAAGAATTCAAATTAGGTAAGTATACTTACTTACATACAAACATACATACATACAAACATACTTTCACGCCTAGGGAACGCCAGGTGGACCGGTCTTAACATTATACAAAATGTTCTTCCTCTACATTCATCACCCTCTTCACGCACTTACGTTGGTTTCGGGTGTCTTTGATTTAGCCCTTATTCAGTACATCTTGAATCTGATCACTGTATGTGCTTCTAGGGGGAGCCCTTTGTTTCTTACAATTTTATTGGTCATAATGTAATTGTTGACATAATTTTTGATTGACATAATTTTTTATATCGCTGAAACTGTAAAATTTTCAGAAGTTCTGAAATATCTAACGTGAAAACAAGGCTAGGTTAGGTTAGGTTTGATTTATAAAAATCCTGATAAAGTAACAGTTTCTTTAAAAAAACACGTTATGTCTTGCGATGATTATGACCTAAAGCACATTATGACTAAAAATAATTATGTCAGTCAATATAGACCCGCGTCTGGGGCGTCCCCTGCTGATATCTCCACTCATTCTCGCACGTCATACCTCTTTTGTAGGTCTTCTTTCATCCATCCTTTCTAAATGACCACACCATCTTTTCGATCTTGGTCACTACATCTTCTTTCAATCCACATCGCTCTCGGATCTCGCTATTTCTAACTCTATCCATCATCCTAACTCCACAAATACTTCTCAGAGCTCTCATTTCACCAGCATTAATCCTGCTTCCTTCTTCTTCTGCCATATGACTCACAACCATACGTGTCGATACTCCCTGAACAACGGCAAGGCCAGCTTTTCTCGATATGATCTTGTTTGCCAAGATTGAGTGTAACGCCCCATTAATCATACATATATCTCGTTAATGCAACGTTACAACTAATTTGCACGTTGGTGCAACGCATGGTCGTGGAAGAAGTGGTGTCATCGATGTCATCTTCGATGTGGGCAGGCGTTTGGTGAAACATCTATCCTATGGTATAATAGTATTATGTGTATTACCTTTGTTTAGTTTTTTTCGCGTAAACCTGATTTTATATTTATGTGTTGGAATCGCGAAAGTTTAAAAAGTTATAGGTAATTATGGTCCTCGTGCGCGTTCGCTTTCCATTGCGTTGTATAGTATGAATTCTCATTACGACATGTCACTATACAACGCAGTGGAAAGCGAACGCGTACGTGCACGTGCAAGTCACACAACCGGTGTGGCTCGGCCTTTAAAGTAAAGTATTGTCTTGAAATCGAAGAATGGTTTGTATACGACTGCACCAAAAAAGGAGTGTTATGTTTTCAGGGTTCATGTTTGTATGAAAGTGAGTTTCTTTATTCCACTATAACTTCTAAATCCCTTGACCGATTTAGAATTGTGAGGTATCGTTAGAATCCTTACGTCATCCCGGGTGACATAGGATACCTAAACTGTTAAAATTGAAATACTACAATGGCAGACAATTATTAATATATGTAGGTATATCGACGACAGCATAAAAAATGCAGTCGGGTTTTTAAAGCTTGCTTTTCATAATATAGTTACTTGTACCTAGTACAAATTATTCTTTACATTAAATCACGCCTGTTTCCCAGAGGGGTAGGCAGAGACCACTTCTTTCCACCTGCTACGATCCTGACAAATCTCTTTCGCTTCTTCCACATTCATACATCGAGTCATGCATGCACGTCGGTTTCGGGTACTTAAGATACGGCCCTTTTCCAGTATTTCTCCGATTTGATTCGAAAAAGTACGCCTAGGGCGGCCCCTTCCGACCCTCCCACTCACTTTTGCTCTGTATATCTCTTTCGTCAATCTTCTTTCATCCATCCTTTCCAAATGACCGAACCATTGAAGCATGCCCTTTTCAATCTTAGTCAATACATCTTCTTTTAGTCCACATTTCTCACATATAGAAAAAAAAATCTTGAGATTTAAATAATCGAGTGTTGGTTTTTTATCGTTTGATCGGGAACCCTAAAAACTAGTAAACAACTCCTGCAACGTTTCTCTTTGTCTTCTTAAGCATACGTTTTGAACAAACATACGCTTTGACAACATCTAAGAACTTTTGTTTACGAACTCGTTAATATAACTTTGTTTAGGTCGCAAAACGAGGTAAGATCCAACATTTATGTATTTAAAATCTTACTAAGCGGTTTAAAACTCCTAAACATTTTGTAAAATATTGATTAGATGTGTGAGACTTCACCATAGCGAGATCTGAAAACTTAAATTAATTTAAGTTATTTATACATCAAGAGACATTTATAGTTATTACGGTCTACGTCTAAGTTATGTTTTTTTTACCTTATTCCAGGGGTCGGCAACCCGAGGCTCGCAAGCCACATGCGAATTTTTGGATGTGAAGCTGCGGCTCTTAAGTTCAAACTTCATTCATGCAAGTACTATTTATTGTAGGCAAAAAAAATGTGGCTCTTTAAAAACTTTGAAATTTTGTAAATTATAATTTTTGACTCTTCCCACTGAAAAGGTTGTCGACCTCTGCCTTATTCCATTATAATAAGGTGCAACATAATTATCTTTGGCGTCGACTGTTTATTCCATGTCATCACAGTTTTGATAGCCACATTGGGGTTGATAGGACGAAGCAGTTAGCCTTGTTGGTAATGACCCAGCCAAAGCTAGTGGTTCCAGGTTCGATCCCAGTAGAGGTATAAGGGGAGAGGCGACAATCCCACACAAATTTACCTAGTCCCAAACTAAGCTCTGGGCTTGTACTATAGGACAACTATAAATACTTTTATCTACATCCATATCATAACTTCCCTACAATATGTTCAGAAGCGATAAGCAAATCGCCTATATTAAGAAACCTGTATCTGTGGTTGCATCTTAATGTTTACATTAAAGTGTCGGTACCTAAATATTAAAGTATCGGTAGTACTGTGCCACTAACTTGAAAATGCAAGCCATATCTGTACATTATAAATAAACTTTGTTTTTTATTATTTGTTTGTTTGTTTTAAGCTTTGGTACTACAAACAATAAAAATACAGGCCATATCTGAACATATTATAGAAAACTTATGATATGCATGTAGATAAAGTTATGTATGCGGCTATATATAATTAGGTATTAAAACACTCGTGTGATCTTATTATGCACCAGCCACATAAACTACTATTATCTTACTAATATTATAAATGAGAAAATCTGGATGTTTGGTGTTTGTTACTCAATCATGCTTTAACCACTGAACAGATCGGGATGACACTTAGCAGGACTTAACCTATATGTGATAGGTTAGGTCGTGAAATAGAACATAGAATAGTTTTCTAAAAGTTGCCAAGGGAATAACGATAACCGAAATCTACGCGGACGAAGTCGCGGGCAGAAGCTAGTAAGGAAATAAATACATAAACACATGCATCCAAGACTCAGAAACAAATACTCGTGCGCATCAAACAAATATCTAATATACCAGGTATCTACCATACCATACAAAGGATTGTGTGATGAGCGCAAGTATCATGAATCCTAAATAGGGTGATGAAACCAGTACTGGACTAGGCACCAATGATGCACACTTGATTCTTATTTTACAGAAGATAAGGTTTATTCATTTGTTTTGCAACAATCAATTTAGGACCGTATAAAATTTGAATTAAGAGTGAAGTGTCCATTACTGGTGCCTGTCAGCTAAAAGTGTCCATCATCGGTGCCGTCACCCTGTTTGATGTTTTGTTGTTTAGGTATTTAAGTACGTTAACCGTTGTTGTACATTGAGCTTATTTTGGGACTTGGACATTTTATGTAAAATCCTTCTCTGTTTAAATTTATAATTGCAATTAGTTAAGAAAAACGTCCAAATAATTTCATGCTACCTGGAAATGTATGCTGAAAAAAATAATTGGTTGCTTTTAGCAAGATTGTGATTGTTGTGCATAAGCGTCTTGATCCCATACGAGCCTGACAAGCCGATAGATACATCAACTAAGACGTTAATTAGATACATCAACAAAGATGTTAGATACATCAATCAGTTTTGGTTGATATAACTAATATCTTAACTATTGTATTATTTTTTTGTTAACTAAGACAAAATCTCTCTTAGTTGGCTCTCATTTTTTTGAGTGTAGATTTATTAAGAAATAAAGCCCGCCTTGCGAAAATAAAGGCAAAATGCCGAAGTGCTTATACCTGACTTGGCGATAATATAAATAGTAAGGGTGGAAGTATATAAATAAAATGCAGTGAAAAGGAATGCAGCTGCAACAACCCTAAATAACGATTTGGAGTGTTAGGAAGAAATAGGGTTATTGGATTAAAGATATAGAGCTTAGAATTGGTGGCTACCTTTGGAATTAAGTGCAAATAGAATGTAGGGAAAGGATAACATTCGAGATTGGATTTCCGTACTCAGTGAGATCGATGTGCAATGTGGAATACACCATTAACTTGGCTAGAATTTCTCAAAAGTTTTTGTTGTTTTCTTTTATATGGTATGACAAAAGTAAGAGATGAAATATTAAATACTGCTTCGCGAGGTGCCGATATACATACTCGTACATAATGGATGATTTTAACCGATTTTACCTCGATTTAACGAGCCGGGGTAATTTGTAGCTCATGGGGTTGGTTCAAACTACTCGCAAAGCTTGAATCGTTATTTTGCGGGTTGTTAAACTTTGTGCAGATCGCTAGGTACCTATCATCCCAAATAAAATGAAATTACTTACTTGCTAGCATAAATGTATTTCATCTTAGTCCCTAGAGTTATAACTAAATGTATTTGCAAATGAAAGTGCTTTATCGTTTGGATATTAAATATCCAAGGGCCTTAGAACTCAATTCCCACGATTGCCTTCTACAATGTGAACTGTTCATCATGTAGAATCTACATGAACCAATCCTTGAAACAGCAATTAACAACGCATATTAAGTTACAGTAATTTTTACCAAAATACATTGAAGAAAACGAAATGAAATTGGAGAACTCATTTCCCACGATTGCCTTCTACAATGTGAACTGTTCATCATGTAGAATCTACATGATGAACATTATTTCAAAACCAATCCTTGAAGCAGCAATTAACAACGCATATTAATTTACAGTAATTTTTACCAAAATACATTGAAGAAAACGAAATGAAATTGGAGAACTCATTTCCCACGATTGCCTTCTACAATGTGAACTGTTCATCATGTAGAATCTACATGATGAACATTATTTCAAAACCAATCCTTGAAGCAGCAATTAACAACGCATATTAATTTACAGTAATTTTTACCAAAATACATTGAAAACGAAATGAAATTGGTCATAATATACGTGAACTTGTACGTACAGTGACCCGTTTTCGTTTCCCTTCAGTGTACCTACATCCATACTTTTACATGCAACCTTACTGAGATTGCTTGCGATAATGATAAATAACCTAAAGTTATAACAAGATAAGTTTGGCAACTTTCAAAAGAAACCTGCGTATAGATCGGCTTGCTTACTCATGTGAATTAATTAGGAAGAGTCTTTGTTGTTATTATTTATGGAAACATTTTTGGCTTGAATTTGCAACCAATGTGCGTACCTAATTGGAGATTCAGTAGGGAACGGGTGTATTACGATTACGTCAATACCTTTTGGTATAACTTGCAAGTTGGACTGAAAATGTGTCGTTCTTGAGAATTCTTTGAAATCTACCCTTCTATTCATTGAACTTTGTAGACATGATTGCTATAAAATTAACAATCTATCAACCCTTTTTCTGACTGGGGAAAATGCCTACGTTAGTTTTGTTTGTTGTTCTATCTAACATATGTTTTTTTTTGCTAGTTAGCGTGTTTGAAGTGGTTGATTTTAAGTGGCCAAACACCACCTTATGGTTTTTTAATAAACTATAGGCAGATAAGAATTTAATCCTAATACATTGCACAATCATGAAGTTCCTGAGTAACTAAACTGGTTGGTTGCGTGTAAAACAATAGTAATAACGGCATTTTAATAGCAAAACTAACATAGCATTTCCCCAAGTACCTAAAAAAAAAACTTGATAAAAGCAAAAGTTGTCAATGTACTTCAAAGTATTTAAATTTCGCAAGTCATAGAAAACAGTCATATCATATGCGTCTTAAGTGAGACATGTAAATTTAGATCTGAAGGTCCTAAGCTGCTGCGATTGGATAAAAAAGGACAATGTTTCCAATATGCTCCGGACAGCGCCGTTTATTGCCTTTATTTCCAAGATTTAATTGTTTGCCAAGAGAACTGGTATTATTGAAGTTCTAATTCTAAAAACTTTCTCAATTAAGTCATTAAAAAGTCAACAATACAAAGGCTTGTCGGAGCCATCACGTTAAGGAATAACCCCAATAAAGGGGCCATTTGTTCGTTTTCGGGTTCGTTCTGAGCTGGCTATTATCGAGGCTTTTTCTGTCTGTCCGCGCGCTTAGCAATTTTCTTTGCCAAGAACTCGAAATGGCGCCAGATTTGAATTGAAAATGGGGAGTCGGGCGTTTAATGTGTCAAAGCCATTAGTGGGAGAACCGAATGCTTTGTAACTTAAAGTTTTCTAGTATTCTGTTTTACGGTTTAGACTCAGATTAAACACAGGATGAGACGTAATCAGGCTTCGATAAACTATTTACAATTCTCTGTGTTTATTAAAGAGAATCTATTATTATTAGTAGCCGAAAGCGCGAAGCTAAAAGGAGGAATCAAGAAGGAGATTATTATGAAGTGTATGCATTCCCGGTAAGAGAAAATATTTACTCGTACCTGATGAGCACGTAGTTGTTTACTTTGTATTTGAGCATATATTTATCTATGTTTATCTTTGTTTAGTTCCCATAGTAGAAGCCTTGAGTTTAATTTGGGACTAGGTCAATTTGTGTCAGATTTTCCCCTGATATTGGGAGCGAACTACACTATGACTTATTAAGACCGTGTCAGTGGAGGTCTAATTTAGCCCATTCCGTCCCATTTATATATAAAAAAACTAAACGATTTTCTCATCAAAAAATGTTACTACTCTGTTGAAGAATTTACGACCGACAATTTAAAATAAGTATTAAATAAAATAATACAATATCATAGTCAAGCTTATAAATATATACGTATAATATAGATATAATAAATTTAATAATAAGCATACCTATCGTTGTTTTTTAGTGATATCATCACATCACAAAATAGTGTTCACAGATTACTAAATTAAAAGTACCTATAGCGAATGTTTAATTTGTTAAGAAATATAGATACAGAGATCTTATTTTATGTTAGTTGCTGCCCTAATTTAATTTACATTAGTTATTTTATAACAGAGAAATGTTATGTTGTTTAAATTACGCATTGCAATGCCATAAAATTGTTGTACTTAGAAGTAAGTTTCTTTTGTGCAAAATGCAATAAATAAATACAGTGCGTTACCGGCATGCGGGCATTTTTTTAAACTGCCGATAATATGTTGCTTTAGAAATTGTTTGCAAGTAGTATCAATTACAAAATAATTAAAACAACTTCACAATTAATTTTCTTAGATACTGTCCATTTTTAATGTAGTGCATGTGCTGCGTGTTCATCGTTATCAGTATCGCTGTTGCTTAGTACAAGGCATGTCCTGGTACGGGGGCAAATCATAACAATCAAAGTATCCGTCGACTGTCATTTGCACTTGTCAAATTGCTGTGCTTTACATTGCTGGCAATTAAAATTTTGTTAGACAGTTAATGAAGCCTGAATATTTGTTTATTAATTAAATTAATGTCACGGTTACGTTACAGATATACGTTATTTTAACCTCCTTCAAAAAAAGCCAGGGTGCTGGTAACACACTGTATAAAAAAATAGGAATAAAAAAAGTAGCCCAGACAGATAATAGGTTGCAACTTTTAGGATTGAAGCATTATTTGTCTATACAGCTCAAAAATTTTTTTTGCCTTAAATTGAGAAAATATACCTATTTGTACCTACTGAAAAACTAAGAGATAGAATATTAACAGAAATAATTGATAGACACTAAAATTTCTAATTCAAATAACCCTGTAATGTTAAATACCACCACAAGAATGAACAAGGCCAAAACTGATTGATTAGTCCGGAAATATAACAGAAAAACTTCAGAAGAACCCTTCCGGACTGATTAGCGACCAAAACTCCGGCCGAAGAAAAAAGTTGTTCCAAATAATGAACCTTTTGTTGTTACCAACAAAAACAACGTCAATTAACCGTAAGAGTTGGAAGTTTTTTACATTGTTCGAAATTTAAGACTGCGAAAGTTCGTTGGGAAATTCGTTATCATCCTCGGTGTTATAAAGAAAAGTAATTGGACGTTTGGAATTTTTTTGACTGATGGTGCCTCGGAAACGCTTAGGCATCTATTTCTGGATGGATTTTGACGAGCGTGAGCGGTGAAAAATCTTTTTAAGGTATGCTTTATCGCTTTACTTGGGACCGTGTGGGTGGAACGAAACGATTATTAATTTGGCGGTGTTTATCGCGTCCTATTATGTTTTGATACTGATATTTTATGCTTACGGCTTTGTATGAGATTCTTTCATTGTAAATGGAATGGGTCACATATAGAATGTATTTTTTATATGCCGTCGAAATTCTATTACAAATACGGATTGTTTTTTAATCTTTCATTATGTGATAAAGCTTGGCGGTAGGCAGGGATTGGCGGTAGTGTTCGCATTGTTGTGTTCCGGTGTGGAGATAAAACAGCCAGATAAATGGCTAGCATAGAAGCATTCCATCTTCGTCCTCAGTGTTGCCAACGTATTTGCAGTTTTAAGATCATTGTCTTGAGAATGCATATGTCTATGAGTCACAGAACTCACTTACCATCAGGTGGCCGGCGTGCTTGTTTGCTTTCTCTAAAAAAGATACAAATGACACGCCTGGGTAGCTATATTAAAATTTCATACATTTGGAGGTTAGGCGGCGGCAAATGTGTGTTTTTTTTAGATTTTCACTATAAACGGAATGAAGGTTGATTGAGCGATGTATTTGAAAGGTTATAATCGAAATACTAATAATTCCAAAAACATAATTCGCACCTTCAGAACAATAGTGACCTAATTCAGAAATTTTAAATTTCGAGTTAGGTCTCTATAATAATAAATTTATGGCTTGAAGTTTGAAAGCTGAAATTTTGAATTAGGTCACTATTGTTCTGATGGTGCGATATGCACAACATCAAACCCAATATTACCTGAGCATGCCTATACAGAGTGCTGCGATCTCGCAGAATTACATTTTTATTTTTTCTTTTCACTTTGATGAAGCTCTTAGAATCGACATCATCCCCTCTGGATTCAATTATTTATTTTATTTCAGTGCTACCTTTTTATAGCGAACGTAAAAGTGCGTGACTCCGGATTCCTTTCGCCTTGGAAGTACAAAGTTATTGGAGTTGATATTGAAATACTCGCTTTTACGGCAAGGTGTATAATATCGAGTTTATAACGAGAATAACCTTTAATATCAGCCTTAAGTGTGTAAGTTACGCATTCAAAAGATGTTTGTAGGAGTTTTAATGAGTTTATTTTAGCACTCCAGTGTTAAGTGTAATATTTTCACTAATGTTTTCTGCAATTTTTAAAGAAAGTTTTGCAATCTTTACATAATGATGACTGTACATTATACACTTTTTTACAGCTCTATTATTGATATTTTTTTTCTAGTTAATATACGTCAAACAAGAACACATGGTAAGTACCTACGATCTGAAACCCACAAAAAATTGCATTCTGAGGTTTGATTCTCTTAATAACGGCGGTCGGTTGAACTAACGATTGAATGTCGCAGCGGCGAGTTTAAGTAGTCCCGTTAGAGCGCACAAAACACATTTTAGAGCGTGCATTCTCAATTAGGCAAAAAGGCAAATTGAGAATGCACGCGGTAAAATGTGTTTAGTACGCTCTGACGGGACTACTTAAACTCGCCGCTGCGACATCACACCCCTGAACACCACTAAGACAGCAAATGCGTTGCCAACCCCTTAAGACTATGATGAGATGCCTCTATGCTAGGAATTACTACAACATTAGGGCAACGCATTTGGGGTCGTAGGATTGTAGTCGTAAGATTATAGTCTTGAGAATGCAAATGTATATGGGTCATAGATCCTACTTACCATCCAGTCACATGGTGTGGTAGTTTGCTTTCTTCATGCTTTAAAAAACAAGCAACACTTGCAATTAGTGACCAGTTTATATTGCTCATAAGTGTTTTTAAGATATATTCAATACATGATACCATAACAATTACAAAAACTCAAATATTAAAACTTGGATGTACGACCAACAATATTTTATTAAATCTGTTACTAGAATCTTTCATGAAAACCAGCAAGCTAAACTAAGTCAAACCTTATACAGTATGTTCACTAAACTAGTACCGCATTCAATTCTCTCCAATTTGCCGCTTTCCAAATCGTAACTTCGCGGAATTTCCGGAACACCCTGTATTAGAGATGCACCCTCGGCCCTGCCTTTTACAGAATTAGGTGGCAGTTGTGTACTACCCGCAATTTGCTAAGTGCATGTGCGGTTTCACTCAGAATTAGACAAAATTCAGCACTTTTAAGTGACGTTTTGATTTTGAATCCAATGTTTATATTCGTTAAACTTGCTAGGTCAAACCTAACTAAAAGAGTAGAAAAGGATATGTTCCAAGTTTAGAAAATTACTCCAATTTGCTCGCGACTCTAACTATTCACTCTGAAACTGTCCTATTTTACGGGATTTAAGTACCCTGTCTTTTGTTTAGTGTTTTGAACAAACAAAAAAACAGATGGACATGGCTTAGTATGGATTGTCAGAATAATGCCTCCAGAAGATAAATTCGCAAAATACTTAACAAATAATTAAATGCCTTGTTTTACAGCTTCCTTCTTATTGCCAAAATAACCGAATCTAATTTCTTTTGTAAATTTCGAATTTCGAATGTGCACCAACGCATAACTTCACTCCACGTGCCTTCACAAAGAACTCAATCAAATTTAAATTTGGAACCTTTTGAAGTTGCCAGCATTGATTTAGCGCTGTTTCTTCGTCCTTTAATCCACCGGCCGGACCGTTATCGTTCACGGCACACTGGGTTTATTGCGTGCCGCACTAAATCGCATTATGTACGGTTAATTATTCGGTTCTTTATGCCTATGTGTAGACGCAGCATTAGAGCCACAGTATTGATATAGGCAGTAACCTAAAGTGTAATTATATAAAGTAGTTGACATTAGCCGAGTTATATTATGTAAAAATGTGTGATTATTTTCAAAACGTCTTATTATTGCTTCTGAGATATTAAATAACGTCCATTTTGTAAGAATTATTAAATGTATTTATTACATTGATTAAGACACTGCACATTACAATATCACTAAAAATGACGAATAGTTATTAATCTTGTAGTAAATCTTAGGATTGCAGTCTTGGGGTCCAAGTTTTATTGGAAATGTTTAAAGGCCTTAGTTTTCACTTACTATCAGGTAGCCTGTACTCGTTTGCCTTTTCTGATTCTTTGCTTGACTAAGGGCCTGTTGTTTTATCAGTAGTTAACTCAACTAATGGTTAATTCTCGAAAAAGGAATCGAAAATTTGACACATTTCCTTGAGATTTAACCATTCGTTACGATTTTTAACGATTAGTTAGTTTCACTACTGATCAAACAACAAGCCCTGACAACGAAATATCTGTAGGTCCTAGTGAAAAACGGTGTAACTCTCCTGATGACCAACTGAATAAGGGTTTAAGCATAGTATACTCCGTTTATGTAAATACCCCCTCCGTTAGTGTTATTTATTACGAGTTAAGTAGACTTATACCCTTTTTCACTAGGACCCCTGTTAGTAGGTAGTGAATACTCGTATCTCATAACTTACACGCCGTATTTGACAAGTTTCATTGGAAATTGCTCGAACGAACTCCGTTAAAAGTTCATATGAGATCGCACTCGCTGCAGATGCCAAATGGAATCCTAATAAACTTGAACGGCTGAATGCATTCAATATATTGACATGGAGACATTTCTGTGTTCCTAGTGAAAAAGTAAGTCATCTGAGGTTCAAGTGAAGAAATTGTAAAGTCTAGTAACTTAGTATATGAATTCAACATCATCATCATCATGTCAGCCGAAAGACGTCCACTGCTGGACATAGGCCTCCCCCAAGGCTCTCCACTCAGACCGGTGTTGTGCTTTTCTGCTTTTCTGCTTCTGCTGCTTTTTTCTGCTGACTTTTACCCTTTTTCAGTAGGATCACAAATTTTAGCTAGTTGATACATGCTATTTAATTGAAACTACACTACTATGGTACTTAGTTACTTAGCTAATCATTGTCATTAATTATTTTTCAATCGCTCAAAGGCTAGCTGGAAGAGATCCCCTAAAAGGGATAAGTTCGCCCTTATACAACCCTGATATATTTTTGTTTATTTTATAATTGTTATCTCTTTTGTTTCTTCAATAAAGAGTTGACAATACAAAACACTAGGAATTGAGATCCTTCAGTTTGTATTTTTGTTTGATTTCTTTTAAAAATTAGCCGTTACTGTTCAGTCTTCAATTGTTTTTATTTTATACTTAAATACCTTTTGTTTTAGTATTAACGTATTCATTAAATTAAATCAATCATAACACCTTTTAAAGGGCTCTTAGAGCCTGGGCAAACCGGAGGACTGAGGTCGCTATCGACAGCTACGTCACGTTTGATTTTTCTTGTTTGTTGAAGTAAAATTCATTAAACTTCTTAAATACAGCTTCTAGTGTAATAAAATGTCTGTGTAATACAATATATTGTCTCTTAATTTCTCTTTGAAAAACTAAAAAAAAACCATGATTGACAGCTTTTGTAAAAGGCCTCTTACTTAAATTTTTTAACAAAAAACCCTCATTTTTTTTTATTACATGAAACATCTTATTATACCATACCATCTTATTGTCCTCGTGTGGTTGCCGAGTTAGAATAGTGCCACTCCATGTCTTCCCGTGGATGTCGTAAGAGACGACTAAGGGAATAAAGGCTTGTAGTACTGTTAGGCGATGGCCTTGCGACCTGTCACTAATACGCTGGTAAACATCTTAGCCTAATTGTGCAAATTGTGGTTATAGAATTATCAACAAGTTTTTAGAGATGTTTTGTAGCTCTGCCTACCCCACTCTGGGAACGAAGGCGTGAGATTATGTATGTATGTGTCTTATTATACATTCCATTGAAATACAATCTAGTCTTATGACTAATAAACATTTTAGATTTGACCTAAGCTTCTAATACAGATTAAGCTAAGACAGTGTCGATTAACACTTATCCAATTTTCCCTGTTAAGGAGAAGACGCTTTGTTAATGTGTTCTTTATGTATAGTACTCACTGCACTCAACACAAAAATCCCTCATGTAAAGGAATAAGTTCGCCTTTGTACATTCTTTTTGTAATCTTCATTATATTGTTTTTGTTTTTCATTTGTACAATAAAGTTTGTACAAACATACGTACATACATGTTGCAAAAGAGCCACTATTTTATAATTTACATCAAAATAGAACTTCTGCGCTCATCCGCGCTGCGCCCCTCCCCGGCGATGGGATTAATCTAGTGGAAAAACGTTGATATCCTCGGCAGCGAGTTTGTTTTGCTCGAACATCTCTTACACGGGGACTAGAAAATGGCAAATTTTACTGACTTCCTACTGATATACTACTATTTGTTCCTGAGTCTTGGTTGTTTTCTTTTCTATGTATTTCTCTATATAAGTCAGTTTATCGTTGTCTAGTACAGACAAGGACTTTAATTGTTATGCCACTATGGAACCCTGTCATAATGACACCGTCAAACCACATGGCAGAAATTACGCTTAAATGAATGATTCACGTTATGCGACAGGGTTCCATAGTGGCACAACAATTAAAGTCCTTGACTGTACCCATAGTACAAGCCTAGAGCTTAGTTTGGGACTAGGTCAATTTGTGTGAAATTGTCCCCTGTCATATATTTTTGTTCTTATATTTATTTATTTATAAACACACAATGAGGAAAAAAAACGTGTGCGTCTCGGGACACTCGACAGAAGTGATAACTTAAACTAATCTAAGTAGAACTATACCCTCCCACATAAGAAGTTATCACTTCAAAAAGTTCAAAATGGCGGCCATTTTTTTTAAATCTGATTACGGGTTAGCATTTGTAGTCCCAAGTGGCCCTCAGATATCGATTTTCAAGACAATCGAACCAGTAACAAAAAAGTTCAAAATGGCCTCCACTTTTTTTTAATCTGAGTACGGGTTCGTATTTGTAGCCCCAAGGGGCCCTCAGATATCGATTTTCAAGACAATCGAACCAGTAACAAAAAAGTTCAAAATAGCGGCCACTTTTTTAAAATCTGATTACGAGTTCGCATTTGTAGTCCCCACGGATCCTCAGATATCGATTTTCAAGACAATCGAACCAGTAACAAAAAAGTTCAAAACGGCGGCCACTTTTTTTAAATCTGTTCACGGGTTCGCGTTTGTATTTTATGCTTAGAAATGCCATACGGGGTGACGTCAGCAGTTAAGATCAAATACTGTTTACCATTTTCGACCATGCCTGTAACTTACGATTGGCCTAGCGGCTGGGAGATAGGTCTATGACGCCATGGTGCCGCGGTTCAAATCCCATCCGATAACGGGGTCTTTTTGTATTTTAAAAATTGTTCACCGCATTCACTGCCACCGACGCATATATGCGTCACCGTGACTTCCACCCAGTGCCATCAACGCATATGTGCGTTCTTACAGTAGGCAAGCTCCGTATAAAACATAAGATGTGGCACCTGGCGAAAGTTTAAAAAAACAGTACTGGCAGTGAATGCGTTAAAAATTAGCACTAAGTATACCGCTGCCGTATTCGTGAGAGAAAGGGAAGCCAGACAGGCTGTCTAGCAGCATGCGTTACGTAACGAAATGGTTTACCCTCCGTAAAGAAGTTATCACTTCAAAAAAAACATGTCAAAGGCAATAAGGTTTTACTTAGTAGAGACCTTACACACTCGCGAGCAAAACAATTCCATTAATTTGCATTTTTTCATGTCCACCTCTGTATGAAATATAAAAATAAAATAAAAATTCTTGTAATCTAAAATTTACAAAAAGTAAACAAACATGGAAATCAGCGCAGTACTTTTTAAACTATCATTTTCAAATTCGGGTAATAATGTAGGTACAAATATATTGGGTGGATATGGTAAAATACAAAGTAATGCAATTGTTTTGCTCGCGAGTGTACTGATATCGTCTTAATTCTACGAAGTAAAACCTTATTGCCATTGCCATGGTTTTTTTCATCATTAATGGCTTTGACTTTGACAATTTCCGTGGAAATTACCATCGTTTAACGAGCTTTTATTTGAGTGAAAAAAAAAACAATGATGGCGGGTGACTTCGTCAACGTAATACTAGTTTACTTGTTCTGATTCTCCCTGGTTCCACCTGAAACTGAAAAATTTACCAGCGCCAATTGTGCGGCTATTATGGAAACAAATGGTCTCATGCGCGATGATGGTAAAAGTCCTGATGGGATGACTCTTGTTCTGTAGAAGTTGGGCCGGCCGTTGGTTTGGAATGCCACTTGCGTGGACACCCTTGCGCCGTCACACCTTCCAGGGACAAATAATAGTGCTGGTTTTGCGGCGGAATCAGCGGAGACCCTCAAAAGGCGCAAATACAGTCAACTTGATAAAGTTACATAATTATTGCCTTTGCCTTTTGGGGTCGAAACCTTAGGACCGTGGGAACCAGGAGCTCACCGTATTTTTAAAGACCTTTCAAAGTGTCTGGTCGACGCAACTCGTGACCGAAATGCTGGCTTGTACTTGGCACAAAGAATAAGCATTGCCATTCAACGTGGCAATGCTGCCAACATTTTAGGAACAATGCCCACTGGTAGCGGTTTGTTAGATTAGTGTAGTTTAAGTAATTTTGTAAGTTCGTTCGTTTGTTTCTTATTTTAAGTACCCGAAAATTATATTAAATTGGTAGGCACGTAATTCAAGAAAAACTGTACTACTTATAGCTTTGGATCGTAAGAAATGTGATTTGTGATTCATTGATGTAGACAAATTAATAATAATTAAGTGTTGTAAAATAATTTTATAATGTCTGTTAATATAATTTATTAAAAAAATCTGGGTAAAAAATAACCTATAGGTACCTAAGTAAGTTCCGTATAAGCCAAGTAAAATTCCATATCAGTTTGAAAAGCTCTATTTTTAGGTTAGAATCTTGTTGACTTACTTCATAAGACAAATAATGATAAATCAAATTAAGTCGGTTAATTCTAGGGCGGTTCCTTACCCAACATGTCCCATGTAAGCCCATGTAAATTGTTGACGTGCCCCGGTTTATCCCTAACTGCTGGGATAAGGCGAGCAAATTAAGGGATTCGCTGCATTCACACTTTTAATTATGTTTTTATATCAAACAGAAGTTTTAATGAGGCGTTAGAAATAAAATACGCGGTCGTAAAGTTAACTCCCCTTTTTCTGGAAAATTATTAAAGTACGATGCGATGGTGGGTAGACAACGTTTTCAAGCGGTAAAACCACATGAAAGAGTGATCAAAATTGGATATGGTTGCCAAAAAACTTTTTTATGCCAAGCTCATGCCTTTGTAAACTATGTATTTTCATATAATTGTTTTTTTGTACTAAGGTACTTACTTACTTCTTGTAGGATCAAACTACTCGTAAGATTTTACTTAAAAAATGTTCTAGTTTTGGGTTTGAAAGTGGAATACTTTTTTTCCGACAAATTGCATACTTCCCTAAAAAAAGGCTATGAACAATATTTAATGGCAAATAATGTAGGACCTCAAAAGCAACAAGTCAGCAATCCGGAATCCTTACAATAATAACGTTCGACAAAGCAGTTTCATATTAATAAAGCAAGACTTACCTTAATGACGTTAAAACTTTCGTTTAAACTCCAACAGGCTCGACAAACAACGTAACCCCATCAAAAGGAGTAGTCGCATGATTAAATAGCATTACTAACATTCCAGCAGACTTTAAATTTGACTGATTAAATCAGCGAGCAGCCATCGAAGGGGCGACATCCATCCAAAGATAATTACATTTGGCTACGCATTTAAGCATGCTCGAGGAAAATGCAAACGTCTGCTGTAATTTGGTACGCAAGGGGGTGCTTTGTAAATAGAAGTTTTAAATTGGATTTCCGATCATTGGGGACATGGATCGGAAATTTTGTTGATTCTTATGGCGTTTTTGAAATGAGGGTTAGTTTTTGGGTAACTTTGAAAAGTCTACGTAAAAATAGACACGAAGAAGATTTTTTTACGGGTAAAGAACATGCCAATAAGACTACAAAAATAGCGAAACATGTGTGAGCTGACTTACCATCAGGTGGCCTGTGTGTTCATTGCCTTCCTCGTAACATTAAAAAAACATATTTTCAATTGACATAAGCCATGTTGACATTTTAAAATTAATTCGACTACAACGAGTTGTTCACGATGCCAAGTAAACGAAGCATTCTCTATTTAAATAATTGGATCAAACTGGCGACATGGATTACCTTAATCTAATTCAAAAATAGGACTGAGTTCTTATTCTCTTTGTCTTTACACGTATTGTTTTTAACTCGGCTACCATTCAAGTTAATAAGAGTTATCATCATAAAGTTCCCACAATACGTGAGGCAGTTATCATAACATAACATGTCAAAAGCAATTTGGTTTAGCCCGATTAGAACAGAACCCCTGAAGAGTTGAGGCCCAAACCAAAATGCGATACGCTAACTAGCGTTTCTATTCATTTCGTTTTTAAACCAATCGCGTCAGTGGTAGATCACGTGACTCTTCATATCACGTCAACTACCAGTGAAGCGATTGCGATTGGTTTAAAAACGAAACGAATAGAAACGCTAGTTAGCGTAATGCATCTTGGCTAGGAGTGTTACAGTTGTGTGCGGAACAAACTACAAAGCTCGAGTAGTAAATGAAACGAAATTAATTAATTTTAAACTGTTTTAGGTGCAATATGGTTTAAATATCACTTATTTTAAAAATCATGTATGCTATAAAAAAATTGCTATTCGAATTTCTAAAAAGTAAGATCTTTATTGAATTCTGTAGCGAGACTAAAAAAAGAAATTTTAAAAACTGTCACCTCAACTAAAGCAAATTTACTATATAATTTTAATAACTCCCCACTAATTGTTTCAAAAGCAAACTTAATCGTTTTAATCGTTTCCAATTCACATTGTACCGTAATCTCAGTACATCTTAATTATCAACTTCTAAGAAACAAATAAAATATCGTTAAATTCCTCTTGAACTCATTCCGGAGGATGTTACATTCCGCTTCGCCTCTCGCCGGTTGTAATCTAATATCAGTCTTCCACCACTTGGGTTAAGGTGCCAATTGATTTGATTAGAGTTAATAAGTTGCTACGTGGATCTAAGCTGCCCTCTTTGGATAAAACGGCACAACTGTAACCAAAATCGTACTGCATTTGCGAGTTTATTCTTAGTAGTGAAGAGTTCAATCTTCTTTGTATATTACGTTGTACATATACGACGTAAATTAGAATGCTGTATGGTTGTAACACAATAAAATCCGCTCCGTAGGCAACTTGGCTGTCAATTAGCTTCCTGACACCCACTTGGCGACATCGAGATGGTAATTATATGAGACTTTCACACTAATTAGGAAAAGGTTTGAAACAATATTTTGGAAGTTGAACGTTTTAGCATAATTGTGTTAGGTTGACTGCGGCAAAAACGAAATGAAGGATGTCAGTTGTTGTTTTTAAAGGGGTGTTTTAAAATATTAACAAGATGTTTTTAGAAATAAGTTTTCATATATTCGATTCGCAAAAGCATGGAATTTTCGATGAATAACTCCAAGAAACGAGGTTTCAACAAAATTCTAATAGCAAAAAGATTTTTCTATTTTAATGCAGAAAAGTCTTCATTGTATAGAAAGTTGCTTAACTTCGTCCCAAAACGAATCATTACAAAATATCATCCAAAAAGAAGCGTACACAGATTTCAAAGAAATAATGGCAAAAAGTTCCAAGAAAGTATAACTGGGGCACGCAGAACTCCGCCTAATGGCAAAGCGTAATATTAACTGTTATGTGTAAACTTTGTACATAAACAACATAAGCATCACTCTTGTTTGTGACGATAGACTTGACACGCACACGAACAGTGGATGTTGATCTCTTGAAATTATCGATAAAGTCGCTGACAATTAGTTTCGAAGGAGTTAGCTGGTCGACAACTCCCATCCCTGACGAACAGAGTTCGGCCATACAGGAAGTCTCGACGGAGATGGCGGGATGAACGAGACGCTTTTCGAAACGATTGATCATTTGCCGTTATGGCAACACAAGCCTGTAAGAGAGAGGCATTTACCTAGCAGTAGAACAGCACAAGCTATAAATAATAAGAAAAACAAAGATGACATTGGGAAGACAGCTACAAGAGCTTAGAGATAAATCGTTGAGCAAAAGACGCAAAACATTTAGACAAAGACAATGTTAAAAAAGGAGCCACTTAAAGAAATATAGGAGCAATTCCCACCCAAATGCAATAAATACAATGCGCAAATACAAACGCTATGTAAACGAGGACTTCAGAGCCATAAAGTGAGTTCAAGCGGTTAATGAACAAATGTTTTCACCATTTTACAATCATAGGGAAGAGCGGTCATTTTTCATCATAAAAATGAGGCGAACCATGCCTGGGGGAGTTTTACTGTGGGCCAACAACGGGTGACAGACAAAGTTCGACTGCTCTTTATACACCGAGGCCTTTGGGCTGGTAAGTGTGACGTAGAAGCAGGTATGCGGAGTTCATATTGAAGATAGCAAAATTCATTTCAAAATAACAATTTGAGGCTTTTAGATAATTCAATTTATTGCAATTTCATGTCGAAAAGAAAAGCAGTGTGTTTTTGTGCTGTTTGTAAAATAAATTGTCTAATTATTATAGATTTTCTTAACTTGTTACACAGATAGCCCGATTCTTATACATACACATAGATCTCTCAGAATGTGCAGGTTTCCTCGCGATTATTCTTTTGCCATTAGAGCATTGATTACTACAGTGGCAACAAAGTAATATAATTAAGTTAAAAAACATGTCAACATGACATGATTGTTGGGGTTCAAACTCGGAGCCTTACGATCACGAAACGACATAGACATTCTAAACTGCTAAACCACCGCAGCTCTTTTCTACAAGTATATAGACTAAAAGGGTTAACATGTCATATCCAAAAACAAAAACGCAGCTGCCACAAATTTAAAACAAATTTGTCTCAAAAAGATTTTCCAGACATTTGGAGACGAATCAGCCTATCGAAATCAAAATGCCGCGGTCTTTGATGAAATTTCTATGAAGTTCGTAAAGGAGTCATTAAGTATAGCTCAGACGAGCTTAACTCACAAGCAACGGTTCCGCTGTAGGAATTCAAACAACTCGACAATCTCAAAGCTACAAAAATGTTTCCTACTAAATCCTACCTCACACCAGCCGCACCCTCATCTTTCAGGGAGGGTTTTATTTAAAGAAGCGAAAGTTCGAAAGCGAGAGTAGCCACGCGTAAACATTTACTTGAAAGGTTTATTGACGTTGGTCAACGCAGTTTGGGTTTACGACCTGCGCAGGTCTCGGGTTTATCCGAGTCATTATTTAACAGTTAATGTAAATAATGTTTTTAATTTGTTAACTTGATCAGTTTGTTGTTAGGGCCTTTTAGGGATTTTTTAAGAGAGTTTTTACGCTGAAGATAAGTCTGTTATTAAAATTTTATAGTTAAAGTTAAAATTATTAATAAGTAATATAATTAAGTTAAAAAACATGTCAACATGACATGCATTTATCGTGTGGTTGCCGAGTTAGAATAGTGCCACTCCATGTCTTCCCGTGGATGTCGTAAGAGACGACTAAGGGAATAAAGGCTTGTAGTACTGTAAGGCGATGGGCTTGCAACCTGTCACTAATACGCTGGTAAACATCTTAGCCTAATTGTGCAAATTGTAGCTATAGAATTATCAACAAGTTTTTAGAGATGTTTGTAATTCTGTAGCTCTGCCTACCCCACTCTGGGAACGAAGGCGTGAGATTATGTATGTATGTATTAATAAGTAAAGTTTTTAACGGTTTATTGACTATTTACATAAATACTGCCCCCCTTTGCAAATATATACGGTAGTACTTACTAAAGTTTCTCATACAATCCGATCTCTACATTTCAATCAACCATAATAACCTAAAAAAAAAACCATCTCGTAATTACATTTAAACGTGCTCCAAGAAATTCATCCACAACGAAAAATTCTCTCGTTTTTTACCCCATGCATGTCCGGAAACATACGTCCCTAATTCACGGCGGAAGTTCCTTCGCTTATGAGGTATTGTGCTTGTCGGATTACCCCCCCTCAAAAACCCCTAGGCTAGGGTGTTATTCCCTTACGGCCAGGGCTTCTTTATAATTTTTTTCTTGAACCCGTCTTTTATTTCGTATCTATAATTTGTCGGAGTAGGTTATAAAGTTATAACTTAATGTAAACAAAAAACATGATGTGATATGGATATCACATGGTATGTTAACCAATCAAGATACGCTACAGATACAAAATAAATTGAACGCACCAATAGGGATAGCCTTTTACGTCTATGGTATGCCTTGATTGGCGAGCACGTGATGTTTGGTTATATTCAGTTAATTACCCATATAATATATTGAGACAAACTATAATAATATTTTTAACGTTACGGTATTTTTTTATTCACTTAGCAGGAAGAACTGCCAGTCTATAATATTATTAGGATATGGAAGCAAGATGGGCTAAAGCGAATTGAAATAGAGCTCCTAGCTCGTGGCGATGAGTGGCAGAATGAGAAAACAAATCGCACTGGTAGATCAAAACAGTAGCAACTCAAAATCCTTGCTAGTTTTGTTTCTAGTTCATAGGAGTTGTATTAAAGTTGATTTTAAAATACAGTTGTATTTTGAGTTACTACTGTTTTGATGTAGCAGTGCGAAATTCAGAAAAATAGCATCATCGCCACCACCGGCTCGTGGCATGCCTCATACATATTTATTTATTTGTATGTTGCTATTCACCATTCAAACTTGTGGTCAGAATAGTTCCCACGAAGCACTAAATTTGAAACTTCGGAAGTCCCATACCTTTCACTTACTTTTGAAGATAAAATTGAGAGAAAAGGAGCTATCGTAACTTCGAATTTCGATTTTCAAAGTAGGACCGTGACGTGAATGGTCTAGCATACAGAACTAGATTAAATTGACCTCTAAACGAGTACGAATTATATTGCGGTGCATATCTACGACTATGGCATGGCATCGAATGAACCAATCATAAGGCCCACATGGACACGCAGTTCTTACACAGTCACGGATCTAGGTAAGCTTGTCACAAGCTCGTCAGCATCGAGTTTCTTGACATAATAACACCCCTAGTAAATGCCTCGTGCCTCACAGCCTCCCTTTAATGAGTGGAATTAAGACTTTTTGTGTCCCAAATAACGACTAACCGAAGGGCTGTAAGTATCTTCTAAGAGTATTTCGAGCATCATTTGAAGTCTTAAAAGTGGATGCGAAGATGGTACTTCGAAAGCGAGAATGTCTAGACGGTTGGAGTCAAATGGTTCTTGAAATTTCAGGTAAATCTAGAAGTGCTGTGAGAATGCTTTAGAGAAAGGTGTTTAAAGAGTCCATTGTGGGCTAAATTTAAAATGGGTTCAAGTTCAAAACGAGAACAATAACTTGGTGAAATATATAATATAATCAATAAGCATGCTAAAACCAGAAGATTAATAGGTAAGTAAGTTATTTGTGGCGTAGGTTGACTATAGCAATAATTTTAGTTCAACTTGAAGAGATTTCGCTTAAGATCTATAATTGTAATTGGCAAATTCATTGAATCTGTCATAAGACTGATCTGAGTAATATCTAAAGAGTAGAATTATGTTAACTAGGAATAGGAGTAAATGCTGAGATGGCTGATAAGGATTCGTGGAAGAAAATGGGGGGTAGGTACCTACTAATAAAGATTCTGACATTTGATGCCAAGGTTTTGTTAATTGTGTTGCAAGCTTTTAAAACACACATAAAATTACTCTGTGTGAAACGATAATGAAATTAAATGAAATAAAATGAAAAAACAAAAGTTGTCTCTCCTGTGGTCAATAGTTAAAGGCTTGTGTGCATATAAGTTATGTCTTTATTTGATAGGACTAAAGTAGATCAGACGCCGTTTATGCGGAAGTGGGTTCAGCCACTAAATAAACCTTAAAAACAACACTTTCACACTTTTTTGGGTCACACTGTGTATGACCCAAAACCAATAAGTTAAAATTTTGTTCCAAAAGCCATAATAAACAAAATTTGATCGCAATACAGACGTCGAAAGATATTCACTAACTTGCATGAAACTTCGTGATTTCTTTCATGCAAAATTACATTCGGAAAGCCCTGCGAATAGAAATTTCTGAGGGCCGGATTACATTGAGCGGTGAGAATATTAAAAAACTTTTGCTGCCAAACTTGGATTGTCTTTTTTGAGAAGTTGTTTACTCCTTGAGTTGCGTCGCCTTCACTTCACTTGGCATTTTACCGTCCTTTTGGCTGAGTTAACTGAATGGAACACTTCGATTTTTTGTTTACTTCCGTGTTTCGTTATTTAAAATTGATTACTTATCTCGCTCACTTGTAGTTGTAATCTAATAATGTGCATATTGTGCATACTTAAATCTAAAACGCGACTTTAGATCGTGCTGCAACGGTCGAGGTCACGAGCAGACTGAAGAGGGCTAGTGCTTGTTTATGTTGCGTGCAAGTTTTTCCAACTACCCGCACTTGGTGTGGTTTTTGTTTTATCGGAATACCCACCAATCGACACAACACTCACAGTGTCTACGGATTTGTCTGACTACACATGATGACGCTTATACTTGCTAATCTCCGGATTCCACGAAATCGAGATCGAGATCGCTTTTATCCATTTTCCCGGTTGAAATTTTTGTATTCTCTGTTTTCCACCGCTTCACGTACTATTCTACTATGGAATATCCGTTCCGAAGAGAATTTTAGGATTATGAAGTTCAATCCAATGCTTTGGTCCTCACTCCAACAAGTGCTCCACTACAACAGACTTGCTAACGGCTCTCTAACTCTTGGGATTAGATAAGAGGCATTTTGCGACCGTTATCGCTATCGAAAAGGTATAGGATGGTTGCGTCGAGCGCTTGTGTCAATCCCATATTTTGTCAGTTTTCGAAAATCGTTTACGTTAGCGTTATGGACCTTGCCTAGGCCCTCCTTGATAGCTGCAATATGCTCCTCGACTTTTTCAGCGATAATGCGCTTCGTCTGTCCAATGTAAGAGCTATCATAGCTATATACGGAAGAAGTCGCAGGCAGAAGAATCAGTCTTTTAATATTAATATATTTTTTACACCAAGTCTTAGCTAGTACCTACAACAACAAAAAAACCGGACAAGTGGGAGTCGGACTCGCCCACCGAGGGTTCCGTACAAATTATAAATAGTTCAGGAATTATTGGTACATATTAAAAATAGTTCAGGAATTTCAAAATTTGCACGGCCATTTCTAGCATAAATATTTACTTGTACTGCCCCCGATAGTAAAAAGGGCGCATCTAACATGAAGTCGAAATCGAGAAATTAAATGATTTAGTTGAAAATTAAAGAAATGTATGCTGTCTCTAAACAAATAGACATAAACACTTTCCGTAAACGAAGTAATATAGATATGTACCATATTGTCAATATGGTATTAATTTTTTTTTTATTTGTAATTATTTATTTATTTATTTAAGTTTTTCCTTTTCATCTTAGCAAAAAAATGTCTGGAAAATACTCGATACTCTGTTTAAAAGACGCAAGTAACCAATTGCGCCTTTTCAACTGAGTACAATCACAAACTTCTTTTTAATATAAGTGCTTGACAAACATGTTTCTGGAATGCGTCTTTTTAATTAAGGTTATATAACAAAGTGACTGAAGTTACGCCCTTTTTGCTTATGGTAACTTCTAATCTAGCCTACCTAGGAAAAATCTAAAAATATCAGTAGGTGGGTCTTTTTCTGCTGATCACGGCAGTATAATTAACTCATTTTTGACAAAAGTGTTAGATGCGCCCTTTTTACTATAGGGGGCAGTGTAGTATAAGATGGTATTACTTGCCAAATTTCATAATTCTAGGTCAACGAAAAATACCCTATAAAATTTGATTCCATTGAGAGTGTATAAATATTCGTTTTCTGCAGCATAAACGGCCGTGTATTTTTTTTTCGTTAACTTACAAGTTTTTTTTTTTCACAGTTTCAAGGAACTGTACACCTGAGTACATGGTTTTAATTTCGACTCGGTACCTTCATGGGTTCCCCAGATAAAGGGACACACAAACGGTCGGATGGACAACAAAGTGATACTATAAGGGTTCCGTTTTTTTCTTTTTGAGGTACGGAACCCTAAAAACAAGAGCCTATCACACAGTCCCTCCACCTTTTCATTCGTTCTAAAGCTTCGTTTTGGTTTGAACGTATTCAAACTCACCAGACCGTCCCCAGATTTAGTGGTGAACGGTTTAAAACTGAATTCTAATAAACGTTTGAACACACTCTTTGAGGTCCTGAAAAACGAATAGAATATTTTAAAAGGAAATTGCTGTATTTTTCTTTTGCTTTCAAAAATATGTAACATTATATTCTGGAATACTTATTAAAAAAACATAACTTGTACTTTTAGGTGCGATTATTATTCAGAGAAGTTGACTTCAAGGATTATAAAGAAGTCAAGAAATACTGTAGGTTCCATTTCTTCCTTATTTTGGTAAAGCCATCTACATTGTCTTTTCCCCAATTTCTATCGTATTTTTAATATTACGATAGCTCTTATAACATTGTCAATAAAGGCGGCCGAGTAAACTATAAGATCGCTATACTGCCCTCATTAGAAAAAAGGGCGTATGTCTCATAGAATCACGAATGTATTAGTGACCTTATTTCTTATAACAGGGGGTTCAATTTGCTTTGACTATCAAATTGCGCAAGCGCCCTTTTTTTTAGAAGGGCAGTATAAATCAATACTCGGTAAAACCATATGTTTTTGACGTGTTATTGTATTGACAACGTTACCATATCTCTTATTTACTTGAGAGTAATGGCGGCTGAATTAAAAACAATGCGATGCCATGTCAGGTTAATTAAAAGCCCCGGTTAAATACAAATCATTAAGGATAACTAAGCAATGTAGTCTATTAGATCTCTCCCTCGCCAATCACTGCCAATTGGCCTTCTGCCCATTCGATCATGTTTTCCTTATTGCGTTAATCGTATTTGTTAGGCGTTTACCACATTTTACTTAGCTCTCTACTTTACTTAGTCATCCAAGTTCTCTATAGATCCGTATTTTCACGGGTTCGGATCGGATTCGGATCGGACGTAGTGCGGAACCACTCTTACAATAAATCGCACGTTAATAGAAAGTAAATCAGTTTTACGTTTTACCAACGATAATTCAAAGAATAGTGTACCTATTAGGAAATAGTTACTGTAACACCGTTTCGCGTGGAAGAACAGAGTTATTCTAAGAATAATTAAATGGCATCCACAATTTTTTCTAATGACAGCTTATTTTTCAGTCCTATATAATGCTATATAACGTAGACATGACTGAAATTTTGACATCGTTCCGTTGTACAGCAATATTTTTTTCCGGGTAATACATTCGTTCATCATTCACTCTACTAAATCAAGCTTACCCATGATACCTTACATTGCGAGGAAAAACAACCACTGGTTTACTCGAGAATAATATTGTGGAATAGTTATTAATTCAAGTTTGGTCGAATCCATTCTTAATAAACTAACAACAAACATGACGTCATTATTCGGTATAGAGAAAATGCAGCCTGCATAAAAAGTATTATTGAAGGGTTATTTGTAATTTTTTGTTGTTTTATTTGTTTGTCTATCCTGTAAGATTGTCCTTGCTTAGAGCGGTTCCGCACTACGTCCGATCCGAATCCGTGAAAATACGGATCTATAGAGAAATTGGATGACGGAAGCCATCCGTCAGAGCGGTTCCGCACTACGTCCGATCCGAATCCGATCAGAACCCGTGAAAATATGGTCCGTAGTCACCGTAGAACTATTTCTATGGTAATTTACGCACTAGATCCGATCTCCGTCATCCGATTTCTTTATATATCTGGTCTAGATCCGTATTTTCACGGGTTCGGATCGGATTCGGATCGGACGTAGTGCGGAACCTCTCTTATTCTACTACAAGGTTAACTGATAAAACCACAGAACAGAAAAAACAGTAGAAGTGTCAAGTGGGCGTGTAACGTGTGGCATAGTTATGCGGAGTTCCGCGCAACCTACCATACTTTTGCCGCGATCGCTTATTTCGATATTTTAAAAAGGAAATAAATCCAGAAGCATGCCTTATTATGCTATTTTGGAATGTAAAAACGATAGCCGCACCAAAAAAATGTTCGTGGTGGCGTGTTGTTTTTATGAAAGTTTGAGTATTGGTGACAACAGGTCTGATACTAAGCGAAGCTCATGCCACTTCCACTGTTTTTTCTATTCCGTGAATAAAACCCTCGATATAATGGCCACCTTTTCTTTCAGAGGCGATATATCTTAAACGGTGCAACCGATTCATAAAACCTAACTAAGAACCATCTCAATTAAATAAGTTTTCTTTTTAAAAAAACGCGTCTAATTAGGACCAATTGTTTGAGAACTACGACGCCACAAACAGAGACACAGATACACAAATACATACGATAAACTTATAACAGCTGTTTTCTTCTTACATACAATCACGCCTCTTTCCCGTAGGGGTAGGCAGAAACCACTTCCTTGCTACGATCCAGACCAACTTCCCTCGCTTCCTCCACACTCATAAGTCTCTTCATACACGTGTGTCGGTTCAGGGTACTCCTGACCTGGCCCTTTCTTAATACGTTCGTTTTTTGGTCGCGGGTTGAAAATGTTGATAATACTCTCTACTCGCCGTTTAATAGTCCATAGTTGAATTAAAAAGAGAGTTAATACCGAGAAACTGATCTCGCTTTTGAATAACTGCCTCTTTTAGCTCACCATCACGCATCATGCTCCAATAAAAAAACTACTTCGAGAATAATTCAGAATGTGAAATGCCGACAGAACGCAATTCAAAAAGTATTCCTAACGTTTTATTGCGCAACATTACTCATAACAATAAGCGTCCCCCGCATACCAAAAGTTTGAACACCCTACATTCCATCAGCCTACGTGAAAGCGTCTGTCTCGTGTAGTATGAATACACTTTGAGTTTCGTCCGGGACAAAGCTAGGACCCCTTTTGTAACTATGCTTTGAAAATGGCTTTTACATTTTGAATCAAAAGATTCACATGTTTGGGGCGCTGGCAAATGAACAGAGGCAGGTGGGCTAGATGAATTGACTGAGTTTCGAGGCTCGAACGGTGTCCGAATAATTAATATAGTGATCCGCTTAACTCACGGTGGGAGTGTATTCTATAGCTTCGTTATTGATCTAAAACTGCATCAAAATATTTAGCAGAAATATTTTATTTTATGTATACGTTTTCATAGAATATACAGGCTGTTTTAAAATAATAGGTCGGTTTTGCGTCGTGAATTTTGTGAAGCTGTTTGTTAACAAAATAAACATGACTTTAATTACTATAAAAAAATGTAAAATCCTGGATTGATGGCTAGAAGGTCCGTCGGTGAGGGGCTCTATTTCTATACTGTATTTACCCTTATTGATGAACGTTAGGATAGTTCGTATTAAATAAACAGTATACCTAGGTGGCCGAGTTCGGAGCCCTTTGTTTCCCATAATTTTATTGGTCATAATGTAATTGTTGACATAATTTTTGATAGTCATAATTTTTTATATCGCTGAAACTGTAAACTTTTCAGAAGTTCTGAAATATCTAATGTGTAGACAAGGCTAGGTTAGGTTAGGTTTGATTTATAAAAATCCTGACAAAGTAACAGTTTCTTTAAAAAAACACGTTATGACTTGCGATGATTATGACCTAAAGCACATTATGACTAAAAATAATTATGTCAGTCAATATAGGTGGCCGAGTTACTATAATACGATTGCAATAGAGGAATAAACAACGCAGAACATTAATAACATTAAAATTGAAAACAACTGTTTTTGCATATCTTTATCTCTTAATTTAACATTTTTGTCAAACCTCTCCCTACTCAAAGACTTAGTTTGTAAAGAAACCAAAATAACAGGCAAAAATAAAGGGTGCTCCTAAACTGCGGTTTGTATTTAGCGTTTCTTTCAAAGTAAATTGGCAGCACGTCAGAGAGAGCAGTCGGTAGTTAGCGGCGTGTCCGATCAGATCGCCTGGGCGGAGCGCTTCGATTTCTTGCGACCGAGCTTTGGCTTCGAGTTTGGGCTGTGTCCAATTTATGAACTGATGGCGTATAGAATATAAATAATTTATTTATATACATTAAAAATGTTTAACGATCAAAATAATTTAGGGATATTATTGATGGAAATCGTAAAATTGCAAGTATTATGTGTATTTTTACCCGGCTGCCGAAGGAGGAGATTAATTTGTTTATCAGCCCGTATATGTATGTTTGTTCCTTGTTGGCGCTCTAGAAACTAAACGCGTGAACCGATTTTGATGATTCTTATTTGATTCAATTGGTCTTAATCTTGTAAGTGTCACTAAAAATATGACAGTAATCAACATTCGATATGGCGGCAACGCGACACCATATATAGTAAAAAATAAAAAACAAATATGGACGAATTATGACATGTTGGGTATTGTTGAATAGGTAATTAAAAATCATTGTTAAGTTTCTTTCATCATTTTTCATTTTGAATGATAATTTACGATTTATAACGATTTAAAGTTGGTTTGCAACAGTAGGGATTTTTAAAGCTTGCTTTTTTGTTAAAGTTATTTGAAATACAGAAGGCTTTTCTTTGCTCTTTTGGCTCTTTTCCTTACAAAATAGCGTTTAGGTAGATTAAACGTGAATACTCTGTGCTTCCCTTTCGTTCGTATTCATTCGCACGCAGTTCGGCACATGTAAAAGTCACACAAAGAGATGCCAAGCCGATGCACTTGCACCTTCGCGCCTAGCGTTACGTGATCGATAACGACTGCAATATTAATAATGTCACGCGTTCGGCTGCAATTCCACAGTATAAAAACATATAGCATAGAAACCGGACTATAGGACGTACTTTGCGTCAGCTATCTTTCTCTACTTTTTAGATTACGTATTACATGAGAAAATGAAACAAAAAGTAGGCTGTTTTTTCTTCTTTAACTGTCATTGTCACACAGGGACTTCTTTGTCCTTCCTATAGGAAGGATTTGTCTTTCCTTGTCCTTAGGTCCAAATACTATAGGTGCTTATAGGTCCAAATCACGCCTTACTTGTGACGATGTACCAATTAACGAAAGAACAGCTATAGATTCATCTCTTTCCAACTCACTCTGAAAACCATAAGTAAAAAGAAGTCAACCATAATGTATTTTCTGCTTATTTAGTACGGTTTCTATGCCTTTAGTCTTTATTCTGTGTGCAATTCTATGGATTTTGACAGATTTGTATAATCGCTAGCTTTCGTAGCCTGCAACAAGTATGTGAATTCAGTCTCTGTCATCAGAAGCAGTTAACTTGCTTAAAAATATCTATTAAGCTAGCGATCCCGGGTTCAAATCCCAGTATGGGCAAATATATGTGTGATGATCCCGAGTCCTGGTCCTTGAGTCTTGAATGGTTTCTATGCATTCAAGTATTTATTTCCTTAACGTATGAATATGTTTATTCGTTACTAAGTTACCATAGTAGCAATAATATAATATGGTAAAAAGAGGTAGATATGTTATACGCACTTCTATAGTGGCACCCTAAAACCAAACCAATTGGTACACCTTTAATTGTTTTGCGCCGTCAACGGAACCGTGAACTAGTCTGCAGAGCAACATACACTCGTCTCTGTTTCGCTCCCGGAAATTAGCATACCATCCTGCTTTCACTTGTCATTTATGAATTAGTGTGTAATTGAAATATTTACTGATTATGTGTGCGTAAGCCGGGCCATTTTTACACGCGGAATACCGTATAGGCATAAGAATAAACAATAACTACACGTAGAAGCGAATCTCCTTTACCAAGGCCCCAAATGCCGCGCTTTAAATACCTACTTCCCCCTTCACCCCGATACGCCCCTTTTTCTTCCGCACCCAAAGTCAGGGCTGTCAGTTGTGAAATATTTTAATCGGTTTATGGGTGTGTTATAAAACTTTAGTCACGAAATTTTATTTATGTTTTTCTTCAACGTAGAAAAATGGTTGCAAAATGAGTTTTTTACATTTACGTTAAATTATGTACCTAATAATATTTGATGATATTAAGATTATCTCCAGTAAATGAAATGGCTTATGTGGCTTTTAATCATCTATAAAACACAGAACCGAGTCTATAAATAAACATCCTTTTAAGCTCAATAAGTTTTATAGTTTGGGATCCGGAGTTACTTTTTACGTTCCTTTCCGGACCATTTTTTTTTATTTAGTTCAAAAAGATTCATTACAAAATACTATTCTTATCTGTAAATTCGTTTTTAAGGTTTACAGTTTTTTTTCTTCAACATCTAGGGGATGTACTAATTAACAAATAAAACTCCTTCATTCAATCAATTATTTCCAATTATTTTGCCGTAAACAGTCGTTCACGTTTTAAAACACTATCTTAGTTCAACCATAAACACTAAAATCAACACAAATACGAAAATCAAATCAAGACACAATAACAATATATTGGTCAAAATGTATTCTGTCTGTGACGCCCCCGACTGACTAGACACCTCAGGTGTCGCCAGGTGGTAGGTATTTAACGCGCCGAGCGCGCGTCCGGAGCCGGGAGTTTCGCTTCTACGTGTAGTTACTGTTTATTCTTATGGTATAGGTAACATAGGTATCTACTTCTTTTTATATTATATCATTGCATAGTAGGCACACGTGTACAAGCCTGCAGCAGGAGCAGGAGCTCCATAGACTCCATAGACATAGACATACAGCGTAATGGACGAACAGACTACTAATTACCGTGTCACCAAAATAGATGTCTTACTAGCGGCCTTTACACGTAAAGTTCGGCGCCATTCCAATCTTCACATTACATAGTAACTGTAATAGTAAAATAGTAATTTTTTTACTATTTTACTATTACAGTTGCATTTACATGTACGGTTCGGAGCAAAGATTGGAATGGCGCGTGTTGTTTCCGGCGATCCGAGCTTTACGTGTGCAGGCCGCTAATGTCTTTAACGTCGTAATGTATGCCATTTTAGTCAATTTAAAATGATTCTTCGAGGAATAACACAAATACTGAATTACACTGTCGCCAGTGTGACGCTATACGACTCTACGAGCTCTCAAAATGGTTGTAAAGGAGTGTTCTTTCGCTTCCCCTTTCGCCATTGTATTCGTGTCGTAAGAGACTGTGTTCTCGCTTGCATAGTATATTACGCTAGTATATTAATGTCTATGAGCAGCGCAGTAGATGCACAATGAACTGGGGTAAAGCGCCGCAACTACTCAGTGATTGTCGGCTGTGTAACTTTTCATGGGGTGAAAACACTATCCACCTTACTAATAAACGTTGAGTAACGGTGGTATAGCTATACAATGTTTTGTCCTTATCTGTCATTGTGACATTTGAATTTGACAGATAAGGACAAAACATTGTATAGCTATACTACCGTTATTCAACGTTTAGTAAGGTGGTATATGTTTTGTATTTCTTATCCCTCTGCGTCCTGCAAACCATCAGAATGTTCACTTCTCTGACGATTTAACAATATTAAACAATTCATCATCTATATCAACTTTTTCCGTACATGTCAAGCTTACCCCTTACACATTATAAATACTCCAAGACTTCCAAGCTATCCGCTCCCGCTTATACCTTACGCCAATTCGTCCCACTGAAGCGGAAGCGGAGCAATGAGCAGCGGAAATTGGCCGACTCGGCGAATTAAAGCGAGCGATACACGGTAAGGGAATTTTACAATTACCTCCGCGTCGCAGCGATACGTGTTGACCTGCTCGGTGTGAACACGCTTAGGGAATTGGAATTCGATATTGTTATTGATAGATGTTTTCGTTGACAATTATAGTTTTTAAAAGTGAGATAGTGCTGGCAATCATTGATTGGGGAAACCAAATATATCATGCCGTAATAAATAAGTAAAAACCTGATTCGGTGGTGGTAGGACATTGTGAAAGGTTCGTCTGGATCGCGACTACAGTAAAAAAATCCTTCAACCTTCCGTCAAGCAGTAGTGTTCGCATTGTTTTGTTCCGGTGTTAGGATAAGGCAACCGGTGAAATTACTAGCATAAAGGCATTCTATCTTAGTCCTCAGGGTTGGCAACGCATTTGCGGTCTTATGATTGCAATCTTAAGATTGTAGTCTAGAGATGTAAATGTTTATGAGTTACAGATTGCACTAATCATCAACAGGCCACCCTGTGTGCTCGTACGCCTTTCCTATGTTAAAAAAAAAGAAATGTAAAAGATTTTCTGGGTAAAAAAAAACGGATTTTAAAACATCTGATAGTTTGTAACGTTATACGTACATGTTTAGTTTCAATTATTGGATTTAATCATATAAACCTCAAACTAGCTATTGTATTACACCATTTACACTAGATTATAATTTAACTACAAACCTAAACACATTTAATTCAACATACAAATAACATTTTAACTATATGTATTCATCAATACGCTGTACTTATTTGAAAAATAGCCGCGAGCGCTGTCCTAGCGTTCGGAACTATTCGGTTTCCATCGGCTGTTGTCGTATCAGCGGCGCCGGCGCGCATCGCCCGGCCGCGGAGCTCAGACGCCCCGCTAACGCTCGAGTCGAACGCACGTCACTCTTCCTACCGGTCTCTGCTACGTCATTTAAACACGTAACCGTTATCGAGTGCTCGTCCCTAAACGTTCCTCGTGAATCTTAAATTCGCTATATAAAGCGTGCTGTAAGTGTTTAGGTTAGACCCCAGACTTGGGTAAGTGGTGCATTATTATAATACTTGTTGCTAGGTTGTTTTACTTAATTAGTTATTTTTATTCTAATGCTTGGGAATGGTTACTTTCAATGATAGGGCAACCATTTGATCATATAATTACATCTACATTCATATTATTCTTCGTGATGATTTTGCTTGTTATTCGCTATAATTTAATGGGCTTATGAAATCATTTCATTCTTCATCCACCCTCGCATTTACATAAAATATTGTCATTTTAATCCTCCATTTTACTCATTTCATTCGTTGACATTGTAATCTCCGTGTCTGATTGTGACCGACCACGGCAACACTACTACATTAATCGGTACTTTCCTAAAGTTTTTGCCGTGGACGCTCGCGAATCTTCTGGACGCTGTAATTAACACCCTTGTGTAATGGCGCGTTCCAGGGTCCAAAGTTCGGGTTTCTTTTACCCTGCCTTGCCACTATCCTGCTTCGCTTCCGCGCTGCTTGCGTCATCGGACTTGCAGAGAGCAGCACTGTATCCGTCCTGGAGTGTGTCCCTTTGGGCGTCGGCGTCCACCCGGGGAGCGTCTCTACGAGCACCCGTCGTCCATCTACGATTCCAGGATAGTACCTAACCGGGAAAGATAACAATTTACCATTGCCTACGTATTGCCCGAACCTCGACCTTCTGCTTTACTCACTGAATTGGCCTTGGGCCGGAATTAAATATTTTATTGCACGTAATTTTGTCCTTTCATTTCCTTCCCCTGTAGCGTCAAGGTAAGGGGCTAAACAGTAACGTGACACTGGCGCCCTTTTAACGTGGTTAATACGTAGTTCTGGTATTTTTTTTTCTTTACACTGGTTGTAGTTTGTGCTTGGTTGTGGTTTTTTTTGTGAAACGTTCTTATAAATGTTATATTTTGGTTTTTTCAAAGCTACTAAGGTGTACTAAGCCTTGAATTGTTTAATGGTGTACCATTTTCGTAACAAAGAAAGTTAACAGTTTTTTTACAAATTTTAAATCTACCCTCTTTTGTATAATTAGATTTTAAAATTTAGCTTATCGGTTTTTGAGTGAGTTTTTGTGTAGTAAATTAAGAATATTTACTTTACCAGTGTTAAAGGATCTTTGTGACACTCCGTTGTATTATTTTCGTTGTGATAATTCCCTTGTGTGCTAGGGAATTAAGGCGGTAGTACACACTAGTAGCACAATATTTATTATAATTTATTTTTTACAATTTGTTGATTGATTTTATAGTGCTTACTAACGTGGTTTTTTTAAAATTGATTTAAAAAAAAACCAGACGTTCAACTTTACAGAAATTGTAACAGTACGGAGAGCGGTATTTATTTTCCTTACATAGTTAGCTTCGCACCACTTATCCAACTGGAAATTCTGGCATAATGTTACCTGTTAGGTACCTGTCATTGCAAAAGTCGGAACTCGAGTATGAAGTTTTAATTAGGGGTGCTACTGCCGCTTCTTCTGTGGAGGAATTACGAAAACAAATTCTTAAATTAGCTCGTGAATACCCCTCGGAACACATACTGGAGTCCCCGCTTGATAGCAAACAGGATCTTAAGGGATGCCTAGAAGTTCTGACAAAAATTCAGCTGAATTTAGAGGCGTCAGATATGGGTGAGCCTAGTATTTTAAGAACACAAAATATGCTAAACCATTTGCACAATAGAATTGCGAGGATAACGTGTAGTGACGAGGTTAAGAAGCAATATGACGATATTGTTAAAGCACACAAGTTTTTGTGTAAGAGGCTTGCGGATCTTCAATCCAAAGGACCCGTGCCTAGTACTTCTATCTCAGGGACTGAAACCGGTAGCGGATCATTTTCATTAGTGCCGGAAGCGCAGAACTTGATTTCTGTGACATGCGATAGGGGCTCAGCTGACTTAGCAAAATTGAAATTCAACGGGAAAACTTGCGTGCGCTCCTTTATACAGCGTGTTGATGAATTTATTGTGGCTCGTAACGTACCCTCAAGCAAGGTTTTAAATTTCGCGACAGAAATCTTTCAAGACGACGCGCTTCACTGGTTTCGCTCGGTGAAGGACAGGGTATCCTCTTGGCAGGACCTGTCTACGAAATTGAAAGAGGATTTCGATCAAACCGACTATGATTATCGGCTCATATCAGAGATTCGTTCGCGTACTCAGGGTGAACGCGAAAACATAACCATCTATCTCTCGATCATGAGTGGGATGTTTTCGCGATTATCCAGGGCCGTTACCGAAGCGGATCAGCTAGAAATCCTCCTTCATAATATTCGCCCCTGCTATGCCAGCACTCTGGCATCAGCCGCCCAGATTTCATCAATAGACTCCTTACGTAACCTATGTCGTAACTATGAGGCTATTCAGGCGCGTCTTTCGCAATTTCAGGAACCACCAAAAGCCACACCTGATACTCTTGCTCCCGAATTTGCGTATAATAACAAAAAGCAAAGCTTTGTACCTAATAACTATAGAGATAACAAAGTACACTTTGCATACAATAAAAATTACAATAAAGGGAATTATAATAAAACATCAAATTTTAATCAGCAAGGTCAGTCCAAAAATCATCATCAAAATTATGTACATGCAGTAGAGGTTCGTAAAAATAAGCCATATTGTCCTAGGTGTCGTAACGATACTCATCATATTCGTCAATGCCAGGCTAGTCGTGACCTGGTCTGTTTTAAGTGCGGAATGAAGGGTGTCAAAACACCAGATTGTCCAGTATGTTCCAAAAATTCAAAAAACTAATAAACCAGAATTGTAGCAATTTCGACAAGAAAGATTGGGAAACTTGGCTTACATTTATTAGAACATTTACTTCTGCTTACAAAATTTCTACAATTCTGCATTCAAAACCTATGGGTGATCCTAGGCCATTTGTAAATATAAAGATAAATAATAATATTGACGCCTGCGGTTTACTTGATTCTGGTGCTGCGGTATCCATTTTAGGGAATAATACTCACAAGCATCTTGGTCGCTGCAGGCGGGCAATCTCTGAAAACTATTGGTTACATGAATTTACCGATCTCATTTGAGGACCAGTTCCATATTATTAAGGTTCACGTAATACCCGAAGTTGAAACCTCAATTATTTTAGGTGTAAATTTTTGGCAAGCTTTTAAAATTTGTACACAGTATCTGGGTAGTATAACATTGTCGCATGAGCCTTTATCGGAAGTAAAAGTGACTTTAAATGATAACTTCATTCACTCTTACGATAATTTGGTACATTCTCAAAAGGCTATAGCTGACAACGTGATAGCACAATTTAAATCAATATCGACTGAAGTAAAAGGCTTGGGCAGAACAAATCTTATAACGCATCGTATTGACACTGGTAATGCCCAGCCAATTCGTCAGCGGTATTATAGAATGTCACCGGAGAAGCAGCGTATCCTTCTTGAGCAGGTTGATGAGATGCTGTCTCTTGATGTAGTGGAACCTTGTGAGAGTGCATGGTCATCACCTGTGCTCATAGTAAAAAAGAAGAACGGCCAGCCCAGGTTTTGTCTGGATAGTCGAAAGTTGAACGCTGTTACCAAGCGCGATGCATACAACTTGCCGTACGTGGCGGAAATATTGGACAGCTTGCGGGATGCGAAATATTTATCAAGCGTCGATCTATCTAAAGCATTCTGGCAGATCCCTATTGCACCTGAGGACCGCGATAAGACAGCTTTTTATATACCAGGTAGAGGCACTTTACGTTTTAAAACGACAGCTTTTGGATTGACAAATGCTCCTGCTACTCAACAGCGGTTAGTAGATTTACTTTTCGGGGATATGGATTTTAAAACATTTGCGTATCTGGATGACATTGTCATCATAAGTTCATCTTTTGAAGAACATGTTTCTCGCTTGTTGTGTGTTTTGGACAAATTAAAGCAGGCTAACCTAACGGTGAATTTTGAGAAGTGCAAGTTTTTCAGAAGCCAACTTAAATATTTAGGTTACGTCGTAGATGCTCGTGGTTTGCGCACGGACCCTGAAAAAGTGGATGCAATCCTTAATTTTCCCGCGCCCACAAGTAAGAAAGAATTAAAACGCTTTCTCGGCACCGCGACGTGGTACCGACGTTTTGTTCCGAATTTCAGTACCGTAGCCGGACCGCTAAATAAATTAACATCAAATGGAAAAAAGTCGCCACCTTTTAAATGGTCACCGGAGGCCGATGCGGCTTTCAATGCTTTGAAGGAATCATTAGTGTCTGCGCCAGTACTTGCTTGCCCAGACTATGCCAAACCTTTCGAAGTCCATACGGACGCGAGCAATTACGGGGTTGGCGCTATGCTCACGCAGACTCTAAATGGGAAGGAACACCCTATCGCCTATATGAGTAGATCGCTTACAAGTGCCGAGAAAAACTACAGCATCACAGAGAGAGAGACTCTCGCTGTACTAGTTGCCCTCGAGCACTGGCGATGTTATCTCGAAAATGGGCAGACGTTTACGGTGTATACTGACCATTCTGCGCTCAAATGGTTCCTTACGTTAGACAACCCAACCGGTCGCTTGGCGCGTTGGGGAGTTAGGCTGTCATCATTTAATTTTGACATTAAGCATCGCCGTGGTGTAGATAATGTAATACCCGATGCCCTCTCTCGTGCAGTTCCCAATGCGGCCATTTCACTTGAAAATGCTTTTAGTAATACCCGTGATGTTTGGTATAAAAAAATTTACAACGGCTGTCTTTCAACACCGAGCAATTTTCCAAATTTTTTAATAAATAATAACTCTCTGTATCGCCTATCTAAAGAAAAATCATTTCTTACGACCGAATTTGCTTGGAAAGAGGTTGTGCCGGAAGAATTTCGGGATAAAATAATAGCTGATAACCATTCCGAGCCAACAGCAGGACATCTTGGCATTTTCAAAACCTTTAGGCGATTGTCACTGACTTATTACTGGCCTGGTATGCATAAGGATGTTGTTAGGTTCCTGGGCTCTTGTTCCGTCTGTTTGGCTTATAAGACACAAAATCATACAACATTGGGTCAAATGGGTCGTCCGAAACAATGTTCACGACCATTCCAAATGATCTCTATAGATTTTGTTGGGCCTCTTCCAGTAACTAGAAAGCAAAACAGTTTTATGCTTGTAATAACTTGCTGCTTTTCGAAATTCTGCCACATCTTTCCTTTACGTCGTGCGACTTCAGACTCGGTAGTCAGGATCTTAGAGGACTCCATTTTTTTAGTCCACGGTATCCCGCAGACCATCTTTCTAGACAATGGGAGCCAGTTTATTAGTTCTTCCACAGATGCTTTATTTAAAAAATACAAAGTCCCAAATGTGTACTTTACACCCAGATACACGCCTCAAATCAATACAGTGGAACGTTACAACAAAACAATCGTCACTTGCTTATCCACATTTGTCGAAGGCGATCATCGGACTTGGGACACTTTTATTCCCAAGGTCCAGTTTGCGATAAACAACTCCGTCAATGAAGCCACTGGTTACACTCCATCTTTTCTTGTCTATGGTAGAGAGCTTGTCTTATGCGGTTCGCACTATACAGATGCCGATCTTGGTGACGAAGTGTCGTTCTTACCACGGGATATTTATGCGGAAAACCTGGGGGTTCTTTCTTCAGTATTCGACGATGTTCAGGCTTCGTTATGGCAAGCACATCTAAAGAATACTGCGCATTACAATCTTCGGCGTAAAGCAGCGGAGTTTAATGTCGGAAACTTGGTCTTTAAGCGGACTTTTATTCTAAGCGATAAAGACAAATATTTTAGTAAAAAGTTAGCTCCAAAATTTATGAAGTGCCGTATCACTGAAAAGAGGTCTCCCTTTGTATACGGCTTACAGGATATGTCAGGAAAGGATTTAGGAGTCTGGCATATTAAAGATTTAAAACTTATCAATAAAAAATAATTGTTTTGTATTGTGATTATTACTATACGTTAATTTAATTACCAATTTACGAACTTGGGTTAACATTGGTCATCTTTGCAATATACCAAAGATGCCTTGTTCGTTGAAAGGACGCGCAAATGACCAATTGTGTTATTGTCGCTCAGGTGTTCTGTGAGAAGTATGATAGATAGTATGAAAGGCGATGGAATGATTGTGTGTGTTAATCACAATCCACAGTTTTACTACGGTTTTTTAGTTTAGAGCAAAAAACCTTTCCGTGACGAGGGGGGTAATGTAACGTTATACGTACATGTTTAGTTTCAATTATTGGATTTAATCATATAAACCTCAAACTAGCTATTGTATTACACCATTTACACTAGATTATAATTTAACTACAAACCTAAACACATTTAATTCAACATACAAATAACATTTTAACTATATGTATTCATCAATACGCTGTACTTATTTGAAAAATAGCCGCGAGCGCTGTCCTAGCGTTCGGAACTATTCGGTTTCCATCGGCTGTTGTCGTATCAGCGGCGCCGGCGCGCATCGCCCGGCCGCGGAGCTCAGACGCCCCGCTAACGCTCGAGTCGAACGCACGTCACTCTTCCTACCGGTCTCTGCTACGTCATTTAAACACGTAACCGTTATCGAGTGCTCGTCCCTAAACGTTCCTCGTGAATCTTAAATTCGCTATATAAAGCGTGCTGTAAGTGTTTAGGTTAGACCCCAGACTTGGGTAAGTGGTGCATTATTATAATACTTGTTGCTAGGTTGTTTTACTTAATTAGTTATTTTTATTCTAATGCTTGGGAATGGTTACTTTCAATGATAGGGCAACCATTTGATCATATAATTACATCTACATTCATATTATTCTTCGTGATGATTTTGCTTGTTATTCGCTATAATTTAATGGGCTTATGAAATCATTTCATTCTTCATCCACCCTCGCATTTACATAAAATATTGTCATTTTAATCCTCCATTTTACTCATTTCATTCGTTGACATTGTAATCTCCGTGTCTGATTGTGACCGACCACGGCAACACTACTACATTAATCGGTACTTTCCTAAAGTTTTTGCCGTGGACGCTCGCGAATCTTCTGGACGCTGTAATTAACACCCTTGTGTAATGGCGCGTTCCAGGGTCCAAAGTTCGGGTTTCTTTTACCCTGCCTTGCCACTATCCTGCTTCGCTTCCGCGCTGCTTGCGTCATCGGACTTGCAGAGAGCAGCACTGTATCCGTCCTGGAGTGTGTCCCTTTGGGCGTCGGCGTCCACCCGGGGAGCGTCTCTACGAGCACCCGTCGTCCATCTACGATTCCAGGATAGTACCTAACCGGGAAAGATAACAATTTACCATTGCCTACGTATTGCCCGAACCTCGACCTTCTGCTTTACTCACTGAATTGGCCTTGGGCCGGAATTAAATATTTTATTGCACGTAATTTTGTCCTTTCATTTCCTTCCCCTGTAGCGTCAAGGTAAGGGGCTAAACAGTAACGTGACAAGTTATACTCTTTTCTACGCATTAGGAGGCGAAATTTAAGTAGGTTAATGAATCCACGAATGCGCGCCCCAAGCCTTATTCTTAATTTTACGTCATTGATGCAACCATGCAACGATAACTTTGTGGCGGAGTGTGCGGTCGTAATATGAGAACAAGACGACAACAGGGCAATAGTAATTGGAAAGCTTGCAATAATGCAAAATGACTACAATTTATTTAAAAAAATGCAATAATTTTTTGTCCTTCTCTAATAATTTATTCGCGTTTGTGTATGATTTTATGATCCTGCAACACGGATATTGAATTTAATATATTTTTTTAAAACTACAGCATGATGTTAATATTTTGCTACGAAAATTAAGCTACGATTGCGATGACATTCGCTTTTTGCTATCCCAGCAGCTCGAGCGCTAACCCACTCTCCACTGCATCGAGCGCTGACTCTCCTTAACAATATCTTGGACAGCGACAGGATATCTTCTATAGCACTGAAACCAGTATTTTGGCGGCAAACTACCAACTACCTGGAGTGTATTGCGCCCCCGAGTACACTTGAAAATGCTTAAAATTGCTTGCAAATACGTTATAGTAGTAAATGTAAAAAATCAATACTAATGTAGATAATAAGCATTCCATGTCTCCTTTTAACACGTGTAGCTTGACTGTTGGTGTTAATAATGGGAACTATAAATAACTAAATAAGTAAATAAAATATATTTTTTGTCAATTTAGCTAACTATAGGTGACCCGAACGCTAGAAATTCCGCAGAAGCACCTGCAAATTGTCAGAACAAGCAAACAATACAGCATTGTTGTTTCTGTCTGTATTGTGCGATCATGGCGCTATGCCAGCTCCAAACTGCTGTTTCTATAGCTACTAGGTTACCTATGTAAACAATTTTAAAACAAAAAAAAGTCAACCTTCTGAGGCTGTGGATAAGGTTAAATATTAAAAAATGGTATTAAAGCTGTTGCGACCTTTTTTCTTAGAACGGCAGAAAGGCCTTTGCTCAACCTTACAGTAACATACTTGTAAAAGGGCTTACAATTTATACGAATTCGTTTGGCGTACAAAACGTGCCTATATGGTGTTAGCGGGTTAAAGTATTTTATTTCGTATGAGTTTACTTATTAGCTTTCTATACACTCACTCGTTTTGTTAAGTGTTAAGGTACCAAGAATGTATCAATATAGCAGAACATTACAAAAATCAAAGTAAGAGCAAATAAAGACAAAGTCAAACGGTCATTAAATGGTGATAATTATTAACTTGTTGAATAGCAACTTGCGTTTTTTTTTTAATACTTTGTAATACTTCAGTTTCATCAGTCTGGATCAATTATTTATTCGTTTTAGCTCTCCTAACACTTACGCGTTTTGTTAAGTCTTAAAATCCAAAACTTTTTGCAGAAACAAACCAAAATCTCATCATCATCATCATCATCATGTCAGCCGAAAGACGTCCACTGCTGGACATAGGCCTCCCCCAAGGCTCTCCACTCAGACCGATCTTGTGCTTTTCGCATCCACCGCGTTCCCGCGATCTTTACAAGGTCGTCACTCCATCTTGTTGGAGGCCTACCTACAGCTCAACCAAAATCTATTGAAGACCAAGTCAAACAGTCATTAAACGTTATTGATTTATATCTTATTAAATAGCAACTAGCCTGCATTTTCAATATCTTCAATTTAAGACATAATTATATCTAGTTTTTTTTAATATTTGACAAACTTTTTGAAATATATTAGTTGTGATCAATCGCTCCAATCGATATTGACGATCAAGAGTTAAATAAAGGTCACTGTATGAGAAATTGTTATACAAAGTGAAAGTACCTACTATTGCTTTTAAGTACCGTTAAATGGGGTGACTTTGAAAATGCGAGGCGACTTTGATAATTTTTTGAATCATTGATTTTGTGCAATGTCTGGGTTATAAGCTCTTTCGCGATATTACTTTCATAATGTTTCATATGCGAGCGCATAATATTAGTAGTTTAAGTATTTTCAGACATATTGGATTTAAAACCTTCGAAACAAAAAAAACACTATTTTTTGACATGCTTCGGAGGTGACTTTGATATTGTGATGTAAACAGAGGGATAATCAAAATATTTTAAGAATCGAGATTTTCAGCTGCATAATTATTTTTTCCTACTTCTGTACTTTTATCTGTCATTTATATAGTCACGAACACTAATATAAGAATATAGATAATATGTCCGCAGAACATTCCGTAGAAAAGTCTATCTAGTCTATTCCCCTTAACAGCACTTGTGCTTTTTTGAGCCAAAACGATATGCCTAGCTGCCAAAGCTTACACCTAGGTTAATTTGACCAATCAAAATACTTCACCAAATTAAACCACCAATCACAATACACATTGACTGTCAATCGGAACGTTAGGTTCTTTTTGGTATGTAAACTCTTTTACTAATTTAACTCTTTAAAAAAAACATTTTATTTGGTATCAACCAACCAGAACTCAGCTATATTAAAATCGACCAATCAGGTAAAAGAATTCATTTCTCAAATCATTAGGTGTTTTTTAGTCCCTATTTCACAAGTTAAATCGATTGTGCAACTTTTAAAAAAAATATGAAACCTGGCAAGTGCACATCAATTTAAAAACAAAGTTAACCATAGACACATATTTTATTGTTTTCGAATGTTTCTCGCTCGTTTGTTGTTCTGTGCTTCGTTCGTTGGTATTCTAACCTAGGTATATTAATTTTGTTAATTTAATTTTGCATTTTATTTGAAACCTAGTCGTAGAAAAAGTATTGTATGCAACGGTGTATAACTAAGTCAAAAAATACTCGTGGCGTCTTGCTTTACGATGTTCGCCTGCGGCTCACATCGTAACCACACCACTCGTCTTTTTTGACCTCTCTTATACAACAGTTGCATAAACTACTATTTCCTACTAAGCCGTCAACCGTAGTCTGCCTCTAGCTGCTGTAAGTTACTCCAAATGAGTAGTCACCAATACAATATTTTTAATCATTTATTTTACGATTAAATGCGAGAGTAACAGAAGATTTATTTTTAAAATTAATCAAGCGAACCCCAATTTTACGGTATTATAAAATAGTACATTGTTGCAGAGGATAGAAAGTACGCGATTTTTGGACGAGTCATATAGAGGGCCGAAACGTAGTTGAGGCCCTCTAGTGTACGAGTCCATAAATTGCACTTTCTACAGAGGCAGACATAGTGCTTTTCACAACTACTGAGAGGAAATAAAATAAAAATTCATATTCAAAACTCAAATTTTAATTCATGTTAATGTGACATCACCGCCCATTTTACCATAGATAACTTTTTTTTTAATCTGGACCCCGATTCTTGTGGCACTCGAGATTAATAAACTAACATGCGAGATGAAGATGTCAACTCCATATAAAGTTGTATTTGTTTCGCCATATCTCCCATGTAATTTCATCTCTAGTGGTTCGAGATTAGGGGCCAAGTTTGAATTACATTTAAAAAAAAAGCAGTGACATAGTTTTTAGTCTGTGTATCTTTTAGCAAAAATACACCTAATGTTTTACGACACAAAATGGTGTGTTCTGATTGGTCGATCTCAATTTTTCATTTTAAGGAGCTATGACACAAAAATTGATTGATTGAATTTCATTGGTTCTTAAAGTTGGACAACAATGTTCTCGACCAATCAGCAAACATGCCAAAAAAAACATTCTTGGTCTGTCCATGTCTGTCCTTATAAGTGACGTTTTGTGACCCCAAACAAGAACATCTATGGTTATATTTCCGAGCAGTGTTGTGAAAATTGTATTTTTATATTATTATTGTCTAATGCCTTACAGTGATTTGCAAATATGAAGAAGAGCTTACTTCGACTCCCGAATGGGCAGGTTGCAGCGGTAAAAATATCTTAAAGCAGGTTAGTCCTTTCAAGTACGGATTTGTGCTGCCTGCTCTGTCTTCGGTAGACAGAATTCTAAACGAGGTAACTGCAGCCAAAGAAGTTCTAATAGTTTTTTGTACTAACGTACCTCTTTGCGGATTACCGTGAAAAATGGAAAAAAAAAATCCTCCTGTATACACTATCGAATTTATCGCGAAGATATCGTTCTTTCGAATTTGCCTACGAAGGTAGGGGGTTCCCGGTTCGATTCCAGGTAAGGACAATTTGCCCTAGAGTCTCGGGTTTTTTTTATGTTTTTGAGTATTTTTTTCACTCTATAATGTTGTCAAGATTTTAACCATAGATTATTAATATGAGTAAAATGTTTTTCACCTTGAGACATACATCTTAAATAAACAACAAGATTAATTAAGAGTACGTTGGCCAGCCTTTCAAAGTCAGCCAGCCATGCTAGCATTACCATAAGAATAAACAATAACTACACGTAAAAGCGAAACTCCCGGCTCCAGACGCGCGCTCGCCGCGTTAGATACCTACCGCCTGGCGACACCTGAGGGGTTTAGTCAGTCAGGGGCGTCACACACGGCATATATATTAACCAAGATATTGATATTGTGTCTTGAATTGGTTTTTGTGTTTGTGTTAATTTTAGTGTTTATGGTTAAACTAAGATGGTGTTTTAATAAGTGAACGACTATTTACGGCAAGATAATTAGAAATAATTGATTGAATGAAGGAGTTTTATGAGATAATCTTAATATCATCTAAAATTATTATTACCTAATTTAACGTAAATGTAAAAAACTCATTTCGCAACAATGTTTCCACATTGAAGTAAAACATTAATAATAATTCGTGCCTAAACTTCTACACCACATCCATAAACCGATTAAAATATTTCGCAAGTGACAGCCCTAGTTTTGGGCGCGGAAGACAGAGGGGCGTAGCGGGGCGAAGGGGGAAGTAGGTATTTAAAGCGCGTCATTCGGGGCCTGGTCAAAGGAGATTCGCTACTATTTGGCATTACGCTGAGTTGGGACCATTTCGTGGCTACTTTCTTCTTGTACGTTTTTATCTGTTCTTGATTATCTTTGTCACGAATAAATGATCTTCTTCTTGAAAGTAAAATAACCATTTATTTTTGATATAATTGGCGGGTAGATTAACTTAATTCTGATAAATAACATACGTACCCGAGTAAACCTAGAAAAAACATATTTTATCATTACGATCATTCATAACAACGATACTGTTTTCATCACTCATCGCAAGGTATTGCCTGGTATTACCGGGTTTTCCCGAAAGGATCAATATTCCGGTTTACCCTCACCGAGCCTGCGGGCGCATGTAGCCTGTCGGATTTGCGATGCATGCGTTTGTGGTTAGGGAGCTATGATTATGCCAACGCAGTACAAACAGTAAGGTGTAAACTTTACCATGGATTAAAAGGTAAATTGATTACTAATTATTTTTTCGGGATCCGGATCCAAAGGGTGCCCTTTTATCAAGCCTCCCCTATTAATTTATCAGTGATATTACTTTGACCGCTATGAAAAATAAAAATAAATAAATATCAAGGGGGGACAATCTCACACAAATTGACCTAGTCCCAAACTAAGCTCTAGGCTTGTACTATGGGTACTAGACAACGATATAAATACTTACGTAGAGAAATATATACTTCACTACATAGAAAACATCCACGACTCAGAAACAAATACTCGTGCTCATCACACAAATATCTGCCCTTACTGGGATTTGAACCCAGGACCGCTAGCTTCATAGGCCGGGTCACTACCAACTATGCTAGCGCGTCGTCAAATAATAACTATTATATAATAAAAAAAACCCTCGATATAATGGCGACCTTTTTTTCTGCTTTTGTAAAAACCTAGCTAAGAACGACCGACAAATAAAAGTCACATCCAAATCGGTTTACCCGTTTAAGAGATACCGTCAAACTTAAAACTCCCCCGCTTTTTGCGGGGGTGAAAACAAACTCTCTACATAGTATAAAACTAAGTAACTTCCCGCCGTCTGTCCCTCTGTATGTACGGTTATATCTATCAAACTACGCAACGGATTTTAACCTCGTAAGGCCCACTATACTGCAAACAGGGAGTTTTTTGTCAGTACGACTTTGAATCAAGCAGCACCGCAATAAAGTTCAATTTCGCTTGTTCTATAAAGCCATTTTCAGTTTATGAACATAGGAAAATAAACCTTATTCTAATTGTAACACAGTTCAAATTAAATTGCCTTGATTATGTACATCCTATGCACACTGGGCCTTACGAGGATAATGCAGTTTTCATAAATAGATTGATGATTGATTCAAAACGAATGTTTTTATGCATAATAAATTCTAGTTTATGTATGGGTGTTTCAGAAACTCACGAAAACCGAAGCGAAGCGAGGGCGGTCGCTAGTAAAGTTATAAATTAATAGCTTTTTCACTTACAAAATCTAATCAAGTTTGAAACGAAAAGAATATTTAATTAGGTTTTTGAGTTTACTGATACATTAAATAACATTCATATATGAATGACACAGTAAGGAATTAATTTATTTCTTTCTATAGTAGGAACATAATATGTATATCATAATAATAAAAAGGAACACGCTAATATTCAAACTGGTCCGTGCCTGTCGCTTACCTCGGGGACGGTGTACTCTCTCTTGCTCCTTCATCCTTGTTATATCTACAGCCTATATTGTAGATGAACGTGGATTGGACACCCGTCACTTTCTGACCCTTGTGTAAGTGCAAGTGTGCAAGAGTGACGAATGCTTTATCCACATCTATTCAATCCGATAGCTATTATTGGTTCGAGGGCCGACGCGTAGCGGAGGCTTAACATAGTGCTTTTCACGACTACTGGGAGGAAATAAAAATAAATTACGACTCGTACTAAAAAAACTACGCGCTACCTCCAATTTTTACTTTTATTTTTTAACGATACCGTTCTTACTGGCCAGTCATTAAAAGGCGTTTTTAAACTGACGACTGCCAGAACTATATTTCAGATAATTAAAAACAGATATATATGGCTGTATGCAATCTGATTCCTTTGCCTATCCGTGAAGGGATATTATTAAAAAATAAAACGACTTCTCATTAGCCAATTTAATTTCACATGCAGCACAAGTCGTGTTCTGATTGGTCGAATCAGTGATCAGCGGACCGATGTGATTGGTCGACTTGCTCAATGGAACAGACCAACTATGTTTTAGTCGTCCAGTTTCAATTCATAGAAGGCCTGCTCATTCAAAGTACAACTATCGATTGTTTTGGGGACCAAGAACAGACCATCAGTAGCGTGAAAAGTATTTTGTTATTTTTATCAGATTTTGTTCCAAATTGTCTTTCTTCGGGTTTTTTTCAGAATACCAGTGCCTTGTTTACATTTTCATAGCAAAGGTAGGTGTAAACTCTGAGCCTTTACCCTTCGGTACCCTTACCACGAGTTACAATTACCGTACTCGCTAGCGAGTCGAATGCTCTGTCCCTCGTACTCTTTAAGAATACTGCAAGGTCTGCGAGAGACAGGTACGCTAGCGAGTACGGTTATTGTAACTCTTGGTAAGGGTAGTGCTCTGCTGCAACGCACACATTTGTTTGCTAATTTATTTGTAATTTTAGTATCGTTATTTTTTTAATACGTCACAATTGCATGTGTGATCAGTGGGCGTATTTAACCAAGATGCAAACGCTACTAACATTTTCTATCGCTCAAAATGTATGGAATATCAATAAGCCACGTGGTCAACTGTCATCTCATCAATGATGAGCGATAGAAAAGAAAAACTTTAGCAGTAGGGCCCCAGTAGACCAGAGGGCCCTGCCAAGATGCATTGCGCTAACTAACGTTTCTATTCGATTCGTTTTTAAAATAATCGCGTGTCTGGTAGATGACGAGATTCGAAAAGTCACGTGACCTACTAGTGACGCGATTTGTCTAAAAACGAAACGAATAGAAACGATAGTTAGCGCAATGCATCTTGGCAGGGCCCTCAGGCCAAGATACAAACGCTGCTAACGTTTCTGTTTTCTACTAGTATCTACATAGGCGTTTGACGCGATCTGTCATCACTATACATTATGTTTATAACTAATATACGTTTTATCTATGTATCTATATGGAAATAAGGAAATAAAGCATTCTCAATGTTCTTAATTCTATTCAAAACTGTCTCAGATTTTCGTAAAAGATTTTTATTATTTTAGGATTGTTCTGCAAGTTGCACATTGCTGGTCACAAGTGAACCAGCCTCGCGGCCGGGCGCGCGTCCACGTAGAATATTGACTCGCGGCATCCCAACCCGACCCGTGTTATAATAACTTTGTCTTTTTTTATAAAACTCTACGTTATATTCGGTTCAGTTCAGATGCATTTTATAACAGTTCTGTCAGGATGATCAGTCAATGTTTATGGATTTTATAAAAACAAAATCATGACAGCTAAGTTTCTAGTGAAAAAGGATATAATATGTCAATTCAACTAAAAAATCATAAACAGAGCATACTAGACTTACCCCCTTTCACTAGGACCCTAGGTTTACGCGAATTATTTACAAACTCTTTGAATTTTGACGTCCTTCGTCAATCTTTCCTTTTACAAAACATCGTAAACCTGCTTGTAAAGGCTAAAGAAGCCTAGCATTTTCTATTTATCAGCAGTTACAATGTCTTGACACCCTTCGTTTTACATTATTTCCACATTCTTAGTTGTAATTAAGTATTGTAAGACAGTATTTTTCAGCAAATTATAACTTTAAAGTTGCGATTATAATGTATAATAAGTTGTATAACCAACACAAGAATAACCAAAAACAATCGAGGTGGACGCGATATTAAAGGTTGTACTTGTACTGGGGTCCTACTGCTATGCTACATGGAGGGAAAGTACTCTTAATATTATGCTTAGAGAATTTGTTTCATGAAGACTTTATTTTATTTTTAAAAGTAAGTTATACATCGTGGGCCTCAGGAACCCGACCAATTTTAACCATTGATTCTAGACCCTATTTGGAGCATAATTTCCGAGATTTTTATTATTTAAAATACAATTCCTTAGTTAATTTAATTTGAACTCTGTCACCTTAACCTAAAGCATTATTTACTATGAAAGATTCATGTTATAATTAGCAATATCATCAACGTACAACATAAATTAATTTAATCAATTATTTAGTAAATAATGTTCGAGATAGGTATAACTTACAAAGTTCAAATTAAATTAACTATGGAATTGTTTTTCAAACAATGAATATCTCGGAAGTTGTGCGTTATTGGACTACATGTTATACCACATTATATACTACAAATAGGGTCTAGAATCGATGGTTAAAATTGGTCGGGTTCCTAAGGCCCACGGTGCATAAATATTTTAAGAGATTTACTTTCGTCTCTGAGAATCTAACCAAATTAATCCATATAATTGTCCCTTCAGATAGGCTTTACAAAACACCTGGGTTTGTCCTTTTGTCACATTTGGTCTATTCGAGTACCTTCTCTTCATGTGGAATAGCCGTGACAACTGTATATCGGTGATGCAGAAGCAATACCTCATGTCTAAATTAAGTCTGAGAACTAAACAATCCTAACTACGTAGTTGAGATTATTTAGTTCTGCAACTTACACCCGTATTCACAAACGTCACTATGAGGTCTCACAGTGCTCACGAACGCACCGGGTGGTTCAAATCGTCTCATACACAAAAGGTCGGTCAAATAGGACCAATCACAAAGCTGTATTGAACGCGAAGGATCCCTTAAGTATTGTTTGTGAATACGGGTGTTAATGTATATAGGAGGTTTTGCTTCCGCATCATCGATACGCCATGTTAAATATTTGGAAGATGGGTAAATAGAATATCTACAAAGCAAAACGTTAACACAGCAAACCTGTCGAAAAATTTTCAACATCCAACCATCTTAACTCTATATTCAATTTTATAGGCAAAAGGATTGATTCAAATACTCCAAATAGCAGCGTTATAACAAGCCTCATGCACATATTCCGTAAGCCCTAGATAGATCCAGATAGATCTGGGGCTGCATGGATGCATCTAGTGATCCAGACTTCCTTTGTGCGACTCTAATAACTCGACGATTGTATTTGCTCGTTTGGATCTCCGGCGTATTCAGCAGACATTTGAATCCTGGATATGCATATGCAAGTTGGAAACTAGTAGGCGTTTTAAAATGGGGGCGATTTAATTTAGTCGATAATAGTACATTTTGATGCAAGTGCGGAAAGTATGTGTTACACGAGTCCCGAGGTGACTTGGCCCGAGCTGCAAATGGGAGAGTATTTTAAAACGCCTACTAATTTCCAACTTGCATATGCATATCCAGCATTCGTTTTTCTGCTGAATACGTCGGAGATCCAAACGAGCAAATACAAGAAAGAAGAATACAAGAAGACAAGAGGAGTGAAAATGACAGTTCCGCACGTGTAACAAACGACGTTTTTTAATACATTTGCAAAAAATGTGTATCTGTGTATACGATATTACACCTCACTGAATATCATCGCTATGGCTTGCTTCGGCATCGTACTGCGCCTTTATTCTAAGGGGTAAAATCCAAATTGACCTGTTATGGTATTGTTTTTAACTCGGCCGCCATTACTGTCAAGTAAATAAGAGCTATCAAAACGTTGACAATACGATAACAGCTCAAAAACGATATGGTTTTTAACCTGTTGAATAGAGGCCCTGCGCATCGTACGGCACAGATGAAAAGATGTTATCTGTTTTAATTCTTTATTTATTTTAAACCGTATCGTATTTATTTTCTTTCTTTCTTTCTTTCTTTCTTTATAAGCAACATAAAGCTATCACGACTCGTTTAGACTATAACGTAGTGACGGTCTACGAAGCTAGCGATCCCGGGTACGATTTCCGGTATAGTTGCCTATACCGGAAATCCGTTTATGTTTTTATGTTAAGTGCGAGTTCGTTTCTGAGTCTTGGGTGTTTTCGATGTACTTAGATGTTTTTTTTCCATATGATAAGTATGTTTATTGTTGTCTAGTATACCATAGTGCAACCCAAAAGTCTCCTCTCTAATATTTTTTCTATATTATTTATAAATCAAATAGATTCTACAACCTTCAAACGAGATGTTCAGTCGAGTTTATAAATATGTCGTGTACATTTTAGTACTTAATCGCTGTGACAATTCATATTTGGCTAAACAGCCAAACGATAGACAACAGGACAATAAACAGACAAGGTACTAAAGTGTACACATATTTATGAACTTGAGTCTACAAGGTGACTTGAAACTGAATATTATATTAAACAAGGCCCAAGTAGTTTATACCGATTCTTTATCTTGGTGAACTTAGTAGAAACCCTCGAGAAAGAAAATAAAATTTTCGTTTTTTATTAACTATCTCGACCTAATGCTAAATGAACAATCGTTTCCATGCTTCGTTAAAGTTATCGCTACATTTTACTTTTCTTCGGTTTCTGTGACACATTTACATAAAAACCTTCCTCTTGAATCAATCTATCTATTGATGAAAGCCGCATTAATCCGGTGCGTAGTTTAAAAGAATTAACCGTACCTACAGGGGACGGTGGGAAACGACTTTATTTTATACTACATACATACATACATAATCTCACGCCTTCGTTCCCAGAGTGGGGTAGGCAGAGCTACAGAATTACAAACATCTCTAAAAACTTGTTGATAATTCTATAACCACAATTTGCACAATTAGGGTAAGATATTTACCAGCGTATTAGTGGCAGGTTGCAAGCCCATCGCCTAACAGTAGCACAAGCCTTTATTCCCTTAGTCGTCTCTTACGACATCCACGGGAAGACATGGAGTGGCACTATTCTAACTCGGCAACCACACGAGGCCAATCATACTACATAATATGTACTTAATACTTAAAGAAGATAGAGATAAAGATTTTGCTTTTGGGTATTTCATCACTAGCAGTGTTTGTGCTTTACTAAATGCTTTCTTGTCATCAAAACAAATACAAAAGCAAATACACAGATTGCGCATTAATTAAAATTTCAGCAAAACATGAAACTGTTTCTTACTCTCGACTTCTCAACAAAAGCAAGTCGTTTTAATTTTATTAAAAGTCACCAAAACACTGCGCCCAAATACATTTTCCGTGTTCCAGTTTGCAGCTAATAAAATCCGTCGAGTTTTCCCAACAAATTAATATTTACAACTCGTATTATAATTGGTGCCATAAAGAGCAACTTTGCCGCTCATTGCCGGGCAAAATATGTATTTACGAGTGAAACTGGAATTGTACGGGAACTACAGTTTGATTTTGTATTTTATATTTAAAACCCGTCGTTATAAGCTTTTAATTAAAGTATTCGGGGTCACTTATGGTGGGAGGGAAAGTGGAAGGGAAGCGGAAGGGAGGAAGGCCAAGGAGAACGTTCATGGATCAGATAAAAGAACAAGTAGACGTCGAGTCGTATCAGGCCGTAAAAGAAAAGGCTCTAGAAAGAGAGTCATGGAAATTCATCATCATCATCAGCAGACCTAGGAATATACGGGGCAAAATTAAATGACAGCTAGGGATTGCCTATATCGATAAACTCAATTATCGATGCTTTTCCTATATACTAGTGATCGCTCCAAGTTATGTTTGTCAAAATAATTTTTTATTGAAACTATGCAAATGAAACAAAATAGCAACATAATTCTGGTTATTCTTTATTTATAAGGGTTTTGTAACCTTCACTTATCATCATCATATTTTTTCCTTATTGTGTATGTCAGTAAGACTGTCCCATTTACTATTGTTAATATAAACGATCAGAATTTTTGTGGAGTAAAAGAATTATGATGATGATGAGAGTTAAAAAATCCTTTTAAAATGAAGAATAACCAGAATTATGTTGCTATTTTGTTTCATTTGCATTCTTTCAATAAAATTTTATTTTATTGAAAGTATGCAAATGAAACAAAGTATTTTAGTATACTTATATGAGAAAAGCATCGATAATTGAGTTTATCGATATAGGCAATCTCTAGCTGGCATTGAATTTTGCCCCGTATATTCCTAGGTCTGATCATCATCATCATCAGCCCGTTGCAGTCCACTGTTGGACATAGGCCTCTCCCAAGGAACGCCACAGAGCCCGGTCTAATGCTTTATGCATCCAGTCGCTGCCGGCGCTCTTATGCAAGTCATCTCGCCATCTGGCCAGAGGGCGTCCCACGCTACGTTTGCTACGTTTGTTTGCGAAATTGCTCCACTGAAACGAGCCTAGTTCTTAAATTTAAGAAGAAGGTGTTGCTTCCTAATAGGCCAACCACGTCGCCAAAAGAGCATCTTAACCTTTTGAACGCCATACGTCGAATACAAAACGTACCACCCACACGCCAAACATGTTTGCTATGCTATGCAAATTACACCTTATTGCTACTAAACAAAGTCTCTTTTAATCTTGAACTCTTGTCAACTGTGGCCGACGTGGCGTCAGTGGCACGACTTTCAGTTGATAGCCAGAGCCGACTGTGGCGTTGAAAAGGTTAAAATAATTTCAAGACACGGGTCAGCTACTTATAAGGTTCTGAATTAATTTTTAATCGTTTTGACGACGCGTTGGCCTGAGGTGTTATATTATAAACGGCGCTCGTTCGGTCGAACGGGTGAACGAGTGAACGCGCTACACCGGCAAGTTTAAGTAGTCCCGTCAGAACGCACAAAACACTTTTAGCGCGTGCGTTCTCAATTAGGCAGCATGTTCGATCTTATCGACAGAAGGCCTGCTGCCTAGTTGCCTGTTTTTAAGAGAATAACACCCCTGTCTACGAAGCTAGCGGTCCCGGGTTCCATTCCCGATATTTGCAATTATCAAATAGTGTGAAGAGTATTTGTTTCTGAGTTTTGGATGTATTTATATCCTTGTCTAGTACCCATAGTGCAAGCCTAGAGCTTAGTTGGGGACTGGATCAATTTGCGCGAGATTGTACCCTGATATTTATTAATTTAAAAAAAGAACTATTACAGGACGTCCGTAGATTCTGCTCCCCCTATTTGTACCGGTTGGGGATCGATTTTCAAAAAATCGTTTCTCTATGCGCCCTTAAGGTACCCAAGGAATATACCCTCCTCATATACCTATGTTCAGCAGTTTAGGCTGTGCTTTTTCTGACTTATCCGTCAGCGAGTCGCGTAAGAGTTTTATATTTATATTAGTAAGGACTAAAATCTATTCGTTGACTTATTGTCTTTTAGTTATCATTACTCAAGTAAAGGTGATAAAGTCTGCATTCATGATAAGGTAACTATTAAATCCATTGAAACATTAACCGCAAAAACACTACGACTCGTAATAACAGAAATTCCATTTTAAAACTACATTTATATTAAACTCGCAGTTAATAAAATCGTGAAAGGAAATGAGGTGAAATCCGACGTTCTGTGAGTCCAACTTTTAATTGAGTCGGGTTCGTTAAGTTCAATAACTGTGCGGTAACTCATCTCTGGATAGCGCTTTTAGCCGCTTGATTGGGTAATGTTTTTTTGCTGTAGCTGACAAAGAGGTAAAATAACCCAACTTTATCTTCACCCCACCGGCAGAATAGTCGGATATCGTGGATACAACACATAATTGGAACTAAATGTCCTTTAGTACCGTTTGGTAACCAAAATTTCGTAACCGGGTACAGCATTAAGAGGCCACCTATGCTAAAGTCTAAAGTCCGCGATCTGGATCTCAATAACCATAAGGCCTTTGTATCTGTTCTTTAGATATATTAAACTTGATCATATTTGCTTGAGACTGGCAAACGTAAAAACACGATTAGAAATAAAATGCTCGATAATTTAATTTTTCAAACATGACATGTCATCTTTTTTGCGTGTTTTTGGTTGAATCTTTAAAACCCTATAATATTTGACAATGATTTTCGATTCAATAGTTAAATATATGTAACTTTTTAATCCTGCCAAACCATTTTTTCAATATATGTTAAGGTTTTAAAGTAAACAGCAATTAGCTGAATTTGACGCTGCCATCAAGGCGCGCGTGAACTATCTTCATCTCACATTCTTCACGCGGAAGCACATAAAGCCTTCCCTTTTCATTCTCTTGCGGGCGTAGCACCATAGGTGGCCTCTTAAATTAAATTAATACTTTGTTACGAAATGTTAGTTACCAAAGTTAGAAAACTACACTGGATTATAACTAAATATAAATAACTATCCACGTGATATATTTCGTCAACCCATAGAAGCAGAACTCTTACACATCAAACCTCAACTATCTTAATTAAATGAAGTATAGGATATTTTTTATCTCGGACAATTTTATATATTCCGCGAGAAAAATGAGTTGTACGCAATTGAACCTGCGAGCCACAGCTAGTTTGAGGTACTAAAAAATCTATACTTTGAGGAGCATATGCTCACGACTCCGTTCGTGTAAAACTTTTTTTAATAAAAATGTTATAAATTTTAAGATTTTCCTTTTTTAACCCTAATGGAGGCAATACAATAAAACCTACGTAGAAATATCTCATAATGTTATTTTACTCGTCTACTTTTAAAAACACCTCGACAATTCTTATCTAAGAAAATATTAGATGAGCTGAAGCCAGTCTGCAAAAATATCAGCGAACTTATATCATTGGAATAATATTTGAAAACGCCCTCGTTCAGATGTTATTGAAAAGTCGAAGTGCCACGATGTCTACGATATTTTATGTGGGGGAAATGTGCACTTTAAAGCTCATACTTTTCAAATGGATTTTTATTGAGAATATTCAGTTTTTCCGATAATAAATCCTGAGATCAAATATGCCTGAAAGCTAAGTAAATGTACATCAATAAATTATTACTGATTTGAAAAAGTGCTATTATTTATTTATTTTTAATTATTATTTTTTTGATGAGGCAACAGATTGGTGTGTGGAATATTACTTAGTCATACATGCTATGTCGCTAAAATTTTTTTTTTTCTGGAATGGGCAACGTTTTTTATTGTAATTCTAGACCTTTTTCAATCTACTTATCTATTAAAAGGACTGTAAAGCTAAAAGATTCATATAAAGTGCGATGACTTGTCCCTCCCCTTAAATCTAGGCGGATTTATCGATTTTTGAACATGTTATAGATATTATGAAAATCTAGGTCTGTAAGTTTTCCTTTCGAAGAAAATATGTCTTGGAAAGAAAAAAAAACGGAAGATCGGACTTATTTTAGGGGGTGAAAAATATAATTGCCCGGAGCAAAATTTGTAGGTCAGGATTTTTTTTGACAGCAACGGGATTTAAGGTTCGCCTTACAATCCTCTTAAATATTTAGATAAAAATCACCAATATAATGGTGACTCGTATTTTGTAAGAGCTTTTATCTTTATCGGCTAAACTGATTTTGATGAAATAGCATACTTTACCATACTATTTAACATTCCATTTATAGAAAGAAAGAAAAAGAAAGAAAAATACATTTATTCACTACACACACAAGACTCACAGAAAGAAGTAAAAACAGAGAAAACAGCAATCAACAGTTAGTGTGTCTTCGCGGCAGTGAATCGGACACTGGTTCTGCATAATGCTTTATGAAATACATGTCATGTTAAACGCATAAAATCCTCTCTTTTTTGTCAGGGGTGTCAAAGGGAAAACAAAATTTCAAAAAAAAAAGTTGCCGGTAAAAGACCCTTTTTAAAATTCAATAAAGTCGTATGAGACCAATAAAATACTAGTCTATTTATTCGGTACCTTGAAAAATAATAAGACTTTTGTGGACTTCGGAGATGGGCGTTTGGTCTCATACATTTTTCTAGTTTTATTTAAATGTTCTAGCTTAGCCAATAAATTCGGGGCATCAGTTTCAATAATAAAATGGACAGCGGCAGTTGAGCGCTTTTACGAGGGTCATATAATTTTATTTCTTAATGTGAAGTGGATATAAAACTAGATAAATTGACAGAACTTTGGCAGATAATTTAATTTATTTTCATTCGTTTAACCATTATATCGTTCATAAAATAAATATAGTCGCAATCAACTACATATATCATCAAATATTAGGTGCTCAAAATAAACGCTCTACCTTATTGTTAGGTGGCAGTGGGTGTTAACGTAATGATAGAAGCACCTTATATATTCTCTATTTTATTTAATGAAGACATAAAATACATTATCGATGATAGTGTAATAACGGACTCAATATTAAAATCCAGTTTCAGAACTAAAATTATTAATAAAAAAATATGATCTCAGGATTGTAACTTCATTACTCATTTGCAGCATTGCTATCAGGTGCTTTGTGTGATCGTTTGCATTCTTCATAAAAATAAAACCTAATAAAACCATCGCGTACATGTGCAGGAAAAGTAGGGTAGTAGTTTACACTTCACTTGATTAGTCTGTTTTGAACTCACTATTCTCTACTCGAATAGAAGAATCCACGTGACGACTCACACACCATCCTACGAACTTCAACTAAAAGTCGTGCCACTGACGCCACGTCGGCTACAGCCGACGAGAGTTCAAGATTAAAAGAGACTTTGTTTGGTAGCAATAAGGTGTAATTTGCATAGCATAACAAACATGTTTGGCGTATGGGTGGCACATTTTGTATTCGACGTATGGCGTTCAAAAGGTTAAACCGTCTAATTAAGTGATCTATGTCGCAAGGTTTGATGGTAGATTTAACTTACCTACTGCACTACTTGATCGTAAGGTTCACTTAACGACAACCCATTCACGGAAGCACTTGTCACATGCAACGAAAGCTAATGAGACTGTATACGACCGTCGCATCGTGAACGATCCTTATTGTCTTTGAACTATATATCAGGCTACCACGCTCTTTCTTCTAGGTATCAATTGCTGGGCTGCTATTATCTATCTTTCAGGTTTTAACTATTAGAATTCGTTTTTGAATCTCTCTAAATATTTAATATCTCAGAGCTTTAACATTTAAGCTACGGTTTCACCAGAAACTGCGCCATGATGAACTCGCACATAATTTTATGAGATTAAAATGTCCAGCATTCCAACTCCTACCCCCTTACTAATAAACGTTGAGTAACGATGGTATAGCTATACATTGTTTTGTCCTTATCTGTCATTGTGACATTTGAATTTGACAGATCAGGACAAAACATTGTATAGCTATACCACCGTTACTCAACGTTTATTGGTAAGGGGGCTAGTGTTTTATATCCTTTACTTAATCCATAATTCTTAATGAATTTAAACCTTATTCAAAGCCCTCTGCCACTCCCTATTCGTGAGTGGTGACATAATTATAACTGTGTATACCCAACGAAAAATTCAGCATGTAGTCCTACCAGTAGCACTATTGTCTTATACTCATTCCGACCCATGTACTTAGAAGACAAAATGGCGGGTTTTCTATTAAGTCCTACTGGTAGGACCATAGTACGCTATGACTAAACAACTGTAGCAGGAGCTGTGTCTGAATGACAAAGTCAATGAGTACTATGGGTAGGACCTAGAAACCTTAGGTGGATAATATTGACCCGATGAAATTCAAAATTTTCGTTGTGTCCCCTCTCACAAGAGGACGACAGACGCCATCTTGAGTTTCAAAAAAAAAAACGCATCCTCATTGTCCTTGAGCCTGAATATGAAAGACAGATGTACTATCATATCTTTACAAGATCTTAACAAGGTGAAGATTGAATAATGCAAAATTTTTGATTGTTAGTTAGTCACAGGCAAATATAAATAATGAAGATAAAAAGCAAAATATACAACGCGATCTACAAGAAATACGCTACAGAAATTATCCTATTTCTACCATCTGAATCTCGCATGGGGCTGATGCGACGTGTCTCCGTCATCTGGGTAAGACGTCGTATTCAGGCGCGAGCGCCGCCGTCGATCAGTTCCCCGTCGGATTACAATGCCATGCGATATCTTGCAAGTGACGGGAATACGCGTGGTAAAAGCGACGCAGTAAACAGTATTCTTAAGTTAGATTTACCTACTCAATTCCACAAAATTGAGATAATTTTGTCCATTTTGTTATTCAATGTATTTATTTTTGTCACAGCACAATATTTTCAGAGTAGTGTTGTTATCCTAAACCTTTTTAGGGTTCCGTACCCAAACGGTAAAAACGGGACCCTATTACTAAGACTCCACTGTCTGTCTGTCTATCACCAGGCTGTATCTCATGAACCGTGACTGTTGAAATTTTCACAGATGATGTATTTCTATTGCCGCTATAACAACAAATACTAAAAACAGAATAAAATAAATATTTAAGTGGGGCTCCCATAAAAAAACGTAATTTTTTTGCCGTTTTTTGCTTGATATAAATACCGGCAACTGGTATAGTGTATAACGTTGTATGGATAATGGTACAGAACCCTTCATGCTCGACTGGTACTTGGCTGGTTTTTTATATTAGGTATTCATGGACACCAAGCAAGGGCACCTCAATATTAAGTTAGTGTTTTTGTAGAATTCGACTTGTTTACCACAGATAATGGCATTTAGACTAAATGGTTAAAGTCATTTCATACCGCAACCAAGTATCGCAGTAAACAACATTGTGATACTGTTTAACATATGACACTGTGATCAAGATACATCTTTACTTCGTCTTTGATGTGAACATCTGTATTGAGAATCGGAATCCAGTCATGATTGCGTTGAGGTCAAAAAATATGAGATACGTGTACTGTGAAGTTATTAATTTAGAGCTTGATATTTGTTGCTATTAATTATCATACATTTACATAATATAGAAAGTTATTACATACCAGCTCTTGGTTTAACTTTTTACGAACCTGGCAAGAAATGAAAACGTTAAAAAAAACTATTATGGGTAGGTATTTACTAGACAACAATATAGTAACAGCTTTATAATAGAGTTCGGCTGGCTATCGCTATCACACTTGCACACGCAACTGACAGTATTTTTGTCCCTCGTTTTTCACAGAAAAACTAAGATTGCCGGTTCCTTGTCCCGTTAGTTATTTCGGCAAACGGTCTTACAGCGAAGAGTTTCGACCAACACCTCAGAAGACTCTCGCTAGATGGCTGGATTAAGGGCCAGATACAGAAGGCAGTACTCCTCAACACGGCACGCATTGTCGCCAACTGAAAACTCCCGATAGCTCCAAAGACTTTAGGAACCGCAAATACATATAACATTACAGAAAGCATTCATTGTCCAGGTATCATGTAAGAACCTAATCACAACTACCTGTTGTAATTAAAAATAAATGCCACAGACATAAATCTTTGTGCCTATTCGTCATCATGGCGTCACATTTGTTAGTACAATTGGAATTATTTATTATTAGATTTCGATTATAGTTATTCCCTTGGGAACTTTTAATTTTTCCGGGACGAAGAGTAGATATTAGTAGGATTAGTAGTACAGTTACTCGTGTTAGTAGGATTAGTGGATAATAGCTTCTGAACGGGTCTTCGTCCGCTTAGATTTCGATTATACTTATTCCCTCGGGAACTTTTAAATTTTCCGGGATGAAAAGGAGTCTATGTGTTAATCCAGGTTAAAAGCTATCTCCATTCCAAATTTCATCCAAATCCGTCCAGCCGTTGCAGCGTGAAGAAGTAACAAACACACACACAAACTTTCGCATTTATAATATTAGTAGGATAGATGTGCAAATACTTCAAATAGAAGACAACCAATACACAATATACCTGTTGTCTTCCTTACAGGGAATCCACAGGCAGGTCTGCCAATTAGGGTAATTGCATTGTCATTTGATTTTGTATTTCACTTCAGTCAGCAATTCGACTAAGTGAATATTTTTCGTCCATCATTAAACCTTTTCGACCGTTATTGGCGTCTTGTTTCAAGGATTACGTTCCGCCTTCGAGGTCACTGATCTATTATCATCGGCTTAACTTCTTAACCTTTTTGGGTGAGGCGTGGAACAAAAGGATTTTCCTTATGTTCCGTATATATAAACATACATGTAAGGTATATTTCCCTTTGGGACGAGTTGGGACCGCATTACTTAGCTATTCTTCCTTTGCAAGTCTTCTTGGTTCAGTGGATGGAAAAAATAGTAAGTAAGTTTCGTAACAATTTTGTGTTCAGTTCATGTTGAAATTTTTAACTTTTTTTCATCCTAATAAGTCTATTTATAATCATTATGGTTAAGTTGTTTCGATGGGAACTGTCATAGTTGTAACGCTTGGTCCAACCATTGCAGCGGGAAGGAGTAATAAACTAACACACAAAGTTTCGCGTTTATGTTAGCAGGATATTCACTTAGGAAACTATGTAATTTGTTGTTGTAAGGTAGCTTAACAATGTATACATGTTAACAATGTAAGGCTGTAGTTAAATTTTTAATTCTTAAGACATGTCTCTTGTGCACTATCAGCTACTTGTCAAGACCAGTGTAATAAGTTCAAACTCAGTAGGTCACGTTAAGAACACCTGTGGGACTAGACAAGTTGCCATCGAATACGAACGCTAGCGTAAGGGTGGGTTTAGAGCAAACGAGCGAATGCTCTAGAATATGTTTTGTCTTTATTTTTATAAAGAAAACGTAAGAGATAATGCCATAGAATTCTTGTTCGTTCGCTTGATCTAAACCGACCCTTAGGGGATCACTTGTGATGACACTGACTCAGTTGACAGTTCCTTCGCATAGTTACCGCCCTTGGATACCGACGTTTATATTGTGATAGTGCTCGTGTTGAATTCGACCTGTCAAGATAGTACCGCGTAACGACCGTAGTTGTCAAAACTATCACTTTTTGATTAGCGCGAGTGATAGTGATCACTTTACAGCGTGTCAGTTGTAACATTTTTGAAAGCGACAGGTGATCACCTAACGCTAGCGTTTGTATTCGATGGCAACTTGTCTAGCCCCGCTGAGATTTTATTACCACCTTTCGACTTCATCGTCAGATCAGTTCTGAAACACTATAACATTTAACTGTCATTGAATTTCAATTAAGAATTTAAAATTTCGGCCGATCCAAAAACACAAAAAAACGTGAAGTTAAACAGAAAAGTGTAATAATAACATTTTAATACTATAATGTATTACTATAGACGCATTTTAACTCCGTCGAACAAAACAAAATAATGCATACGAGTCGTGAAGTTCAATGTCCTGTGACTGAACCGATTGACGGGTTGTTTATCGGTGTAGGGTGAAATGGGATGCTACCAAATATCTACGATAAGCATTCCTGTGTTTCGCCAAAATAATGCAATTCTTTGCCATACACATACACTCAGTCACGTAATGCTAATTCACAAAAACAATACCTACTGTGACACATTAACACAAACAGCGTTCTAGAAGATATATTAAAAATGTAATAATTCAAACTCCTTAATAAATCTGCTTTTTTTTTGTTTTATTTCTATATTTAATTAGAGGTTAGCAATTGGCTCTAATTTTGATTCATATTTTTAAATTAAAAAAATTTGAAATGTTATAGTTTACTATAAAAAAGTACATAAATAGACTTTAAATAAAATCCTTGAACTAGGTACGTAAAACGAGGGGAACAGCGATTTAAGACAGCTCTTTGATACCTATACAAATTTGTAATCGCGAACTAATTAGCAGTTTAAAATGCTTGTATCATACGTATTTCTTGACCGATTTTAATTTTAATTTCAGTTTTGATGACCTCTTTTCTGGTATTCCCATATTTCATTCAGAAATCCATACTAATATTATAAATGTGAAAGTGTGTATGTTTGTCCGTCTTTCACGCTTCAACCACTGAACGGATCGTGGTGAAACTTGGCACACATATTGGTTAGGTCCTGGAATAGGACATTGGATAGTTTTTATCCCGGAAAATTGGACAGTTCCCGAGGGAGCAGCGATAAACGACTTCTACGCGGACGGAGTCGCGTGCGAAAGCTAGTGCTATTTAAAAATCCATGCATATTCCCTAACAGTTAAAATATGTTTGTAGTAACTGTAACGTAGAAATAACGTTCGTTAAACGACTTTTCTTTTCTCGTTAACGAAGCGACTCGACGAAGCACCGACACGATAATCTCCAAGTTTCGTCTCAGGTGACTTCATTTACAGGAGTTTTACTCTGAAAGGAATTTTATTAGGTTAATATTTTGCTAGCTAAATAAGAAAGTTGAGAATAAACAAAGCTACGTATAGGACAAGTTAGTCATGTCATGCTGAACTATTTTTTGTATTAAGTAGGCCTCTTGTCTGCTAAATTATTGCTTTTTTTAATATTTAAGAGAAAATACTCTTTTACCGGACAATTTATCCTCGCGTTTAGTCCATGGACTTACTCGGAATTACCTAATAAGTCCACGTCAGTGTCTATAAATAACCCAAAATAAATTAAATTCATCTGAACAGGACAGAAAGCCTTCATTTAAAATTAGAATTAGAATTATACATACATATTTTTGCAATAACTTATACTTATTTATTACATTTATCAAATATCACATATTTGTTTCTTGAGGCGATTTTTCTCAGGGTTGATTACTTGATTAGCGCTGGTAAATTTTTACATGAAAAGTTTCCTATTTACTAAAATCACATGATTATTTTTATCTTTGTTTTAGACAAATGCTTAACTTAAGATACAACTATTGATCTGTGCATCCAAAACCCAATCAACCTATAGCTAGTTGTCTATTTATATTTCCTATATATACAGGGTGAAAAAAACGAACGCCACATGAACGGGAACTACCTTTAATCGGTCATTCTCCAGAATTGTGTTCTCAGTCTAATTAACACCGCCCTTTTTTTCCACTTGGTTTTTGATAAAATTTATGCAAAATGTAGTAACATATCGACCATTCAAACTTTAATATTTATTGGGCACTTAATTATTATTAGCGGTTAATTAACTAGAAGGGTTTTAATATTTGCGTGACGCGCGAATTAGAAAAGCGATGCATTAATTAGGTTTACTTGCTTGCGAATTAAAAAAACTACGCGTTTATTAGATAAATGTTCATGCCAATTATATATTTTTTAGGAAATAAGACAAAAACTGTCAGACTGTCTATTAATTTTATCATATTTATTATATTGCAACGTTGAAACTATTAGGAACATAAAATATCCATCACGATATACATACATAATAAGCTAACTAATATTTCACTGAAATAATCGTTCTATAATCAACAATGAAAACGATAAAAAAAATCAGAATTAATAACTTTATATTATACCTTAGGTATTATGAACAAACGATAACAAATAAATTGCCGTATCTGCTAAAGAAAAAATAATACTTCTTCCTCCTACTTTTTACATTCCCTATTTATCTTTAAAAAAAGTAATTTAAAATTTAAAAACCCGATGAACTAAAAGGATATAAATAAACTAGTTAATTTTATTGAATCTAAGGACACCTCATAATTCATAATGCTAAAATCCATCGAGCCGTTTAAGCTTTACATATATAAGTTATGTAACATAACATACAGACATTCAATTTTAAGTATGTAGTTTAATTATTGCGGGTGGTTTTAATACATAATTTATACAAATATGAAGAATGATGCCGGGTCCCTAGGATTTTCCTTACATGACTAGAATTACAGTTGTCACTTAATCCGGGAATTACATTTTTGTAAAAAAAATATTCCTGTAAATTAATTTAAACTGGTTTAGCTTAAGCGAGCAATTAGAAATATAATACTTTTATGTACCAAAAACCTTTTTTAAACTAATTAACGCGTTCATTTTTGGCCCGTGAATTAGACGTGTGTATTAGGGATTCTTGATAAAAAAAATATAACTTCTTTTAGGTACATGTGATAAACTACATAATCCAGTAATTGTTAAATACTAAGGTTCTTAATGTATACAATAATTTACAGAGCTATAGAGTTATTGGCTGATTTTAAAAACGTGAACGTGTTAATTAGAATTTACGAGAACCAAAACATGCGAATTAGATACTTACATTTGTAATGTGCGATCCACACAACATTAACACGTCTTTCTCTCAAGAGGGTCTTGACATGAGTGTCTGCTCACGCAAAATGCATTACAGACGTCTGTCTATTTCTTCAATGGCCTTGCACGGACAAGAATGAAAGCGGCGCGTGAATTAGTACACGTATCGGGACAAAGTTTCTTTATTTTATATCTTAGTGATATATTACTAAATAAATTTGGTATTTTTTTTGTAATTTGGATATCTTATCTTTCATTAAATAAAAACACTTTCATTCATCTTTCCTCTTGTATATGATCGGGGAAAATAGTTATATTAGTGATTTCGGAAGTGGGACGCGCGGTGTTAATTAGGAGAATGGGGTATTGATATTTTTTTTCTCCTAGAAAGGTATTGAATATTTACTTGAAAATTCATGTACACCTCAATACGAGTACCTTCTAGGAACAAAAAATATAAATTATACCAAATTCAATAGTTTTATATTTTTTAAGCCCGAGGACATACAGAAATGGCTGTCTGGAGAATGACCGTAATATTAGAATTGGCAAATTCTACGCAAAGGAGATTCTACAATTATTATTTTAGCCTTATCCGGAAATCGAACAGGTCGAATATGACAAAATAATAAAGAAGGGTTATTTTACGGTCTTTATTTAATTTAAAGCTGTATGTGTAATAAACATAAATGATCAATATAAATGACCCTTTCGATCTGTCTGTATCATAAAACATGACTTTATTGTTTTGTCATTTTGGACCAGTTCGATTCCCGGGGATTTTTTTTGAAACGGCTTTTTTCAAAAATCCAATACTGCAATATTTTTTGTTTTCAAAAATAAAATTAATTCTGCCCTGCGTAAAACTTGTTATTTCCAATATTTAAGGTAGTTACCGTCCATGTGGCTTTCGTTTTTCCACCCTGTATACCTACTTTATGTCGTGGGCCTTCTGTCTTTATTATATTGTGCCTCGGTTTTGAAGATAAATAGTCGCCCAAAGTCGTCACCTCGCGGCGCAAACTTCGGTTATTTACTTTACAGAGCCAAAAGGCCTGCCTGGCAACTCGCTGGAGGCGTCCGGGGTAAGCACAATTTTACGAGGTCGTGTTTATGTTTGCCTGTTTGTAAAACAACTGGCTTTAAGAAGGTAAAATAATTGCTTTTATTATTATTATTTTTTTTGTTATCTATGATGAATTTATCTAGGGGTCGGTTCAGACGGACTGCATTTGAACTGCAACCCAGCTGCAAAATGGCAGTTCGAGGGCAGTTCTGTTTCCAGTTGTCGTAACTGCATCAAAACTGCAAACCAACCGTGCAGCTAGCTTGCAGTTGGCGTGCAGTCCTGTCAACCGCATACCGACATACCCGCATTACGAAAACTGCATCAGAACTGCAATACAGTTATACTGCCGTCGTATTGCAGTTCCAACTGCAACAGGACTGCAACCGTGCAGCTAGCTTGCAGTCGGTGTGCGGTCGACGGGACTGCACGCCAACTGCAAGTGGACTGCACGGTTGTAATGTAGTTTTGATGCATTTACGTCAACTGCATTAGAACTGCCCTCGAACTGCCATTTTGCAGCTGGGTTGCAGTTTAAAAGCTGTCCATCTGAACCGGCCCTAAAATTTGAAACATTTGAACCTATCCGTGCGACTCCATCTCACACTTAGCCGATTATTTATTTAATAAACAAGTTCTATCACTCAAAAGAGAAAAATATTATAACTCCTGCACTTTTTCATAAAGTCTTCAAAGGGTACTAAGGGTATGCGGCATTTACTCATTATAAAAATATCGATGGACGACATTTACTACCGTTTTCCAAGGAAATAGGTCAAAGCGGGATAAATAGTAACAGAATATTGAATGCGACGGGAGCTAAAGACATTATCCTGGCTTCCAAGTGCTATCATTAATATGGACCAGTGGCGGTTTCTGTTCAGCTATTTTGCTGCCTTGACTTATTATAAGAGGAATATGCTGTATATTAGTGGTCAATGGCGATAAATGATATTTAGTTAGATAAATACTTAGTTAAGGTTAGGGTGAAATCATATTATAACAGTAAGAAAGGTAGTCAACAAAATCTTGCACCAACCAGATAAATAAATCATTCGTTTAAGAAAGTTGTGACATGTATCTTAGTTACATTGCTTTCAAACTAAAACGCAGTTAAACACAAATTAAGAAACATGCAGAAAACTAATGGAATCATCAGAAAAAATGAAAGAAAGATTCAGATGAGGGTGTGTAGTTATCATATTACCAGAGGGCTCAGACAAGATGCACTACGCTAACTAACGTTTCTATTCGATTCGTTTTTAAACCAATCGCGTCACTGGTAGATGACGTGATACGAAAAGTCACGTGGTCTACCAGTGACGCGATTGGTTTAAAAACGAATCGAACAGAAACGTTAGTTAGCGTAGTGCATCTTGTCTGAGCCCTCTGGAGTTCAGAAACTGTAAGGGTCTGCTCCAAACTGGCTGGCCTTACGGTCAAATACATGTTAATTGAAAAATATCATTAGGGTGGTTAATATGACATAGACATAGTCATGCAGTTCAGTTTACGCTGAGAGAAAAGGACAGAGTTATATAACTGCTTTAGCTCCGAAATAATAACCCCCTAGGTTCTATATTCCACTGTGTGGTTATCCCTATTGCAATCGCAATATTTACGACCCAGCCGCCTTTACTGTCAAGATAACAAGAGCTCTCATAATGTTTACATTGCGATAACAATAGGGAAAAACACAGAGTGAAATAAAAGCTCAGCAAGTACAAAAATAACAAATTATTTTCTAACATTTAGGAGCCTCAATCCATTTTTTGTAATTTAAAAAAAAAGTTCATTTTTATTTTTAAAAATACCATGATATAAGTACTGGACTGATTTTTTTTAGCCTACCTATTCGCCACATATTATTTAGCGTATTAAACTTGATATAAAATACTTTTCATCGAATAAACAGCCCGGTGTAAATCGTCTCCTATTCAGATCTCCTACTAATACTGCCGGTCGCATTTCCATACATTTTGACATTTTCAATGATTTAAAACGTTGGCATTAAGCATCTTGCTAGGGCAACAGACACATAAGACCATCCCAAAACATTCATTTGCAAACTTCGCGATGACTAACTTGGAAACCAGTCCGTTTCCATGTCTCAATATCATGCGCCTATCTTGCGTCTCACTGTCTCACTATGTTCTCTAGCTAGTCGTTTTATTCTGTTTAAATTATAGTCCAAATAATTTATATTTTGTATACAAAAAAAGAAATGCCAAAGTAATGGCAACAATTTAAATACGGACCAGATTAGCACTCGACGCACGGCCCATTCGGAAACTGCCTCGATGAATTCATAATGCGGTTGGATCTCGCGAGAATAAGCCTAAGGAGAGCGGGTTCTGTTCCATTCGTATGATTACCGTTTCGTAAAAAAGTAATCATAATTCATAATAATTCATAATTCTTTATTCAGTAAGGATTATGCATTGTCATTCATGTTCAATAAATAATTGCATTAAAAATAAATGACAAAAATATCAATATTAATATCACAAAATAAATACAATCACTTAAGTCAATGTTTATAAATAAGTGTTAAAATAATAGTAGTTTATGAGACTGTACATAATGAAGGGCATTAAACAGGAGTGTGGGTTTATGAAACGAGCCGAAGGCGAGTTTCATAATAACATCACACAAGTGTTTTAATGCCTAATTATGTACAGTTACATACACTACTTTATCTACCCACATATCATAAGCCTCCATGATGCATTCAGGAGCCGCATATTAAATTTTAACCGGTAATGGCGGTAATGAAAAGATTGAAAAGTTTGCTGGCAGCTGTCATAGTGTTTTTTTAATTCAGAGACAATCTAGAGTCGGCTCCAACTATCATATCGTTCGATATCTTACTTGCGTGCGACATTTGCCAAAGTATGCAAATTGACAATTCATTTCGAACTAAACGTCGACTGATATTAGAATAGAGGTCAAATCAAATTTCTTTGTTTTTAAGAGATGTTCGAAATTTGAATGAAATAAGAACATCGAAATTGATGTTCTTAAGAATCCATAAGATTACTGCCGCAGATAAAAAATATGCTGTAACAACAGAGTTGATTATTATGCTGGTCATAATTTGCGGTTTTTGAACGCATCATAGAGGGTTTATGATATGAGTGTAGATAAAATAATTAAAGGTCGATATCAACAAGGTACTCATTGACGGAATATTAAGCCTTCTGTGTCAGCCAGTTTTTAAGTTTACGGTCAAAACAAGGTGTGGACCTGTGGTGTGTTATTCTTGAAAGATATAGGTATACTTGCGGGCCTAATATGGCGTTTATCGCGTGACAAAATGTGAATAAAACATCCGTCACTTTCCGACACGTAAATAAGTACGAGAGTGACGGATGCTTTATCCACATTTAATACCAGGCCCGCAGATCAATTAAAGGCATGCTTTATCGCTACAAATGCAAGGTTGCCGATAAGCACACCGTAACTCAATTCAAATCATCTTGCGGGACGTAAGTTATCTACAACTCGATACTTTTAAACTCACGATCGGCCCAGCGGGTAAATTTTGCGAATCGAGTGCTCGAAAGTAGAAAATAGAACGGCACAACCAACCCTAGACTTTAAAATGATGATTTTGCAAATTTTTTGAGGGGTCGATTTTCATAAATTGTCATGCACATGTTTTTTATACAGAGTGTTTAACTGTGTATCTCAAAGTTTAATAATCTCTTAGGTCTAATGTCAGCATTGCAGCATTGCTGAGTCTAGGCAAGGACAGCATAATAATTATCTTGTCTTGACTTATTGCTAATAATAAAAATGGTATGCCTGCCTTACCTCGGTCCTAAAGCCGGCACAACTTAAAGATGGGTTACGAACGCTACAAGTTCAAATACAAAGCTTTTAATGATTTAATAATGAAAGGAAGTTTGGATACCCGAGTTACTTTAATTATTGGTTTCTAATTTTTGTTTTATCTACTATAAGCAAATTGGAAATCCCACATGTTTTTAATGTTTTAAAAGTACATTCAATTTGTGATTTCTTTACTGGTTATTAAACAACAGCTTGTAAACTGGGGTAAAAAAACATAACTTCGTTAAAATAACTTTGCAGCCATCCTCCTCCCATTAAATTTCAACCAAAAACAAGCAAATATAATCCCTTCTGGCAAAAAAACCCATCGTTAACAGCCCGTTTGTTTTCAAATATCGAATCGGGAGCGCTGTGTCACGGCAAAAACCCGCATTGAGTTTAAAAAATGAATCTATGAATCATTGATGCGCTCACGCCGCGCGATGTTAATGCTATCAGTATAGGATTTCTGGGCCGCGCTTGGAAACATTTGGGTAAGTAATGTGAAGTAAACAAGAATTGTGTTATTATAGAATTGGAGTATGTTTTGCAGTAGGCAAAGGTTGGGAAGTAACAGAGTACTTGTTGTGAAGCTAACAAGCATGGCTGTGGATTGTTGATTTGGTTTACGTTTCACAGAAAAACTTAATCGGTTTTGGAGTGGCAAATCGAATATGCCTGCCTTACCTCGGTCCTAAAGCCGGCACAACTTAAAGATGGGTTACGAACGCTACAAGTTCAAATACAAAGCTTTTAATGATTTAATAATGAAAGGAAGTTTGGATACCCGAGTTACTTTAATTATTGGTTTCTAATTTTTGTTTTATCTACTATAAGCAAATTGGAAATCCCACATGTTTTTAATGTTTTAAAAGTACATTCAATTTGTGATTTCTTTACTGGTAACAACAGCTTGTAAACTGGGGTAAAAAAACATAGCTTCGTTAAAATAACTTTGCAGCCATACTCCTCCCATTAAATTTCAACCAAAAACAAGCAAATATAATCCCTTCTGGCAAGAAAACCCATCGTTAACAGCCCGCTTGTTTTCAAATATCGAATCGGGAGCGCTGTGTTACGGCAAAAACCCGCATTGAGTTTAAAAAATGAATCTATGAATCATTGATGCGCTCACGCCGCGCGATGTTAATGCTATCAGTATAGGATTTCTGGGCCGCGCTTGGAAACATTTGGGTAAGTAATGTGAAGTAAACAAGAATTGTGTTATTATAGAATTGGAGTATGTTTTGCAGTAGGCAAAGGTTGGGAAGTAACAGAGTACTTGTTGTGAAGCTAACAAGCATGGCTGTGGATTGTTGATTTGGTTTACGTTTCACAGAAAAACTTAATCGGTTTTGGAGTGGCAAATCGAATCTGGCGGCCTGTAAGCGTCAAACGCATAAATTACACTATAATTGTATCTTAATTCCGGGGGCATTTCTGAAAAGTAACTTGTTCATGATTTATCTTTAAATGTTGTTTATTTTTGGAGAAGTGTATTTATAATCAGTAACTACGAGCTGCATTTTCAAGGTTGAACAAAAAAAAAGAGAAATGAAAATAACCGCATCCAAATCGGTTCATCCGTTTCAGAGCTACGGTGCCACAGACAGACACACACACACACCGTCACGTGAAACTTATAACACACCTCTTTTTTGCCTCGGGGGTTAAAAAAAGAAACCAAGTGCAACACGTCTTACGAAAAATAAAGCTTTGAGACCCCTAATGCAAAGTTTGGTTTTATCGACTATAAGTATTAAAGGTTAAAAACTGTTAAAAACTTTTCAATCCGCCACTTCTAAACCCAGTGTGACGCTTACACCTATCTGACACCTTGTTTTACAAAACCAGGCAATCCGTTATAACATTAAAAGTGAACAAATACCCAAACATACATAGGTAATTTTATTAATCGCTAAACGATTATAGTTGTAGATGAGGTACTAAACTCAAAATGAAGGCATGCTTGATACGCACTTGGTCTTTACGCAATTGTCAAAGAACGGGAAATGTTTACGATCTGTGTTACAAACTTTCATTTCGCATGTAATTGTTAAACCATCACATAGGTTACATGGGCTTATTAAATAAGTTAGGTTAGGTGAGATTAATGAGCACAAAAAAATAAAAAATATAGTGGCGCGAAGTAATTACGTCTTTGCGAATTGAAAGTTTGAAAAATTATATAGTTTGTCAAATGATGATTTGGTAAGACATTAGTGAACCTATAAAGACACATACAAAAGAAGTGAATAAAAGACGAAAAAAATAAGTCAAAAGTTTCCAACTAAAACGAGATATCGTGCCACGCCTGACCTCATTCGGTTAACGAACCCCCGCATTATTTATGTGTACTCCCATGGTTTTTCCGCTGGTTGTATAAACGGATGGTCAATTTTTCCAGCGTCAGGTGGTGCTTATTGCACTCGCCCATGGGATTTACTGTTATTCCCTGGCTGACCTAGTTGCGGGACTTTGTATTCAGAAATAAAACTATAAATAACAATGTTGATCGTGTTTTTACTATTAGAAGACGTTCATTCGATGTATTAGCTATATTAGATCTCAAAAGAGGAAGAAAGTTGACACTAAGATTTATTTTGCTAGTCGTTTTTAGAAGGATATGAACTTCCTGGCCCTCTATTATACTCGCTCCCTCTAGCTAGCTCTTACTAACTAGAGCTCTTGTCAGTGGAGCGCCCGCAATACATCTCTTTTCTTCATTATGTTCTTGAAATCTTGTTACGACACGGCATTAACTTTTTCTTTAAATACAAATCATAATATTATAACGAGAAATAAATAAGAACAACGGATAGCCAAATAAGTAGAACACAAAAAAATAAATGTACAAAACTGAAATATTTTTTTAATAAATAAATAGTTATACATATACTAATATAGAACAAGATAATGAATAAATTTCCATAATCTACTTGAAAAAAAAACAAGAGTCAAGCCGTTACTTCTTCAGTCCAGCTTTCAGAGAAACAACATACTGAGACTGCCTATAGTCTATACTAATATTATGAAGAGGTAAAATTTGTGACGTTGTAGGGGGTAATCTAAGGATCTACTGAACCGATTTTGAAAATTCTTTTACTAATAGAAAGCCACGTTATTTGTGAGTGTCATAGACTATATTATTAACCCACAAAAAAATGTTTATTGCCCAACGAAGTGGGCACGGGAACAGCTAGTGTCAAATATGTGTGTTTACACAAGTACAATTTTGTAGCTAATCTTGGTTTGACCAAAGGGTCACTCCCAGCACCGGATGGACTGACCGAGCACCCATAAAAGTTCCCCTGCATAAAACGCAAAATATAAATCCAAGACGGCCAGCCCCTTCAACTTGCTGTGAAAGCAGAAATCCCCTTAAATATAACCGTTGGACGCTATTAGAGAACTGATATTCTCTTAGTATTAACGTTATCAATGATAACTTCAGAACTTACGCAGAAAGTGTTTAATGTGGACACTGTCATTTTTGACGCATCTCGAGACGAGCATTAGAGTTGAGATTAGTTTATTAATACGGCACTTAGTGCAGAGGATCTGTAAAATTAACAAATACCTTTTGGTTCCATCATCAGATCAACTCTTACACAATATATAATTTAGAATAATGTAAAACTCCCGACATTTATCCGTCTAAAAAAGATTCCGGCGAACCTTTAACCTTTTTTTTTTTCTTTCAAATTAATTTAACTTAAACTAGCTTATTACATTAGTTATTTTAAATCAGTCGCAAATGCCTAAGGGCCTTCATAGACGGACTGCTTGAAGCAGTCTGGACCGACAGCCCAGTGGTCGCTATTGGGCGATCTGCAGTTTTAATGTTCTAGGTTCGTATAGAAACTGCAGATTGTCCAATAGCGAGCACGGGGCTGTCGGTCCTGACTGCTTCAAGCAGTCCGTCTATGGAAGCCCTTAATCCATTAATCATGTAAGTAAATAAAAAACGGTTTTAAATAATTATTGAAATTAAATAATCAATTTCATATCAAATAAATTGATAAAATAATATTACAGTAGGTTCTTACTTTACAAAAGCAATTACATTTTCATAATACGACCCAGATCGTGTTTCAAGCAAAATCAACAGTTGCAAAGCTTCTGAGTTAGACTCGGCTTCGTAAGTTCTCGGGCAGTTTTAGAAATATCAAATAGTTTCTGGATTAACTAAATTGGCCCTCAACTTTGGCTCAGTTCAACTATTTCGGGATTTCTTAGATGGAATAATGTGGGTGTGGGGAAAGTTATAAGGTTGATTTGGTAGATGATTTTGTATAGATTTGATTAAATTTCTTTTATGTGACATGTCAAAGGCTTAAGACAAATGAAACTATTAGATTTATACATTATTATTACCTATGTTTAGTTATACCCTATTTTTGATACGAGTAACATATTCTACCATGCAACATTTTGGAACAACGCATACAATAATGCATAATGTGCTTAAGTTTCTAACTTTTTTAATCTGTACATCTTTTTCTTTTACGATGAAAAAGAAAGCACAAAGTTCAACATAACTAACATAACTCCAGCCTACATCCGCACCAACTCGAGGACTTCTTCCCAACTTAGGCCGAGGTAAATATGGAAATTAATTACTGGCTTTCTGTACACTTAAAAATCTATCCAAAATTCTTCAGCCGTGGCCGGAAAGGGCTATTTCTCGACTATAATTTATGAATCCAACGCAGCATTATCTTATACATACGCATATATCAACATGCGTTTTCACAGTACGAGTATGCGAGCTTTGTATAAAACAGCAGATGCTGCGGTACCCGACAAAGATCTTCGGCAAAGACCTGGGCAAACAGACGGCAGCAACACGTTTAATGGTGGTACAATCTGGATCGCTACCATCATCTTACCGTTTAGCCTACTGCCAAGCAGTGTTCACATTTTAGTTTGGGTAGGAATAAGACAACTGGTAAATTTACTAGCATAGAGGCATTTAATCTTTATCCTCAGGGTTGGCAACGCATTCACAGTCTTAAGATTATAGTCTTGAGAATGCAAATTTCTATGGTTCTCAAATGCTGTATGCCAAAGAAAGGTACATATCTATGCCGCCTGATGGCAAGCGGGTAACATCAGGCGGCATAGGCATGTGCTTTTCTTTGCCATACAAATAAAAAAACCACGTTAAATAGCAACATAATCTTTCCACTTTCTTAGAAATCCCTTCCTCACTCCTTTCGTCAATTAGCCATCTCGTACAACACTAAATTGCCGGCAAAAACTAGCGTGCGCGCATTTTTCATCTAATCGGCTCAATGAGACAATTAAAGGGCAGTGATAATCGCGGATGTAATTTCAACTGACCACTAACCAGCGCATGCCGCCTTAATCCGGTGGGGGGGAGTCTTAAAGCGATCGATATGAGATTTATTGAAGTCAGTGTAACATTACATCAATGTTAGCTAAAATTAAATTAATCACGTCATATTATGCAATTCATTTTATAACACAACTAAAGAGCAACCATTAATATAGTTAAAAGCAATATTTAATGATTTTATTATTTTGTTTCTTCTTCTGCAAGTACAAGAATACCTGTGCCAAGAGACAACGCTCTTCCATGATTAGCACACGTAAAATACGTACATTTTGAAACTTTAGATAAAATGAAATAGAAAAGAACTCTTAGGAAACAAAATTATTTTGTCCTTCTGTAGGCTTTGCTTTTTTTCATTTGTAATTTAGATTTCTAATAATTATTTATACTAATACTAATTAATATTTATTTAATTCTGTAACTTTTCTTCAATACACTTGAGTTAGATAAGCATCCTGTACATCACTAGTGTAAGATTTTGTTCTTACGATGTATTATCTGTGGGTAATGTTTAATAGATAAATATAATAACAAGTATCTTAAATAATGTGTGTGCGTGTGTTTTATTTTTAAAATGTCATTAGCGCTACTGTGTCATCATAGTCTTGGTTTTTTACCCATTTCGCTTTTTTTTTTCTTAAATTCATTGTAGTTCAAATATATAAACACTTTATTTTAAAGGATTTCTTCCAGCTAACCCTCAAAAAAATGAGCAAAGAGAAAAAATACAAAAGTCAATCTTAGCGATTTTTATAAGTAACCTTAAGTCAGCGGTATTTTTTGTAAACTGTATTAATACCCCAATGTCGCATGCCTTGACCGCTACCCCAACAGTCGACATTTTTATCGCCGGTTTGAGGATAGCCTCCAGTTCGTTGACCGGCATCCGGCGGCGTCTTCTTCAAAGGGTCCGCATAGCGCATGATTATTTGCAACCGCGATGCATCAAAAAGTTATGCAATTGCTCTCAAGTTCAGTGACATTCAGTTGACCTCTGATGGACAAGGTTAAAACCGGAATATCTTTCGCTTTATGAGTTATGTTAGGAATTTCTGTTTAACTATGTGCATATTTTACAAAAAAATATACGTATTATGTTTAATGATTTTGTATTTTTATAATATGGAGCAAGTTTTGGACATAAGATATACTTCAACTCAATTGTTTTGTGTTAAGTGTGTCAACTCAGTTGTTTTGTGTTAAGAGGCCACCTATGCTAAAGTCTGGAGTGTTGCGCGATCTGGATCTCAATAACCATAACGCCTTTGTATCTGGTTTTTGGATACATTAAACTTGATCATATTTTCTTGAGACTGTCGAACGTGAAAACACGATTAGAAATAAAATCCTCGATACTTTTATTTTTCAAACACGACACCTTTTTTGCATGGTTTTGGTTGAATCTTCGAAACCCTATAATCTTTAACGATGATTTTCGATTCAATAGTTGAGGCTATGTAACTTCTTAATCCTGGCAAAACATTTTTTCAATAAATGTTGTGGTTTTAAAGTAAACAGCGATTAATTGAATTTAACGCTGCCGTCAAGGCGCGAGCGGACTATCTCCATCTCACATTCTTCGCGCGGAAGCACATGAAGCCATCCCGATTGGGACCGTTTCGCAACAATTTCTCCCTTCTTGTTCTTTTTGTATCTATGTAAGGTAATTTTGTATTGTTGCGAATATATGTATATTTATATCTTTATGTGGTTGCCGGGTTAGAATAGTGCCACTCCATGTCTTCCCGTGGATGTCGTAAGAGACGACTAAGGGAAAGGCTTGTAGTACTGTTAGGCGATGGGCTTGCAACCTGTCACTAATACGCTGGTAAACATCTTAGCCTAATTGTGCAAATTGTGGTTATAGAATTATCAACAAGTTTTTAGAGATGTTTGTAATTCTGTAGCTCTGCCTACCTCACTCTGGGAACGAAGGCGTGAGATTATGTATGTATGTATCTCTTTATATCTTATCAACTAGCTTTTTTCCAGCGAGTCTGTCCGCGTAGAAGTCGTTTATCTACTCCCTGAGAAACTGTACTTAACGGTGAGTAATTTACTAAGGAGTCAGGATGTTATTATCATTGTATTTTGGCACCGAATCCGTAACCGAAAACAAGAAAGGTTCTTTAAGTGTACATTTTTCTTACGATTGTGTGACAAAGTACTTCTACATTTACTTTGAACAACACCTTACGTAAAAAAGTAATTATTATTCCGTAAATATGGACGACTCTCGAATAGTAAATATGCATGGATTTTTAAATAGCATTTCTCAACAAAATATGCAAATACCGTAAAAATTATCACCAAAAATGTTATTAAAATTTAAATCGACCGATAAATACGGGTGACACAAGCATTTTAAACTGCTAATTAGACAGAGATATCCTATATGCACTGACTGTGACGTCATGTAACAGATCAGCCATATAAAGTTTTGGTTAAATTATTTATTATTTATATCTTAGGTATTTTTAAAGCTATTCAAAAAATGATATTTCTCAACTGGATTGTTACATGAATCAGCTTTTATTGAAGCTGTAAAAAAATGTATGAATATTTCCTATTATTTCGCTGTAATAGTCACTGACTAAAAATAAATGAAAATATATAATCGTTATACCGTCTTTTGTACACGTTTTAGTGCTAAATCCTATAAAACTTGTAAGTAACGCGAACGCTATTAAATCGAAAGTCTATAAATATTGGCTTGTACGGAATGCACCATAAAACAGCGGTTTTCCACCCGCAATGCCGAGGGTTGGCTAATATAAATTCTTATGTGCATTACTTGCCTGAGTTATTTAGATATTAGAAAACATGTTTCTTCGCATAATAGAGCGGCAAAATACTTTTCATATTGAAATATTTTGGGTATTATTTGTGGATGGTTTGTGTATGGATTTGTTTTATAGGGTTCGTTTATAAAACGGTTATATTAGAATACGCAAGCTTGTGTTTATTTAAAAAACGCTTTTCCATTATGATTAAAAGTTTGTAAATATTGCCAATTGGTAACGTTATGAAGAGACATTAAATTAGTCAACAGAGGCCATATATGTAGAGTTAAACCTGTCAAGTTTCAGATAGTGAACGGGGATAAACAATATTAAGGGTCTCCCCAGACCTATCGACGCGGAATCGGCTTGAACCAGTAAGAAAAAGTTTTATGTCCATGCAATAAGAGTGAAAACGACGTCGTTCCGTTCGCAACGCAGAAGCGAGCCGAGCCGAGCCAATTGACGTTTGTTTCGCTCTTATTGTTCCCTTATTGTAATTTTTGTAACTTCTGCGGGAGACCCTTATTGTAATTTTTGTAACTTCTGCGTAAATTATGTGGCCCTAGTGAAAAAGAAACCAAGTTCTTGAGGTTCAAGTGCTAAACGACATAAGTCTAGTTTTCTCTATATAATGACGTAGTATTCGGAAAACGGAGCGTCACTCAGGTTGAAAATGAATTTTCCCGAAGATGACAATTTGACAGATCGTCGAAAACGTTAGAGCCTTTTCGGAATCGTTTTGCTCGTTTAAACGAGCAAAACGATACACTGTAGGATATACTTAACACAAAAATATAACACGACAGGTTAGCTTACTTGGTAGTAACCCTGCCTTCGAAGCTAGCGGTCCTGGGTTCAAATCGCGGACAGGGCAGGATATTTTGTGTGTAGAGCGCGAGAATTTGTTCCTATGTCTTGAATGTTTTCTATGTATTTAAGTATGTATAGTTCAGGAAATATGAATTGGCGATCTGTACTGTTATCTTCACTAAGATCTTTTTGTTAATATCAAACAAAAGGTTATCGTAAAACTGCCCTCGTTCTTCAAACAGCACAGTGGGTTGAAAGGTTACGGTTAAGGTCAAGGTTAGGTCCGGTAATTCTTAACATAGAAAAAAAGATCGCAAAGTAGATAACATACGGCCAAATCATATTTCTTAAACTATATTTCTCTACAGAAGTAAGAACCCATAGTAGAAGCCTATAGAGTTTAGTTTGGGACTAAAGTAAAATTTGGGTGACTGTTCCCTGGTATTTATTTATTTGCGTTTTTTAACACACTTAAATGACGCAATTTAACCTTATAAAAAAGTTTAGATATGTTTTCCCACATTAACTGTGTCTCCTAGGCAAGATAAATGAAAATGCTAATACTACCTTGTTTTCTAATATGTCATCATCTCCTTTATTTAAATGCAGGTTTTCTAGCGGCGGTTCTAAGCTAAGTTTCATAAAAAGAGGTTGGACCGTTCAAAATGCGTTCAAGAGATAATGTCGGCAGTTTTTAGGGTTCCGTAGCCAAATGGCAAAAAACGGAACCCTTATGGATTCGTCATGTCTGTCTGTCTGTCTGTCCGTTGATATGTCACAGCCACTTTTTTCCGACACTATAAGAACTATACTGTCGAAACTTGGTAAGTAGATGTATTCTGTGAACAACATTAAGATTTTCACACAAAAATAGAAAAAAAAAACAATAAATTTTCGGGGTTCCCCATAAGTTAGAACTAGAACTCATTTTTTTTTATCAAACCCATACATGTGGGGTATCTATGGATAGGTCTTCAAAAATGATATTGAGGTTTCTAGTATCATTTTTGTCTAAGCTGAATAGTTTGTGCGAGAGACACTTCCAAAGTGGTAAAATGTGTGTCGTCCCCCCTGTAACTTCTAAAATAAGAGAATGATAAAACTAAAAATAATATATGATGTCCGTTACCATGCAAACTTCCACCAAAAATTGGTTTGAATGAGATCTAGTTTTTTTTTATACGTCATATATCGTAAACCGCAATTTACCTTTCACGGAACCCTTCAAGGGCGAGTCCGACTCGCACTTGGCCGCTTTTATTTATCTAATAGTTATTGTATGGTGTTCAATAAAGGGTTTTATATCGCGTAAGCACAAATCGAATCGTATTAAAATATACCGTTATCCATATCGCCCTTCCCCCCAAATTTAAACCCCCATATCAACCAACTTCACAAAGAGGGATGCAATCATTAACAGAGATTAGGTGTTTTGTTTCCGAGGGTAGTGGCGCGACTTATGAAGTTTTCTCCGTTATCTTACTTCCTACGTTTACCCTACGGCTTGTAGAGTATATTAAACATCTATACCTGTATACAGTTATACAGGGTGTCTTAGAACATGACGTAAATGTGAGGTAAGCTTTCATATAACTTCATATTTATGTTAATTTCTTTGACATCCTGTATGTAGGTCTAACGGATCTGTAAAATGTTCGGAGTAAATTTGTACACAGACTCGATTATAATTAAAACCAACAAAGAAAATTGTAGCTGACTTGAGAAATAGATTTAAGAGAGTTGACTTATTGTGTCACTTTAAGATAAGTAGGTTTATAGTGGAATAGGAATCAAATACCTAAGGAACCGATAAGTTAATGCCTTGAAGAAAAATAGTACATAAATAACCTAGGGTTTTAAAATATTTGTACCACTTAAAATATAGATAGAACACTAGAAGATGTATAAAAATAGTATTCAAATGTTGAAATATCTAATTACCTGAAGCATACGATTACATTTATAAGTAAGTATATCCAACATATTACACCGGGTATTAAACATAAATGATGTACGTTTTCAGTAAGTAGGCCATACGGGCACTTTTAAATAACGTAAAGGCGGTAAGACATAGATTAGGAACGCACGGAGAAGACCTGGTGTGGGTAAAGGTAAAGGGTGTCATTGTTACGAGGAAAATTATTTTCACACAGTCATAGGGTGTTTAGCTTAAGTTTTATGACAGTGCTTTTAGGTTATAAATAAACTAGTTTCCGTCTGTCTTTATTTGCGTTGACCATCCCTCAGTAGAATTTTTCGTGACAATAATTCAGCTAATAATCTATCTCTATTCCAAATGTCATCCAAATCCGTCCAGGGTAGTGATTCTCTCAACAAGCAAAGGTGATCGTTCGCTCGAGTGAAGGTCCAAGCGGCGAGTTTAAGTAGTCCCGACAGAGCGAACAAAACACATTTTAGCGCGTGTATTCAATTTGGCAGCATGACTTCACCGACGTATAAGGCTCCCTAATTGACAATGCACGCGCTAAAATGTGTTTTGTTCGGTCGGACGGGACTACTTAAACTCGCCGCTTTTATTCGCTCGTCCGTTCGACCGGCCGCCGTTTTTTGAGAGAATAACACACCAACGAGCGAAAGAGTGAACGCGCAACAACGGCGAGTTTAAGTATTCCCGTCAGAGCGCTTAAAACACATATTAGCGCGTGCATTCCCAAAATGGCAGCAGGGCGTTCGACCGACCGAGCGCAGTTTTTAAGAGAATAAAACCCCAGCTGATTGAGCGTGAAGCATTTAGGAACAGTTAAGTCACACACATAATTATACACACTCACAAACTTTCACATATTCTAAGACATGCGGTTAGCAAAAATGGTCTCACAGGCCACCTGATGGTAAGTGGGATCTGTGACCCATATAGACATTTGAATTCTTAAGACTACAATCTTAAAACTGCAATCCTAAGACAAAAATTGCGTTGCCAGACCTAAGATGTCTTATCCCCACACCGGAGGCCCTTGCAAGATGCACTACGCGAACTATCGTTTCTATTCGTTTCGTTTTTAAACCAATCGCGTCACTGGTAGATGACGTGATACGAAAAGTCACGTGATCTACCAGTGACGCGATTGGTTTAAAAGCGAAACGAATAGAATCGCTAGTTAGCGTAATGCATCTTGGCAAGGGCCTCTGAACTCGACAAATAGTCATAGGTTAAAGGATAAGATATTGGACATGGTGGTAGCGGTTTGGATGGACCCTGCACAATGTCCTACCACCATAATGTTAAATGATGTTTAATTTTATTACAAATAATTTCTTGGTTTTATTCTTTAAAACGTTTACGCTATTTGTTATAATCTAAAGTACTGTCGACATCATAAATAAGTGATCATATATGTAACTTTTCACTTTAACGTCGTGTTTGAAATGTCATACAAAATTGTGAAACGATTGAAAGCGACAAGATACATAAATGATCACTTATTTATGCTGTTGACTGTACAACCAAAAATGTTGGTCTTTTTCAACGATATCTATAAATGTGAAATGATTTATTAAAAAACAAGAAAGGTAGCAATAAGTATTTAAATAGAAGCCAGTAACCTAAATGGATTCAAAGGTAGTTTTGTTTTAAGAATCCCTTCAAAACAAGCCTGTTGCGTCTCTATTCTACGCGGTAAAACAATATTGCTTTTGGCGTGTTAGGCCTGCTTGCACGTAAATTTTAACCCTAGGTTAACAGGTTAATTTGTTAAAATAGGGCTGTGCCCTGGGAAAAAATTATTCTAATTAGGTAGTCCGTCAGTAAGATTATCAACAAAATATTGAACACGTATTTTTTTGCTTTTTCAAATCAATCAAAATTGACAAATATAACGCGCATCAAAGTTCGGGAGCAGGGGCTCGCAGGAGACGCAAAACTTCAACGCACTTTATCTTCGTAATTTTTTGTTTAATTGACATAAGAAGAATATATGTTCAATATTTTTTGATAGGTAATGTAATGTAAGTGACGGACTAATTAATTTTTTTTAGGACACTAGCCTATTGTCAGTCCTTATTATGAATCTGACATTCCTGAATAATTTAATTTGGGGTTAACCTAGAGTTAAATTTACGGCCGCCATTAGGTACTATCGCGATCGTTAATTTGTGACCCATTTCAAGGAAAATTGGCTTGAAGTCGTCAATGTCATTAGAGATGCCAAATCATTTGTAACTTATAGGAGACTCAACCTTATCGATGTAGAATGTCAGAATGACTTTGGACCTAAGGTGGGTCAAAATTTTAGTTTGTTACTGTACTGTCAAGATAATAAGAACCACCGTAACGTTGAAAATATCATAGGTAACACGTCAAAGGCATATTTTTTTACCTAGTTGAATTAGAGGCTCTGGAGTGTTATTCTCTCAAAAAACGCGGTCGGTCGGACGGACGAGCGAATCGAAGCGGCGAGTTTAAGTAGTCCCGTCCGAGCGAACACAACACATTTTAGCGCGTGCATTCTCAATTAGGCAGCCTTATACGTTCGAGAAGTCATGCTGCCAAATTGAATAAACGCGCTAAAATGTGTTTTGTTCACTCTGACGGGACTACTTAAGCTCGCCGCTTGGACAATCAGTCGTTCGTCCATCGTTGTTGAGAGAATCACACCCCTGTTTTGATTTAAGACTAACAAAAGCACTCCCAGCTTTTTAATACCGTTCGGATGGCTATTGCTATCACACTTTAAAGTATTATTGTAGGTATTTTATGTTTGAAAAAATGACCTTCTGTTGGAGTTTCTTGCGGCGTTTCTTGTCCGCAATGATGGTCTTGTCCGAAGCGCTAGTAGATTCACTCTATATTACCGACGTGTAAAAGATGATGATTTTGATTTTGATTTTCACATTTACTCGCAGCTGACAATATATTTTGTTAATCGCGTTTTATACAAAAACGAATATTGCCGAATTACATTAAGAAAATGGAAGCACGAAGCAAGATAAAACATCATTAAATTTATAACAATGTAAATAACCGTATGAGTATACAGGCGGATATTTTTTAATTTCAGAATACATGCAAGCCGTAAGCCTTGCGCAAAGAAAGCTTTAAGGATATCAGAGATCAAACGAAATAATTTTACTTGAGAACCCTTCCACGCGTTTGTTTACATGCAGACTCGACTTTAATAACGTTTTCTCTGTTTGTTGTTACAAGTATCAAATATTAATATTTTGCTGTATAAGAAATCTTAAGAGTTTGTGTAATTCTAGCGTGAATTGACAGCAACATATTAAGATGAAGGTTTTTGATTCACTGTAAAGCATTTTTTGTCTAGATTAATTTTTAAAAATATGATTTTGCCTTTAAAAACATTTTAAGTACCGTAAAATAAATCTTCTGTAACTCCCGTATTTAATCGTAAAATAAATTATTAAAAATATATATAAAGGCTTGTAGTACTGTTAGGCGATGGGCTTGCAACCTGTCACTAATACACTGGTAAACATCTTAGCCTGATTATGCAAAATGTGGTTACAGAATTATCAACAAGCTTTTAGAGTTGTTGGCAATTCTGTAGCTCTGCCTACCCCATTCTGGGAACGAAGGCGTGAGATTATGTATGTATGTAAAAATATTTTATTGGCGAATAATCATTTGGAGTAACTTAAAGCAGCTAGGGGCAGACTACGGTTGACGGGTTTGTAGAAAAAAATAATTACGCAGCTTAAAATCTCGATTCTTAAAAGGGGCTACTTTGATTATCCCTGTGTTTTCATCACAATATTAAAGTTCCACTGAACCATGTGAAAAAATAGTAATTTTTTGTTTCTAAGGTTTTAAATCCAATTTGCTTGAAAATACTTGCACTACTAATATTTTCCGTTAGCATATGAAACATGAAAGTAATTTCGCGAAAGAGCTTTAATAATAACTCAGACATTGCACAAAATCGATGATTAAAAAAATATCAAAGTCGCCTCGCGTTCTAAAGTGCCATTTTACCTTAAATTGTAGCAGAAAATATCTACAAAACATCAACAAATCAATCCCCTCTTCACCTCCAATAGTCCATTAAAACAATTCGCCAGGCAAGCGCCGTTGCCGACATACAACAAAATCCTTAAATTGGCCTCTTTAAGGCTGAGATGGCACTTTGGTCCTGAGATAAGAGTCGTAAAGACAATCGCTGTTTCTGAGACCTCTTCTTATTGTAGGGTGTTAAATTTTAATACGTGGCTGGAGTCAAAAGTTGGATTTGTGTACTGTCACCATAATAAATTAAGCTTTAGTTCCTTAACGCTTTGACGTCACATTTGCTCTACCACTCATATTTCTCAAAAGGGTTAATGAGACAAAATCCTTATTGTACCTATACAGATGTTAGTGATGGAGCACTGAAAAAAAAAATGTTCGCTTGTAACAAGATTGTGATTGTTGTGCATAAGCGTCTTGATCCCATACGAGCCTAACAAGATGATAGATACACCAACTAAGACGTTAGATACATCAACTAAGATGTTAGTTGAATCACTAAAGAAATTGCTGTTTGTTACTATTAGTTTTGGTTTTTATAACTAATGTCTTAACTATTGTATTCATTTTATGTCAACTAAGTGAAAATCTCTCTTTGTTGGCTCTCATTTTTGTGAGTGAGATTTTGCGCTAAAAATTCAATGTTCAATCGAATTTGTATGGAATGTGATTATTATTAGAAATCATTCAACGGTTGTTAAGACTTGCTTAAAGCAAGCAGGTGTTTGTCGGTGTTTATATTTAGATTCTTAGAATTGATTATCAGATTTTGTTTTAAAGTACATCAATAATGGTTTTTTGAGTGTTGTTTCCCAAATAAGTGGATGGAATAAAGGTTCTCTATTGGATGGCATAAAATTATTTGTAATAATATTGTTACGCATAATTGCTTTTAGCGGAAATAGCGATGTGCATAATCATCTTTACGCATATTTTTGTTTGTATAACATTAAAAAGCATAAATACAGAAAGCATAATCGTCATGAAGACTAACGTCAAATAGCATAAATACAAAAAATCATAATAATAAATTGGCATCATTACAAAATGCATAACAGTAGGTATTGTCCTAAAATATAGTCATGTACAAATGGCACATAGCAATACAATTGCTATAGCGATAGTTGTAGACGTACTACGAGAAAAGGTTAGTTTTGGTTTTGTGTTTATATATTAATATATTAAGGAACCAAGGCGAGGTCGACGGAGGTCCGCTTCGCGGACCTCCTATTCTGCGTTGCTCGGGCGCTTCGCGCCTGGATATCATACTAACCTAACCCGACCTAATGTACCTAAAGTGACCTAATTTAACCTTACCTAATATGTAACAACGAAACTGTGTTTTATTCATTTTGAAAACTGAAACTATGGTTAATGACAGATATAACAAATAATTATTAGCCCAAACAATAATATGCATAATGTGTCTAATACAAATTAGTCCAACTGAAATTATTCTAATAGCGTAATAAAAGTATTAGGCCAAAGTATTATTATGCGACAGTACTATTATGCCAAATCAATTATGCGAAGCAATAATAGTCTAAAACAATTTATGCGATCCAAGGGGATCCCGAAATAAAACATGTTTTATTCATTTGGGAATGTATTGCAGTGGGCACATTTCTTACTCGTATTATAATACTCGATAACTTGAATTTTCCATAGGATTGGGTTTGATCCATGTTTGATCAAAGAATTAAGAGGTGCTATGCGATGGTGAGCTATACACAATTATACATATGTATGAGTAAGTCTCACAATGTTGGTAAATTTACTCGCCTTTTGCAATTTAAAATGAACTTTAATACTCCAGTTATTTTACAACTCTATTTATTTTAATATAATCGATCCTGGAATCATTACATCTCTTTATTTGTTTGTGTTTATCTTACAAATCCTATTTACCAATTATTGATTGTATCTCGTCTAGACCTAAACCAATCTAAACACAATTAGTACGCGAGTAATAATTCCAATTCAACCCAAACGAACCCATTATTGCACAGGGGGTAAAGGCATCCATTATGTATAAGACCGCAATCGCAATCATGTCCGAAATTCATATTCAAATAACAAAACTCGCCGGCAGCGCGTATTAATCTCTATTGTGTCGCGACAATATACGAAAATTGTCATAACGTGAAACGGCCAGGCGTTATTAAAAATTCCATCAAGCTGGATTGCCTCGGGGCACAACCAAGGTCACACAAAGAGCTATTCACGGGTATTCAGGGAGCAAGATTGAGATGCATACAGGATACTGTTTGAGCCCGACTTTGGTGCTGGATGAATAGCATTGCTTGTCAATGGTTAGGTTAGGTGTAGGGAATTTGTAAAGGCCTTAGACGCGGTAGCCTCGTAGGTGGCTGCTTACGAAGCTAGCAGCGGTCCCGGGTTCGAATTCCGGTATGGGAAAATATTTTTATGATGAGCACGAGTATTTGTTTCAGAGTTTTGGATGTTTTCTTTGTATTTAAGTATTTATTTCTTTATATAAGTATTTATATCGTCGTCGTTTGTCGTGTTGTGGTGTTGTCGTGGTTATTGTTGTACCCCAAATGTTAACTTCAAACCCTCCCATATATTTAGTACGCCGTTCCTTGAGAGACTTTAGTTTAAAAGGACTAGTCATTTCACCATTATCGTATGATTCATGAATTGTTTTATTTATTACAGTTTATTCGTGTAAAGTTGTACACAATGTTATACAATTTTATCTCTTACGGTAGGGAAATTACATCCTCAAGGAACGTAGTAGTATATGGGTATGGGAGCGTTTAATATTAATATTTATAATATTACTTATTTTATTTAAAAAAAAAAAAAAAATACGGGATCCCTTTGAAACGCACAATTTTTTTACGCATAATTTATCTTTTCGCATAAAATCTATTCGCATAACGCCCTTTTAGGGTGACATTGCAGAATTTAATAAACGTCTATTTTGTAGATTAGGTTAAGTTTTTAACCTTAACTGTTTTTTTTTATATAATCATTTGTATATGTGTATCTTATGGTTGGTTAATAAATGTATTTCTTCTTTTGCTTCTTCTTCTTCAAGTTAGGTTAGGTTAGTTTTTATAATAATTAAAGTAAAACCCGTTTTCGACCAATCGATTTTATGCGTAAAGATACATTATGCGTAAAAAAATTATGCGTTTCAAAGGGATCCCGTAAAATAACATTAATAACCTTTTATAGATCAAACAGTGAACCGTGATTTTACTTATTGGGTAACGTACTTTCGATATCAGTTTAACGTTTTCTGATATCTACAATATTTACGGAACAATCGCCTGGCTATACTTAACGATTACACCCTGTACCTATATAATCGTAAGAAGCCAGGGCCGGTATTCTAGGCGGTAAAAACGATATCGTAGTTTTCCTGTTATGGTATTGTTATTACGTCAGCCGCCATTACTGTAAAATATAAGCTATCAAAACATTGACAATTCGATATCAGATCAAATACGATATTGTTTTTACCGTCTTGAATAGAGCCGCAGTTTTCCACAATATTCAGAATCATTACCAATGTAATAGTAGTAGATAAACTTTAATGCTTAAATTGTAATGGTTAATTATTTCATGCTGAGTTATGTTCTAATTAATGTATCAAAGTAAGGTTTCATTTTAAATCCTCGCAAATTGTCTCCTTTGTGTACAATGTGTAAACTTAAATAGGCTTAAGTAAGACAAATTACACCCTAAGACATTGTATGAAATTCTGGTCTAACTGAATAGTTATAACGTTACCACACGCTGACAGTAATTATTGGTTTTCGGCTTACTAATGTATGTATTAACCAACTCTTGTTCCTAAGGTTGTCTGGAAAAGATAACTATTTGGCGACTGACTATGTAATATTTATTTTTTGCACATCCATTCCTCGATGTACACATGTGGTGTTTAATAAAGTGTTTTGTATTGTAGTGTAAATAAACAATTCATTATACAAAACACAAAAAGTAAGCACAATATTTACAACAAAGAGAGATGTACAAAGGCAAACTTACCTCCCCCTCTCTCTTTATCTCTCTCTCTCTCTCATTCTCTCTCTCTCTGTGTCTCTCATGCTCTCTATTATCTTCCTGGTCTCTTCCAGCCAAGGTAAATTAAATTTTAAGTCGTACCTTTGTAGTAATAGTAAAATATGTCTGAAAATATTACAAATGTAAAGGTAATAAATACTTTTCTAGAATCACTAATGAATTTATACTATAACATTTATTATAGTTATGCTAGTGACCTGAGCTAGCGACCCAATCAAGCAGCTACGCACTAGTACAAAAAAAATATTTGATCCCATGATCTTTGCTTATCTGAAAATTGGCTGAAAAATTCATTAAAATAGGATGAGCTGTTTTGTAGTTCATAGAAAACATACATCCACAAAATCGAAATAATACATATCGATAAAAAGATAGAAAAGCTATAGCGGGACATACGATTTTGAACACATTCCAACGACCATTATTTTGGCTAACTCATTAATCTATGTAGCAATAAAAAATATCCCATACTCCTGCAGTTTTCGAGTAATCTCTCTCTGTGTAAAGCACTAGCTCCAAAGTAGCTTCAAATAGTGAAATAACCAACCTGTTGGCGGTATAATGAGCCGTCGGAATAGGTCCCCGTGGACCTGGAACAACATCCAAGCAGCACGTAGGTACTTACATACCTGCGCTGGGCAAATTGAGTGCCCGGCGTGACACAGTCGCGAACACGCCCGCTGTTATTAAATAATAGAGTAGCGTGGGATAGAGGGAACTGGGGAAATGTTTATTATGGGAAATATAGCGTGCTTTTGTGCGAAATATAGCGAGCTCGAGCGCTATGTTTGAAGTAGTTTTGACGTCATTTGGCAGCTATTTTATAGTACCTAATAAAGTTGTTTATCCTGACAATATAAAATGTATATTTACGACACTGGTTGTCTTTGCTTACAGCGGCCTCGTTGATCGGGTCGCCAGCTTCCCGAACACATAATTGAGGGCGGCGATGACTGAGATATGCGTCATACTCGTGATGGTGCCTAGGTGCTGTCTGTGTGGTCCGGTCTGTTTACGCTTGCAAGGACCTGTTTTCCAGTAAGTTATTTTAATTTTCGTTCCTTACATTGCATTAAGTAATGGCTTTATTTGTGTCAGTTTTAAAAATAATTACTACCTTCCATTACCTACTTTTAAGTATTGTTGTTCTTTATTATTGAAAAAATACGCTAAGAAGCGCTAAGAGATTCAATCCATATTACCGACGTGTAAAAGAGCCCTCATGTGGCCAATTTACTGAATAGAAGAAGAAAAAATCGTTTATTTGGTGCAAACACAAAACAATAATAATAAAATGAAATACAGTGAGAAATTAATTTAGAGTAACAACTTACAACTATTTTATAATGCACCAAATTGGGCGCCACTCAGCGTAGTGTCAGACTCATAATTGCCGTAACGCTGATTTTCAAGGCAACCAGACGGAGAGAAAACGCTGCTGGCCCTTTCATATGTACAAATAAGAGCGTAGGTAGGATGTAGGTAGGTACATACCTATGTAAAGTAAGTGAGTAATGGGAACCGTAAACAAAATGTTCATGAATAAATATTTTGAATTTTGAATTTTGAATTTGATAAGCGTTGATCCGCGCTCTTTATAATAATCAGAGATTGGACAATTGGGTGTCATTACTCGCAATAATGTGGACATGACTCCAAAGATTTTAATCAAACAAATTAAATTACACTAATTGATTACTTACCGTAAAAATACTTTTGATCCATTGCAAGGCAGTAATAAATAAATAATACAAAGACTTGTTATTGTGTAGATTTATTTATTTAGTTATTTAACCTATCACGTTTTATATCAACAAACTAACTTGTCGCCATGGCAACAGAACATGGGGCCTCTGTTTAGCACGGTAAAAACAATCCAAATTAGCAATCACCATGTATATTTATTAGTAGTTTTTACCCTCAACACTGTCAATGTAGAAATATTCAAAAACGGCCTTTTGTTTTGAAATAAGAATACTTATTATTCCAAAAAAAAATTGAGGTATATGGTTCTTCTTATTCCTTTTGGCTAGTTTAAATTAATTAATAGGTGCAAATAAATTGGGTCTATATTGACTGACATAATTATTTTTAGTCATAATGTGACTTTAAGGTCGTAATCATCGCAAGTCATATTGTGTTTTTTTAAAGAAACTGTTACTTTTTCAGGATTTTTATAAATCAAACCTAACCTAACCTAACCTAGCCTTGTCTACACGTTAGATATTCTTCTGAAAAGTTTACAGTTTCAGCGACATAAAAAATTATGACTATCAAAAATTATGTCAACAATTACATTATGACTAATAAAATTATGGGAAACGAAGGGCTCCCAAATAAATTAACAAAACCAGCATAATATGCAATAAGAAGAATATTATTCTTCTTCTTATTGGAATAATTATAGTGTTACTTTAACAGTTGAAATCTACACTTAAACTTTATAACGAGGCGAAGATCCATCGTGACTGAAGAGGACTGAACAAGTTCTTTGAAAACGGAACTATAAACTTAATTAAACCGTGCACTTACTTCCACTTCACTTAACTTGTTATACCTATCATTTCGCAGTGAAGTCGCTACATTACGCAGGGCTCTATTGTCAAGTGACACTTCTTTATTTCCTCTTACTTCTCAGTTTCTCTTTCTCGATTCGTTTAAGCTTTATTTATTGGAAACTTGTGGAAATACCGTGAATTTATACTTTATGGTTTTTAATAAACTCTCTGTTTGTATGTGATAGATCTTTCAGGTCCCGCTCACAATAACACACATCGGTCACCAAAGAAAACCAGGGTTGCAATACCTATCATGTCGATGCTGCAACATTATGCTGAGCGGCAATCCGTTTCGGTGGGACCTTAATTAGACTGAAAGATTTACCTATTTTTATGGTTGGAGCAAGGCAACGAGCACACGCAGGCTATCTGACGGTTAGTAGTATAAGGCCTTTGCTAATCTTGCAATATGACAAGATGAACCGAAACGAAACCGCTGGATGACAGCAGCAGAGGACCCATTATTGTGTAAAACCTTGGAAAAGGCCTTTGTCCAGCAGTGGACGTCTTGCGGCTGATGATGACGATGATTAATATAAAAAGTATTAGTAGTGTATGTGGCTGGTGCATAATAAGATCACACGAGTGTTTTAATGACTAATTATGTATAGCCGCATACATAACTTTATCTACATGCATATCATAAGTTTTCTATAATAATTATGTTCAGATATGGCCTGTATTTTTATTTAGTTAGTGTCTTTTTGTTTCTAGTACCAAAGCTTAAAAAAATACCTTTATTTATAATGTACAGATATGGCTTGCATTTTCAAGTTAGTGGTACAGTATTACCGATACTTTAATGTTTAAGTACCGACACTTTAATGTAAACATTACGATGCACTATACTTTAATGTAAACATTAAGATGCAACAACAGATACAGGTTTCTTAATATAAGCGATTTGCTTATCGCTTCGGAACATATTGTAGGGAAGTTATGATATGGATGTAGATAAAATTAATTATATACCTGAATGTTCAAGCTACCCTACTCTGAAGCTGCATCGACTTATAGGTAATGTAAGTCAATTTGTCGTAGCGGTAGTAATCTGGTGCAAACAGGATCGATCTAGTTAGGTGTTACTTGTTTACTGCATTAATGTAGCCTTTAGTGTTAATGTGGTGCGGATATCGGCGTTTGGTACACGAAGACATAAGTTACAATAAAAATATTATTTTATTTAGAAAACATGATAAATAAAACGTAGAATTGACACAGATAAGTACAAAGAGAAACATAAAAGTTAATAAAACCGGGTGCGCCAAAGTTCATATAAAATTGCAACTCCGATTTTTTTTCTCATACTATTTTACATCATAATGATCACTCTCCATACTCTTCATAATATTTTTTAATACTAATGATCGGAACTTATACTCATCTGAACTTATAACACCAATATGCATGGAACCGTACACTTTTCAAAATTTCTTAAATATCTTACGTATAGATAAAATTAGGTTAGGTTAGGTTAGATTTATAAAAATCCTCAAAAAGTATCAGTTTCTTAAAAAAACCGGCCAAGTGCGAGTCGGACTCGCGCACCGAGGGTTCCGTATTTAAGATAATATGGTTGGAAAAAGCAAAAGAAAATACTTTGTTATGAACTTTATTATCTATGCATTAAGGCCCATTTTGACTAGCCTAAATACAGACTTTTAAAGTATTTTGATAACTTTTCCAAAACTGTACAGTTTGACAACTTCATTTTATTTTTCCTGTAAAATATAAGTAATTATCTTTAAATCAGGATTTTTCAGATTTTTTGAACCATAAACTTCGGAGATAATCAAAAAGTACGTCCCGAAACATTATAAAAAAATAGTTTCAAAATGTGCAGACTGAGCCCTTTCATATGACACCCCGTTTGCTATAATCAAATAACTTTCATTTTTCAACCCCCCTTTCTAGACCTTACTTAGAAAAATAATTTCATACTTTTTTTTACTAAAAACAGATGCGGGCAAGCAAGTTATACAACTATGCCAAATTTCAAATTGATAGCTTTTATAGTTTCTGAGAAAAACTGCTGTGACATACAGACAGACAGACAACGAAGTCTCACCATAAGGGTTCCTTTTTTACCATTTTGGTACGGAACCCTAAAAATGCATTATGAATTGCGATAATTATGACTTAAAAAAGTATGAAAAAAAAAGTATAAGCAAAATTTTTCGAAGAAATGATGAGTAATAGACACAAATCTTTATTTGTATAAAAAATCTAAAGACCAATTTTATATGAGCCAATATGGACCCAATAAAACCATTATACCTGTTCAGACCCTTAGTGATTACAGACAAAAATATAGACTCACAGGCATTAAACACATATGGTACTGATCTTTCTTGTGTCAGGAGCTGTTAAGCTTTGTTATCTAATTAATTTAAGCAGCCTGTAGCTGTCTTTCATTGTTTAAAAAAGTATTCTTATACTAAACATTGTTTCTTTAGCACCAAGCTCAATTTGAAAAACTGACAGTTGGCAAGTTAAGACCGTTTTTATTGATCAATAATATCGGCTATAACAGCATTTAAAAAAGGGCCGATTATAATTGCTTGTTAAGGTATCTTCTAAGAAACACTATCAATTTCCTCATTAATCTCACGTTAATGACTTTAAATCTCATTTACGCCTAACAAGGAATAAAAAAAGAGGTTACTAAAAATTTGAACAAAAATTCATCGTTGTTCGAGTGAAATTTTTGCTCTCAAATGTACCGCGTGAAAATCGGAAAATTCCGCTAAGCTTGGAATTTTCACCCCAGCGCCCATTAATTATTTGCTCCCGGGATAATTTATTTAAAATTATCCCCGTGCCCTCAACAGTGGCTCATTCAGAGCTTGCTAAGTCCTGGAGAAATTAATTTCTATGCCTCTTGTTGTTTCGCCGCTTTGTCCTTTCTTTTGAGTTCGCTTACCGCTTTATTTCATAATTCCCGCTGTTTAATTAAATGTGTTTGTATGTATACGGGTATAAAGTTTATCGGATCTGTTTGAAGGTCTGATCTGTTAGAAGTTAATTCCATTGTCACCTTTTGCTTAGGTATTAATTATGATATTCCAGAAAGTAGGAGCATCCTGGGTATACCATTTTATTCCAAGCCTCTTAAATAATAGGCCGGCTTGTTGGGAATGCTGAATTTGTACAACATGTAAGTTGTACTAGCTTATTAAGAGGTTAAACATAATAACTATAAATTTATAATTAATTAATTAGATACTGTCTCTCGCTGTCACACTAGGTACCTACTATCGGCGTTCATATCGGCTGTACTAAAAAAACGTTGGTTATTATATGTATACTCATAATGCTGTTTTTAGAATATTTTTTTTAGTGGTTGTTTTGCTCGTTTAAAGCAAGAAGATGTTGGGCTGTTACAAAAAAAAACTTAAGATCGAAGACTAAGGCGAACTTCTAACTTAACCTGTCCGAGTCGCCTCTGCCTTACAAATCTTGGTTACTCGCTTCGCTCGCTTCCTGCAATATGACCATAGTACAGTCAACAACTTCACTTCAATCCACTAAGGTTGCATTCGACCAAACTGGAATAAGTTCTTATACCTAGATTAAATGCCTAATTTGTATAGACTAATCTTGGAGTAAGTCTTATTCCAAGATTGGTGAAATGCGGCTTTAATGAATGTTTGTGATATTCAGCTTTATGAATTACAACAATATTTTTAGGAACAGTTATGTTTAGAAAATATATGCAAGTAAATAGTAGCTTGAGAGACATTTACGTTTACTTACATTATGAATTTGAATATTTCAGAGTAACGATTGTTAGTAAGATACTAATTATAAAAAGAGATTATTATAATGTGTATGAAATATAATAATCGGGGTTGTAAAATTATGTGAACTTTGGCACACCCTTATTTATTTTGTACTAATTGTGAGTTAAAAACAATACGGTACTCAACATATCTAAGGCAATACTATCAACCATCATCATCATCATCATCATCATCATCATCGTCGTCGTCGTCGTCATCGTCGTCGTCGTCGTCGTCGTCGTCGTCATCATCATCATCATCATCATCATCATCATCATCATCATCATCATCATCATCATCGTCATAATCATCATCATCAGCATCATTTATTTTATGAATGATAGTTCGTTTATTTTGTTTGGTATTGGTTTACTTTGTTTTTTAAATTAATACATTTGTTCCTATGATCTATATAATTATACAATACCTAGGTAGGCAGTTAAATGCTCTATCCAATTCCACCCATTTTTTTAATTATGAAACTCCTAAAACGCATGCAAAAGCACTTAACAGTACTTTTTAAACGTACTGGCCTGGAAGGGTCAAGAAAAAGCAACCTGAAGAGGTCTGAAGAGGTCAGAGGACCTAAACAAACAATTTAATCCGTTTTGTCCCAGCAGACAGCCCTTCATAGCACCTTCTCCCAAACGTTTATTAGTCACCCTTAACCTGCGACCTAATATTCAAGTGTTAAAATAAAACCTTAAAGCTAATAAGGAAAATAAATCGTACATTTGTAACAACAATGGCCAGTATTGCTTGGCTGCCGCCCAATACGTGCGCGTAATAACGAAAATCCACTTTCAGTTATGTTTTATGCGTCTGGCAACACTCAATAATGTTCGGACTGCGCTACCAAGCTATCAATGCGGTCAGGAAATTTAGTGCCAGTGTTATTTCATCTTAATGTTTATGGGGTAAGGGGTGTGAATTGTTTCGCCACTGGTAAACGTAGGTTGGTATACTGGAAACAAAATGGCTTCCCTTGGAAGGTGACTGTGGTGGTCGTTACGTTTGCACGTTACTATTTAAGTACCTAATTAGTTAAGATTAATTTTCACAGCAGAAATATAGTTCGGTAGTCTTTTAAAAAATACTTGGCTTTGGGAGTGATTTTATATTTAAATAAGTAAGAGTATATGCTTATTAGATCTATATGTATGTGTATTTATAATTTCTATACCCGGTAGTTACTTTTCTGTATATGTATATATTATTGGAACAATTTTTTTTAACGGTAATTTTCTTCGCAGCGACCTCAGTTTTTTTTCTGTTTCGCCTGTTTACCTGGTAGAGAATGCCATTGGGCAATAAGTCCACTATTACTTATTGAGTTTAGTACAAATAAGTTTAAATAAATACATAATCACAAGCAATTATAATATAAGTAAAATGGTTTTTGTTACTTTGCTTCAAACTAACACGATTTTCACTCATACTAAAACTATAAAACGGGACTTAATCGCGTAATAAAATGGACATTTACCTCGACGTTTCGACTGTGTTACAACAGCCGTAGTCACGAGAAGGTGGTGATTTTTATTAGTTCAGTGTTTTATTGTGTTTGAAAGACTTTTGTTTTATAAGCTTGACTGCTAAAATTCCCTTACCCGTTGGACCTAGCGGACTTGAAATTTGAAACTAAACCCTATTGGTATTTTCCGAACCTCATTTCATATCAAAAATAAATAAAATAACACAAATCTAATTCTACCCGCACCATATACCTACCTACCTACCTACCTCCAGTGACGTAACAACTAACCTACGTTGCCAACTGTACCTCTAGGGGCGTCCAAATCATGCATGCTTTAAGTGGTGTTCAGGAGTGCGACGTGTTCAAGTCAAGATGCAGTCGAGTCGAGTGGAGTGCAGTCACCGCTCGCGCACGTCAAATCATTAACGTTTAACCGCATACGATAAGTACAGCTGGCGTTATAAGTGATCGTTTGTACTTTGTCGCTTTAATGGCAGGTTCATATTGTCATATGAAATTCTTACAAAATGCAAGCTTTAAAAACGCTGTTTGGATAATGTCGTCAATGTAATATTAGTTATCATTTGTATATTTTTTAATTCTTCAATTAAATTTAAAAATCCCAGGGATACCCGCGATGCTAAGGCGAATGGGAGATGCTCGGGATCCGGTCATTTGACCAAATTCAATTCAAAAACGTCCATTTCACGAAAACGTTTTTGTGCTTCAAACATTACATAATACTTGGCTTATTTATCAACAAATCTAAAGCTCACTGAGAACTGAAAGCAAAATAAAATCGACATACTAACTTATACTAGAAACTGTAATTAAAGACCAACGTGGGTTGCCACTAATTAAACAAATATTTGCCTTAGTATATTTCCACTTTTTAAAAGACCGCACTAAGAATATTTATTTGTAGGTAGTTTTAAACCTTCCATTTAAATAAATAAGTTAATTCAAGTTACTTACACAAATACAAGATGGCCTATTAAACATTTAACCATAGAAGATTTTTGGTAGCAAAACTGTTATTGCACTTGTAATACTTCAGGTATTAATAACATTTGGTACGATAAATAAACAATAGTTGTAAACAACGTTAGATGCAATTTAAATATTACATACGTTTAACTATTCGACAAAATAACAGGCCAAAAGTGTGTAGCTCACTTTATAATGACAATCATAGGGCATTTTACCAGCCATGACACCATGGGGTCCATGGGTAACTGTCAAGTTTAAATCAAGCATAAGTGTAAGGCATCCGAATTTAGCTTGTCATTTTGTTTTAGCTGATAAAAAAAATCGCCATTGAACACACACACCCGCCCTTTAATTACTTAACACACTATATGAGAAAATATTTGTTTTGGGATATTTTAATGTTTTGAATATCGGGTAGAAAAAACATTGAATGCATATTCCCTATTGTTAAATATAACTTTTGACATTGAAAATGGTAGAATTATCTACAAATATTAACAACAATTTGATTATCAATGCAAAAAGGTTGGCTAACTCTGAAATGTTCCATTGACACTGACATAAGCGACTTTAACACTTGTGACAGTGACGTATCTATTGTAGTTTTTTTGGTCTTAAATTACAGTTTCGAGTATAGGATGTTCAAAGAAAAAGAAGAAACGAACAAAAGAAAGCTATAAGAAAAAAGGAATGCAATGATGAAATACGTAGTTACTTACGCATACGTAAAAAACAACACGTCGCAAAAAGTAATCTATCAAAAAGAACGTTGATTTAAAACGCAACAAGTGATCAATAAAGAAAATGTGATCGCGATAGGAGCTTCCCCTTGTTTGTCGTAAGGAGCTCGAAAATATTGTCGTTGGAAATTGCGTTGTGTTGGCAGTTTTGAGCGGTGCATAGTTCGGGAAACTTCCGATAGATGTCACTATCACGGTTACGTTAGCTGCGGGGCATGTTTGTTCGTGCCATTATGAAGTTATATCAAACCAACGTAAAGGAAAAATAAAGGTTGTACTTTCTAAATTTAAAAGTTAAAATGAGTAACGAAGTTATGACAGAAGAAAACGAAAAAGAGCACAACTACATGAAAATGATAACAATTTGGTAGTAGGCAGAGAAGACCGTGGCGTCACTATACCAACAGGCCTATTGCCTTAACGCACTTGCTTGATTAAGTTGATTTTAAAGTCGATTCGACTGACGTCAAAATAAATATAAATTAAACTAAAAGCGAAACTCATGTCAGTGATGCTTCGTGAACTGCTCTTCTCTTCTTCGTCTATTCATGAACTTCTTTATACAGCCGGATCCTATTCAGACTGCTAATGATAATAACAAGTATGAAAACGAAAACCATCGCGATTAGGAGTGCGTTAGGCAATATGCCTGCTGATTAATTACAATAGCGATTTTCGAAAACTGACATACTTTAACCCCTTTATCGTATTGTAATAATCAAAAAGTTTACAATTCAGTAACTTATTTAATATTATGCCTTTTGCTGCTCTAGACCAAAGTTGATTTTTCAAAACAAGACTGTTACGCTCAATACGCATTGAGCTCACTAGCGTACAGTCATGTTTATAAATTGCATATTTCATATCTCAGTCAAACTAGTATCTACCCGTCTCTATATCACGTATCGGACACCACTGCACACATCGCACCTTCAGAACAACAGTGACCTAATTGAGAAATTTTAAATTTCGAGTTAGGTCTCTATGATAATAAATTTATGATTCGAAGTTTGAAAGCACAAATTTTGAATTAGGTCATTATTGTTCTAAAGGTGCGACATGTTTCTCCGCAAACCACTTTATAATTTCACAATATGTTCGCGCGTCTGCGACCGAGGAAGGATGGTGATATATATCTTCGATAATCAGGGAGGCAGGGCTCCTAGGGGAATTGGATCAGCTCGCAAATTAAGTTTCGCCGGGGAAGTGCGGATTTTTTAAAAATCGATCCACCATTATGCTGACACTTGTTCGCTTTGAGCGCACAATTTACTGGAAGTTTTTAGAATTACTTTATGCCTTTTGAGATGAAAAATGTTGAAGTTTATGAATGAAAGCGTTGAAAATTGTGTGAGAAAACTTAATCTATAAAGAAAATTTGTTTACTAATTGAAATTTTATTAAAGGTAAAGGAGGTTGCACCATACCTGTAATTATTGTAAAAGAACTGTTATTACCATGTTAACGCTCATTATATAACTGTTTTCACGCTTTTAACGCGCTATTTGGATACCGTTAACGATATCAATATTATTATTATTTGTACGTGAGTTAATTCTTATTCTATTTTATTGGTCACTCCTCGAAAGCGTCCGGAGAACAAACGAAATATTGATTTATTGGAGCCAGGTCAGTGGGACACAAGGTCAAACAAAATAAACACATCACAATACCGACGAATACAAATATCGGAAATATGACTGCCGCAATATAACTCATATTTATTACAATATTATTGTTCGCCGGAGTAATGTTGGATATTTTACGACGCCTTAAAGAACAGTCGAGGAGCAATCGAGTCAGCAGCGCCTAATGGCTATTATTTCCCCTTATTTCGGACTTTTCTGAATAATGTCATGACTTGTAGTGAATTATTGCGATCTTTTAATGCCTAAGTTATAAAACTCTGCGGGGGTTGGCGTGAAATGATCAAAGACTAATAATTTATGCAACCAACTTTGCGCAATACACTGGATTGCTAAGCAGTTACTGTATGTGTTAACTTAAGATGCTGAGAAGCTTTTCAGTGCTCGTGCAGCCCGAGTGAACGGCATGCCGGCGCCGCCGGTTTGCATGCCAATCTTTCTTGTATCAGGGATATTATTATCTTAAATAACTTGCTTTTAAATTAAGTAGCAAAAATATCAACATCACTAGAATTTGAGTTCACGAGTGGTCCCGCATAATCGTATCATGTCGAAGCTGGATAAGATACCTTAACCTATGTACCACTTTGGCCGAGCTGCTTGGTTGTTTACACTTATGATGAAAGTCAAATGTCACTTATAAAATGATATTAAACATTCAGAGCGAGATCATGGTTTTCAAAGCAGGAGTTAAATGCCCACAGCATGTTCCACCCCTTAACCTAAATGGTACTGCTCTCACCAGAGTAAAAGAGTTTAAGTATCTAGGTCACCTTCTAACCGAAGACTTAAAGGACGATACGGACATGGAAAGGGCGCGTAGGGCGTTAGCAGTGCGGGCTAACATGATCGCACACAGGTTTGCCCGATGTTCGAAACCAGTAAAAGTGACCCTTTTTAAGGCTTTTTGTACATCTTTGTACACCTGCACTCTGTGGGCCCAGTACACTCGTAAGTCGTTTGACGCCCTACACGTTCAATACAACAACGCGTTCAGGGTGCTTTTGCGGCTGTCGCGCTACTGTAGCGCGTCGGGGATATTCGCGGAGGCGCGCACCGATTGCTTCTTCACCACTCTGCGCAAGCTGTGCGCGTCCCTTCTGAGCAGAGTGCGCGCCAGCCACAACAGCGTCCTGGCCATGATCGCCAACCGCCTGGACTGTCCGTACATGAATCACTGCATTAGTCTTCATGTCCGGACCCAGGTGACTCGTAATTATAAGGTTTTGTAAAAATTTGTATTATTTAATGTATCACTAACATAGATGTAAGGAATCTTTTTTGTTACTAACCAAATGAATCATAGTTATTTGAAATAAATTATTTGAATTTGAATTTGAATTTGAATTACCCTCTGACGGAACAAATTACGAGTAAACTGGTTATTAAGTCGTGAATTAAGAGGCGATTTATTAAGCATAAGCTGTCGTTGTTGGTGTGAAATCACTGCTCACCATCTGGAGCTATACCGTAGCACGAAACAACTCGGGCCACTATAGCCAAGTTTCGGTTTTTATTTTAAAGATATAAATAACACCAAAAATACAAAATAAAATTGTATAAGAATCGAATTATGATGTTATAATTTGCATTAGATACGCAAGTTGAAAAATACATTTTTGTTGTAGATCTGCAAGTATACTCCGCTCATTTTGTCATCGCCTGTGTCCTGAATCCACCACTTGTATCTCAGGAGCCTTTTTGTGTGATAGTTGCATAAATAGCTATTATTTACAATTTTATTTACTAAAGTTGCATTCGACCAAACAGGAATAAGGTCGTATCGTATATCTAGATTAAACGCGGGACTTGTATAGACTAATCTTGGAGTAAGTCTTATTTCGACTTTGGTGAAATCGGCCTAAAATTTAACTGTATTCTTTGTTCTATATCTTCATGTCTCTCGTTTCGAAAATGCAGAAAAACTCTTGAAATTTGTCGAGTCACATAGAAACCGTAATAGATTCTATTGAGGATTTGCGACGGCTCTGCAGGCTGCACGCAACGGCGCGACATGAGCGCTTGACAACGGATTTCACGAAAATTTATTGCCTTTCTAGTTTTGCCACCCCTAGGCGTATTGTTAACTTAGAACTTGGCTAGTATTTTTTGATTTATGGGCATTTGTGTCTTTTCATACACGAATTGATGCCCATACTTGAAAATCTACTGATTGTAAGTGTTGGGAAAATTTTAAAGAGGAGTATAATTGCGCTATGGATTTTGTGTGTTTATTGATAACAGAAAATAAAGTTCGTAACTCAACTTTCATTAGCACTTTTTAATTTCGCCAAGGCCGAAAGTGACAAGTACAGTACAGTGACAGAATGCGACGTAATTCGACAAATTGGACGCTCGTGCAATAAGCATTGAGGGCGAGTTTATTTATCCGTAGTTAACTACGAAATAAACGAATAGTTAAATCTGAAACAAATTCAAACTTTAACCATTAGAACTCGCCGTAATATTTGAAATAAAAACGGCCAACCAAATCATTTATACAAAGAAACAATTTGTAATTTATAGAAACATTTTTGTAATATTCTCTGCAAACTCTTTAATATCTTAGATAGTGTTTTGGTCTAACAGACTTTACTGCAGTCTTTCAATATTGTACTTTCGAAAAAAATCCACAAAACCGAAGATTTTTTCTCTAGTAAAAACTATCCCTAATTTCCCCTAAGCGTATTTATCTAATATTGAAATATTTTCCCAATATAAGAAGGAAATAGGAAAATTCCGAGCTAGTTTTGCCCCAGGGTGCAGTAGCGAATGGTAAAGTCGCGGTGAACGGTTGGATAGGCCAGTCAGTTTCTCAAGAGAATATTTTGAATAAACGCCCAATATCAATACTTTTCAAATTGATTAGCGCTACCATAAAGTATTAACCTTTTAGAACTATTTTTTTTAACACATCATGTTGATATTTTTTTTCTAGGTAGAAAGAATTGGATTGGATGGATTTTTAAAATCGCATTTCTCAACAAAATATGAAAATACCGTACAAGAAATCACCAAAAGTGAAATTAAAATTAAAATCGGCCAAGAAATACGGATGATACAAGTATTTTAAACTGCTAATTAGACAGAGAGATCCGATACGCCGTGTGACGTCATGTAAGACGTCGGCCATATAAACCCCATATTAAATTCTGTTTTGCTAGCAAGAGATAGGAACAAATCTTTGTTATATCTTGGTTATTTTTATACCTAATAATATTTTTTTTCAACTGTTTGTTACATATTCAACTTTTAAAGAACCTGTGAATAAAGTAATGAATATTTCCTATTGTGATATTTTTAATGATAATCTCCACGATAATTTTGATAATTATTTTTGCTTCTATGCTAGTATTCACTAGTTTCATTTTCACTATAAAAACAGTGCAGTAACTGCAGTTTTGTCACAAAGTTAGCATGTAAGATGGTGGTTGCAACAGCGACAAATTTGGGTACACAATTGAATGTGATATGTCATTACTCATTACGACAGGGTGCTCCTGTGGCATTCAATTAATTTAGTATACTTTGATAGACAAAGGTGTATTATTATACAGCCTAGTTTATACTAACATTTAGTACGCAATCGTTCATCAAATCGCAATCTTTGCAATCGTGCTTGGTAGCGTAAAGAGGACTCTGTTCAGCAGTGGACTAGTAAAGGCGACGGATGATTCGACGATGATGACTTGTGGTGTCTGTGTATAAGACATACATCTATTATTAAAACAAAATGTTTCTCTTTGAATCCCTCTTTAATGTTGGTAACATTTTGACTATAATAGATATTCGTAACTTTCCCTAATGTATTTTGTTTCAATTGCGGTTAATGTATAGGATGTTCACAAACCGGCGCTAGGGGCGTCAGCGAAAAACTTTTGCTTTGAACTCAGAAATACGTGGGACAGTCATTGTAAATAAGTTTTCTTTATTGCCGATGCTTCCTCTTCGCGACCAAACGGGCACATAACCTAAACTTATAGTTATTAATATAATTACTGAAGGTAAAAAAAAAAACGCACTAAAACCCCCCGTATTTGAAATGACAGTTGTTACATTTTATTTGAGAATGTCGTCGAGTTTCATCGGCATACTAAATCTACGGACCCTATTTTCTTAATCTAAACTGAACGCAGTAAGCCATAGTATCAGTTTGTGCAACAACTAAAATTAAAAACCTAAACAAAATAAAGATGATTTTTTTCGCGACACTAAAAAAAATAATCAGTGAAAACAACGAAAAATGTGACGGTCGGTAAAATGTAAATACCTACCTAATTGTTAGGTACTTACATATATAAATAAATGTAAGTACCTAACAATTATCTCCTCTAATTCACCTCACCTTAGTTTACCAACTCTAACCGCACCAATTTGCGACAAACGTCAACTAAAGATATAATACAATACCGCTCCTTTGCCCAGTCGAGCAGAAATCTAATCTTGACTTTTGCAAATCCGAACCGAACGTCATCGGGTCGACAGTAACGCCCAGAGGAAATTAAAGATTCTATCCGCAGCTAGAACTTAATCCCTCAGTAATAGTAACCCGGAAAATTGCAAATTAAAAGACAAGCTTTCTCCTTGAATTTTGCACCGTACTACTCTTAGTTAAAGTTGGATTTGTGATGCAAGGATGGGAGGTAAAGAGGGATAAAAACGCTGATTCTCCGTACATTCTGGATAGCTTCAATTAATTAAGCATGCCTATATGGCGTTATCGACCATTACGCCATTTTACGTTACGGTAGTGAGTAAACAGTGAAACGAGGTAATACGTAAATGTGGATCTGTAATATATTTTTCTTTGCTTATCCCTGTAAAGCTATGTTCAGAAATGTCACTGCATCAGCGAACTCTTCAAAAGGGGTTTGGGTAAAAGTGTTGTCATTTGTAAAAGTCATACATTTTTATGACAGAATTATTAAAAATAAACATATTTTGCTATGTAATGTAATACTTTTAAGTGCATCGGAGCCGAGGTATTTAAATATTCATACTTGGGCGTACTTTTGTACCAAATACTGAATATTTAAATCTTTAATATTCCGCTCCGATATTATTTAAGGCCATAAATTATATATATCTATGTGTACTTAGAGGTTCTTTAAATAATTATGTAATAAAACCGTGACCGCTGAAAAAAAAACTATTTTCTTCAAACAAACTTACCCAATGCCCTTTGTATGCTTCATTTGTTACTTACCTTACCTTATGTTCTGTGGTTAATGCTATACAACTAACTAACAGGACTAAATAATAGACGTTCCCAGTTCTATTTGCTGTATGAATGTAATTATATTAAAGGAATGCACAAACAATGTACCTATTTTAAGATCTGTGGCCCGTTTCACGAAGCTATAAGTTACAAATGGCCTCTGACATCCATTTAATTTTACTTGCCTATCACATTGAAGTCATTAAACTTTGTTTGCTTCCGTCATGTTAAACTTTTTTGTTTTTTCAAATAACAAAAATGTATGTGCGTATGTAAACGCTTTATTCTACAAAAAAAAAACAATTTACAATTAAGATTAAAAAAAATGTACCAAGGCCCTATCCCTTAATGTCACACAAAACAGTTCAAAACTGACACCAGCTGTACAGTTAAACGGTTGGTATTAGAAAATAGCATTTTTAAAAGGCACGTAGTTGGAATAGCAGTAAGTAGCGCACCCTGTGCAGTGTGCAGTCAGCTCTGTTTATGTTTCAAATAACCGCGCCCTTACCACTGGCTTCTAAGTCACTATCGAGCCAATAGAAGCTAGTATAGTAGCCATATGTCCAAAAATAACAACTTTAAATGCTGTTAAACAAGAAGAAGATACAGTTTTTTTATTGATAAACAGCAAATAATTCCACGCTTAAATTGTTAAATACCCACTCACGGGCTTTGTGTATCCAGAGTTGCCATGTGATAGCCCTTATTTGCCTTATAAATAAGGTCGATCAAATTTGCACAAGCAATCAAGTGGATACCATTATACAGTGTGTAAATGGAATGGTCCGCGGACCGGGAGACGAGCTGTAGGTAGGCCTCCAACAAGATGGAGTGACGACCTTGTAAAGATCGCGGGAACGCGGTGGATGTGAAAAGCACAAGACCGGTCTGAGTGGAGAGCCTTGGGGAGGCCTATTTCCAGCAGTGGACGTCTTTCGGCTAACATGATGATGATGATGAAATGGAATACGAGCAAACGTTTAAACTAGACGTAGGTTAATGGCTCTACAAGTCTTGTAAATGTGGAATTTCGTTAATAACTCTAATACATAGAGCGCAATTAATTTTTAAGGTAGGACCTTTAAAAAATCGAGCAGCAATGTACACGAAGATTTAAGTCCAGTTAATTGAAGTTTAATTGGGCTATTTCTGATACATTGCGTTGCGAATTAATTTGTATGAAAAAAAGAAATACAACTTATGTTTACGATACACATGTTTTTATGTTAATTATGATGCATATTTACTGTCGTTAAAATGTTCGTATTACATTTACACACTGTAGTCAATCTTTTTTCATTTCTATACTGAAAATAACACGGCCAAGAGATAAACCTTTTTTCAGTAAGTGCAGCTTTTGTCTGTAAAAATCAAACACCTTTTACTCTCGAGTTTGAGCAAGTTTAACAATGTCTTTATTTTTAACCGACTTCAAAAAAAGGAGGAGGTTCTCAATTCGTCTGTATTTTTTTATTTTTTTTTATTTTTAATGTTTGTTACCTCAGAACTTTCGACTGGGTGAACCGATTTTGAAGATTCTTTTTTTATTTGAAAGCTGGTGCTTCCAGATTGGTCCCATTTTTCAAAATGAAGATCTGATGGTGGAATCCATGAGGAATCGACGGAACTCTTCAAAATTTATAGGCACACCTATAGCGATTTTGGTATTTTTCATTGTAACTCGTGTATTTGGTCTTGGAAACCACTATTTGGTGAAGTGGAACTGATGATGAAGACCACAGATGGCCACCGGAACTCCTAAACGGTATATATTTCGAGGGTGGCGACAAGATATTTCGATTAAGATAGTTGAGCGACTATGACGAAGCATATTTAGGTTTAAATATATGACTATGACTTTCCCACGGCGTTGCTTGCGGCGAGATTGAAATGTTCTATTGTTTCTTGAGAAATGGGAGAATAACAGCATAATTATGATCACTAAAAAGTATAAAATAAAAAAAAGTTTAAAAAAACAAAAACCCGCCTTCAAAAAGCAAAAAATAACTTCTTTAAAATGGTAGGTAAATAGGTCAGTCCAACTGAAGTCGGCGTCCAACAATATTTTAACCAAAAGCAGACTTCAGTTGGACTGACCTATTTACCTACCATTTTAAAGAAGTTATTTTTTGCTTTTTGAAGGCGGGTTTTTATTTTTTTAAACTTTTTTTTATTAAGATAAGACATCGGCGAAATGAGATGAATATTTAATGTTTCGGAATACAGACGGTGGCAATTCCAATGTAAACAAAGCAATACTATAGTGGGCTTATGCCAATCACTGAATTAAAACCTGGTAAAATTAAAAATATTATATTTAGGGCCATATTTAAAAACGGGACTTGAGTAAGATGCTTGTCTCGAGATACCTACGTCAAAGTAAAGCTCAAGTCATAAAAAAATCTGTCGTTTCTGACGTGGGCACTTTAAAATTAGAGATAAGGGAGAATAATGTCTATAATAAATATAGTGAAATATACACTTAATTCTTTTAAAATTCTAGTAACTACCTGTCGTTAGTTTTACTTACGATAATCTTATCTTCTTCTCTTCTTATTTATAAAATCATTTTTAAGGGAAGGTAATCGGCCATACAAGCCACCTTAGTAAGTGGGATCTGAGACCCATAGACATATTTTTTTTAGTTCTAGAACCCTTAGTGTGGATTCGAAGCACATTCAGTTTAAGAGCTCCGTTGCAGTCACAGTGGCCGGCAACTTTGTTTAATTCGCTGGAGCGACAGCTGCCGCCGTATTGCCGGCCTTATGAGCTATGCTAAACTTATGCGTTTCGTGCTTTACTATTCCACGATACAATGTCAGGGACCGTTTGTTCTTCAACTATAGTTATCAAATAATCGGTCTATTTCTGATTGAATGTAAGGCTATCCCTCTTGAGCAGACCATGGCTGGTTCTCAACTCCTGGTGACAGGCGCATAATAGTACATAACTACAGAGACCAGAGAGAGGTATGTATAGTGCTTTTCTCAAACATAATAATAATTCATTAAAAAAAAAAAAAAAAAATTACCAGGAGTGCATAAACATTACAAGTAACCTACAGTCAAGTGTTCAGTCATCCGCGCTGTGTCGTGTGCGCCCGCCCGCCCGCCGGTGCCCCGCAGCGGACCGATTGCGATCTGAGTTGTGCTACGCACCCCTAATTACATTTGTTCTCCTGGTACTTTAAATAAACATGCAAACGCTTTGGTTGGATTTACGGCTTAGTATATTAAAAAAAACAGCTATCTAGCCTGTTCATAAACACAGCCGCCACGTTTCACAAAAATTAAAAAAAAAATCGTTTATTGTTTCTTTAATAGTATGCATAGTGGCAGAATGTCATTATACCTGTGCCAAAAATTTATGTGGAATGGAAATTAAAAAAGAGGACTTTGCCGGCCTAGGCCTGCATGATTTGTAAGAAATTCCATTAACGACCTCTTGTCCTAGCCGCACCTGAAACATCATACTTCGCAGCCTATTATAAGGAACATAACATCAATAATTCATTGCATGTTTGAGAGAATAAATAAATGAGGACAATCTCATACAAATTTACCTAGTCCCAAACAAAGCTCTATACTTATACTATGGGTACCAGACAACGATATAAATACTTATATTTAGAAATAAATACTTAAATACATAGAAAAACATCCAAGACTTATATTTTCCCATACCGGGTATATTTTTATGGTTTCCTCTCGCTTTATAGTCTCCACATTCATGCTTAAAATGATTTTCGTAACATGACTTTGATCCCTCTTCATTAAGGTAAATAAATAGCCGAAAATTTTACATACTTATTGAAGGCAACTTTATCAGCTTTAAAATAAAATAGGTTATTAATTTACCTATATACAAAAAATAACGGAGTCACATTGCACTGAAATTTCCAACAAAGTGACCCGTTATATTTGCTCCTCAGTACACAAAGACAACAGATTTTTTTCTGAACAAAACCACCCAGCCTTTAACGCCTCACTGGCTAGACAAAGTCCTTTCCATCCTTTTTTCTCTCTTACTTTTCCGGCTCGCAATATCGTTTTAATCCATCAGCTATTTCATGGCATCATCGGCAAATTACTCGCTCAAAGGGCCATAAAATCTGGAAGTGTTGAACAATGTTATCAATGCAAAGTATCGTGTTACACCGTTCACCCTAAATTTCATGTCGCCTGTGAGGATGGGGGTGTATTGGGTGACGAGAGGAATGCGGAATTATGAAGCGGAGTTTAATTAACAGTAATTACGAGTACCTATATTATCTGACGTTGGGCTCAAAAATTTGTACATAATTCCGAAGAGTCATAATTCCGAATTGATCACAATTCCGAATTTTCATAGTTCCGAATGCAATGTTTTCAAAGAAGTTTTTTTTTATATCGCTTATAAATCAAAACCTCCTATCCTACGTAACAGCGATTAAATTATGCATTTAATCTAAAATTAGGTCCAACATAACCTAGATTTCAGAAAGATGCAATTTCGGACAAATTCATATTCGGAAAAAATATATCGGCATTTTAAGGTGTACCCCTCAGAAATATCTGTTACATCCCCTTTACTTATTAAATTTGCTTAAGACCCCAAAAATAAATGCGACCCAACTTTAAGAGCATGGGTGTTACCACGACTTGCAATTCAGATTACGGTGAGAGAACGAGACAGAGCCGTGTAACTGCTATAGCTCTGTCCCTTACACTCATCCTAAGCGGAATTGCTGACTTTTAAACGACCCAACAAATTTTCATCAAACCCAGCCAAGTCAAACAAGCTTCCTATTGTAAAAAACAACTGCATCTGAATCGATCTATCTGTAGGAGCTGCACAGAAAATAAAACATTGTCAATTCCGAAAAAAAAAATTGTTGTACATAAGTGTCATGATTCCATATGAGCCTGACGAAACCCTTTTTTTATGGCATAGAGAAGGCAAACGAGCACACAGGCCACCTGATGTTAAGTGGAAACTGTGGCCCATAGACATTGGCATTCACGAAACTGCAAACACGTTGCCAACCCTGAGGACTAAGATGGAATGGATGTGAATGATGGAGACGTTTTAGATACATCACAAAGGTATTAGTTGAATCACTAAAGAACTTGCTGGGGGTACCATCAGCTTTGGTTGATATAACTATTGTTAAAAAAAAATTCTATTAAGGCCCTGTTGTTTGATCAGTAGTTAACTCAACTTACTGTTAAAATTCGAAAAAAGAAATGAAAATTGACACATTTCTTTGAGATTTAACCATTAGTTATGATTTTTAACAATTAGTTTAACTACTGATCTAACAACAGGCTCTAAGAGAATATCTCTCTTGACTGGCTCTAGTTTTTTTGAGTGTACAATGCTCCAAATAAAAACTGCTGTGACATACATAGACAGAAAGACACCGAAGTCTCGCCTTTTTAACCGTTTTATTATGACACCCTAAAACGGGGTGTTACATGTTAAGAGGCTTTGCACTGCTACGTGTTTGTGTAGTGTCGGTGAAAATAGCAATAAATTACATGTAGGCGGACGCGGGCAAAAGCAAGTAACTATATATTTTTTTTGTTTTGTATAAATGAAACATTTCAGTGGACATACTCGTAGCACGACTCTGCATCCTGAGCTAGAAAACCCCGTGTTATAGGATGCAGTTTCGTTCGGAATTACATTTTAAATACACATTAATGAATGTAACCGAGCTAGGTGTATCGTCAACTTTTTCGCTCCCGACGCCAACGGTTAAAGTTACACTTAATTCTTGGCGAAACAAAAGTTAGTAGATAACGCGAAGGGGAACGGCTGGGAGCTAACTGACTGCGAGGTACCAGCCCAAAGGAACCATGACCCACCAAAGAACTGTGTCACAGTGACGTTATGATTCAAGTCGTACGAAGTGTTAAACATATTGTTTCTTAATGTCACTGTGACACCGTTCTAGGGTGGGTCAGGGTTCTATTGGGCAGATGTTACATGCATTCATTAAAGGAAGACTATATCTGTAATGTTTCTAACTACCCCCGTGTGGTTGCCGGGTTAGAATAGTGCCACTCCATGTCTTCCCGTGGATGTCGTAAGAGGCTTGTGCAAAAACGATTTTTAAAGTTGTAGGTAATTCTGTAGCTCTGCCTACCCCACTCTGGGATTACAGGCATGAAGGTATGTATGTACTTCTATGATACTTTTGGGGACTTTTGTGTCACGTTCTTTAACGTGACGCAACAGTGGCCCTAGAGAAGATGCATTGCAAGAACGAAATCGTTATCGAATATGTATAGGATTAACGTAATTTGCCAGACAGTTGCGTCGAACGATTATGTCAATATCATACATCTTTTCAGTGTTTGAAAATCTTTTACGTTAGCGTTATGTAACTTAACTAGGACCTTTGTAGTGTACTCGAATGCAGCAGCTCACAGCTCATATTTATTTTGAATGATCTTTGAACTATTTAATTCCCATACTTCTGTAGCTCTAGCAAGAACAATTTAATCATACATCACGTTTTAAATAACTATACGAAAATGTGCGTGTACTTTTATCGAATCGGAATCGACCCGTATCGCTAACCTCTAAAACAGACTCACGTTTTCATGCATTATGTCAACGTTAATACCAAAGTACTAGGAAATTTTGGTACTAAATACGGATACGGAGTCCAAGTTAACCGACTGATGGATAGGCACAATATACATTCGGTGGCAGTCGTTTGTTTTTGCAAAAGGCAATAATAAAGCGGCAATGAAGCTTAGCGACGGTAGTTTACGATGCCGTATATTGCGGCGGTCCGCACTAACTAGTGTATTGTGGCGTAATGTTGGAGTGTTCCGCTCTTCGCAGTTATTGTGATAACCAAAAATAACATCAGCCTGTAGCTAGGGAATGGCCTGGGAAAAAAATATATTTCTAGGTAGTATATGACCTTGTTAAACACGCAAAACACGCGTTCGAAGGTAATCTTATTCAAAGTCCAATTAATTATACTTATATAGTAAAAAATTAAAACAAGTACTACTTCAAATATTTTCCAGATTGTGTGGGAAAATATTGTCATTTTATTGCACCCGCCTACTTTTTTATTTCTATTTTACTTTAAGGTTAACTGGTAGATAATGCTTTTAGCTTAAATCCACGGTTTGTACTTTATTTTGTGCAATAAAGTATTCAAATACATAAATGATTTATATTTTCCTTTTATTTTTCCTCTCGTCCTCCTGCTCTAGCTCGCTTTGTACATCCCTGCTTCATTTTTGTCTTTTTCATAAATTGTTATCTCTTTTGTTTGTAAAGTTATAAGTTATTTACATACATACAATACATGCATAATAATATTCTAATAATTATAATAACAGTGAGCCTTGCCCCGCTGCCGGCGGCACTCGTAGGTTAGGTTTTTTATAATGTCTATTTTTTTGTATTAGTATTTTTATTTTACTTTTATATTTGAATATTTGTTATAAAAAACCTAATGTACAGAAAATTAAATAAATATCTAGAATAATAACAAAATACGTAAGTAAGGGAAACACGCTTAAGCCTGCGTCTGAGACCACTCTACAAGGGGCAGCCATTTACGACTTTTTACAACTATGCTTCCTAGTTACATTATTTTTCATTATGATGCAAAACTAAATTTAAATTTAATTTTTGCTTTTTAATAACCGCTGTAGTATTAGAATTACGATAATGTAACAGAGTACTGTGTTTTTTTATCTTATCTTTTATCTTAGTAATATGATTAGTCCGAAAGTTTGGATGTTTGTCACTCAATCACGCCAGTATGCCTGAACAGATGTGGATGAAATTTGGCACACAGATATATATATCATCCTGAATAGGGTTTAGTACCGTTTGGTAACCAAAATTTCGTAACCACCTTTAAATTTAATGTAATTCGGTACCTGGTTACGAAATTTTGGTTACCAAACGGTACTAAACCTGGAATAGTACATTTTTATCCTAGTTAATAAGTGAGTTCTTTGTGACCTCCTGTAGTTTGAAAGTGAGGGAAATCGTTAGATTAGTATTCACTCCTCAGTCAGTCCTTCAGAGGTCGTCGGTTTTTCCAAGCTTGCTTTTTTAGACATGTTAACTTTTAATTTATTATTAGGGTTATGACTTTTGGTGGCTTGTCATGGTTCTAGAATCCATGGAGTCGCTATTTCCTAATTATTACATACTTACTGTGGAATGAGACCAAAATATGATGCTAACCATGTTTCATTTCGTTTTATAAAAATAATATAACGAGCTTAACAGTATGCGTTACGCGAGGATAGTTATTAAGGCGGCCGCCGGCTGAGTATTTCGCTTCGATGCAGCTTCTACCACGACGCCGCGCTGTCCTTGTGTGCGTGAGGCCGCGTCTATGTGAGCGGCCTTTCTTACAATACATATAATATACATAACACATTGATAGTGTTATTGTCATATTTCAAAACTAAATTTATTCATGAATGATATTTCCGCTGCGAATGCGTAACAAACAAACAAATATTAGTAGGTATGGATAAACCGAACTAAAAATGTCTTCAGTTTATTTTAAAATATGAAAGTTAGGGCAATAAGGATATATATAGCGACTCCATGCATTCAAAAACCAAGGTATGCCACCAAAATTACTAAACCTATTCATTATCCAAATGATTATTCTGATGTATAAATTACGCGATTTAAAATTCTTACGATCATACAACGCTTATTTTCACCATCATTCAAAAAACATCTTTAACAACCTTACAAAATTTTAACAGGCTAATCTGTCCACCGAAGTGTAATGAGTCGGTAAAATGCCGCGACTTTGCTCCAGCGTCAATATTAATTAAAATTTCATCGCAACTTGCAAGTTTGACGAATTAAAGCGTAATTTTGTGTACATTGTACGTTACGAAATATTGAAAAGTTTACCGTTTTCGCCGACGTCGTTAGAAATTAAGTTTTTACACGGTGTTTTGGTTTTAGGAGCCGCTGGCAGAATTAAGTCTTGAGCAGACATTAATTCTGTCAAAATGTATGAAACTACCAGTCTTAATTCTAGGTGCATGTGACCCTTTAAGAATTAAAGAGCCTATTTTCAGACTAAGAATAAAATATACATTATGAAAACCCATTTTAAACCGCTACGAAATTTTCTTTAAAACGCTGTTTATTGTATATGTATAAAATTAAAACGACCAGTAAAAATATCCCATATGGCCAAATTAATAAAACGTGTTGCGGCGTAGAGGGCGGCGGGGGGCTACGGGCGGCGGCGGGCGCAGTACACGGTCAAATTACATGCTCAAAATGAAATTCTGTCTCAATTTGTTGAAGTCTTTTTTACTAATACTTATCGTTGCTTAACTAACAATACCGCTGCAGTCGAAAATTAGCGGTTTTACATTTAAATGTCATTGGATAGAGCCACTGTCGATCTACCAATCACATTCTATTTAGACGTTTCGGCCAATAAGAGATCAGAATTCAAAAAATAGTGACAGCGCGCAAGAAAGCGCGCAAAAATGGTGTCCTCGTGAATCACCGAGACACCGAGACTCGTTTGATCGAATGTATTATTTCATAGAATTTAATTACATCGAAAGCTAATTTCTGCGGAAACCTTATTGGTTTTAGATTATCTTAAGCATGCGTTACGTGGGTTAGATAAGACCGTGACCATCAAAAAATTATAGCTGCCGCTCGGGTCTATATTGACTGACATAATTATTTTTAGTCATAATGTGCTTTAGGTCATAATCATCGCAAGTCATAACGTGTTTTTTTTAAAGAAACTGTTCCTTTTTCAGGATTTTTATAAATCAAACCTAAAACTTAGCCTTGTCTACACGTTAGATATTTCAGAACTTCTGAAAAGTTTACAGTTTCAGCGATATAAAAAATTATGACTATCAAAAATTATGTCAACAATTACATTATGACCAATAAAATTATGGGAAACAAAGGGCTCCCCTCCTGCTCGTATAAATGCCTGTAGATGAAATTTAAATTCGGTCAAGTAAAACATTCTATGAAATGATTGTCGTTGATTCAAGGGTAAACTCAAAAATACTACTCTACTCTAAAAATACAAAAAAAAATCGTTCTCCTGTAAAGGGCAATGGGTACATTCGTTTGAAGAGTATTGTCATTTTTTTTTCAGCGGCCGGGGGTGATTTTTTCATAGTTATTTAGAGGACCTCTAAATACACATAGATAATTTATGGCGTTAAATAATATCGGAGCGCATATTTCAAAGATTTAAGTATTCAGTTGTTAGTACAAAAGTACGCCCAAGTATGAATATTTAAATATCTCGGCTCCGATGCACTTAACAGTATTACATTACATAACAAAATATGTTTATTTTTATTAATTCTATCATTATTTACCACTTTTACTTGAAAATGTATGAATTTTAAAAATAACAACTCTTTTACCCAAACCCCTTTGTCTCGTATGTTAGCAGGACTAGCTCTAACCACCTTGTCAGGCAATCCCCTACTTTCCAGGCCAAGGTAATACAACTTCACGCCACAATCTTTTTAACTACAAGGCTACTGTACTTACAATTATGACGAAAGTAAGAAAATCTCATTTTTCTTTATATCTAGAATCTGATATCACAACTTCGCACCATTTTGTATTTCCCTCAAAAGAAAACCACGAGAAGTTCCAAGCAAAAACCTTAAGCGGGGCAACTCTGCCCTGCTACGACAAATGGCGGTATCTCAGACAAAACTTCTGTAGCAAATGCAACCATATTACTAACGGGGCAGAATTGAATATGCTTTGGCTATTGAATTTGAGATACTGCCTATTGGCTTATGAGGGCAGAAGTCCGCCTTCGGCTGAAAAAAGTACTTAAGTGCGAGTTATGCTCGTGTACTAGAGTTCCGTAGCTATTAAAAAGTTTGATGCTATCTCATATTACTTCTCTGATACCGTGTTCAAGTTTTCCAGTATTTTTGCCTTGCAGTTTGTTTTCGAAAGTTCGTTTAATAATTAAAAATCTAAGCTGTTTAATCATTCACCTTAGATAAGTTTTACTTCACTTATACACCGTGCCCGGGACGTAACCATCGATTCTAGACCCTATTTGGAGTATATAATGTGGTATAACATGTACTCCAATATCGCATAATTTCTGAGATTTTTATTATTTAAAAAACAATTCCATAGTTAATTTAATTTGAACTCTGTCACCTTAACCTAAGGATTATCTACTAAGAAATTAATTTATGTTGTACGTTGATGATATTGCTACTTACACATAAATCTTTCTTAGTAAATAATGCTTTAGGTTAAGGTGACAGAGTTCAAATTAAATTAACTATGGAATTGTTTTTTAAGTAATAATAATCTCGGAAATTATGCGTTATTGGACTACATGTTATACCACATTATATACTCCAAATAGGGTCTAGAATCGATGGTTAAAATCCTTTGGGTACGTCCCGCGCACGGTGTATAATTTTACTATATAAAATTGAAACATCGTAGGTACATGTCTTGATTTAACCTAGAAAATTTTAAAAATATTTCATTTCATAGAAATATTTGCTATCGTTTCGACAAAACGAAAATTAAACTTTTGAGATCGAAAGTACAGTGCTACCATTTTCTTAATAGCGATCGGCAATCTTCGGTTTTCTATAACACACGAGTGACAAATATACTGTCAGTTGCGAGTGCAAGCGTGATAGCGATAACCAGCCGAAAGCTGTTAAGAAGCTGGGAATAATTTAGTTATCTAGCTGTTTGTTCGTTGTGTGTTTGCCCATTTGTTACAAAAGTACATTATTAACCCTTACAAAAAAGGGGGGTTGTATAAACTTTACGTATGTAACTGTGGATTTACGTATCTATGTATCTGTGTGTCTGTCTGTGGCATCGTAACTCCCAAACAAATGGACCGATTCTTCAAAGCTATTTTGGATAGTTCTTAACTCGGTTTAATTAAAATCGTTTGGACTATTAACTGGGGTTCAAGTCAATAAAAAAACAAAAAACCGCCTTCAAAAAGCAAAAAATAACTTCTTTAAAATGGTAGGTAAATAGGTCAGTCCAACTGAAGTCTGCTTTTGGTTAAAATATTGTTGGACGCCGACTTCAGTTGGACTGACCTATTTACCTACCATTTTAAAGAAGTTATTTTTTGCTTTTTGAAGGCGGTTTTTTGTTTTTTTAAACATTTATTTTATTCTATACTTTTTAGTGATCCTATTTATGCTGTTACGTAGCTCCACTTCTAAATATTAATAAGAAACTATAGAACATTTCAAGCTCGCCGCAGACAACGCCGCGGGAATGTCATAGTCATATTTAAACCTAAATGTGCTTCGTCATAGTCGCTCAACTTCCTTTATCGAAATATCTTATCGCCACCCTTGAAATAGGTACCGTTAAGGAGTTCCGGTGGCCATCTGTGGTCTTCATCATCAGTTCCACTTCACCATATAGTACTTTTCAAAAGCAAATACATGAGTTACAGTGAAAAATACCAAAATCGCTATAGGTGTGCCTATAATATTTGAGAAGTTCTCTGGATTTCTCCATGATCCCATCACCAGATCTAGATGAGACCAACTAGAAAGTATACCCATTCGAACAACGAAAAAATTTTTCTAATCGGTTTAGTGGTCTTCGAGTAATCGGGGAACATACATAATAATAAAAAAAAAAAAAACCCGACGAATTGAGAACCTTCTTCTTTTTTTGAAGTCGGTTAAAAAGGGTATAAGTCTTCTGAAGATCAAGTGAAAAAGGATTTAAGTCTAGTATACTCCGTTCATGTATATACCCTTTCTTATTACGGGTTAAGTCGACTTGTACCCTTTTTCACCAGGACTCCAGCATTTAAAAGATAACAGCTGTGAAAGAAGTGGTCGCCATCATATCGGATTTTTTTATCTGTTTAATAGTTATTCTGTGGTAGCACTTAGCAAAGAACTCACTCAGGGCCTAGCCAATATGCAAACGCTGCTATCGTTTCTGTTTTCTATCGACTCAAAATGTATGGAGTAGACATAAGCAGTTGACGCCATCTGTCATCAGCATACGTCAATCCTATACATATTGTCGAATTTCGAAAATCGCTAATGGCCCTCTGCTTTACAAATGACAATTCAAAAGTGCCTAAGAAGTTCAAGGCGTTTTCATCTGCTTCCTAAGGAACCTTGAAAACCTTAAATTTGGAAGTTTCATTTTGAATTACAAATCGTGTCGTGAGACTGACGAATGTCGAGGCTTGAATTAATTTGACGAAAACAAGTCGTAATTAAATGGCGAATTAATTATTCCTCAGTTCGAGCTCTCAGACATTCAAATGCTGATTGAACGTTCAGTTATAAGGTGAACTGTAACCTTACCATGAGTTACAATTACCGTTCTCGCTAGCGAGTCGAATGCTCTGTCCCTCACAGTAGTCATAGTATTCTAATAGAGTGCGAGGGATAGAGAATTAGACTCGCTAGCGAGTACGGTAATTGTAACATTTATAACTCATGGTAAGGGTACTGAGAGCTGATAAGCCGATAGGTATGTTAGCGAAGTAATTGATATGTTCGACTAGAATTATATACTTGTAATGTAATTAAGGAATATCTTAGGCACCAAACTTAATAAGAACCTTATTAATTAGTCTGATCCGTGTCTAGGGCCAAGATGCATAACGGGAATGTATGTATGTATGTAAACTCTTTATTGCAAATAAAATCAAAAACAAGTACGGAATCAACTCTTAGAAACGTGCAACAGCTACGGAGATCGTGCCCGTCTCCTAGCGGTTGGAGTATGGGAATCGGGTTTATGGCTACAGGCGCTCCCATCGTCGAATACTTGAACTCTTTTAGATTCATCTACTTTCAGAATTGCAACTTCACTCCGCTTGGGTGCGCAATTCTGTGCTCCTCACCGTTGCCAGTGTGGAGCTAGCGTCGACCGGCTTGGTCACCACGGCTTGTCCTGCGCGAGAAGCGCTGGCAGATTCTCCCGTCACTCCAGCCTTAATGACATTATCCGCCGGGCTTTTACCAGCGGCAACTGTGCAGCCATTTTGGAACCAAATGGTCTCATGCGTGACGATGGTAAAAGACCTGATGGGATGACCCTTATTCCGTGGAAGTTGGGACGGCCATTGGTGTAGGATGCTACTTGCGTGGACACCCTTGCGCCGTCACACCTTCCCGGATCGAGAATTAAGGCTGGATCCGCAACAGAATCAGCGGAGACCCTGAAAAGGCGCAAGTACAGTCAGCTCGATAGAAGTTACGTATTTGAGCATTTTGAGGTCGAAACTTTAGGACCGTGGGACCAGGAGCTCATAAATTTTTTAAAGATCTTTCCAAGCGCCTGATCGACACATGTCGTGACCAAAATGCTGCCAGCATTTTGGGAACGATGCCCACTGGCAGCGGTTTATTAGATTAGTGAAGTTTTAAGTTAATTTTAGGTATTTTTTATTGTATATGTTTTTAATACTCCTAAATATTTAGTTATAGGTACACATCAATAAGTTAGTTAATATTTTATGTTCTTTTATTAATAAAATAAAGTTACATTTATCTCTATAATTCGTCATTAATAAAACAAGTAAGTACGTACATAAACTCAAGAGAATGTTTTTGTTTTCGAAAATTAGGATTGACGTAAGCTGTCGGGCGGTCGCTTTGAGCGCTTAGGTAGGTATGTAAATTCCATACATTTTGATTTTTCTAAAATCGCTTACGTTAGCGTTAAGTTATGCATTTTGTCTGCGGCCTCTGTTCCGTTTTAAATCGTTATCAATGGTGAAATCTGAGAAAAATGTTTTACATTATGCATGAATTCTGTGCAAAACAAGAATTTTCTCTAACGGATCTCTTCCAAAAATGTTGTTAGTTAAATACTACCTACCTACATACGTAAACATACAAAAAAATATAGTAAATCTTTACTATGATTTAAGGTTGTCTGGAAGAGATCGCTATTTAGCTATAAGACCGCCTGTTGACTCACTATGTAATCTGTATTTTAGTTTCTTGTATATTCGTTACTTGGTGTATGTGGTGTTTCAATAAAGTGTTTTGTATTGTATTGTATTGTATTGTATGATTTTAAAGCCTCAGACGACATATTACTCCACAAACTTTATTCATATAACCTCAAAATTGAAACGTAATTCCACAACAAAAAAGCCGATGATCCAACAAATTCCCACCGAACTAATCCTGAAGGAATGAAAGAGTTAATCAACTTTCCTTAATAAAGCGAGCAAAAAAGGGAAATTCCTCACGGTAAAAAACCTTTACAGATTTAAGGGGTCTCAGCCATAGCCCACTTTCCGTCTAAATTAAGAAAACTTGGAATACACCTTGTGGGTTCTTTATAAAGAATTTAATTAAATATTTTTTCCCACTGATGAAACTGGGAGCGGTATAAACAAAGGCCAGCAATTGTCGAATTTCCTTCGCGGCTTCTGCCCAATTAAAGGATTTTTGGCTTCGGTATTTATTACCGCAACAATCTACAGGTATCTAAGGGAGTTGGCCGTTTAATTTCATTGAAAAGTTAATTATTTTATCTCTTTTTTTAACCACACGATTTATTAACTAACCCTCGCAAAAAAGAGATTGTTATCAGTTTAACGTGTGTGCCTGTGTGGGTTTACCCTTGAATCTTTTCTGGTACCAGTTAGATTCTCCAAAGGTCACAGTTCTAACCTAACCTAACCTACCTGTCTGGTAGCAGTTCGGTTTTGTAAGGGTCGCAGTTCTAACCTAACCTAACTTACTTTCCTGGTAGCAGTTCGATATTGTAAGGGTCGCAGTTCTAACACATTTTTCTTTAGTAAAACGTTGAATAGATGAATATGAATATCGATTAAAAAAATGTACGAAACAAATCATCGACCAAATAATATTCCTTGAACAGTTTTTGTAAGAATTAATAAAAAATTAAATGAAGTGTCGATTAAACAAGATTACGCCAAATGACAATACGAGAACTAACTATTCGTTGAAACGATGTCAGTAAAATGATATTCGATGAAAAGTTTGTCGACAAAACAAGAGGCACCCGTCTGTGTGATTGTCTGTATCATCGTAGCTCCCAAACAGATGGACCAATTTGGTTGCAATTTTTTTAGAAAAAAGCCCGTTTGATCGGGGTAGTTCCTAGACAGAGTTTATCAAAATCGGTTGGGCCGTTTATGAGATATTAGCTCTGAAAGAAGGGGTCACCATACTCGCCATTATATCGGAGTTTTTATCTATTTCATAGATATTAGTGTTTAGTGTTATGCTCTGCTTGTTTAGGAATTGAACTAATTGTAAACAAAGAAAACCATGTTATATAATTCATCAACCAATAGAAGAAGAACATCGTAAGTCAATGTTTTAAAAAACGGTTTCGAGTGGTTGTTTTGGACCCTTTAACCGAGTAACGTTTATTTATATGGATCCATACTAATATTGTACTTAAATGCAAAAGTGGCTATCTGTCCTTCCTGTACGCGTTCACGGTGAAACCACTAAACCGTTTTCGATGAAATTTGATATGGAGATAGCTTAAACCCCCATAACCAATACTTATAACGTCTAACCAACCTTAGACAATAAGGTACTTTTTATTTGCAATAAATGACTTCCACGCGAACGGAGTCATGGGCAACAGTTACTTTATTATGAGTTCATAAACAAAGAGTCTATTCTATGAAATGTTATTAGCAAAACTAATTACCTACTAAATTACATGTTGTGCGAATAAATAACTTTATCAAAAAAGAAATTTTCGTTTTTATTATTTTACACTAGATAGCATTTAGTTCCATTCTTATTACTCAAGCCTTCGTTGTCTGTCAGTCCGTCCATCCGTCCTAACTTTTAAGTGATTTAGTCTACAGAATACGAGTATTTGTTATAAAGACTTCCTAATAGTTCTAACAATTGTTAGTAGTAAACTCAATTAACTTTCATTTATTGCTTTGTAAATTTTACTGATCGTAACACAGATATCATAAAAGCTAAATTATAAACAACAATTTCAATAAAGACGTAAACGCGTTTACGAGTGTGACACTTTACGATTTTAATCTACGAGAATATCGTAACAAGGATCTACTTACGCTTTAAGTACAACCATTTTACAGCTTTATTCGTTCGTTACAGGGTGTATAATCGTGGTTTTATTTAGAAGTAAACTGGCTTTAATTAATTTTGTAAAATGTCCTTTACAGCTGTGAGGGGTGACCACGCGACAAGTTATGTGTTTTAGCGACAAAACGTCACATTGTTAATTAAGTTGTTACAAGTTTAGCCCTAATGGATTCTGAGTCAAGATTGTTCTTAAGTTGTTGTTCTTTGTTCGTCTGACTATTTGTTATTAACTCGTTACGAGTGTAGTTTTACGACCTTAAAATTAAATGTTGAGCCATCTATAAATTTTAAAAAGAATGAGATTATCTATTCGGTGGTTTTATGTTTTCTGCGTCCGTCTGTCTGTCTGTATATTTGTCTCGGCAATAGATACAATGTAAACAACTGGATGGGCGTAATGTTTTGAACACATTCACAGGGGCGCCACGCCTCAACGGCGCGACATCCAGCCAGAGCCAGACACGCATTCACGCATTCACGTTAACAGTCAGAACACGCATTCACGCCGACGCCATTTGGCTTGTCGCGGAGGCGTGGCGTGTTCCCACGTTGAATTTTGACATTCACGATAGTTCCAGTCGGATTGCGCGTTAGCGCGTCGCGCTGGCTTTCCGTCCATTTGGAAATCCAACGGACAGCGACAAATACTTTTAAACGCTACAGTTTTGACATTCACGGATCGATTTTGGCGCGGCGCTGCTCTATTCGGCTTGTTGGAGCGGTCGTGAATGCCCAGCTTAACTCCTCCAAAACCACGCAACGGATTTTGATAAGGTTTTTACCATCAGTTAGATAATTTTTCACGAAAGGAACTATAAATTCTGGTTTGTTTACAGGTGTTAAAGGAAACCTAAAATCTAATTCAATAATACTTATAAACTTTTTTAAATTAACCTTCAATAAATATACATTTTCTAGTTATTTTAAGTCCTCCATTATAAACAAGTTTTTCACTATCATAATTTAACTTAAATAAAGTCTAGTTCTACGACACCGAAAAATTGATGCTTTAGTAATCATGAAAATATTATAGGTGTGTAAATATCAAATTCCCCCTCATACGAAACCTTGTTTGCAAAATGCGGTGACATAAAACAAGTTATACGAAGCCAATATCGAGTTTTATACAGAAATTACTTTCAAGGGTGCTATTCTTTACCCCTAATTCGATGGAATTCATTGAAATTCTAATTCGATCTCTTTTATCGTGATTCTTATCAGACAAATAATACTTTTTATGCCGGAAAAGAAGACAGTTAAGTTCAAGAATAGCGACTTTTTCGACAGGAGAAGAATTTCTTGCAAATTTTAAGTAGTTATAACCTCGTAAGGCCCAGTGTGCATTAGGATGTACATCATCAAGGCAATTTAATTTGAACTGTGCTGCAATAAGAATAAGGTTTATTTTCCCATGTTCATAAACTGAAAATGGCTTTATGGAACAAACGTAATTGAACTTTATTGCCTTGCTGGTAGATTCAAAGTCCCACTTACAAAAAACTCCCTGTTTGTGGTATCATGGGCCTTACGAGGTTAAAAGTAGAGCCACAGACAGGATCTTTTAATTGAGTTAATTATGAGGTCATTGTAACCACCTTGAATTTGAAAATTTACTTAGCGAATCAAATGTTCTTCGATTATAAACAGCACGCGTTAGAATACTTCACTGTTTTTTCTTTCTTTCTTTTACAGATAGTGAAAGAAAGCGTAGCCTTTCCACAGACCTCTACTCGTACCAAAACTACTAGAAATTAAAAATAACAAGTTTAGTTCCGATATTATTATGGTCTTATATTAGTTCCGAGTACGCTCATTGCTGCTAAACTTCCGTAAACGCAGCGCCAAAACAGCGATGGTCAAATTGCTTCAGTATCATGTTAGCTATCGGATTGTTGATTTCCTTAAGCGTATCACATTTCAACTCGACGCAGCTATTATTTAAGTTTAAGTTAAGGGTTTAAGTAGGTCAGAGCGTAAAATAAGAACACATTTTATTGCGTGCTAAGGTGACGAAACCAGGAATGGAAACTGGATTGTTATTTTACAGAAGATAACTGTTAACTGATAACTGTTTTCTATACCACTCGTTAGAAATAATGTTTTTTATAATGATCCTCTGGTACGTATGGCTAGGTTGTATAACCAACTGTTAAAAGAAAATAATAATTTAGATATACATTACCAGAAAATTGTTCCTTCTATGTTTATTGTTAAAAGAATTATACTTAAAAAGTACTTCACCTACTCCATGATTTTTAATATAGGGTTTGAGTGTTCATTGTTTATTGTATTAACTTTTTATTTTTATCACGTTCTAAATATGGTGTAAAACATTATTATTAAGTAAGTAAAGTAATGTACTAGTCGAATGCTGTGCACGGTTGTCATCGAGTTGCAAGCTTACGACTATGTTGTGTTATGTGATTTTATTGTTATTTTACCGCTTGTGATTTGTTACTGTGCCATAAAATAAATAAATAAATAAATAAATAAGGTTTATTCATTTGTTTTGCAACAATAGATTTAGGATCGTATGAAATTTGAATTAAGAGTGAAGTAGCCATTACTGTTGCTTGTCAGCTAAAAGTGTCCATCATTGGTGTGGTCACCCTAAATTCGGCAGCTTTATACGACATAAGCTCGCTCACTTCTCACCTCACGCTATTCGAATTCAAGTTCGATTTAAGGCTCGACTTAGACGTTTTCGCGGTTAAGAGTAACACCGCAAGGGGCACCTTAGGTAATAGGCATCTCGTATCTTATGCATGACGGATTTACGTCACGAAATGTGTAAAAGATTTTATATTTATAAAGATCGATACAAATAATGAGTTTGGAACGAGTTTTAGGCAATTGCTTATATTTATTGATGGTGGTAATAAAGGTTTATTACGTTGGGATATAATGTTTAGATTAGATTGCTGTAGCAAGATTAATCAAAGTGAAGGTGTTATTTTTACTTTGAAACAGGAAAAAAGGTTACAATTGTATACGTTATTAGTTAGCAAAGTAGTCAAAAGCGTGGTTTATTAATTGTAATGCCTCTGGGTACAAAACAGATAGGTTTTTTGTTTAGTTTTCTGTCTTTTTTATTATTCTGTATTTTACGATTATTTGGTCGACTCAGTCCTTTTTCAAGGAAACTAAAATGAAAAAAGGATTTTCATCAAACGGCGGGCCTATTGCCTAACGCACTCGCAATCGTAATCGTTTTCATTTTGACAGTCCGAAGGCGAGTCTGCATACAAAATGAAAACAATTGTTCCGCTTTGAAGTCAATAGGCAATAGGCCAGCTGTTTTCAATATGAAAACAATTATTCCACGTAACGTCAACGTATTCGAAAGCGAAGGGGAGCCATTTTTTAAACCAAGTAAATGATGTACCAAAAACGTCCATTGGTTTTAGAAGATAGCGGAAACCTAATTCAAGTTCTCTCTTCTGATTGGTCCGTGTTCGTGCTTCTGGCAGATTAGCCTAGTTAGGTTGGAGCTGCTCGACCCAAGTGAAGGTTGAATGTAAAAATTTATGAAGAAGATACTGGCCGGTTAGAGTTTGGCGGCATTCTTCTTTTAATTTCTTTTCACAACACTGCTCGGAAATATGGCCATAGATGGTCTTGTTTGGGGTCACAAAACGTCACTTATAAGGACAGACCAAGAATGTTTTTGTCGGCGTGTTTGCTGATTGGTCGAGAACATTGTTGTCCAACTTTAAGAACCAATGAAAATCAATCAATCAATTTTTGTGTCATAGCTCCTTAAAATGAAAAATTGAAATCGACCAATCAGAACACACCATTTTGTGTCGTAAAATATTAGGTGTATTTTTGCTAAAAGATACACAGACTAAAAACTATGTCACTGCTTTTTTTTAAATGTAATTCAAACTTGGCCGCTAATCTCGAACCACTAGAGATTAAATTACATGGAAGATATGGCGAAACAAATACAATTTTATATGGAGTTGACATCTTTATCTCGCATGTTAGTTTATTAATCTCGAGTACCACGAGAATAGTGGTCCAGATTAAGAAAAAAAGTTATCTATGGTAAAATTGGCGGTGATGTCACATTAACATGAATTAAAATTTGAGTTTTGAATATGAATGTTTTTTTTTATTTCCTCTCAGTAGTTGTGAAAAGCACTATGTCTGCCTCGGTAGAAAGTGCAATTTATGGACTCGTACACTAGATGGCCTCAACTACGTTTCGGCCCTCTATATGACTCGTCCAAAAATCGCGTACTTTCTGTCCTCTGCAACAATGTACTATTTTTCAGAATTTTGCATGCTAGTCTTCGCTAATTTATTGCAAATAATAATTAAAAATGAGTTCGAGTACCGATTTTCTTTATTATTTGTGTTTTATTTAATTATACTTTAAATCCGATTATTATACATACCTACGAGTTTCAAGTCGGTTGGTACTCGTAGCTTTTTCTTTTTCTCATAGATCACTAGATAACTCGGGGCCAAAATACGAGTATTTTGTTCTCGGGCGGCGTATATTGTAATCCTCGCTACGCTCAGGATTCTGATAGAACCGCTTGCTTCGCTCTGGATTTAAAATATCATCAATATCATGTAACACAAATAACTATTTAGCCCTTAGGGACAAAAAGAATAACTTTAGTAAAATGAATCATTATGGGTAATTTTAGAGCATGAAAAACAATTAAACACTGGAAACTTTTTCTACCTATTATACACAGTAAAAACTCTTTAATAAAGCCGCCATCTCGCGCAAACTAACAAAATCCGTGTAACATTGAACACGCCGGGTTCACGGTGGAAGGAACCGATAGGCTCTTTTAAAGGGCCCTCGCGCTCCGCTAGTTCCAGTGGACCCTAATCGTATTACACATGGTTAATTATGCACATCCTTTTATACGGTAGGGCAAGGGACAGGCGCGGGAAAGTACTGATTCACAGGTCCTTTTTCCCACCGAATTTTATAATAAACAGATATAACCTCCGAAATATTTGCCACCCTATTTTCAGAGCTGAGAATTCTTAAACCAATTTAATTTTTTACACGACTGCCCCAAAAAAGGAGTGTAATGTTTTCAGGGTTCATGTTTGTATGTATGTATGTATGTATGTGAGTTTCTTTATTCCACTATAACTTCTAAATCCCTTGACCGATTTAGATGTGTGAGGTATCGTTAGAATCCTTACGTCATCCCGGGTGACATAGGATACCTAAACTGTTAAAATTGAAATAACAACAATGGCAAAATGACAATTATTAATATATGTAGGTATATCGACGACAGTATAAAAAATGCAGTCGGGTTTTTAAAGCTTGCTTTTCATATAGTTATTATTTGTGGTATCCATTAACTTTTGACATTATCTTTTACTTCTTTTTTAATCTTGTTTAATTTGTATACATCTTATCTTATCTTATCTTATTGGTGGGGTCCTTACGGATACACTTCGACCCTATGGGATCTTTTGTGTAATTACCCCTCCTTTATCGCTTAATCCAATGCAACCTCCACCCCTTCCAAAAAGCGGGTAGTGGAATGCAATGGCAGAGTGCCTTGAAATCATTCGGTTCTGGGTAGCCACAACCGAGAATTCGTATAGTTAGTATTTGGTTGTTTGTTTGACGATCATGTGTGCAATATAACTCTAACTTTTATTATGAAATAAATAAATCTACATCCAAGCTAAAAATTAAGCTAAATACCACGATAGTTAAGAAACATTTCTCATAAAAAAAACGCTGTCGATTTGGTCCATTTATTTAGGAGCTACGATGCCAACAGAAAAATACACACGTTAAAATTACAACACACCTGTTTGCAGAGGGGGTTAACGATTTTGGGTATCATTTTAATTTTCTAGGTTATTTGTAGAATGAAACTTTGAGCGCTCAATTCTCGAAAATCGAGAAGGAATTAGATTGCCGCAGAACTAACTACCGGTGGATAATGAAGGAATAATGAGCGTTGGCCATTATGGGACAAAACTGGACAGAGATAACACAACCACGAGATTAAATTTGGTCCCCACCTTAGGTCCAAAGTCAATCTGACATTCTACAACAATAAGGTTGAGTTTCCTAAAAGTTACAAATGAATTGACATCTCTGATGACATTGACGACTTCAAGCATATTTTTCTTGAAATGGTCCCAAACGCTCGTGACCGTACAAAGCTTTTTGCTTCCACCTCCACCACATCTTAGAGGTACATAGGTGATTCTTTTTCAAATACTGCAAACGCTTGTACCTCGAACCACAAACTAAGTCAGGTCCAAGCGTTGGATTATCAAGGGACACGTGAAATCGTGAAATTAATTATGACAAAAACACAGGGGGATGGGGTCCGGTGGATTTAGTGCTAGCGCCGTGAGCGGCGTTGCAATTATTCGCGAGATACGAGCGGAAAGGCACGCGTGCGTTTGGCTTTGGGTGACATTAAATTACAATAAAGTTTGTCTAAATTTGTAAAGGTAGTTTGAGATATTTGAATAAATTAGCACGAGTAGCACGAATTAGTTGTGTGGGATATTTAAAATGGTAGCTTAATTACACGAGAACTTATCATGTTTTAAAATAACGTTTACACGTAGTTTAGTTCAAATATTACTTAGGACTTTGACGTAAAAGAAGTAATTAAATTAATAAAATATCGGTGGACAATCTCACATACCTACGAGTCATTGACCTCCTGAGTCCCAAACTAAGACATTGCTTTTTTTTAAAGGTCCTTTATTTTTTATACTATTTGTATTTAATGAATAAAATAAGGAATAGCATTTATCCAAAATAGAAATTTAAAAATAATGAAAGCCAATTAGCAAGTTTTACGTTGTGAATTGATACGGTTTACATTCATGTGGCATAAAATTTATTGTCATAATTCATCAATTGGCATACAGTATTTTTTTCTGCCTTCGTATACTTTTCAGGATTGTTATAAAATAAACCTAACGTAACCTAATGGCTTCTATGCAATGATATTTTATATAATCCCGAAAAGTATACGGTTTTAGAAAAAAATAATGTATCCCAAATGATGATTATGCCAAATGATGAATTATGACAATCAATTTTATGCCAGATGAAGGGAACCGAAATTGATACATTGTATTACCTATTACCTCTTGGCTTTCTTACAATCGAAAACATAACTTCATACTCGTAGTTCAAATTACATCAAAACTGTACAAAAGTAGGTAAGGTTAAACAGACTTTAATATAACAATTTCTCGTAACTTTTACTCCTTTGTGCTACGTGACACAACACTGTCACGCTACCAAACTGCTTCGTCACAGGCATGTCACGTCCGTGCTGGGAAATAATCCACATTGTTCCACTTGCGTTAACTTTTGACGTGTTCTCGATATTAAATAAAATTGATGAGCAATTTTAAAAATATTTTTTGTCACCAGCGATTTTTTGATGAATTTAACGTTTCACTTTGAACACATCCTGTAGACTTTTTTATCGAAAATTCAGCGGGTTTTTATTTAACAAGTTGTACTAGTTACGTAAATGTATTTAATGGTACCAAACTGTGCACTTCAAATCAACTAAAGATACAGTTTTTTTAGAAAATCATTGAACTTCTTTAACATGCGAGCAATCATTATATTTATACATGGAAAATAAACCAGATTCTACTTATACACCAATAGTAAAATTAACCCGACATCCCGATCATCATCGAAATTAAATTAAAAATACCATTAATAAATTAATTAAATTAAGGAGTACACAGTTTTGAAAAATAATCTTTACAGTCATAAATTGTGTAACAGATTAAAAAAAAAAACTAAGAGGCGAATGTTATTCCCTGAAATTATTAAGCTCGTAATAAACCGAAATTACCTAGTCTACCTACCTGGATTCTCGTTTAAGCATGAAATAACTAATTTAACTAAATAAACCTTACAGGCATTTCTAAGCAGCAGGTATTTCTATTCCTAGCTTTATTTATTTAGTTAATTAACACAAACGTGACGTATTCCGCTCACTATCTGAGGCTAACGAGACGATATAAATCTCTGATTTCCAATCACAAGAGCTCTGCAATCAGGGATTTTAGTGCTGTTTAAATTCAGCCGATTTTGGGTACAGATGTTTTTTGCTTTAGATCTTCGGGATTTGTCTTTACTAGAAAATATTTTGAAAGTGATAATTCGAAGGAAAAAATGCTACACCCTGTAAATTCTTACTTTTATTACCATACCCATTCATATTTTGTCGTATACCTAATGGAACTCGCGTGTCCTGTTAGATCCCCGACACGTATTTGTGTACGAGTATGTGTGTTTGTGTATCTGCGAGTCTTTGTGTTCGTCTGTTTGTACCTCCCAAACGGATTGCCCGATTCGGAAGCGGTTTTTTTAAAAAGAAACCTAGCTTAATTGGAATAGTTCTTAGCTAGGTTTCATTAAAATCGATTAAGTAGTTTAGGAGATAACAGCTCTAAAAGAAAGTGTTGCCATAATATTTATCTGGGGTATTACTCATGGGTGCGCCAAATTTCAACTAAAATCGCAACTCCGATTATCGGAACTCCGAAAATGTAATTTTTATACCGCTGGAACCGTAAACTTTTCAGAAATTCTGAAATATTCAATGTGTAGATAAGACTAGGTTAGGTTAGGTTTGATTTATAAAAATCCTGAAAAAGTAACCGTTGCTGAAAAAAATACCTTATGAGTTGCGATAATTATGACTTACAATACGTTATGAGTAAAAATAATTAGATGAGCCAATATGGACTCATTACTCATATCCTATCAAATAGGTTGTTGTGTAAACGTCTCAATATTATGAATATTTCAATATATGTTCACAAAATCATACTAATTGCGAGTTCACGAAGGCACAAAAACATTTTCAATTCATTATTCATTACATTTCCAAAAACCACATGATCAAATTAATTCCAACAGATCCAGCAAAAAACTAGGCAACTTTTGTTCGTCAATTCCTCTGCAAAGCATTGTATCCCGATTTCAATATGGCGACGTCAAAGAACCTAAATTCAATAGCAATCCAACTATGTTATTCTCTGTCGGAACAATTGATTTTAAACACGAATGTACTCCGAAATACCATCTTATCCTGACCCCTGCAACCAAAGCAACTACGAGTAATCTGGTGTTTTATTTACTGGTTATGTGTTTATACAAACACCAGCAAACTCGATCTCCAGCTGCATTCAGATGCTAGAACTTAAGGGGTCTTGGTTGACGAATTCAAGTGAATTGAAGGCTGTTAGGGAATAACGTTCCAGGTAAACTGACACAAACAGGGGACTTAATTTCGATGGAGCCCCAGGGCTTGTCTAGGCCTTGGATAAAGGCCCGACGTAGTAGATAACTAAAATTGGTCGTCAAAGGACGTTTCAAATGCTATTGAATTGTTTTGAGGTAGAGAAGGTGATTGCTCGCTCGCTTTCTTCACACACATACACACAGATACACAGACAGACAATACACCCGTTATACTAATGTCCCTCTTTTTGTATCGGGGGTCAAAAAGACTCTTAAGTAAAACCTAGGAGAAAGATATTAAAATAGCAAGTCAAAAAGTTACTTAAAAAGTTTCTTACTCTTTTGAAGGTTGAACACATTCATTCATATTCATTTGTAGGAAATGGTCGTTAAAAAAATAATAGAGGGTAAGGTAAGAAGCGAGCGGAAACTCCGCCAGCCATCATTGCGAGCTCGGCTTTGTTAGGGGTACAGTGGGTACTATAGGTACTATAATATAAAGTACCTAATTTAACGATCCTATTGGTTTTAGTGAAGCGTTAATGTGTATGTGTAATTTTGTTGTATGATGTGTTGTTGGGTTTGATAGTTGCTGCTTGATGATAAATATTAAGTTGTACAAACTTATTACAGTGCAAGAGATCTTAAATAGTTAGTTTTTAGAGCTATCACACTGTTTTATTTTCAAAAAGACATAAATATTGGAATAGAGATTAATAATAAATTGTGTGGGTGAACTTAGAGTTTGAAGTACCTACCGTCGTTTTGGACTTAGTTTCTTAAATAATCAGGGGACAATGTTACACCAATTGACCTAGTCCCAAACTAAGCTCTAGGCTTGTACTAAGGGTACTAGACAACGATATAAATACTTATATAGAGAAATACATACTACTTAAATACATAGAAAACATTCTTGACTCAGGAAAAAATATTCGCGCTTACAAATATCTGCCCTTACCGGGATTTGAACGGGATCGCTAGCTTCGTAGGCAGGGTCACTACCAACTAGGACAGCGCGTCGTCAACCATGGGCAAATTAGTTGTGGCATCTACAGAATTGAAACCTATGTCATTAAAAAGTTAGTTAGTTAGTTAGTTAGTTCAAACATCATTCCTAATAAATATAGCCGTAAATACCTAACTCACCGGAGTACAAAAATAGCACTTGAAAATTATATATAGTCCATAGAAACTTTGGCTGTAGGTAGGGCTCAATCACTCTGCATAATCTAAAATTTAAAAAAATCTGCTTACCAACTAAGTAAATGTATATCATTTAAATACTTTTCTCCCTTGGGTCTTAATTATAACTGTAATAGCGACATTAAGCCGACGCGATGGACATTTGCGACCATTAAGAGTAATGCAAGAGTTATGTTTTCATTTTAATATTATTTTACGCAGCCTATAAACTCGGCTCGTATAACTTGCTAATATAGGCTTTAATGTGGGAGGGGAATTCGTATTTGTTTTAGAAAGGCTCAGGAATTTTGTAATAACGGTTATACTAACTTATTGAAAAAGTAAATTTTAAAAAGCCTGCTGTCTGTTTTTTAGGGTTCCGTGCCCCAAGGGTGTCAAATGGAACCCTAGTTCTAAGTCTATGCTATCCGTCCGTCCATTTGACCTAGCTGTAAAGGGTTGTATCCTTTCGATCGCAGATAGTCTTTTTTAGAATATTGGTTATTAATAAATAAAAAAAGAGAATTAAAGATGAAGGGGCTCCCCATACAAGAAATGTTTTTTTTTTCAAATGCATTTTCCTTCTTGTTGTATCGTAACGGTAAAACACACCAGCGTCATAGTCGGTATAATTGTATAAAAAAACCGTTTAAAAAAAACAACAAATACCAAATAATGGTCAAGTGTGAGTTGGGCTTGCGCTAATCGAAATCGAATACAAATCAGGATATAACAATACCTACCTACTGTGCGACAGTACGGAACCGTTGGTACGCGAGTCTGTCTCGCACTTAACGCTTTTTTTTTTTCATATAACTACGTACAGTGCAACCATTTTCCTAATGCCCATCGGCAATCTTTCGTTTTTCTATGACGCACGAGTGCCAAATAATTATACTGTCAGTTGCTAGTGCAAGTGTGATAGCGATAGCCAACTGAAAGCTATTAAGAAGCTGGGAATACTGTATTATTTTCGGTATCTTATCATTATTTTAAAACGTAATGTACGTAAACTCTATTCATTCAATTAAGACTGTAAGAAATGGACAGAGGCCTTTGCCTGACAGAACTATAAATAAGCTCTTAAATAATAATAATAAATAATAAACTTAAGTAAGGAGTTTATCGTATTTGCGTATTGCGTACCTTTATCGGCGCATATTTTTACTTGTTAAGGCTAAATAAAGAATCTAACAATTTAGTAAACTAAAAAATAACGCTTTTGTCGACAAATAAAAAATAAATGCATGGAACAGTGAATCTATCAATATTTATTTAAATTGGCATCGCCCAAAATTCTAGTCTTACAACTATATCCCCACATCATATTTGTATGTATCCACTAAATAACTAACATTCAGTTACAAATAGACAAACCGTCTACGCTAAATCACGAGCAAGTCAATAAGTTGAAATGTTTACTCTAAATAGGCAATCCGTTGATCCAATCTGTTCACAACCTGTATTAATGCAGGTCATTAGTCTTGCTAGATCTGATTACAACAGCCGAAAACACCCTGAAACCACAAAAGCTCGAATCTCTAACAAAACAACCGCACTTACTACTTTCTTTAACTGAGCGGAATCCTGAACGAATGTTCTGTAATGGGAAAATGTCGTATCTTAGTGGTAAAGAAAGCGGAGTTAGACCCTTATCGAATTTGATCGTGGAACTTATTAATGATCCTACTTCAAGTCGTCGGCAACTCGTTACTGGAGCAATAAATAACGTACGAACTGCCTTTGAGACTGCCTCTTTCAATCTCGCTCTCTCTCGTGGACTTTAGATTGGTAGTGAATGCTCTTTTTGTTTTTCTCACGTTTTAACTCTCGAACAAGGAATTATTTCGTTGAAATGAAATCGATGTCTTGATCTATATGTAGGGTGGAAAAAACAAACGCCAAAGAGCACGTTCTACGCAAAAGAGACTTCCTTTTATTTTTGAAAACAAAAAATACCGCATTATTACATTTTTGAAAAAAATCCTCGTCCTTAACCGGGAATCGAACTGGTCGAATATGACAAAACAATAGAGTCGTGTTTTATGATACAGATCGAAAGGATCATTGATAGTGATTATTTATATCTACAACACAGACACCTTTAAATTAAATAAAGACCGCAAAAAACCCTTCTTCATTATTTTGTTCTATTTGACCAGTTCGATTCCCGGTTAAGTCAGACGAATTTCCAAAAATCAATAGCAGTATTTAATGATTTCAAAAATAAAAGTCCCCTTTAAGTAGAATTTCTATTTCCAATGTTTAAGGTAGTTGCCGTCCATGTGGCGTTCTTTTTTTCCACCCTGTATAAAAATTATTGTAATCATACATACATACATACATAAACTCACGCCTTTATTCCCAGGTTGGGGCAGGCAGAGCTACAGAATTGCCAACAACTCTAAAAGCTTGTTGATAATTCTGTAACCACATTTTGCATAATCAGGCTAAGATGTTTACCAGCGTATTAGTGACAGGTTGCAAGCCCATCGCCTAACAGTACTACAAGCCTTTATTCCCTTAGTCGACTCTTACGACATCCACGGGAAGGCATGGAGTGGTACTATTCTAAGCCGGCAACCACACAGCTAATCATAACTATAACTATAATCATATTATAATCATAACTTAGCAAAAAACACCCTAACATCATAATTCGCGAAAAAAAACACGTCGCCCTCATAAAACCCTAGGGACGAGAATGCCGCCGCACGCCTGCTTGCCCGCGTACATGGGTTTGCACTTTGCGCGCCGTAAACGCGTCTTTTGTTAACACGCCTAATGCTCCGGTTAGCTTTTAAAGCTCAGCTTGGTACAGCTAAAAAATGTGCGAGTACACTCGCGCACCGAGGGTTCCGTTAGATAGAATAAATAAATATTATCAAGGGACGATCTCACACAAAATGACCTAGTCCCAAACTAAGCTCTAGGCTTGTACTATGGGTACTAGACAACGATATAAATACTTATACAAAGAAATAAATACTTAAATACATAGAAAACATCCAAGACTCAGAAACAAATACTCGTGCTCATCACAAAAATATTTGCCCATACCGAGAATCGAACCCGGGACCGCTAGCTTCGTAGGCGGGGTCACTACCAACTAGGCTATCGCGTCGTCCCATTTAACTGTTTTAGCAATTGAAATACAGTGCAACAGCTCTTAAAGCGAACTTCGGTTATGTAAATTTTAGTACCTTGTCGCAATAACGTGTTAAACTGAGAGTGGGTTAAATTTAACATATTATCAATAGTTCGATGCGATAATGCGATAATGCGATAGGGTAAATGTTCAACCGTATTTCTTTCTTGGTCGCATCTTATACGGTCTTATGCTACTGGTAGTCTACCGGGACCGATTAGCTTCGTAGGACCACTAACACCCGTATTTATAGTCAAGAAAAGTAATTACTTGAGTAAAAGTAATGACTAAAGTAACGATTTTATATGACTTTTGTCATTACAATACTCAAGTAATTAGTTTTCTTGAGTATAAATACGGGTGTAACAACTTGGCTAACTGTGAAGTCAAATAAATTGTATACACTTTCTAATTGACTATTATAATACAAAACAAGAGATAACAATTATAAAATAGACAAAAATATAGCAGGTATGTACAAAGGCGAACTTATACCCTTAAACAATCTCTTCTAGTTAACCTTTGCGCGATTAAGAATTAATGACAAAAAATAGCCTTATACATTATATGATTCATAAATCTGCAAAATAAGCAGAAAAAAGATTAAAGAACAAGTGTTGCCAGAACTCCTTTACTCTAGTTTTGAAAGAATCTATGACTGAGGCTGCCATTTAAAGTAACTTATCACAACCGCGATTTTTTTGGACCAAATTTCATAAGACCGAAATCGTTTAGTTTTTAACATTCCTTCCTTAGCACGATTCGTCAATTATTATTACACCATTTGACATTAAGTAGCTTTGCTCCCGTCTTGGCCTTCGAGGTTATTTTTTTTTCTGTCCCAAAAATCTTGCTTGTAATTTATGCAGAAAATGCAAAGATCAAGATGAATCAGGGTAGAAAACTGACTCGGATAGGTTAGCATAGTCGATTTAAAAATAGGAAAAATAGGTAAACTATTAATAAACCGAGCCGTTACATTGATCAAATAATGATACTAAGGTAAAATCAGAAATGGGAAGATAAATTGACAAACCATTACATTGGACAACTGTTTGTACGCCGAAACCAGGAATAAAAAATAGATAATTTGTCAAATCGGTAAAAAACCAAAACAAAACAAAACAAAACTAAATGAAAATATTTGAATTGATTTTTCAGGCAAAGGTAAAAAAACCCAAACCATAAAATTGTCGAACCAAAATTCGGTCAAACATTTTTCGCAGTTCAGATAGGCAACCGCCATTTACCGTAACCGTTGCTTTGGGCATTTAATTTGATTCAAAGTGCTTATTAGGGCCAAGTTCACCAATAATTAAACGGACGGTTAGGGGTTTAACCGGTGTCAAATGTATTGATTAACAGCTGATTAAGACTTAACCGTCCGTTTAATTGTTGGTGAACTCGGCCCATAGTCTTATACCCTTCCGTGAACACGCAATCTAAACAAATAACTACGAGCCATTTTTAAACTTCCCTAACAAAAATTTGCCGTATAAACTCTCCTAAACGTACATAAAACTCTTATAAACCTAACTAGCACGACCGAAATTCAGCGTAGCAAATAAACCGGGATGTTGGCCTAGTCGGAAAATGAGGTACGTGTGTTTTGAAGCCACGTTTTCCAATAAATTGTAGGTGTCAAAAGGGTGGCGTCACGTAGGGCCATTCTGAGCATAACGGCAGCAGTATACGTCGTCTCTTCATACGGTAGTGATGTGCCAGACGGTATATCGATATATACTTATAAAAGTCACGAGCTAAAGTTAAAGGGGAGTCAGAATTAAAACATGTGAAAACTATACAAAATTGTGTTGTTGAGAGCGGGATTCTAATTTCTACTTAAATATAAAATATTGTGTGTTATAAAATGTAGTAATCACATAGTAAACTTGTCGTTATGACAGTTATTTTGTCGACTCGTGTTATATCCATGGACTTTGTTTTCTAATAAGTCCATGGAAGTGTCTATAAATAACGACATTGGTGAAATACATTTTAACAGGAGTAAAAGCCTTTAATTAAAAGAAAAGAAGTACCGTCATAAAATCAACAATATTATATTTATTTTAACTTCATTGCACTAAACAAAGTAAAGTACAAATAAAACATATTAGGTACGTTAAAACAAGATGGGCTAAAACAACAGATTAGATTTCAAATATTTTGCTTAGACTTTTTACTAAAATAAGGCTTGATTTTTCAAACTTTTATTTCTGCAAATTAAAGAGTTTACATCTACAATGAGATGTATAAGGTCTTCAATACATACATTCAGTACCTACGGATATTTGAAGGCACACCATACTAACATAAATTGTCACGAGCAGATGATAATGATGATGGCGATGATAATGATACGATAAAGACGATGATGGTTATTGTAAAAAAACTTGTTCACAAAGCAAAACACGCGTTAAAGATAAAAGATAAAAGATAAAAGATGTTTATTCAGTAAGTAGGCCGCACGGGCACTTTTACACGTAGAAAATCTACCAGCGCTTCGCAAGAGACCACTGCTGAGAAGAAACGCCGCAAGAAACTCAACAGTCAGTCGTTTTTTTTTAAATTACTTATACAATTATAGAACTTAACCTAGCATTATATAAAACAATGAATTTAACATTAAAATATATATATCATGCGTAGTTGAGCAGGAAAATGTGTCAAAAGTCAGTATGTTCAGATGAACTCTTAAATAGTAATAATAATAATTATATATACATATACTTACCCATGACGGTGCAAAACAACCACATAGTTTTGATACATTCTCCTACAGAAACCGTGTCCCCTAGACAATAATTATACCTACAATGTTTAGATATTTTCCTGACTAAGCTATTACTAAGTTATTTAGGTGTTTAATTTAGGCCAAGCATTTTTATCTGTTAGATAGTCCTAGACCCTATAATAAGCTTGCGACATCAACGATTTTTTCAAGTAATTTTGAAGTGCTGGAAATGATAACTTTAAAACTTCGTCAGGTAATTTATTATAGAAATGAATGCATTGACCAACAAATGATTTATATACCTTACGGACACGAAATTTTTTAATAGCAATTTTTATTGCAAACAATAACTTTGACAGTTAATTTATAATGAAGTCTAAAATATCGACAACATTACAGACATCACTAGGACACAAGGAATTGGCAGCAGCACATCATTATACCCGTACTTACAATCGCACATTTTAAAAGGTCCTAAACGCCAACGAGTTCAAATACACTTATGCTATTTATCACATACTAGTAGGTACAGTATGCTCCTGCAAACGACAAAAGTGTGTGGGAAATTGGTTCGTATGTTGTTAGCGTAAATTTACGAGTTAATATAAAATCGCTTTGACTGCGACAATTTGTCGGTTACGTGATGGCCCTGTAATAATGTGCGTGCGTGTTTCCTACTTTTTAGTTAATAAAGTGTTTATTATGCGTTTAATATACTGGTAAACATTTGAGAAGCGAAAGAGTTCTTCGTGACTTGGGCGATTGGGAGTTGAAATCGATTTATACAGTGCTGTTTCCTTTTAACCTTTTTTAGACAAGGGAAAAGAAACTAAAATAACGATACACAGACCTATTTGTTACAATATCGCTTAAACAATGTCAAACATAGGCACTTTATAATTTTGCAAAGAAATCTCGTTTATCATAACTTAACGCATAATTCTGCATTATTAATTTGCCCTTTTATTCAACAAGCTACTATAATCATTGACTACCAGTTTAATGAAAACAGTACGACATTCAATGTGCTGTAAAAAGAAGTGTTTTCAATCAAAGAGATGCGCCGAATTTAATTAAAAGTTGTGCCTCATTGTCGTTAAAAAGCACTATAGTGTTACTGAAAGCATTTTGCTCGATATTTATAAATAATCGAACATTACAACGGAATTAAAATAGTCATCTTTTTTAAGAATGAATGTGTTGTTATTAGACTTAGAAATTATTCCATCAAAAACGATGTTTTGTTAGTGCTTGATAGGAGTGACAAAACTGTTATCGATAAACACCGAAACGTCATAGAGAAATGTGTGTGTGTGTGTGTGTGTGTGTGTGTGTGTGTGTGTGTGTGTTATAGGAGGTGTTATCCAGCTGAATTGTAACTTGTCTAGAAGAAAAAGGTGTATTCTTCAAGATTCGTTTCATTGACAATTTCATTAAATTTATATCACAAAAAAAAAGTGTTTTTTTGTTGTGAAGGAAGTATACATATGCATGTGTAAAATAATATAATATTCATTTAGTTATTTGAGTAATGTTGGTTATTCATTTTGAAAGTTCTTTTTTTTTTTAAATAAGGTATGTTGTGGACACGTATAACATTGATATGCTATGGGTACTAGTTTATCGATATATACTAGTACCAAAGGGAAATCACTAGCGTTATCGTTCGTGACGGTAAAAATTCTAGGTCTAGCTATTATTATAAAGAGAGAAACTTCTCTCTTTATAATAATAGCTAGCTTTTTTTTAAAATTACTTATACAATTATAGAACTTAACCTAGCATTATATAAAACAATGAATTTAACATTAAAATATATATATTAGCTAGCTATTATTATAAAGAGAGAAGTTGATGCATAGGAACGTTCACTTTAAACCATTAATTCAAATATAGGCAAGTGATCAATTTCCTTTAATGGGATCGAAGGCGATAAATTATGAAAATTCCTTCACCATACGATTCGAGATTAAGAAATTGCCGAATAAATCAGGGATCTGTTATTTATCGACGCGCGAGAGAATTTCCTTCGGTGCTAAAGAAAATCGAACAAATTGATGGATTCCACAAATTCCTCTCTGGAAACCCGGCGAACCGAACATTTAAGACGAATTTTTTACTACAGCCATTTGCTTCAAAAGTTTTTTTTTGCGTTTTCTATTGAATAGTTGCTTGGGGAATTTAGGGGGATTGGGAAGCGGGAAAGCGGTTTATCTGAGATAAAAGCTGCTTTTGTTTCTCTGTCTTTACGATGATTTTCTGGAAAATTGTTTTCAGAAACGTACCTATGTATCTGTACGTGTGTGTGTGTATAGACGTGTATCCGTGTGTCTATCTGTGACATTGTAGCCAACCGGAAACGATGTGCACATATTTATCAAGCGAGCCTTCGTTTTCTCGTCAACGTATTATTAAAAAGTTTGTGTATATTTGCTTGAAGGTATTGGCGACTAAGCAGCTCATCCAAAGCAGGGCACGTATTATAGTCGCCTATATCGCGGTGGATAAAACTTCCGTCACTCTCATACTAGTCAGAAAGTGATGTTTCACGCTTATCGATGTCGATAAACACGACCACTATAGGCTCGCAGGAGGCACCTTACTCTTCCTTACGTGATAACGAGCTAACAAAGCAACTTTTTTTAATTGGTTAATACTACGACGAATTAATTATCTTAATTACCGACCGTTATATTCTAGCAAATCCCGTATGGGGATAATACAACCGGTGAAATTACTAGCATAGCATAGGCATTCGATCTTAGTCCTCAGGGTTGGCAACGCATTTGCGGTCTTAGGATTGCAGTAAGATTTCACTTACCATCAGAGCCTTGAGTGTAAGTGGCTGTTGACGCGGCAAACTGTCTCGAAAGTGTTAGCGTCCATGTTATTTATACGAGAAACGCAAACGAGTTCGAGACGTTTGTTGCATTAGCAACTTACACTAAGGGCCTAGCCTTTTCCATGCCATAAAAAAATCTAAAAAACTAAAAGATTAAGTCCCCTGCCGGGACGCCATAGCGACGTCGCCGGCCACCGTAGCCAAATAATTCATATTGAAAAGTATACGGCCTCACTCACTTGGCGACGACGGTTTAGCTACGTTAATTTATATAGGATACATGGGCAGCGACCACCATGGCGTCCCGGTGAGGCAGGGGTTTAAGAAATTGTATACTTACACATGTTTTAACGTTAATACGAGTACGTATCTGCGTACAAAGCACCAAAGGAAGGAGTGTTTTTAACACCCCACGTTGTAATCAATTCGATTGCCATGGACGTTACGCCATGGACCTATTAATAATTTCAATCCATGTACATACTCGTACATAGCAGAGTCACACGGCGATTCCTATTTAAGGCCTGCCCCATTAAAAAACGGGCCTAAGCTTTCTTCATCTCTTATCCATAAGTGCCTTCTTCGTTTCTAATACAAAGCGGAATAATTCAATCAGACTTGTCAAAAAAGCCGTATTCTGTGACAATTTAAATGGCAAATCCACAAAACAAAAGCTACGGCTTCAAAGCGAGGGCTATACATGGCTATACCTTAATTAATTACGTTGAGTTGTCAAGCGAGGCTGTCTTCGTGGATGTTCTCATAAATTTAGTTTGCGGCGAAGACGTACAGAATATGGATGCGCGAAGAGCCAATTATGTTTGATGTTGAAAGGAGTTATGTGTTGCAAAAATGTTTATGAGTTATTTCGTTTCTGTTCGTGCTTACCAGCATCGTTATTAATATATTGTTGAGGATTTAGATAGAATAAATTTTATCCTGAAATTCGAATGAGGAATTTGACTTGATTTTGCTCAAAAGAATATTCAAAAAAATGTACCTATTAGGTTTGTAAAGAAGTTCATGTTGATTAAACTAATAAAAAAATACGAGAGTATATGTATTTAGCATTATGACAAATAAATCTGGAAATCCGGTAAGCTTATATAATAATAAGTAATAATAATAAATTTATTTTCTCCCATTTGCTCGGAAATGTTAACCTTACTGTTGTCAAATCAGCCCGCGATGTTCTAAGTTCCAGGCCCAGGCAAAATTAAAAAAAAACAAATTTATTATTTACCAACGGCAGCGGCCGCGAAAAATGTATGAAATTTCATTAGGTACCTTGTGATTTTCTTTTTAAAACCGTGTTTGGACTAGCATAACTATCTCCAAACAGCCAAACACTCGTGCAATCAAGATTCTTCCTTGTATATTTTACTTTTTAAATGTCATAGACTAAAAAGTTAAGCCTTTTCAAACAGCATTTACAACGTATTTAAAAGTGTGTCAAATAGTTTGACATTTTTTTAATAGAAATTGCGTTCATAAACAAAATAAATTGCTGAAATAACATAAACGCGTAATAAATGTTATAGTTTATATTTTATTCAAATTGAATTTATTACGTTTAAATAATTTATGATTTTATTTAATGCTTTATTTCAGTGTCATACTAAATCGTACGTTTCTGTTCTTTTTTCAAGGAAATGTTGGGACTGTGTTTAATATTATTAACAATTGTGTTAAATTTCCTCACATCTTGGAGAAAAGCACTATACAAGCCTCGACCGGGAAGGGCGGTTGCTGGACTCGTATATATCGCGGACTCGACTGCGTCTCGGCCACGCTAACTCTACTCGTCCCGCAACGGCCTATTTCCCGGTCTGTGTAGTAATGTACTATTATTTACCAAGAACACAAGAAAACTTTTCCTGTGGTCTACGCACTAGGTTATGATGAATGACGCATCATTCATCATACATTCATAAACTGCGTCGCTATTGCCTAACGCACTCGCAGTCGTAATCGGCTTCAAAGCGGAACAATTGTTTTCATTTTGTATGTAGACAAGCCTTCGATTATCAAAATTAAAACGATTGTGATTGCGAGTGCGTTAGGCAATAGCCCCTCAGAGGGCTCAGACAAGATGCACTACGCTAACTAACGTTTCTATTCGATTCGTTTTTAAACCAATCGCGTCACTGGGAGATCACGTGACTTTTCGTATCACGTCATCTTCCAGTGACGCGATTGGTTTAAAACGAATCGAATAGAAACGTTAGTTAGCGTAGTGCATCTTGTCTGAGCCCTCTGGTATAATGGCGTCCTCTCGCGAACTTTAGGTAAATTAGTTCTTTATGCTCCGATCTCTACTTACATACTGATGCGTGCTTCCTATATCAATATGAAGGCACGGATGCAGCGTCGCGCAAAAGAATGGCTTTATTTCTTTATAAAGGGATACTGTAGTTACGTCGAACTATTTTTCGTCTTATTTCATTTACTAACTTATCGCAGTACTTTAATTTGCAAACCAATATTTGTTTTTGCATTTGGTCAAGTTATCATTTGGCAATTACTTTCTATGTTTATTTAAGGAAAATAGTCGTGCTAAGTTATTTATTCCATACAACATAAGTTCTAGGTTAGGTTAAGTTAGCACCGACCACAACATCAACTTGCCGCTAAGTAAGGTTGTTCGATGAATATAATACAAAATTATTATTTATTAAACAGCAATTTGCCTAAACATTGATGGCAAAATTAAAGTGCAAAAGTTGTTATGAAAAATGATCACTATAAATTATTTGGGAAGTGATATTTTTCGATACAATCTTCGCCGATACACTAGTAAAACCTTTATAAAACTATAAAGCACTACAAAGCTCTTCTAATCCGCCTATAGCCGTGTAAATTCAAAGCAAACGTAAATTACAGAGCTACAGTAACGCTGACGTAAATGCGCACCTTGCCTCTATTAGAGAATTGGGTCGCTAACCAATTTGCACTATCGATGAAAGAAGAAACGTAAAGCTGTGCACGCAAACAAAGGGAATGTATGGGATAGGGACGTGAAAAACTACGATGTATAGGCTGTGCTAAATTAGAGCCTGTAGATTTAATATAGACTCGGAGCAGCAGCGGAATTTTTGGAGCGAAATCATTTGACTTTGAGTAGTGATTTCACGTATCGATAAAAAACTTATCGATAGTACGTACTTAACTTGTTAATACAATATTTGTAGTCAAATGGGAATTAGTCGCGTAAATTAAACACAAGTTATTTTACCTCGACGTGTCTTGTAACGTAAACTAATGATTTTATTCACTTAAGTTTTTTATTATTAATTAAGTATTATATAGATATTAAAATTAAAAATAATTGATTCTTCACTAACCATTTCTCGTTTTTCATTTATCAACTTTGAATATTTCGTACTGAAAAAATATTGCTTTAGATCAAGGTGGCATGTAGTCTTAAAACTTGGTGTTGATTGGTTGTATATTAACAACCTTGTACAATAGGGGTGTGTCCTGGGTAAAAAAGTAATAATTCTAATTAGTCCGTCAGTAAGATTATCAATAAATATTGAACACGTATTTTTTGCTTTTACAAATTAATCAAAATTCACAATTATAACGCGCATCAAAGTTTGGGAGTGGGAGCTCGTGACGTCACAACGTGGTATAAAGTGTGCCACGGCGTGACGTCACGCGAAACTTCAACGCACTTTATCATCGTCATTTTTTGTTTAATTGACAAAAGAAAAAATATGTGTTCACTATTTTTTGATAATGTAAAAGACGGACTAAGTAGAATTTTTTAGGACACTAGCCTATTGCCAATATGGAGCTCTGACCCACTATAGAACAGAGTCACAGTGAAATTTTCTTTGACGATCGTTACGATTAAAATTCATAACGTCAGTGTGACAATTTTATGGGGGGGGGGGGGGTTAAAGTTTAATTTTGCTGATTGTACCTATATATTTTTAATTCCGTCATTGTAGCATATATTAAGTGACATAAAGACGAATCTAACGACATTTCGTTTGTCAAAATCAGTTTATTTGTTCAGGTTCTAATAGGGAACAAATATCCGTACAGTATTATACAGGACGAAACACTATTTCTCAAACATGCTCGGAAAGAACGGTTTTCCGATTGAAACACAAGGTCGGAAAATGCCTCATTTTACTCCTAGGAGTAAAAAAAGATATAAAATCCCTTTCTCTCCATGTCCATATTGTTTTTTAAAATTGCTCTCTATTGCGTATAAAATCAAAGGGACCATGAAAAAAATCCCTTGTGGGAGGGCAGTGAGGAGCTGCGCGCGGCGGAGGGGCTCTGCGGAGCGGTACCTAACGGCGGCGGGCGGCGGCTCGTTGTGCGTGAAACTATCTTAACTAATACTCGTGTTTCGCAAACAAACATTCTCTCCGAATTTGTCAAAGGTTTTTAAAAATACTTATAATTATGTATTTCTATTGTATCATTTCCTTGCATTGTTTGAGAAAAGCATTATGTATGGCTCGGCGGAAACAAAGATTTCCTGACTCGTATTTTAGCACCTCGTCAGGAAATCCCTTACTTTCCGCGCCTAGACAATAATGTACAATTTCGGCACTCTGGTAAAAAGTGCATTTTAGGCACTCTTCTTTATTACAACTGGACGTGGCTGATGTCTAACTTACAAAATCCACAAATACACGAGGAACATAAACAAAAGAATATCAGTTATGTACGTCCAGCGTCACCGATACGGTCGGTACGTGAAAATGAACCATTTCTATTCATGTCGCTAGGGACCGAGCGGGATGGAATGAATCTGTCTTTATATATCTATCGAGGAATCGGCCATATTGGCCCTGAGGCACGATTGTAATTCGAGGACAAAAAAGTTTGTTTTATGATGACAAATAAAATAGTAACAATTATGTTGACATGGTTTAGATACTACAAAATATAATTGACTCAAATCTTGCAAGTTAAAAAATGTTGACTACCTCTGACATTACGTAATTTCAAATATGGAATAGCCTAGTTCAAAATTATGCTATTTCAGATATAGTCAACATTTTTCAGAAATTTTCAAGTAAAAGGAAGGGAATTCATAAATGAAAAATTAACCATATATTTTTAAGGAATTGTTTGGGTTCAACATTGTCTAAAAAGTGACAGAGCATTATATAAAAAACAACTAACAATTTCAGAAAAATTGGAATACCTAGCCTTTTTTTAGGGGACAGAGTTGATGTACGAAAACATATCGAAACTTTTATGTGCTCGTCCTGCACCGTCTTATATATATACATAAATAGGTGTATTTTTGTTTTTCCTTTTCTGCCTCTGTGTCTCTCGTAAGATTTTTGGCATGTTTTCCTGCTGAACCACGCATGTTATTTTATATAATGCTAGACTAAGTAGTAACCATTGTTATAATGTTTAAAAAATGACTGACTGCTGAGTTTCTTGCGGCGTTTCTTCTCAGCAGTGGTCTCCTCTTGGGAAGCGCTGGTAGATTCTTGCCGTGTAAAAGTGCGGCCTACTTACTGAATAAATATCTTTTATCTTTTTTATCTTATAGAGATGGTTTAAATCGAAGTTTAATTGTTCTTTTTATCATCCTACTTTTTACTTGACACGTTTATGAAATTCTATTCGATCAAGCCATCCATCGATCGAAGCCTTAAGCTGGGTACTGACCAACGTTACGAGGTGTAATGTAACATGTTACACAGCGAGCATTCATGCAATCGGTACGTAGTATTACAGCGAAACCATCGAGCAATTACGTACTGACTGCATGAATGCTCGCTGTGTAATATGTTACATTACACCTCGTAACATTGGTCAGTACCCAGCTTTACGTTGTAATCAATACGTTCTAACCCTCTATAACTGAAATTATTCATGAAAACAATTGCTTTACCAGCAAAAAATCTCAGCAATACTTGTACTAGACAACAAGGTTTCTAGAGTGCACTTTATAAATCTTCAATGCAACTGTTTATAGAACTATGCGCATAGAACGAACACCTGCACGAAGACAATGCGAAGAAAGATTTACCGCAAAACGTGTCTGAGGCAACCGTTAGTGCTTCAAATATATTTTGAAAGCGTTCCTGGGTTTCCACTTGAGGTTTTAGTTGCAATTTAATGTTTGTTTTGTGACAAGGAATGTTGTTAGGTTGTTTTGTCTTTATTAAAATAATTACAAGTTTTGAATAGGTAGAACTGTGTTTTAAAAGTACTGTAATTTCGATTCAAAAACCGGTTTTCCAAATGTATAACCATATGACAATGTTCATCATTCTTCTAATTCAAATTTCAATTAATGGCTTTTAGTCCTGTTAAGTTGTATTTCGCCAAAGTCAAGTTAGTTAGTTAGTTATAGACTCATTACTAGTTATAGAAGTCCATGGATATCAGACGCGAGGACAATAGCTTACTGAAAGAGTAATTTTATCTTGAGGGCTAACCGAAGCACATGGGGTTAGCTCCATGCGCTTCTGTCAAGTCTTTATCATACTTAGAACCATGTCATCAAGTGACAATGCACTAAATATTTTCGTTAAGGTACTGTAGCTACGTAAAGTACTTTAGTTGAAGTTGTTACATAATACACTTATTAATAGTATGTAACTTAACGGTAACGTTCTGTAAAATTATTCGTAACACAAAATAAACGATTGAAATTAATTAGTTTCATAAACCTTTCCTACAAATTCCTGCCATGGAATAGCGTTAAAGTTCCAGTTTTAAAAATCCTTTGGTTCATATTACAGGCTTAGAATGTGAACGTTCACGCACCGAACAAACATGGGCTCGAAGGAATTTCTATTACTCAATAAACACACGAGACGGCGAAGGGCTGGAATTCGCGCAATTAACCTTGTGTTATATTTCTTTGATAGACCCACGGTTGGTGAACCCTGGCTTTATAGTCAGGGGTGCGTAAGCTCGGAATATTTTAAGGAAAAAAAGATTATTTAATTAAGTGTCGGGAATTATTTTAGGTATCCTTACAAAGTAAGCTAGACATTTTCAAGTTATTTTCGGTTTATAGCAGTTTTTTTATTGTCAATTAAGTCTTTTGAAATCTCTGAATCGAACAAGATTTTTTTACTGCTCTAAATCTGTCTAGTCTACGGCCTTGAAAGAATGTCAAACTTTTTTACGGCTAAAAGGCAGAACTACTTTTCATACAATTTTGTCCGAAAATCAAGCTAAAGGCTCAAGTTTGACCTGAAAAATGACATAGGACACTTTTAATTTAAAAATACTTGATAATTCCCGATGTAATACAAATAAACGAGTTCTACGCGGACAAAACCACGGATGCAATTAGTTTACCGTATTTTTATAAAAAATATACCACGGTACAAGTGACGTAAATTCTATTTGGGTGTTTTTTTATGCTTAAGCTTTCCCAATTGGGGTGAGCGGAGATCAAAGAACGCCATCCGCTCGCTGGAATGCAAATTATTTTACTTTTTCACATTTTAAATATGTTTTTCCAGTTTAGAAAAACAACAACTTCCAATACGAGTTTTTAAAACAGGTATGAATTAATTAATTGTGCAAAATTGAAAAATAATGTGTAGGTACCTACAGATAATAAAGTGAATATTCATGCGACATTATTATTAGGTCGGGTAAATTCGTATCTATCTGGCTTATCCGATAAATACGATATCGTTTGATTATGCACTCGTGTTTGTAAAAATCATTTTTGAATGTTTATGTGCTAACAAATGAAATTTTGCGCATTTGCTTATTTAGTTGATAAATGCAATAATTATAGTTTTTATTTAGTTTTAATTTGACAGTATTTAGCTTAGTTATAATTAGGTTTAATTCAGCTTTTTTTTTAATTTAGTTTTAATTTTCAATTTTTTCTTCGTATTATAATTAAAAGTGTATTAAGTTTGTATTTTGTAATTTTGCCTATAAAATAAAATATTTAAATGATCGAAAAAAAAATATGTTTTTTTCCAAAAAAAAATAGACGCTTTCTTGGAAAACTCTGGCAAACAAAGTCACTGTAATAATAAGTCACTCACAAATCAATTCACTGCAATAATAATTCACTCACAAATAAATTCACGGCATACAATTCACTCTTAAATAAACCTAAAAATTATGTCATAAAACGCCTTTTTTCCAAAACTATATCAAACCTGAACATATTGTTCTGCTGAGTATATTTCCTCATACTCAACTTGAATAACAACATACGGAACCCGTGTCTATAAATTTACGCCATGTGATAGTAATTTACGGGAAGTGGGGAGATTTATTGCGCTTGCGTTTTCCTCGGCTATATTAATCAGTTCAATGCCGACGGCTAGAAATTGTATACAATTTTGACTCATTATCGTGTCGCTGGCTTTGATTGTGGTGAATGCTTTATTGTGCCAGCCCTAATTTTAATATATCCTTATAAGTAGTGAAGGGATGCGTTTAGGGCAATGTTTGGATAAGGGATGATTTGTAGTTAGTAATATATGTACAATATTAATGTATTGGAAGCTTAATACGGTACATTGATCCAGTTCCTTATATGTACTCCATGTTTATGTACAGTAAGAAAAACTGAAATACGTACCTTTTTATGTTATATATTTACACTGTGATAGGGTGACGGCACAAATGATGGACACTTTTAGCTGACAGGCACCAGTAATGGACACTTCACTCTTAATTCAAGTTTCATACGGTCATAAATTGATTGTTGCAAAACAAATGAATAACCCTTATCTTCTGTAAAATAAGAATCAAGGGTCCATTATAGGTGCCTTGTCTATTACTGGTTCCGTCACCCTAATAGCGAAAAATGTACTTCTTTCAGTTTCCCTTACTGCACATACTATACAGGGTGGAAAGTATGAACGCCACATATATGGAAACCTACCTTAAATACTCGTACTCAAGATAGCTCTCAAAAAAGAGTTCATTTTAGATTTGGAAATTAATGATACTGCATTATTTTTTGCAAATGAATTGCAAACCTTTTTTAATTAAAAATCGAAGCGTGAAGAATCGTTAGAATTGTTTTTGGCAAAGATCAAGAGTCAATAATATTATTTTTCTGTTAAAAATGTATATTTGCATAAACTTCAGAAACCTCTAAAATATTATAGAATTTGTCAATTCTACATGTAAATTTTAGGACGACGCATAACCGCTTATATATTGCATATGGATCATTTACGTAATTTTTAAATTCTACGATCGTTAACAATTACAGAATTGTTTTTTTCTAACTACACTAAAATTTTCCAATAAAAAAATTAAGGCATATTTTATAAACTTCTCTTGTTCCATAAAGTTATTCATTATTAAATCCAAGGACGATTAAAACAATGAGTTGCTCGCGAGTTTTTTGTTGCCACTCGGGAATAATTCAAGGCACGTAATGATTTCATTATGTAACAATGCTCGAACTTTGGGTATTGTTCGAATTTTGGAAAGAAGTGGTGCTGGTTTTTAATAACACTTACATAGGGTGTTATTTTATTTTTGGGAACTGGCTTGTTTTATACTAGCGATCACTCCAAATTTTGCCTGTAAATTTATTTTTTATTAAAAGTGTAAATATTAAACAAAATAACAACGTAATTCTCTTCTTCATTTTTCAAAAAGATTTTTGAAACTATACTCATCATTATTTTTTTCTTCATTACTGTCCCATTTACTATTGTTAAAATAAACAATCAGATTTTTTTCCAAATTTTCGGGCATCAAACCTCTCCGTCTTGGCTGATAAAAGTGATAAATCTATTTCAGGTGCCTGTTTTATAAAGCTACAAATAACAATTTACAGGTTACAAGTTTCCATTTGACACAACCTCGACCAATGACGACCATCCATTCGAGCAGTGTTGCCAGTGTAGACCTGTAAAATTGTTTCTTGTAGCTTTATAAAACGTGCACCAGGCAAACTTGTAACCTGTAAATAGGCCCCAGGTGGCTAAATGACTTTTCAATTTCTGTGGAGGTAATAGGGGCAGAACATTTTTTTTTATATATGCTGTGTGAACTTCATGGTACTTACTCAGAACAATACTAACAGAAAATACATAAAATGCTGGGGGGGGGGGTATATGGAAAAAGCATCGATAATTGAGTTTATCGATATAGGAACTCCCTACCTGTCATAAAAAAAATCCCCCTGCATTCCTGTCTGATAATAACCAACGTAGGATAACCTTTGTGCGACTATAAAGGGTGTCGTAGACTCGTGTTTTTATTTATCTTAAATTATTAATTGAGTTGATAAATATTAAACTCCAATATGTCCTTGAAAGGTATACGCATTGAAAACTTAATTTGTTCGAATTAAGTTCGTATACCAAATTTCAAGGACATGGGTGTGCTAAATTTTTTTGGTCGAAAATGTGTCCTATAATATTGAATGGCATATTTTTTACCCGACTACGTCAGAAGGAGGGTTATGTTTTTCGAGCGTATGTATGTATGTATGTCTATTTCTGGGCACGCTCTGCAGCCTAAACGGCTTGACGGATTTTAACACACAAGGTGTCATTCGATTCGTCTTAATTGCCGAAGTGACATAGGGTATATAATATTTCAATATGGCGTCCGCGGAAAAAAATATGGAGGGGGAATAAAAAAAAAAATTTTAATTATAACAATATGAGTATCAAATGAAAGCTATTAAATAGCCCAAATATATATACATTATAATACTTTTATGCTACTATTTTGAAAGGAAAGTCAAAAAAATACGTAAATGTTAAGTAATAAACTCCTTTCGCTAGAAAGAGAGTTTCACTTGTAATTTGTCACTTGTAGCTTCGCGACATTAAAAATTTAAGCTCCAGAGCTCATATATTGCTTAGTAATAATTAATTAAATCACTATTTTATTAATAAAAACTAAAAAGAGTTAAATAAATTAAATTATTAAAAATTAACATAAAACCCGACTGCAATAAAAAAAAATACTGAAAAGCGAAAAACAAGCTATATAATCTATAGAAAATTGTAAGAGCATATACTTATTGATATTTATAACAATTTAAATTTAACTTGAATATTGGAAAAGGTATTGCAGGCGGGGACAAGCAATGAATTTCAAAAGCTATTTCTTGAAAAAAATTAACATTTGGACTAGCTTGTCCCCGCCTGGAACACCTTTTCCAATATTCAAGTTAAATTTAAATTGTTATAAATATCCATAAGTATATGCTCTTACAATTTTCTCTAGATTATAGAGCTTGTTTTTCGCTTTTCAGTTATTTTTTTTATTGCAGTCGGGTTTTTTGTTTATTTTTAATAATTTATTAGCATAAAGATTTTTTTGCATACATATTTTTTGTTCTAAAGCACATTTGGTCTAAAATTGTTTTGTCTAAAATTTTAATTACTAAAAGGCTAAATCTGTAATATTGTATAAAACACCTAGTTCTTAACTAATCTACAGGTTAGGATAGGTTAAAATTGTGTCAAGGCGCGAAGTGCCACAACTACGCGGGATAGGAGCTCCGCGAAGCGGAGCTCCGTCGACTTCGCCTCACTGTCAGGGTTATTCCAAACTAATCGCACCTTCAGAACAATAGTGACCTAATTCAAAATTTCAGCTTTCAAACTTCAAGTCTTAAATTTATTATTATAGTCACTATTGTTCTGAAGTTCATTCCTGAGGGCTCAGACAAGACGCACTACGCTAACTAACGTTTCTATTCGATTCGTCTTTAAACCAATCGCGTCGCTGGTAGACCACGTGACTTTTCGTATCACGTCATCTTCCAGTGACGCGATTGGTTCAAAAACGAATCGAATAGAAACGTTAGTTAGCGTAGTGCATCTTGTCTGAGCCCTCTGTTTGAATTGCATGATTTTTGAAAGCTTGTTTAAATTCTTTATCTCGTCTCGTTGGCCTTACTTTACTGCAGTATCCTTACAAATAACATAATTTATGTTTTTATGCAGTGTGTAAATATAATGTGTAGGGTATTTAGTCGTGTTTGTTTATTTTATCCATTTTCACGGCTCTTCGCCTCGAGTAATCAACGTGAAATTCGAAACCCGCGTAGTTTTATCTCGGAAAATTCCGAGGAAATATCGATAAACGACTTCTACGCAGATGGAGCCACGGGAAAACTAAGTGAGTCGCTGTGTCTAAAAGAGGGCTGTTAGTTTAACGTGTGTATCTGGGGAGCCCTTTGTTTCCCATAATTTTATTGGTCATAATGTAATTGTTGACATAATTTTTGATAGTCATAATTTTTTATATCGCTGAAACTGTAAACTTTTCAGAAGTTCTGAAATATCTAACGTGTAGACAATGCTAGGTTAGGTTAGGTTTGATTTATAAAAATCCTGAAAAAGTAACAGGTTATTTAAAAAAGCACGTGATGACTTGCGATGATTATAACCTAAAGCACATTATGACTAAAAATAATTATGTCAGTCAATATAGACTCGTGTATCTGTGTATGTGTGTGTCTGTGGCGTCGTAGCTTCCAAACGAATGTACCGATTTGGACAAGTTTATTTTGTTTAAAGTTAGTTTTATCGGGATGATTTTTAGCTAGGTTTTATGAAAATCAGTTAAGCCGTTTAAGAGATATCAGGTCTGAAAGTGAGTCACCTTTGTATCGGGAGTTAAAAAAGTTATCACCCAAGCTTCGAGGCCTACGGATAATTAATATGTAATCTCTTTTTTCACTTTTTTCTTCAGCTAAATAAAGTGTACCTACTGTCGTTTCGGCGAAACATGTTTCGCCTAATATCATTTCCCAACTAATTTATTGATTACTAGGTACTTTTATTTGGCACACCAATCTTCAGCACATTTTTATTTTGCAACTTTTCGTTTGGTCAAATTATCTTTTAGCAAAATATTACATAGGTACCAAATTTCTTTTTGACAATTAGCTATTTAGAAAACATTTTACTAAAGCTAATTAATATATACATATATTGCCAAAAAAAAAACGGAAATAATTACTTTACGTACTAATTCATCCCATAGTTTACTAATTCAAGGTTAGGTTAGAACTGTGACCACAACAGAAACATAAGCGGCCTGCACACGTAAAGTTCGGACCGCGGGAAACGCCACGCACCATTCCAATCTTCGCGCCGAACCGTACGTGTAAATGCAACTGTAATAGTAAAATTGTAAAAAACCTACGGTTCGGACTGGCGCGTGGAATGGCGCGTGGCGTTTCCCGCGGTCCAAACTGTGCCATATAAAGGCCGCTATTGCTAGGTTAGGTTAGGTTAGATTTGTGTATAGGCGCCTAGCGCCTCATCCACAAAGAATCGGAGCTTCGTCGATCTTGTCTTAAATGAAATATTTTTAATTCGCCTTAAAATTGTATTTTAATACCTACTGAATAAGGATAGAAACCATACGCCATACTTTATTTTGGGAAAAGTATGTTACGCCAAGTGATACAATCAAGTAAATATTTGGTAAATAACAGTTGCGAAACCTTAAAGTGTAATGTCTAAAAAAATGTCTTTCCAAATGACCAATAACCAACATGAAAATAATGGTATAAATTGTTTGGGAAGTATAGTTTGCGATACAATTTTCGCGGGTTCGTTAGTAAACCGCTAAATAAATAACAGTTTAACGTCAGACGACATAGATAATATTTCCAGGTCAATTAAGTCCATTTCCTTTCCTGCTTCAAATAATTAAGTAATATTGTATTCTCTAATTCCAATTATACGCCACTGAAATATACGATACCGCTACCACATTTGGATTTCTGAGCTGTCCTCTGCATCTGAAAGTTAGGAAGGTTTATTTTGCGGTTTCGTTAATCTTGTTATTCGGTACCTCTGTTAAGTACTTATTTTTTTAAATAAAATATAAAAATATATGTAATGTTCAGGAAATATGATTTGGCCGTCTGTTATGTGTTAATGCGATCATTAAATTTTTTCTGCGTTAAGACTTACCGTACCTAAACTTAACCTTAACCTTTCAACCCACTGCTGTTTGAAGAACGATTTTTTTGATGTTTGATATTAACAAAAAAATCTTAGTGAAGATTACAGACGGCCAATTCATATTTCCTGAACTATACTGACCGTCGTCGTCGTAGAAATACTTAAGGAATAAGCAAGGCTATGTCTTTAGATATATTATGATGATGATAAAAAAAATTAACGTTCTTTATCAGGTGTTTTTAATATCAAAAGCATACTCAATGTTTCCAGATTTTAAATCACATGTTTTATCTTATATTACTGCGATCGATTATACAATGTGGACTAGAAAACATTAAAAATCGAACTGAGAAATGCATTACACACTGATGTCTGGGCTGAAAATCGAGGTGATTATGATAAATATAATAAAATTTATTTTTTACATCATAAAGCTCATTATTCCCCACTGGTATAAGGTAAAATTAACTGAATGTATTATGTTTATATTATTCAAAAAAATATTTAATATCGCTAAAACCAAGACTTGGTGGCGCGTCCTAGAGCTGGGTTAGTAAGTAAAAAAAAACATACTGAGGATCGGGTTTACGTTTGCGCTTTTTTATTATCAGATTATAAAACTGGACATTACATAGCATTATTACTAACATACTAAGAGAACTAATTCGGGTGGGCAAATTTGAAACCGTTATAACTTCACTAGTAACACTTTAATGTTCGCCGCCCCCCCCGTCCCTTTAACCTTAGTCGCGATCTAACGCTCGACGTAAGATGGGGTGTGTTATGTCGCTGCGAGTTCCAGTAAAACACATAAGCACTAATCTTCGCTGGCATGGGGTCAAAAAAAATCCAATTATGGTGGCTCGTTTATACGTTGATTCTGATAAAATTTTCATTAAATGATGAACGTTTAGGATTGCCTATTGATGTATTTTTCCTATAATATGTTTTAAAATTGTGAAACAAGGATTATTGGTTTTAGGGCTGGACCATGCCAAAAAAAAACCCAGCGTCGATTAAAATCAATCATATATGGTTAGGTAGAGCATATCCAGGTCACAAATGTGTAATTGGTTTTCGAGAAAACAAACCCCAAGTATTAAAAATAACTATATGAAAAGCAAGCTTTAAAAACCCGACTGCATTTTTTATACTATCGTCGATATACCTACATATGTTAAATCCTATGTCACCCCGGATGACGTAAGGATTCTAACGATACCTCACACATCTAAATCGGTCAAAGGATTTAGAAGTTATAGTGGAATAAAGAAACTAACATACATACATACATACACACATACGTACAAACATGAACCCTGAAAACATTACACTCCTTTTTTGGGGCAGTCTTGTCAATTAACCTTTTAGTAAGCAACTTAACGGAAAAAAGTTAAGGAACCTTTTCTGATAAGTTGATTACACGAAGGTGAAATGTTATAATATAAAGTTATCTAATGTATAATCTCATTAATTGAGGATTCATTTGTACCTCAAATCAACTTTGATTTCAAGAATATACTTTAGATATTACGAAACTCGATAATAGTTCCTAACGAGGACGACGCGTTGCCCTAGTTGGTAGTGACCCTGCCTACGAAGCTAGCGGTCCCGGGTTCGATTCCCGATAGTGGCAAATATTTCTGGGTCTTGGATGGTTTCAATGTATTTAAGTATATATTTCTCAAAGTATATCAGTATTTTTATCATAGCCTAGTAGGCCCACAGTACAAGCCTTGAGGTTAGTTTGGGACTAGGTCAATTGGTGTGACATTTTCCCCTGATATTTATTTATTTACTAAATGAGGGCGGCACTGGATAGTCGGTGTTTGCTCGTTGTAGTCCCTAACGTATAAGCTAAGCTAGTCAGCTAAAGTAAACAATGATTTTAATGAACCTACGGCATTATTGATTTACGGAAGAGTAGTCTAACAAACGTCGATTATATATTTAAAAATGGAAAAACGCTTAAAACTTTGGAAAGTCGCGTTCGGATACAAAAAAAATGGTTTATTTTATATCCCGCTATGATATAATCTCTTATCGTAAAGCATTCTGTTAGAGCCATCTATTGAGTTACTTTGTAAATAAAACATCTTGCGAATAACGTGTTGTTACGATTATTTCTAAATTACTTTTTTAGAGAAGTACTTCAGAAGAACGAACACCACAGCATTGTCTAAAATATTCTACTACATCAAATAAACCTAATTATATAATTATCCGTCACAAAACAAGCACATCATCTACATAGGTATTATTTTCTGACTACGCAAAGTTTTCACTTTTTTTAATACTTGGGGATTGTTTCCTCGAAAACAAATTATACATTTGTGACCTATTTAATATGCTCTACCTAACCCTATATGATTGATTTTAATCGACGCTGGGTTTTTGGTCCATATATTTTTTGGCATTGTCCTTTTAATAGAATCCCAATTTCAGTGGCGCAAAAAGGTGGGCAAAACGTCTTTTTGCCTTATTTTGCGCCACCCGAATTGTTAATTAACGATTTTTGCGATTAATCTTAAATTCTATTACAGTTCTTTAAACTACAAAAGTATCTCTCGCCGTTTTCCCTCGTGTGGTTACTAGTTATTGTTAAAGACTTAACTCTAAAGCATTTTTCTAATAAAATTTTCAATAGTGGTTTTAGTAAGGTAAAAGCACGTATTATGGAAAGTGCTCCGGTTATGAACAATAAATATTAGGTTTCGAGATTGAATATGTGGTACAATTAGTTTAGTTGAACTTATTCTGGGATATTTTTAGTTATTACAATGGAATTTTCGGTAATAACAAGTTTTAAATACTAAAAATGTTATTGTTCGTCACTGGCTTTTACCTGCCTACCTTTTTAAATGACTTCAAATAAAAGAAACGTATTATATTATATACGAAGCATACAAGTTGATTTAGTTTCGCGGTATTAATCAGTATAATTTACTGTCTAGAATGCCGCGTAGAAAGAAGCAAACTAAGGAAGAAAGGCTGTTGAAAAAAAGAATTGCTGAACGAAAGCGTAATGTGTTTTTTTGTGGGCTGGTGATAAAAACTATAAATAATCAAAATTGTGCCAAAAATCTATCTTGTGTTAAATAATCAAACATGTGATGTTATTTTTTCATAATTTTTTATTTTATTATGTTTTCTAATTTGTTTTATTCATCGTTTTATCCAAGTGAAAGACACTACCTGAAAAGGCTTAAAAAAACGTTTACGGTTGCGTTTTTTAAGTCTTTTAAGGTAGTGTCTTTCGCTTGAAATAAAACGATGATTGAAACAAATTTAGCCTTAAACGTGGATAAAGCATTCAGAAAGTGACGAATGTTTTATCCACATTTATCCTACGCGACCATAAAAAGCTCTCTGGTTACTTAGACTGGGTTTCATAAAGATCCGTTAGATCAAATTTCGGTCATGAATGTCAAAACTTGTATGAAGTTACTAAAATATGATCTGACATATTTACTAACGAACCTTTACAAAATTATTAGATTTTATGTTAATATAAAAGCACGTATTATGGGTGAACAGTGCTCTAGTGATAAACAATATATTTAAAAAAATCTACTTATTTGTAATGCGAATAGTTTAACGGATTAATCGTAACTGGAGCACTGTCCAATACAGGTGCAGTTACCCTACGTATAGTTCCTATTATGTGTAAATGATGCACAATATTTTTTGTGATTTAACTTTAATATTTTTAGGAGCTTTTATTTTTATGTTATTATATGTAAGTGGGTTCCTTATAAATCATGTTTTGTAGGTTATTAATTTAAATAAATAAAAGAGTTGATTAGGTACAAGCTCGTTTCAATTCTATTATGCATTTGTTCAATTAAAACAAAAACTAATGACTGGAATCTGTTCCGACCTATTTATAATATTATATCACTAAAACGTAAGTAGTTAATTATATCCAAAATAAAGTTATGTTACAAATAACAAATTTTGGTGGCTGGTAAATTCGGGTGACACGTCATTACAATTCAGGTGGCAGATACCAATTCCCGTGGTCAGCTCAAATTATTTAATTTGTTATATCTTCTAAAGTTTTGCAGATAACAACATCCCATTATAAATTCTGTTTTAAAACATTTTTTAGCAAATTATCAGTAAAAAAAATCTCCTAAAAATTCCATTTTCATTTCGCCACCGAAATTGGCATAAAATCGAGCATTGTTGAAATTGACCCAGGTAAACTCAGAATTCTATGTAAACAAATTGTTAAAAAATCACAATTGAATTATATTTGAATTTGACTTGACTTCAAAATATAACGTAAGCACTAGTAATTACAAAATATGACCCTACGTTAAGATTTTGGGCAAAATTAAACCGTTGCAAACATGTAACAAAATAATCTAATACTAACAAAAATTTCCTTAGCCTAGATTATTGCACCGCACTAAATTTAATACAAATTAGCATTCTATGAAATTAAAGCTGCATATCTTATCAAATCTGCGACGTTGGCCCTGCATAATTTGAGAATTGGCTCAATTCTTCGTCAGCACCGCGAACGTCCACAAACTGCTAATCTTTTTCCTTTGTCTCCCAAGTATTATTTTAATTAAGACCCCGGCCAATTTAAACTTAACCCCACTGACGTTTGTTTTTGGCAACTTAATATAATCCACAGATGCAAAAGTAATGAAAGAAGTTTGGTTGTTTAATTCTGTCTGGCAAAAAATGGTCTTGAGTTGGCGTTATTGAAATAGTTCGACTCTGAGTAACTTTTGGAAGTTGGTGTAAATAATAAAAGAGTTTTAGTCTCTAAATGTTTACAATGAGAATTTTAAGATTAAAATCAAGTTTCTAATTGTTTTAAAGTTTTCAATTTCGTTAACTTGTTTGTTTTGGGTTGGTCTGTTAATTGATTCTGAGGGTAAAGAGTATAACGTGGCTGTTATTCTCTTACTCGACTTGCTTTTCGTTTCGTTGACGAAGAATTTTAACTGGTAAAATAACGTTGCAGGAGAAAGAGAGGTTACCGCTTAAGACGAAGTCCTTCATCGAAGAAAACTGTGGTCGAATCAAAATTATACACATATAATATAGGTTAATGACAGGCCAATTTAGGCTTGTCGGTTTGTAATTGGTCGACGAATTGTACAGCGAGTTGTTCAACAAAATCATCTAAACGAAAATTATGTGTCGGTATCACTATCAAAGACACGAGTCAAAAAATCACATTGGGGATGGGTCTTTGTGAAGTAGTGATGTGTGACTGACACACCAATAGTTCTTAACAAAAAATACATGTGTATATAGCTACACATCTCTCTACCGTTTAAACCTATTATTCCACGCTACGCTATATTTTGGGATTCCAGTAAACAGAATGGGAATTTGGTATTTTGGGAACGAGCGAGTTAAACCACCAAATTGAATTAATTGAAGCTGAGGAGACGACTTGACCTTGATTAAGTTGCGTGGGTATTGCAACCATCTGGAATAGGTATTAGACGTTTCTTCAAAAGGATAACTTGGTATCAATTTTCGCGTATTTTGCGATCGTAGTTTTTCTCGATCGTTTATTTCTATTCGCTATTATTTAGTATCGCATTTTATTTCAATTGGAAGTATCCATTGTACATTTTGTAATAGAATTTTATCTCGAGTTTTTTTTTACCTGACTACCCAAGATTGAGCGTAATGTGTATAATATAGGTATGTATTTATCCATGTTTATTTGTGACCTTCCGTAGACTACACGCCTTGAGGGATTGTATAGTGCGAGGTATCTTTGGATTGGTACTCACCCAAGGAGTGTCAAAGGTGATGTTAGAACCTCCTGTCCCGTCCTGTAGTCCTGGTAATTGGGTTTTCAAAGACCTGTTTTTTTTATTTGCCTTGCCTACATGCATTTACAGTTTTTTATGGCAAGAAGAAGGTAACCAAGCACACAGCCACCTGAAGATAAGTGGGATCTAAGACCCATAAACTGCAATTCTAAGATTCCAAATGCGTTGCCAACCAGGACTAAGATGAAATGCCTCTACACTAGTAATGGAACACAACTATGCGAACACTGCTGCTTTTCGGTAGGTTATAGTATGAGATGGTGATTGTGAGGTCTATACCGAACACAAGGTCCTACCTGCGATAGAACATCTTGAATATCAATTATCCATCAGCCCCACCTTTTCAATGCATTCTGAATCCCATAGCACACAAGTCCCCATTGAATTCTTACGTATCTTGATCAAATCCACGTTTATATATTTGCATCCCATAGAACGGTTATTAGGTGCCTCGTACCCAATTTAGTTGGGAAGGGTCGGGTACAAAAAGGTCGGAGCGATACGAGCCTGATTGAAAGGTCCAACTGTTCCGTTATTTGAGTCTGGACGGTATTGGGACGGTGATCGTGAGGACTATAGTTCTTACTGTAGCTTGTTGCCTAGGACATTTAGCGTAACGTTCCTTTATCCTCGTGCCTACATAGGGTAGGTACTTTTTGTGGAATATATTTTAGATCTCGTGTGGCCTCGTGTGGTTGCCGAGTTAGAATAGTGCCACTCCATGTCTCCCCGTGGATGTCGTAAGAGACGAGTAAGGGAATAAAGGCTTGTAGTACTGTTAGGCGATGGGCTTGCAACCTGTCATTAATGCGCTGGTAAACATCTTAGCCTAATTGTGCAAATTGTGGTTATAGAATTATCAACAAGTTTTTAGAGATGTTTGTAATTCTGTAGCTCTGCCTACCCCACTCTGAGAACGAAGGCGTGAGATTATGTATGTATTTTAGATAACATTGCTTAGGGATTAGGTTGCTTTGTATCTTATGTCCTTTCCAAAGGAAGGATATAGGCACGAGGTTAAACTTGTGCAAGATGTGTCTCAAATACCATTGGCGCAATATATTTATAGATATAGATTTTTGAAACAATTACCTAAATAATTAAAAAAAATAGATGTGTGTCACGTAATGTCAAAGAGCCTTTTAGTGATTGTTCGTCGTGCTACGATATAGGAGTGAAACCATTAAAAAAAAATATTAGAATAGTGATGGCGATGGTAAGTTGTATATTGTTAGTTGATTTTGTCCATGTAAACTGAGGGAAAGTATTAAAAAATGAATCCAAAGTAAAAGCCGAACAGTTTCCATCCGCCTCAGAACAGTTCTCAAGAATCAAATAAGAATGATAATTAACATTCAATGCCTTTTAATATTATTACATCTCAGCCTTTTGAAAACTCATTTTCTTTCATACTACCCAAATTAATTGACAAATTAATTCAGAGAGCATATATCGTTAGGTGTGTTTAGCAATAATCGCCGCGTCTGCTAGCCGGCGGCGTCTGGCGCCCGCCCAGCCGATAGCTGCGACCAATTTGTGTGTTTGGTACGTGTGTGTTTAGTTAAGGTAGTAATACGTATTTGATATATTATCTTAAGGATGTTTATATACTGGTATCCCAGAAGTTGACGTAAATATAAAAACTTTGTCTTTCCGGTCCAGAATAACTTTTCAATATGTGAATTAGTTTAAGAGTTATTAACGTTTTAATTACACTGATAATGAACGCTAACTTGCGGTAGATCGTAGCTCTCGTCGCTATAATTTGTGATTTCTAATTCTCAATGACGTAGCAATGTACAATGCAACCATTTTCTGAATAGCGATCGGCAATCTTCGTTTTTCTATGACACACGAGTGACAAATATACTGTCATTCGCGAGGAGCTGGGAATATTGTATGTAATTATACCATAATTCCGAAATATCAACGCATTCAAAATAAATCCATACTTCCTAAGCAACTTTATTTATTTTATTTTATTTATTAACTAACCAATTCTCGTATTTTCATTCAACAGTGACAATGGTAAAGAACGCTACTTTGCGGTACTCCTTTGCTTGCATTGGCTAAAAAAGCTTTAAATTGTGATTCCAAAACTTGATATATTTTAATAACGGGCAAAACAGACCCTTATTACTAACACTATCCGTCACGTCTGTCCTTCTGTTTGTCCATCCATATCTCACTAACAAACTCGTAAAATTAACACGTAACGATCCTGTTTTTTTTTATAAAGCTTGACCTAAACCTGCTTTAAATCAAAATCTTACTCCAATACTTATCGCCCCGCTCCGCGTAGTTGCCAGAAGGCAACTACCCCGGTCAGCTGCCAATTTCGCAGACGCCTCGGGCTCTTCGATATTGCTCTGCTCAAACCTAACTCCGCAGCATCGCAAGTTTGCAATACAATTAAACGGGCTCTATTCTGCTCGATGAACCCGGGTAAAATACATAATTTCAAATTGATAAAAATTCTGAATTTTCATAATTCCGAATGCAATGTTTTGATAAGCCTTTATTTTTTATATCTTTTAAAAATTGAACCTAACTTAGGTACAGTAATTGAATCATGCATTTAATCCTACTTCCTACTAATATTATAAATGCGAAATTGTGTGTGTGTGTTAGTTTGTTACTCCTTCACGCTGCAACGGCTGGACGGATTTGGATGAAATTTGAAATGGAGATAGCTTATACCCTAGATCAAGGCTGCACAACCTTTTTAAAAGTCGGGCCAAATGGTGGATTCAAACGTTCACGACGGGCCACTGACAATTTTTATTTCAGTTCCTATCTCCTATCTTACAGATGGGCTCTTTCGGATACACTTCGACCCTTTAGGATCTTTTGTGCAATTACCCTCTTACACACTCAGCTGTTCGAATGTGCAGGTTTCCTCACGATGTTTTTCCTTCACCGTGAGAGCATCGGGTAATGCACTTAAGTTAGAAAAATCATTGGTACATGGTGACCTTTTATTTCACTTACTCTCATAAGTGCGATTTGGTGCGTATTTTAAAACTTACTTGCGCGGGCCATTTTGAAATTGCGGGCCTGGGGTTGAGCACCCTTGCCCTAGATTAACACATACCTAAGCTAATTTTTATCCATTACAAAGTCAAAGAGCTCCAGGAAATAATGATAGGTAATCGAAATCTACGCGGACGAAGTCGCGGGCAGAAGCTAGTCTAAAATATCTCCAACAATAAAAACTTTCTGTAAAATGAAAATTCCGACAAATGAATATTCGGAACAAAAATCGAAGTTGTAAGGTGTTTCCATATATCGACATGTTTTGACATGTCATTGGTATTGTTTTTAAGTAGGCCACTATACTTGTCAAGTAAATAACAGCTAACGTGACGTTGACAATTCGATACAATTTCAAAGCAATATGGTTTTGCTGGCTAGAATAGAGCCACAGGAGGGAATTAAGCGACATGCGCAATGTTACTAACTGCATCTAACTCAGGTACGGATTATGACATAATTCTATCGCTTGCAACTTTTAAGTCGTTAGAGAATTGGAAATGTACGAGTATTTTCTTTATTATTGTATTAATTTTGATAGAAAAGAAGGTGGCATCTTGATTTGGAAGCGTTTCGAAGCGATTTTCGAGAGCATGCAATCAATAGGAAGAAGGTAACCCTTAAGTTTAGAAAGGCGTTAAGTTTTGCATATTCTATCAAAATTTACTACTTTGCAAAATTTCCAGGTACAGTAGCCGAGTTTATAAATATGTGTACACTTTAGTACCTTGTCACTTTAATCGCTGTGACAATTCATATATGGCAGTTTAAATGTGACATTAAATAGACAAGGTACTAAAGTGTACATTTATGAACTCGACTGTAACTTCGTGAATACCTAAAGTGAATCGGATTCAAAAACCCCATTCATAGATTTGTTTGTGCCATTAGTAAGTCTAATTCCCCAAGGCGCTGAAACTTTCCGAATAGACTGATTTGTAAGCGTAGGTAAAAACTTTCCTGAACTTTCCCGTTTCATTGTCGCGAAAGCCTCCAAACTTTGCTCTCCGAGCTTTGGAAACATTCAATTGAGAACTTTACACGAAAGGAACAAAGATCGTGTAGTTTAAGAGCCGGAGTTGCTTATCAGTACTGTTCCTTAATAAATTTCCTTGGTTGCTGATAAAATATGATGTTAGAGCGTATTCTATCCGCGTAGCGCTTGCAAGGCTGTGGTTGGAGAAAAGCGGAAGCGGAATAACAAGTTTGACCATCTTTATTCCTGGTTAATATCCATTTCTTATTACACACCTGTATCTTTTGCAAGCTAGTAGGAGTAGTAGGTGATTCTCTAGAAAAAACACTTTTCAATTCACAAACAAAACCTCAAACTCACAACATTTACATGACCTATAAAACAATGAATAATTGACAATTTGACAATTTGTTGTCGAGTTATTAACCCGCGAGCTGGGGCCTGTTTTATAAAGCTACAAATTACAATTTACAGGTTACAAGTTTCCATTTGACACAACCTCGACCAATGACGACCGGCCATTTGAGCAGTATTGCCAGTTTAGACCTCTAAAATTGTAACTTGTAGTTTTATAAAACGTGCCCCTGAAGTTACACCATCAGAGAATGATTAACAAGTTAGCGCGTGTGTCGCAAGTCTCGACGACGAAGCAACTCGGCTTAAACTGTAGGTACCTAACTCTCTTTGACGTGCCTATCCAGTTATTACGTCGAGGACAAAAGGTGAGCAGTGAAAGAGAACAAAACCTTGAGAGTAAGTGAATGACACTCATACTTATTTATTTACGGACTATTATTAAATGTTTATATCGGGTGCGTAACGATCGATATAAAGATATTTCATATAATATCAGTCGCTATAATGCTCATTTAATATAATTATTGAATCATTTAACAATATTTAATATATTTAAATATGATATAATTATTATTTTATATAATGATCATTTGCTCTAATAATATTTTGTATAACATACTTTAAGTATAATGCATATAATTACTATAATTAACTTATGATATAAAGTTAATTCCATCTAAAGTACAGTTGGAATAACCATTTTTGTTACCTTGTGACCCCACAAAGCGGTAATAGAAGCTCTCTTCGACGACTCGCCCTTGAACCCCTTGCCTGTGCTAAAAACTATGTGCTACCAGATATGTAGGTTAGGTTAGGTTAGGTTAGATATGCGCCCCTGCACAAAACAAAGGGCTACCAGAAAAATAGGTTAGGTTAGGTTACAACTGCGATCCCTGCACAAAACAAAGGACTACCAGAAAAGTATTTTAGGTGAGGTAAATAATACAAAACGATTTTTATATCAAATGATGATTATACCAAATGATGTTTATAATAAATAAATTATATACCAAATGATATTTATCGTAAATAAAAATAGATTTTGTGATATTATACCAATTGTTTATTATATAAAATAAGTGATAATAACCTTTAAAATTATATCGAATGAAATTATATTAATTAATTTTATACCAGTCATTACATTTTATATCATTGTAGATCAAACTTTGCTTGATGAATTTAAGTTGATGGTGTTTATTATAGCTGTCTTATGATCTAAAGACAAACCTAGAGTATAGTTTAGGAATAAGACAAACTGTGACTATAAAATCGCGTACCAATACTCTTTATTAATATCGAAGAAATGGTTTCCGCTTCCCGCTCCGCTTCTTATATGACATAGCTCCCGCTAACAACGCCGGCAGTGCTGGCACCGTTCGCTGGACGACGGCCAGACCGCCGCTGTTGCCCGACGGATACTTTACTCCTAATTGCATCCGCGCTGTTGTTTGTACAATCAAACTGATATTTAGTTGTCTAGTTGGCACATATGTGATGTATGTCTCACTAAAGGAGGAATTTCGCTATTCGCTTTAATACTCTAAACTTTTTAACTTATCATTTACTTACATTCATCATTATTTGGTAATTAATGGCGGATTGACTGAAAAGTTTACATGTAATATAAAAGAAGAAACTCACTGGCTGAATAATCGATAAGCCTAAACCGCTGGACTTGAAATTCAATTCTATTCCTTGGATATTCTAGGGGTGCACTAAGAAGGAATTCTAGGAAAATCATCCCGTAAATAGGGGGTGTACATAAAAAAATATTCTACGTGTACGAAGTCACAGGCGTCCTCTAGTTCGTACTAAATGATAGATAAATGCGAAAGTTGAAATTATTGAATGTTTGTTTGTTTGTTACGTTTTCACAAATAAACCGCTGAACCGATATAATGAAATTAAAAATGGAGATAGCTTCAACCCCAAGGAAGGGCACGTGGTCTTAGCTGATTCTATGAATAAAATCTGATTCATGTAACAAACAGTTGAGAAAAAAAAAAAAAAGTTTTAAAAAGGACCAAAAAATTAGCCAACAAAGATTTGTTCCTATTTCTAGCTAAACAGAATATAACATGGAGTTTATATGCTCGTCCTGTTACCATAACGTTGCATCTCTCTGTCTAATCGCTGTCTAATCAGCAGTTTAAAATGCTTGTATCATCCACATTTCTTGGCCGATTTTAATTTTAATCGCACTCTTAGTGATATCTTTTACGGTATTTTCATATTTCGTTGAGAAATGAAATTTAAAAAAATCCATGCATACCTATTCGCTCTTATAAACTCAAACTAAATAGGTTATATGGTACTATGATGACAGATGTCAGAATTGATTTCCATTCTTCCTTTTACTTTAGTCGGAAAACCAGTTTCAATCTGAAATCCAAAAACTAACTGAGCTCAACTATACGTGGCTTAAAGTTGTAAAAGCTGTAAAAAACCTTTCCCGCTGCCAGCCAGCGTCCACAGTTCGTTGACCCGAGATGACGTGGTAATTCCTCGTCGATAACTACAGGGTAATTGACGAGAGGTTGCAATGGATGGGAACTTTATTGGCCCTTTTCATCATTGTTCAATTTTCACTGTGTGTGGTTGCCTTTACATTAAGTAGTTACAGTGTGCAACTCACTTCATTTAACGTTCGATACATTTTTGAATAGGAAAAGCTTTTTTTTGTTTGTTTGTTTGGTTTAAATCTTGCAACTTAATTTTGATACAGTTTCCGTTATTGGAATGGGCTTAAATTAGGAAGGCACATTTTTTTTTATTGCCATCCGCCGCCTGAGGCGTCAGCAATGCGTTGCCTCAGCAGGAAGTTCATTCCAAATTCCTATAGTACGCGCCAGAAACGTTATATGAATTATGGAAATCCTATGGTGTCTCAGAACTGATTTGATGATAGATTTGGTTGTCAACAGCCACGGAATTTACACCCTATATAATTCTAGATAAATAGATAAGTAGAAGATAACTGGGGGCCTAACCGAGACGCATAACGCTAAGTTAACAATATTCGAAAATCGAAAAAATGTATAGGATTGACGTAAGCTGATGACAGATCGCTCGTCCGCTTATATCAACTCCATACATTTCGAGTCAATAGAAAACAGAAACATTAGTAGCGTTTGCATCCCTCTGTACAAAAAAGAAAAGTTGAACGAATTATGTAACTAATGTATTTCGAGACAAAATGAAATTCTTAACTGGGGTGTTATTCTCCTAAACATTTTAGCGCATGCATTGTCAATTAGGCAGCAGGGCTTCTGTCGATAAGATCGAACGTATAAGGCTGCCTAATTAAGAATGCACGCGCTATAACGTGTTTTGTACGCTCTGACGGGACTACTTAAACTCGCCGGTTTATATAAGCTGCGCCGCGTTCACTCGTTCACTCGTTCGACCGACCGAAAGCCGATTTTAAGAGAACATTTGAACTGGACACATCAGCCGTATAACATCAAGATCGATGACTAAATGGATCCCACTATAGGTACTCACATAAGCAAAAGAAACAACTAAATGTTTTTTTGCAATGGAAAAGAAAATATTATAGCAAAGTACATACATACATAATCTCACGCCTTCGTTCCCAGAATGGGGTAGGCAGAGCTACAGAATTACAAACATCTCTAAAAACTTGTTGATAATTCTATAACCACAATTTGCACAATTAGGCTAAGATGTTTACCAGCGTATTAGTGACAGGTTGCAAGCCCATCGCCTAACAGTACTACAAGCCTTTATTCCCTTAGTCGTCTCTTACGACATCCGCGGGAAGACATGTTGTGGCACTATTCTAACTCGGTAACCACACGAGGCACTTATTATATCAAAGTATACTAAAGAAAATTAAGTTCGAGTCTCAGGTTAGCAAGCAAAGTTTTAATATAATAATCATGGAGAAAACTGCTGAAAGCATTTTAATGGTATCTCTGTTACGGGATTCCAGTTCAGCTAATCCTTTTTGCGGTTAGAAGAGTTGGCTAGCTTTGTGAAACAAGAATGACGCAGAGCGAAGATTGTTCAGTTAACAGATTAAACGTTTCCAAAACGCCACTTCATTTATTTTACTTCTTTGTAACGAACCATGTACTTACAATGTTAAGCTACTTAATGGTTTAATAATTCATTTTATTCCACATTTCACAATCGTAACGGTCAATTGTATAGTCCTAGTTTGGAATAAATTTTACAGAATACGACTGTGCTGAGTTTTCTTAAGGCTCCTAAAGACCGTCTACATTCTGTGAAGAAATGTAGGGTGACAGCACCAATGATGGACACTTTTAGCTGACAGGCACCAGTAATGGACACTTCACTCTTAATTCAAATTTCATACGGTCCTAAATTGATTGTTGCAAAACAAATGACTAACCCTTATCTTCTGTAAAATAAGAATCAAGTGTCCATCGTTGGGTTCTTGTCCATTGCTGGTTCCACCACCCTATGAAACCTTAAGATAAACGGTCTATTCACAATAGTTCTATTAGTTAGACCAACTGGACCTAAATGGAACTAACAATATAATTAGTAGGAATACATCAGATAAACCAATAGTCTGTGTTCTGATACGATGAACTAACCAGCCAGTAACAACCGACAGACTTCCGTGTTATTCTTCCGTGATCTTCTATACGGCCGTATGTCGATTTGTGTGTAATAGCGTTTAAAATGCAAGTGAACTTACTTCATCATACATTATCTGTACAAAACGTTATCCAAGTTTTAGCGAGCATGCATGGTGAAGCAAGATAACACCAGCGATCTATTTAGAGGACACGGTGCCAACTGTGAACATGGGCTTTTTATTCACCCAAGAACTCCAGATAGTGTCGGTTTTAAATGCAAATCAGGTGATGTGGCACTGAGTGTGTTTAACCCGGGTTATGTTAACTATTGTTAATTATGACATGGTTTAGGACAAATTTGTTGTGTTATGTTGATGACATTGTTACGTGAATTTGAAGGGTTTAATTATAACTAACTAGCGAGCGGCCCTAGCTTCGCTTCGGTTTATGTAAGTTTTCTTTAACACTCGTACATAAATCAGAATGTATTATTATATACAGAAAAACTTTCCCTGAAAATTTATTTACTGATGGTGAAGACCGCATTAAAATTCATTCAGTAGTTTTTGATATCATAGCGAACATACATACAGACGGACATACGCGGCGGGGAAATTTGTTTTATAATTATGTAATGATAAAAGATTCTTGGTTTACCCCCTTTTCACTTCTCTTCTACCTTTTCTTCTATGATGGTATTTATCAAGCCGTCATGTCGTATAAGATATCCCACAAGTTTTCTTTCTGTTATTTATAAAATTAGTTACTGAGTCAAATAGAGCAGAAAATGGCCATGTCGTTATAAGGAGGTAAAGAAAAAGGCGATGGATAGAGAGAAGTGGAGGACAATACATCATTAATATACCGACAAGAGCCATGCTCTTAAATAAAAAGATTGTTTGATAAGCTGGCTTGTAATTATAATTTATCGCTAGGTTTTATTTTCTCGACCAAATTCTGTAATTTCGTAAACATAATATAAATGATGTTTCCTTCGCCTTTATATTGCCTTAGTCTATGTGTGGTGTGTAAGCATTGAGTACAAATTTATTTACATTGCAACTGTCATTTTTACGTAAGTGGTAAAATTAAACTACATTTTTTTCTATAAAATCAACGTTTACAAGACAGACAGGGTTTAGAAAATCTTAGGAAACTAGGTTTGGGTCATTTATTAAAACATCTTATTTGTACTGGTCGAAATACATCAAATGGCGTCAATTTACATCAATCAATATTGTTTAATTTTATCTTTTGATATTTTGGAACGGGTGCGAAATTTAACTGAAATTAGCTCGCTTTAAGAATTTGTCATTAAAATCTTAATGACTCCTTACCTAACTGACATTATTATGCGATACTGGAATAAGCTATAGTTGCTGTTCATAATTAACTTATAGGCCTTTATAATAATATAACAACTCGAGTAGAGGTGTTTTTTAGTGTGAATTCAGTAATCTATTTATTTCGTTATTTATTTATTTAGTAAATAAATATTTTTTATTTATTTGTACGTCCCAGATACTGTTTTGGAATCACAACTTATAGCCATTTTTAGCCAAAAGAGACTAATGTGTATCACAAGAGAGCGGTCTTAATAATTTCGTAACTCCTAACGTAACTTACATATTGTATCTTAAAAACATACTCTGTGCCGGACAAGGGCTTTCTTATGCTGGAATTTTTATGTTACGTTCTGAGACACCCTGTACACACGTAAGTATTCAAATTAACACAGAGATTTACTAAAAATCATACTGAATGGACACATCCTATACAAACCTTAGATCGAAATACCATACGGCGTCACTCCATATCAATCCGTAGTGCTATAGTCATAACACTACTATTAATTCCGAGCTTCAGTTTACGTTGGTGAATGCTGGGAGGTATTTATGTGCAACAATATTGTTGGGCTGGGCGCGTAAATTGTCCATGCACCATCGATGTCAAAACGGCGTAAGCTCGCAATCGATCGTTTATTATGAGCAGAGTACCGTCGTCTAGGTTAAAATTATATTTTAAAACTGTATTTTGATTCGTAGAGATGGACATAAGTAGGTAAAGCACACCACAACTGGAATGGACCAAAAAAAAATTCACGTTTTTTACATTCTAATTCGAAAGAATAGGTAATTTTAAGAGACCAATTTCGTTAATTTTGTAGTTTTCCCAAAAGTTTTGTTTTAATACCTTTATTTATTTAGCAGACATTTTATGATTATTTTAAATTTGGGTTGGCATTTTCTAATAAATAACGACAATTAAATAATATCTAATGATAATAAGTGATTGTCAAAGTTTATTAAAACATACTATTTCAAGCGGTTTCCGCCTAACCTGTAAGATACACCTAGGAGGGCTTCAAGCCGAAAACGAAAGTCAAACAAAGGTTAATTATACTTTTATCAAAATATCCGTAATAGATAAATATTTCAAAAACTGAATGATGCCGAACGGCTTTAAAACCCTATTTCTCGAAATGGTTTTCGAGTTAGAGTAATTGTAAAAATGTGAACGATCCCAATTAATATGGCGCGTGTCAAAGCGCTTACGCTTTTGGCAGAGAGTCTATTTTTGCTTAATCCGCGCGCCATATTAATTGTGTCGTGCTGTACTGGTTTTTAATAAGTTTTTATAAGCTCGATTTTTAGTCTGTCTGTTTGGTAGTTTGTTCGATTGCTATGATTGAAATTGAATTTATACTATAGTTCCGATGAGGTGCGGGCCTATTGTAGTTGTGTATATCGTCGTTGCTAAACGTGGATAAAAGATCGGTCACATTCTAACCAGTACGTAAGTGCGAGAGTGACGGACGCTTTATCCACTGCGATAAAGCTGACCGGGCGCGAGGTTCTATTCTAATCGATAAAAATATATTGCTTTTGACATGTTATCGTTTTGTTTTTTACTCGCGCCATTACTGCTTAGTAAATAAGAGCTATCTTAACGTTCCCAATACGATAACATATTGTCAAAAGCACTATAGTTTTACCGAGTAGAACAGAGCTCCCGGAGACTTGAAACTTTAAATAACGCTTAGGATGGAAGACCATGCATAATCGTAGGAAAAAAAAATAGACGCATTTTTTTATAGTACATTACTACAGAGGACGGGACAAAAGGGGTTGCCGGGATATAGACGGCCGAGCAAAGCTTGCTTGTTGCTTTTCTCAAACAGCAACATAATAATAATTCATTAAAAAAATTAAAGCAGCCGCCAGTGCCCCGCAGCGCACCGCCCGCCTGCGATCTAAGTTGCGCTACGCACTCCTAATTACCTTTGTTCTCCTAGTACTTTAGATAAACATGCAAACGCTTAGGTTGGATGCACGGCTTAGTATATAAAAAAAAAACAGCTATCTAGCCGCCAGCTACACAGCCGCCATGTTTACACTAAAACAAAGATAAAATCGTTTATTGTTTTTTTTAATACGCATAGTGGCAAAATGTCATAATGCCTGTGCCACAAATTTATGTGGAATGGAAATTAAAAAAGAGGACTTTGCCGGCCTAGGCCTGCACGATTTGTATGAAATTCCATAAACGACCTCTTGTCCTAGCCGCACATGAAACGTCATACTTGGCGGCCTATTATAAGGAACATAACATCAATATTTCATAGCATGTTTGAGAAAATTCTGTTCTATTGCTATTACTTTCAAGTAGCAGAAGTAGTAGTTTGCGTAGGTACCATCGGCCAAAAATGTGGTCTACCACCCTACGGTTGAAGTTCATTTGTACAAGTTCGATTTTCCCTTGCAATAATATTATGAATATTCGATCTCACAGAAACTTTTGTCAAAACTGGTAGACCACTTTCTTGGCCGACTGTACTGGACCTTGAACGAATTATCAACCGATGAAACGTTATTGATGATGATGATTTGCCCTTAACACACTTAATGCCAACGACCCGATAGTCGGGTCCACTGTTTGTAAAATTTTTTCGCTACAGCAGAAAAAAACTGCTACAAGCTACAGCGTAGCACTCGTAGCATTGGCTGGCGGTGAGTGTGTTAATGATTTAATGATGCACCTGTTTCCTAGGTTACTCTACGGAGAATGCTCGAAGCAACAGCGCCCCCTGATTACAGTCGACTACCTTACATGACCGGTCAGTGTTTTGACTGCGTACACGGAAACTGGCTGGCTGGACTAAGGTATTAAAGTTGCAGTGCATTAATTAATTATGTTTAATCCTTGTTGACCTTTAACCAAGCTGTCTGATCACATGTCACAGTAGAGTTTCAGTAGGTACTAGGATTTTTAGGTTTAATGTTTCTTGTGTCGAATAATCTCATATATTTTTTAGAATTTATTTGTATAAACATAGGTGAAATAAGATGTTATAGATAGACAATAAGATTTAGTGCACTATGTTTCGCCAAAAGGCATACAAATAGCTAGTATATTGGCATGCAGCTAGCGGCATGGTATTTTGGTACCTACATAATTAGATTAGAGATGTCCAGTGATCATTAAAATAATAATAATAATAATAATAATAACAAATGAGAAAAAAAGACTTACAAATTCAATTTTAAAACATATCATTAATATAATCACTTAAAGAATAATAAGCCTAATTTACTAAAATGTGTTTTTTTTCTCTTTTGTCGTCTATTTCTATGATTGATTTTGGTAGTTTATTAAAAAGCTTTGGCGCCATTCCGAATATGCTTTTCGACAGTAAAATAAATGGTCTTAAAATGTTTTGTGTTTATTTTCCCTCGATAGCGTAAACAATTAAAAGTGGGAAATCGACTAATAAGTTTTCTTTAATAAGTTTCATTTTTTTGTGGCTTTTGGAACAAAAGCCAATTAATAATCTTTTATAGCAAATAAACAGTAGGAAGCTTTAATGGATTTTTTTCTTTATTATTTTATTCAGAAAAAGTTTAATTTTAAAATAACGTAGTTCAGATTAAATTTTCATGCTTGCACTGGGAATGTTTGCATCTGAACTTAATCCAGCAATTTTATGCAAAATTTATATTTTTCACATAAAGTAAGGTTTACAAAAACCCCCCAATAATCCGAGATATCTCCAGTTGCAGAAAAATAAGATATTTTAGTGAAACCGTCTTAAGGAAAAGCCTTATTGATCAAATATTCACGACAGAAAGGGAGGATTTGCATTCACAAAAACTCAAATATCGGTTCCCGGGAACAGAACCGAGGGTTCCGTAAGCCCTATTTTGTATAGAATTCTGAATACATAACCACTTTTATTTTATCACATTCTTGTTTACTGGTATGGTAGAAGAATTTACTCATTTGTTTATGGTTGAAGAATTTGCTCATTGCGGAAAAACGGGAGTTATAAAATACCAGATTCTCAAAATACTTCCCAAAATCCCGAAACTTAACATTTAAAATCAAGCTAACTTTGATCATCTAACGTAATATTTCGAAGCTGGTGTTTTTGGGAATCTGATAAAGATACTAAATAGTCTGGTAGCGGAAGAATTTGATTTTAAAGTAAAAACTTGTTTTGTAGTTAATAAGAGATAGGTGAAATTAAAAATTAAAACCACTGACACGACTGACATTTCTATACCAAAAAGGAGAAATGTTTTTTATCTTAAGATCAGCTGACCACAACTAAGAACTACAAAAAATGCCAGAATCAGTTTGTGACCTACGATGCCATAGACAAATAGATAACACACACACAGACATACAGATAGGCTTAGAAATATATACTTATACATCCTTCGTTTTGTAAATCAGATCTTATGAATAGATGATATGCGCAGATGGGCCGGTCCGCGTAGATTTGGATTATAGTTATTCCCTCGGGAATTTTTAAATATTCCGGGATGAAAAGTAGTGCTATGTGTTAATCCAGGGTATAAGCTATTTCCATTTTAAATTTCATCCAAATCCGTCCAGCCGTTGCAGCGTGAAGGAGTAACAAACTAACACACACACACACACACACAAACTTTCGCATTTATAATATTAGTAGGATGATATACGTAAATGGGCCGGTGTAGGTTGGATGAGAGGAGCTGAAGATCGGGAGCAGTGGCGAGTATTGGGAGAGGCCTTTGTTCAGCAGCGGACTAATATGGGCTGATAATGATGAAGTGCCATTTGTAATTAGGGAATGCAAATTAACCGGTTATTAACTGTTTTTGTATGAAAATAACCGGTTAAAATCGGTTAAAACCGGTTATTTGCATTCCCTATTTGTAATAAGTGAGGCCGAAAGTTTTTTTTTTCTTAAAAGGCTTTCAGGCTCCTTGTATTTCGCCAGTATCGAGTTTTAGACAATCACCATGGACTTATTAGAGAAACAAGTCCATGGATATCACACGCGAGGACAATTGTTCGGTTAAAGAGATTTACTCTGGTGGACTAAACAGTAGCACATGGGGTTAGCTCCACGCGCTTCTGTCAAAAAACCGGTTATTTGCATTCCCTTTTTGTAATAAGTGAGGCCGAAAGTTGTTTGCAATATTTTGTTTGAGACAAATGCGACGCGATTACTGTCAAGTAAATAAGAGCTATCAAAACGTTGACAATACGATAACAGCTCAAAAACGATTTGGTTTTTCCGTGTTGAATAGAGGCCCTGATTACTTTATGACGCATAAACGGAATTCAACATTAGGGTGGTAAATCACATAATTCATCGACTAACATGAAAATACAGTGAAATCATTGTATTATTAGTACTCAGCTTTCTATCGCTTTCCCAGTCTCTTTGGCCGAGCAAATATACTGACAAAGTCAAAGCCAAAGTCAAAGACAGATGACAGATGCTAGAGTGTGACAGAGATAAACAGACAGCCGAGTATTAATAATACCCCCCCCCCCCCCCAGACTTGACAGAAGCGCGTGAAGCTAACCCCATGTGCTTCTGTTTAGTTCATTTGAGAAAATTCTCTTTTACCGAACAATTGTCTTCGCGTGTGATATCCATGGACTTATTTCTCTAATAAGTCCATGGGAGTGTCTATAAATAACTCGACATTGGCGAAATACACCTTAACAGGAGTGAAAGCCATTAATTAAGAATAGAATAGAACAATACCCTGGATCACCTATACATTTTACACCACCTTTTCAATTTCCGATGCAATGCAAGTATCTTTCGTAACAAAATTTACTGCTTTTCCACTCTCAATATAATAAAAACGAGCTCCCTTCTCTCTCCCGTTAACCTTAAACTCCACGAAGCTAGTTTTTCAAAGATGAATGCCCCTCATTCCGCCGGTACCCCAAAACGTGGTTATGATTTACAATCGTACTCTCTTTGGAGAATGCCATAAAGTAGTCCCCTGTCAAACCCAAGCCTCGGTGAAATCGACTGGCAATGTTTAACAAATATTTGGCGAACCGAGTGGCTTCTTTTGTTCGTCATATAATATCAAATTTATAGGGTTTTGTTACTGGTTCAGATGGGCTCGTTACTTTGAGTATTTGAAGATGTGAGCGCTCCCCTTTACATTATACATGGTGTTGGTTTAAGTGTGTAGAAGAACGCAATATTTTTTAACCCTCAACAAAAAAAGCGGGGGGTGTTTGTTTTAAGTGTGTATAGCTCCGAAACGGATGAACTGATTTGGATGTGTTTTTTTTCAAAGAAAGCTAGATCAATCAGGATGCTTCTTAGCTAGGTTTTATGAAAATTGGTTAAGCCGTTAAAAGGATATCCCACTAAATCGGGTTTTTTTATCTTTTTGATAGATATATAATAGATATTGACTAAATAAAAACCATTCCCGAGTTTTCTATTGAAAAACGTTTTAGCTTTTTTTCTTTTTTTTCTTATCGATAATGGATTTGCGTTTGACCTCAGTCTCACCTGATGTTACGAGTAAGTGACGACGAGGTCGAAGGTGGTACACGCTTACCCAAAAAAATGCCTGTTCACTTTTGCCTTAAAACACCAATGTTTTACGAGTCCGGGAATACAAACGCAGGGACAGCATTCCACTCACTTTTGTCGATAGTTGTGTTTGACGAAACATATTTCAGAGATTTAAGTTTTACATGCATGCATATATTTATTTCTATATCTTGAAACAATAAAAACCAGCTACCTTTATTATAAGTACCTGGAAGACCGAGCGTCGCTCGAGTTGAAAACGAAATTTCCCGAAGATGACAACTTGACGGATCGATTTTTCGCCTCCGTAAACCCCTATATTTCAAATTTCATCGAAATCGTTCGAGCCGTTTCCGAGATTCAGATTATATATATATTACAAGAATTGTTCGTATAAAGGTATTAGATTAGATAGATAGATAGGCTAGAATTTGCGACACATATGGAAACCCGATGAAAATACATTATCATATAGCATGTCTGAGATCCGATCTGAGAGGTTAACAAGATGCATAACGCTAACGTAAACGATTTTCTATAACTGATTAATTGTATGGGATTGACATAAGTACTCGACGAGACTATTTAGCAGCTAACGTCAATCCTAAGCATTTTCGATTACGATTACGTTCTCGCAAAGCGAAATCGAAATGGTCTAAGATCCGATAAGGAGACGACCTTCACCGGGCTGTTTATTCGACAAAAAGTATTTTATATCTTTAATATGCTAAGTAACATATGGTGAATAGGTTGACTGAAAAATTTCAGTCCAGTCCTTATATGATTAAAAAAAAACTGAAAATGAACTTTGTTTTTATATTGCTATTGCTTGTTAAATAGACCAATTACATACTAATCGAAAGCATATGAAGCGTATAGAATATGCAAACGTTAGGTTTAGTGCAAATACGATTAATATGTAATTCGTCTATTTAACAAGCAATAGCAATTTTAAAAAATAACATGTTCAGTTAAATTTAAACATGTAAGGACTGGACTGAATTTTTTCAGTCAACCTATTCGCCATACATTACTTAACATATTAAATTTGATATATAATACTTTTTATCGAATAAACAGCCCGGTGAAGGTCGTCTCCTATTCGGATCCCCTACTAAAAGGTAGCAAAACGATTTCCGTTGCGTTGTACTTAACATAGACCCAGTTAGTTTGGATTCGTTACATTTGACTCAATAAACAACAGCTGTTTATTAAAAGTACAGACCACGTCCGTTTTGTTTTTTTTTTATCAGGCTACAGATCGGACTGATTATTGGAATAAGTAACAGACAGAGCAGAGACGACAGCCGCCGATTAGATCAGGCCACCGCGAGCACGTAGTATATTGGATAAACGTCAAACTTGACGTATGGTAGCGCACAATACTGCGTCTTCGTTTGACAGGCGGCGCAAGAGGGCGGCGTTTGCGATTTTGCAACTGTCATTTTGAAAAAAAAGACATACGGATCCGCTTAGAAAATGCGAATTAAGTTAATTTTTTTTATTGGCATAATATGACAATGCAATAATATTGTTATTGAATTGCCAACTTGGTATTTGTTTAAAGTTTTAAGTTTAGATTATCGGGTTCAAGTGAATAAATTGATTGTAAAATGTGTAACGGACAGACTAACAAAATTAAATAACAAACAAATAAACCAACCAACAGAAAGACAAGAAACCGAGGTATTAATGACGTGATGGAAGTGATGGAACTACTTAATTTACAAAACGAATAAGTCCTCATGTTATGTGACAGTCAGTTTATTCGTCGCGCCTTCGTAGCTGAGGTGCTGAACCGAATCCGGGTAAGGAAGGAAGGAGTCAAAGCCATAAATTAAAATTAGAAAGACATAAGTACAAAAAAAAGTTTATTTGACACAACCGTGGATATAAAGGAAAACTACTACACAAAAAACGGTGTGTTTAAAAACACTCCTCATACGAACCTATTTCCCTTTGATAATGTATGTACCTACAATTAAAATTACAAAAATATTCAAGAATTAAATTTTAAAATTATTACAAACGCGAACTTGTTATCGTATTGTCAACATTATAATAGCTCTTATTTACTTGACAGCGAGGGAAAAAATCGATAGCAATACGTGTAGAGACGAAGTGCAATAAGGCCCCATGAAGACAAAAAAAACTGTCAAGTCGTAGCCAATCCATGATTATATTAGTAGGATAAATTCTAGAAATCTTATGTCAACTCCGCGGTTACCTATCAGAAACACTAAAAAACGTTTGCCAGCTGTTTCATTTGCCATAATTTTCATTCATTTTTCTCTGAAACCGTTTAACTTTCCTGATTTGTTATAAAATAAACCTAACCTTACCTACAAGTTCTGTAAGTATATCTATTAAACATTTTGAAAAGTTATTGGATTCAGAATAAAATGAAAATTATGGCAAATGAAACAGCTGGCAAACGTTTTTAGTGTTTGCGATAGGATACGCAACTCCGCTCCGCCTGTGACTTACGCCAGGCGTTTCTTCGCGCGTCCCGTCGGCTCAACTTATCGTGCATCCATCGCGGCCGACAACTGCGTAGGCACGCTATTAGGCTGCCCCGGGGTTGGATTACTCTTCATACTGGCTAGATAGTTATTGATAATGATTAACATGAGTATTGAAACATCACTGACTATTGGCTCGGCTCAACTTATCATGCATCCATCGCGGCCGACAACTATTAGGCTGCCCCGGGGTTGGATTACTCTTCATACTGGCTAGATAGTTATTGATAGTGATTAACTTGAGTATTGAAACATCACTGACTATTGGCTCGGCTCAACTTATCATGCATCCATCGCGGCCGACAACTATTAGGCTGCCCCGGGGTTGGATTACTCTTCATACTGGCTAGATAGTTATTGATAATGATTAACATGAGTATTGAAACATCACTGACTATTGGCTCGGCTCAACTTATCATGCATCCATCGCGGCCGACAACTATTAGGCTGCCCCGGGGTTGGATTACTCTTCATACTGGCTAGATAGTTATTGATAGTGATTAACATGAGTATTGAAACATCACTGACTATTGGCTCGGCTCAACTTATCATGCATCCATCGCGGCCGACAACTATTAGGCTGTCCAGGGGTGGATTACTCTTCATACTGGATAGATAGTTATTGATAGTGATTAACATGAGTATTGAAACATCACTGACTATTGGCTCGGCTCAACTTATCATGCATCCATCGCGGCCGACAACTATTAGGCTGCCCCGGGGTTGGATTACTCTTCATACTGGCTAGATAGTTATTGATAGTGATTAACATGAGTATTGAAACATCACTGACTATTGGCTCGGCTCAACTTATCATGCATCCATCGCGGCCGACAACTATTAGGCTGTCCAGGGGTGGATTACTCTTCATACTGGCTAGATAGTTATTGATAGTGATTAACATGAGTATTGAAACATCACTGACTATTGGCTCGGCTCAACTTATCATGCATCCATCGCGGCCGACAACTATTAGGCTGCCCCGGGGTTGGATTACTCTTCATACTGGCTAGATAGTTATTGATAGTGATTAACATGAGTATTGAAACATCACTGACTATTGGCTCGGCTCAACTTATCATGCATCCATCGCGGCCGACAACTATTAGGCTGTCCAGGGGTGGATTACTCTTCATACTGGATAGATAGTTATTGATAGTGATTAACATGAGTATTGAAACATCACTGACTATTGGCTCGGCTCAACTTATCATGCATCCATCGCGGCCGACAACTATTAGGATGCCCAGGGTTGGCTTACTCTTCATACTGGATAGATAGATATTGATAGTGATTAACATGAGTATTGAAACATGACTGACTATTGGCTCGGCTCAACTTATCATGCATCCATCGCGGCCGACAACTATTAGGCTGCCCCGGGGTTGGATTACTCTTCATACTGGCTAGATAGTTATTGATAGTGATTAACATGAGTATTGAAACATCACTGACTATTGGCTCGGCTCAACTTATCATGCATCCATCGCGGCCGACAACTATTAGGCTGCCCCGGGGTTGGATTACTCTTCATACTGGCTAGATAGTTATTGATAGTGATTAACATGAGTATTGAAACATTAACGAATGAGGCATACAACTTAAGCGGGAAAAACGGGTAAGGTGAGGCTTGCGATACCTATTTATGTTCTCTGTCGCAAGAGTAAATACTGGCGGATTTAAATTAGGCCATTATTAACAAACTACTTTATTTTGTGACATCATAATGATACCAGGTGAAAATAAAGTTTGTTACTCGATCACGCCAGAACGGCTAAAGCTAAACAGATCTGGATAAAATCTGGCACGGAGATAGATTATAGTCCGAAATAGCAATCAGCGATCCCGGATAGCAAGAATCGACTTCTACGCGGACGGAGCCGCGGGCAACTGTTAGTGATTTATACATATTACGGTAAATAAACGCAGGTTTCAAAGTCAGTTTTTTAAATAGTTATGATAAGCTTTATTTTGAAAAAAAAATAAGTTTAACGAGTGTTTCAGATTGCAGCAGAAATATCTACATACTGAGTATCGAAAACCAGTCTTTCCGAATTAAAATTAAATCTAACTAGACATTAATTAAAAATATCACATTTCCTTTCGACAAATTTGCGATTTACATTAGTTGAATACCCTAAACAACATAGCTAAATTTCAGAATTTCCAGATCTAACTCTGGGTAAGCCGGCTCTCTGCCACAGGGACCTTAGGTATACCTATTTACAGTACATTATTACAATACAGCAGATTCACTCGAATCCAAATTTACTCAACTATAAACCTCAATATCCTCTAAAAGATCCTTCCTCCAAAAGAACACTCTTAAGAGAACAATTCTATTGCAATTCTACATACGTGCTGATATACGGTGTCGGTACGGTGTCGACGCGTTGTCGGCACGTCGCGTCGCTCCGTCGGCGTTAATCGAGTGGTGCCAATAAAAGCAACTTTGGTGCCTTGTTCATTTAATTGCTCTGCGAAATGCTGATTTGTTTACGGAATCGGCTTACTCTAAGAAGAGTCAAAAAAGTATTTTCAACCGTTTGTTTAAAGTACGAAATGTTGTCTATTTGGCGACTGTAAGATGCTGTTATTAATATATTTCTTATTCATGTTGCGTTTATATTGCGTAAGATCCAGTTGTTTTTTTTAATAAGTTTATTGGTTTATTGTACATTTTATGGATGAGAGCAATACATTTTTATCTAGACTAGTTTATACCTATTATCTTTCTATCTATACTTATAATGAAATGAATGATTTTATGATCGCCCGTAGGTTTGCGAAGTGCTCCGCTGCGGGAAAGGTAACTCTGTTCAGAGCCTACTGCACGCCTTTATACACGAGTGGCCTATGGGCAGATTTCACGCGAAGGCAATTTAATGTGCTTCAAGTTCAGTTCAAGAACGTGTCAGTGCTGATGGGGCTGCCCCGGTTCTGCAGCGCGTCAGCGATGTTCGCGGATGCGCGGGTAGCTTCTACGCCACGATGCGCAAGCGATGTACGTCTCTGGCGCGCAGGGTCCGGGCCAGTGCCAACAGCGTCCTGGGTACGATTGCTGACAGGTTTGATGGTTTGTATATAAATAACTGCCGTATGATACATTTAAACACGCAGTGTATTTATACGGGATGACACTCATTTAAGTGAATTGTATATTTTATTGATTTAATTGTATTAACTGACATACTCATTACAATTTCTAACTTCAATTTTAGTTTAGTTTATTTTAAGTTTAGTGTTGTTGTTAGTGTAAGTATGGACTGTACATTGTCTGAAATAAAATTGATTTCATTTACATACATACATAATTTCACGCCTTCGTTCCCAGAATGGGGTAGGCAGAGCTACAGAATTACAAACATCTCTAAACACTTGTTGATAATTCTATAACCACAATTTGCGCAATTAGGCTAAGATGTTTACCAGCGTATTAGTGACATTCATTTGATTTTGAATAATAAAAATAACGTAATGTTTCCAGCTCAAAAGCGAGGTTTTATCAAATAAAATCTGTACTGGCTCAACGGGAATGCAATCCGAATTCGGTAAAAACAATGTGAAAAAGGCATTTTTGCCGAACTCAACTACAAATCCACATAGATTCTATTTCACTGTTTGTTTTAACATTACAGACTGACCTAAACTTTTCACTGTCCTTTTTGCCCTTCGCTCGGAAAATGGAAAAAGAGTGGTAAATCGCGTTGGGACAGATCAGATTGGGTGTAGGCTATTGAAGGACGATAGTTTGGATACGGTTTCGAAGTACGTTTGCCTTTCCTTTATTCTGTGTTGGTTTTTGTGTAGGTCTAGTATAGATGTGTGAGGGTGGGTTTAGACCAAACGAGCGAATGCTCGAACATGTTCGAACATGTTTTGTCTTTATTTTTACAAAGAAAACGTAAGAGATAGTGCCATAGACTTCTTGTTCGTTTGCTTGGTATAAATCGGGCCTTAGCTGTTACATACTAGAATGGTATTTTTTCTTGATCGTTTAAAGACAAGATTCGTTTGTTTTATTTTTCATCACGCAGGAATAAACTTACTAAATACTAAAGTTAGGTACTTTATAAAAAAGGTAGGCTGGGTTGGAACATATCAGGGTTATTGATGATTTTAGCATAAAAATATTATTTATATTGGATGTCTAGTGTTTTTTTGTTTGTTTATCAGGGTTTTTACACAGATATTCACTTTTTTTATTAAAATGGATCCCTTCTATTAGCTCACGAATGCATGGTGAATATAAATTCTGAAGTACGGCAGTATTTTCAAAGCCTATTTTTTCAAAGTTTGGAGTGAAGTTAAAGTGGTGGTAAAGTTTTGCTTACATACGAGTATACTTTTAGCTCAATAACCCACTTTTATTTTTGCGCAATCGAGTAAAAAATTATGTTAGGGAAGAAGTACCGGTTTTTGCCATCTTGAGACCGTTTTTGGCCACTGTAAATTTTAACTAATATCCAAAGCATTATGAAATCACTAAAATAAGTTTATATGTAATCTTAATTATTAATCTTTAGTGTATGAATATTATTTTTAATTTTACAGTATTTTTAATACTCATTTCGACCTTAATGGGCCAAAAAGGGTCTTATTATCTTATCTTATAAATGGGCCCTTTCGGATACACTTCGACCCTTTAGGATCTTTTGTGCATTTACCCTCTTAGGTACACACTCGGCTGTTCGAATGTGCAGGTTTCCTCACGATGTTTTTCCTTCACCGTAAGAGCATCGGGTAATGCACTTAAGTTAGAAAATCTCATTGGTACATGGTGACCGCGGGGGTTCGAACTCGGTACCTTACGATCACGAGTCGACTCCTTAAGCCACTAGGCCACCAACGCTCGGCCAAAAAGGGTACAGTAGCCACAAACGGTACTTGTAATTACGCCCAATCTCTCATACTGCAAAAACTAGATAACCGGAGTACTTTTCTTATTTTAACTTTGCTAATTAGCCAAGAAACTTTGAACAAAGTAACCCAACTGTATGAATTATGAGTTCAAAATAAAAAGTGTAATAACTCTATAAAAAGCAAGCTTTAAAAACCCGACTGCATTTTTATACTGTCGTCGATATACCTACATATGTTAATAATTGTCATTTGGCCATTGTTGTTACTTAAATTTTAACAGTTTAGGTAACCTATGACACTCTGGCTGCGAAGACGAATCCAATGATACCTCATTTGTCAAAATCGTCCAAGCCGTTTTTGCTGTAGCGGGGAACATAGAACTGGACATACATGACGGTGAAAAACATAACCCTCCGCCGCAGTCGGGTAAAAAGAACTACGCAAACAGTCACTTTTTTTCAAGTATTACTAAAATAAAGGTTCGAAATGAAATGGTTTATAAAGACCTTGGCATACAGATGTGTAGGTATGATTATAAATTCTTCTCATGACTCTTGTACTAAAGTTCCATAAATACATACCTACTTATAACTTAGTATGTACAGTCGAGTTCATAAATATGTATACACTTTAGTACCTTGTTACTTTAATCGCTGTGATAATTCGTATATGGCAATTTGAACATGACATTAAATAGACAGGGTACTAAAGTGTATACATATTTATGAACTCGACTGTACTGTCTCATTTGACGTTCAACAAATCGGCCACAATATAACAGCAAGTTAAGTTCCAAGTTATATCCAACAGCGTCATGAATTTCACAAACATACCCATTACCCATTCTTTGGGGCCTTTATTTTAGAAGGTGTAAAGCTTATAATATAATGTTTTTGACTTGTTATCGCATTGTGAACGTTATGATAGCTCTTATTTAGTTGACAGTAACGGCGGCCGAGTTAAGAGGCCGTTTACGACATTTTGCCGATTTCACTGATTTACGTGATTGTACAGACGTGATTTTACATTTGAAATAATGTATTTCTACAAGTTTTAATGCACAACACGAAAGATAATTTCAAATTTTAACGAATGTAAGCTACGTTTTTGTTTTTATTTTTTTATTTTGATTAATCGACCTGACACCGGCGACTGTTATGTGAATTTTACTGGAAGAGGTTTAGAATGTCACATATTCATGAATCGTTTTGACGTCTTAACGGTATTAAAAATTTACAATGTATTGCTGTCAAAGTCGTCTAAAAAATATATGAATTACTTTTTACCATTTTTATATAATTTTTTGAGTAAAAAAAAAACTTTGTAAATTTTTATAGAAAACGGGCAAAAATTATTTTTGATTTCGGCTACTCAGAACTCTCGTTCAATTAAAACAACAGAAATAAACTTTAGTTCAAAATCAATCCAATACCTAAAAAAAATATCCAAAAAGTTCAAAATAATTGGCAATAAATAAGGTTTTAAAACAACCTAAATCTCGCATTATAATACTCGACAAAAATAAATAGTGGCTCATTTATTCGTAGCTCATTTAATCGATCATAACTAAAATGACATTTAATTTTAAGCATTAAAACTTATAAAAAATCAATATTTTAACTGTAAAATCACGAAAAATAAGCAAAACCGGCAAAATTTCGTATAAGAGCTATATGGTTTTACCCGGCAGAATAGAACTTTTACTCTACAATAGTTTAACCCAACTTACTTTGATATTGTATTCATATTGTTGACGTTACGACAAGTCTCATTTACTTGACATTATGAGCTATAAGGTCAATAGTTTCATTACGATATCAAAGTTAAACGGGCTAAGCCAAAGTGGAATAAAAGTCCTGATCATAATAATACTTTAGTATAAATTAGTACCAAACCTTAAACTAAATATGATGATTTGATGAAATATTCGCACTTCAAGTATCAAGAAACTTTATACCGACATTATGTAATTACTCTTTTTTACGGTTCCGTAGTCAAACTAGGAACCCTTATAGTTTCGCCATGTCCGTCTGTCCGTCCGCAGCCTAGCTCAGAGACTCTTAGTACTAGAAAGCTGTAATTTGGCATGAATATACATATTAGTCACGCCAACAAAGTGGTAAAATAAAATATTGACAATATATTTTTTTCGTGTACCTCAACAATTTTTCGATTAAGCGATCTGTTTATGAAATATCAAGCTTTAAAGCGCTAATTTTTATTAGAGTCAAGTGTCCCCCCCCCTACAGCCAAAACTACAAATACTAGAAATCTGAAAAATATCTTAAATGAAAGCACATATAACGAATTTAATAGGGAAACTATCACGACGAAGAAGACTTCATTGGTTCTTGAGTTACAAACGGTTTAAATGTTAATACCTACCGAAAACACATTGCGGTGTTTGTAAAGTGATCGCGACCTATGTATGGGGATAACAGTTTTCCAACGGCAAAGTTAAGTTTGTCTCGAGGTCTAATTTGTTTGTAGGAACGGCTTCGGAACCCTACACTGAGCATGGTCCGACATGCTCTTGCCCGGTTTATTAAAGTAGAATAGAAGAAGGAATTTTTGATATACTTATTCCAAAATAAACATAAGATCTTACCGGGAAAATTCCCCGTTCTATAATCGTATAAATTAATGTCCATTACGAGGTACCGAATACAAATTCACATCTAATCCATTACCCGAGTACAGTCACGAGATTAAATTTGGTACCCACCTTAGGTCCAAAGTCAATCTGGCATTCTACAACAATAAGGTTGAGTTTCCTAAAAGTTACAAATGACTTCACATCTCTAATGACATAGACGACTTCAAGCATATTTTTCTTGAAATGGGTCCCAAATTAACGCTCATGACCGTACAAAACATCACCTTTTTATCACTTATTCGGAGAAAAGTCTTCGCATTCTTCTTAATTTCACCTAGACTCTTGCTAAATGCAGTAACAAAAACTGTCCCGACCATTCGCTACAAAAGTAATTTATATTACTGAACCTTTTGCCGGGAACCGGGTCGCCTCATGCTTGCTTTCAGCTACCAAGATAGTTTTAATTTGAGAGAAAGAAATTATTCTTTTGTTTGAAAGGAGCTTGGGTTACGTTAAGTTGATAAACAGTTGAAGAAAATATCATGTTTTCAAGTGGCATAATAAAAGGAATTGTTGTTTAGGTTTGACGCAAGTTTTTTTATGAATAACAAACTAGTAAAATTAGTAACAGTGCCTTGAACTATTTTCCTTCTATTAAGTAAGTAACGTATGACGTATCTTCTTCAAGAAAAATTGAAAAGCGCCGTATGTAGTCCTAAAATTTTCTTAGTACTGAAGTGGATATTATGTGTCGTCATCAATATAGACATATATCAGTAGTAAAGGTGAAGTAATCGTAAAATGTGCCATAATCTATGTAAAGGGACCTTATTGTCGATGGCGCTTACGCCGCACTGCGTCACGCGACGTTGTATTTATATCGGAGCATATTTAATAATGGCGGAAGCGCCATCCACAATAAGGTCCCTTTTCATAGATTACGTCAGAAAATAATGTTTGGAAATGGGATACTGTATTAATGGTTCTTGCTACAGATATTGCGTAAAAGTATATGCACTTTTTCAAATAGAAAAGGCAATTCCAATGATCGTGGTCAAGCTACAGTAAGCGTAACAATAAGTTATAACATATTTCTGCAAGGTTGGACAAGATGCATGTCGTAAACGATTTTCGAAAACTGTCAAAATGTATGGATGGACAAAAGCGCTCGAAGCGACCGTCTGGCAGTTTATGTCAATGCTATTTTCGTTAACGATATAAATTCTCGCAATGCATCTTGTGTCAGGCCACTGTTCTGATTTTACAGATCTGGCGCGAGTTATACTGCCAGAAAAGCTAACCATAAAAGTGATCTAGTCATTTTTTTTATGGCATAGAGAAGGCAAAAGAGCTCACAGGCCAGCTGATGTTAAGTGGAAACTGTGGCCCATAGACATTGGCATTCACGAGACTGCAAATGTGTTGCCCAACGCTGAGGACTAAGATGGTATGCCTCTATGCTAGTCATTTCACCGGCTGTCTTATCCCCAAACCGGAACACAACAATGCGAACACTGCTGTTTGGCGCTAGGTTAATGGATAAGGTTGTGGTAACGATCCGGACGGACCCTGCACAAGGTCCTACCACCCGCAGTCATAGTTTAGTGATGGTAGGACCTGTCCGGATCGCTACCGCCCTCTTGTCCTTTAATCTAATACCAAGCAGCAGTTTTCGCATTGTTGTGTACCGGTGTGGGGATAAGACAACCGGTGAAATTACTAGTATAGAGGCATTCCATCTTAGGTGGTAGGTTAGGTAGTTGGCAATGCATTTGCGATCTTAAGATCGCAGTCTTGAGAATGCAAATGTCTAGGTTCACAGATCCCACTTATCATCAGGTGGCCTGGGGTGTTATTCTCTCAAAAAATGGCGGTCGGTCGGACGGACGAGCGAATCGAAGCGGCGAGTTTAAATAGTCCCGTCCGAGCGAATAAAACACATTTTAGCGCGTACATTGTCAATTAGGATACGTTCGAGAAACCATGCTGCCAAATTGAATACACGCGCTATAATGTGTTTTGTTCACTCTAACGGGACTACTTAAACTCGTCGCTTGGACAATCACTCGTTCGTCCGTCCGTTCGTCGTTTTTAGAGAATCACACCCCTGTGCGCTTGTTTACCATCTCCATCACATACAAAAAACTATAATATTGGTTTTGACAATTAACGGCTTTTTAACAAATTTAAAAAGGCTAAAAAGCGTTCGAAGTAATTGAAACTTTGTTACACTTAAACGATTCTGAGGTATCCAGATTGCTCGACCCCAGCCTTATTAGAAATGTAAAACAGTCGAAATGAGTTCGTTATTGATCCAAGAATAGCATTTCATCGGTTAGGTCTTCTGAAAATTGTAAGGTTATACCTACTTTGAGTGTAAGTACTTCCTCACCACAAAGACACAATGTTCACTTTCAAATGAAGGTTTATTTTCAGGCGTTTAGTGATGTGTTGAGAAATAGAATCAGCTGGGTGGCTCTCATAATCTAATCGTTTTTTAATTCGTCGATAAAATATTAACCGACGACTTTAAGTTGTAAAATTTTAGTGCGTGTATTTCAATTTGGTCGCCAGTTTCAACGACAGTAGTTCGGTCAAAACGGTCGGTACAATACAATACAATACACCAAACAAAAATATTACAGAGAAACAGTACAAATTAAAATAACACAGGTAAACAACAGGCGGTCTTATCGCTGATTAGCGATCCCTTCAAGAAAACCTTAGTAGCGTACTAAAAAAATGAGAGTCAACCAAGAGAGATTTTTACTTACTTGACAAGAAATTAAAACAGTAATTATAATATTAGTTACATAAATCAAAGCTGATAGCAACAACAGCAATTTTTTTTGTGATTCAACTACTATCTTTGTTGATGTCCTCGTCGTCTTGTTCTCCAAGTCATTATTTTTAGTTTAATGTATTAGACATGTAATGTTTTTAATTTTTACATTTGTAATGTTTTTAATTTTTACATTTGTAGTGTTTTTATTTTTCCTAGTTCTAATAATTTATATTTGTTACTTTATTACCTTGTAAGTATTATTGTATTTTATGTTTGAAAAAATTACCTTCTTCTGGATTTTCTTGCGGCGCTTTTTCTCCGCAATGATGGTCTTATCCGAAGTACTAGTAGATTCACTGTATATTACCGACGTGTAAAAGAGCCCGTATGTGGCCAATTTACTGAAAAAATATTTTGATTTTAATTTTGATTTTGATGTACTTATCTAACGTCTTGTTAGGGTCGTATGAAATCAATACGCTTTTGCACTATAATCACAATCTTGTTAGAAGCGACGAATTATTATTTTCAGTGCGGTACCTACTTAACTTTAACATAAGTTCCTACGAGCGCTCAAAATAACTTAATTTTACCGGTAAATACTTCATCGGCGAAATGAAAAAATGAATTATTTATGAGAACTTAAACTTGAAGAATAGTGTGGGTAAGTTGGAAATAAACTCTGAAACATTTTCATTTATAAAAAAAAACTTAATTGGAAATATTTTCTGGTATTCATTGCAAATACCTTTGCCTTACTGGGAGTATGTGACAAAAGCGATTACATATTCACAGTGATGTATAACGTTAAAAGAAGCCGTCGCTTCTTTTAAGCATAAACGTAATTAAATACCGGAAATATTGTGCCATATTTCCTGGAAATTTATCATTATCATATCGATAAAATATTTGAATTTTCCTCTGCTAAGTGGCGGCTCCCGCATTATTGCGAATCACAATATTAATACTCGGAAATAAATACATTCAATATACCACGTTATGAAATATTTACAAAAGCAATTCTATAAAGATATCAGATCCATTTTATTGTTTTAATAACAAGCCAAATTACACGTTCGTCCAATTTTACCTGCATTCGTGGTTTCCTTTTCACTGTCCCAAAAATGAAAATAGGTAGGTACCGTAAAATGTGCCTACTTTGCTCCCCCATGGGTAACTATGCTCCATAGTGACTATTTCGTTTGTTACTTATAAGTCCAGATCGATCACAAATTTTCTAAAAAGCTTCGATGTATACATCCAGCCACGCAGTGAATGAAAGTAATAGAATGATTTACAATACAGATTACCTCAATATAACCATGGAGCATAATTACCCGTGGGGGAGCAAAGTAGGAACATTTTACGGTAGGTACTTATACTTATACATTATGTAGGTATACCGGGTGACCAATCCAAATGGGTCTACGAGTATATTGGGAAGTCGGAATATTATTTTATGTGACTATACTCGAAAATCTAATTTAAGACCAAAAACCTAACCTCAACGGGCGCACATTCGCTGTGATTACTGCATTTTGTTTTAAGTATAGGTATTTTTATCAGTAAAACTTACCCTAATATTACTGGTTACACGAGTTCTCATTCATATTTTTATGAAATGATGTTAAAATAACGAAATAATCAAAATGGGAACTGTCAGATTTTGGTCTTTAAATAGATTTTCGAGTATACATAATGAAGGTCATTAAAACGATTAAGTGTTTTAATGCCTAATTATGTACAGTTACATACACTACTTTATCTACCCACATATCATAAGATGATCATCATGATGCATTCAGCCGCATATTAACCGGTAATGGCGGTAATGAAAAGATTGAAAAGTTTTCTAGCAGCTGTCATAGTTTTTTTGTAATTCAGAGACAAACTAGAGTTGGCCCCAACTATCATATTGTTCAATATCTTACGTGCGACATTTTTCAAATTTGTATGCAAATTGACAATTCATTTCGAACTAAACGTCATCTCGACTGATATTAAAATAGAGGTCAACACAAATTTCTTTGTTTTTCAGATGTTCGAAATTTGAATGAAATAATAGTATCGAAATCGACGTTATTATTTAGCAATAATAACATTTTTACAGATAAAAAATTTGTTCTAACAAAACAGTCGCAGTTTTATGGTGGTCATAAAGTGCGGTTCTTGAACGCATCATGGAGGGTTTATGATATTTGGATAGATAAACTTTTACAATTATCTTTTTTATCAAGGCCTCAATGTTGGAAAAGATAAAATCTGTTTTTTTTTGCGTCATGTGGAAGGCATCGTCGAGCACACAGGCCACCTGATGGTAAGTGGGATCTGTGACCCATAGACATTATTGCATTCTCAAGACTACAATCTTAAGACTCCGATCCTAAGATCGCAAATGCGTTGTCAACCCTGAGGACCAACATCGAATGCCTCTATGCTAGTTATTTCACCGGTTATGTTATCCCCACACAGGAACATACCAGTGCACATTTAAAGATTTAAAAAAAACATAGGTACCTACTAACCGGGATTCAATATTTATTAATTTATTGTAGCTTTTATTAAGGTTGTACGGTATAATGTATTCGATAAAGCCTTTGTACATTTTACTTATGGTTTTTATTTCAATAATAAGATGAAATAAAAAAAAACGTTTTTATTTCACTGATAACATGACCTTAGCAGTTTCGTAAACGGTTTAAGGAACTGCGAAGAAACCTCTTAAAAATGTACTTATAGGCATAGCAGCATAGCATAAATTTCAGTAACGTTTATCTCGTAGGAAAGTGCAACATTCAGTAACGGGTGAACGGACGTCCTCCTGCATAAATCATTTTAAATGTCCTCCAAAGATAACTCACTAGGATCGCTATACGCTAGGGATTTGAAATACTTACCTCGCTAATAAATCGTATAGTTCAGGGAATAATTTGGCTGTCTGCTATCAGATCTTTTTTTGATGTTCTTTACTTTACTTTTTATGTGTCTTATGTATCAAAACCTTTGAACCCACTATACAGTTTGAAGAACGTGTCAGTTTTACGATTACCTTTTGTTATCAACAAATAGTAGTTTACGTGACGGTTGCGTAATGACAGGCATTACAACAGGAGTGTGGTTTATAATAGATCACACGAGTGTTGTAATGCTAATTACGCAGAGTCTCATACAATACTTTATCTACACACATATTATAAGTACTCTAAGATGAGTTCAGAAGCCGAAACGCAAATGACCAGCATTACCTTACCTGTGGCGATGACAGCTGTAACGTAATAATGAGATCCAAACGGCATTGGGTAAATTTGTTTGAAGAATATTGTCATTTTTTTTTTCAGCGGCCACGTATGATTTTTACATACTTATTTAGAGGACCTCTAAATACACATAGATATATATAATTTATGGCGTTAAATAATATCGGAGCGGAGATTTTAAAGATTTAAGTATTCCGTTTTAGTACAAAAGTACGCCCAAGTATGAATATTTAAATATCCCGGCTCCGATGCACTTAAGAGTATTACATCACATAACAAAATATGTTTATTTTTAATAATTCTATCATAATTTACCACTTTTACGAACGGCCGCTCACCTTGAAAATGTATGAATTTTACAAATGACAACACTTTTACCCAAACCCCTTTGGAACATCTTCCAAAATTAACAGCTGTCACCGCTTTCACCTACTAACACAGGTAATGCTGGTCATTGCCTACGGGTTTTGAACGCATAATAGAGGACTTATGATATGAGTGTAGATAAAAAATCTTAGTGATGATTAGTGATTACAGACGGCCAATTCATATTTCCAGAACTATATTTTTTTTTAATTTTTGTTTAATTATAAGAAAAAATAATACAGTTTTTGACAATTCAAGCCACTATTAGAAACCTCTTAAGGTTTATACAATAGCAGGCGAGATCGCGAGAAGCGGTCCGTAATTAAACAATAAGAATAAAAATACATGTATGGAGACTTTCATTAAGCATGTGCGGAGGTATTCGTTTTTATTATAATACCGTTTTATTTTACTACACTACAGGTTTATTTGTATGTTCTTGCACGTTAATGTTAAACTAGTGCTCGTTGTCGCTATGGGCTGATATTATTATGTCAAAAAATTGCGCCTCAATTCTATACCGTAAAATCCAAATCGTATTTGACCTTTCGTATTGTTTTTAACTCGGCCACCATTACTGTCAAGTAAACAAGAGCTATCAAAACGTTGACAATACGATAACAGATCAATTACGATATTGTTTTTACCGTGTTGAATAGAGACCCAGATCTGATGATGGACTTGAAAGGTGGCTAAAGGATTAAAAAAAAAAACTTTATTCACCAACAACAAGCAAACAACATTAACAAATAAAAAATAAAACAAAAATTACAAAATTGATGGTGAAAAGGTGCTGAATTCAGCTATGGAGCTGTTTTTCAGTCCTCACCTGGATACGGTATCGGTAGACGGCTGTCAAAACAATCTACAGCTATACTTATAACTAGAACTATATTTTACTCATATTGTAAATCGTACAATGTAAAAACACAAAACGGTGGCAGAGTGAAGGGAAAAGATGAAGGGGCAGAAATAAACAAAATAAATTAAGACCGGGCGCTATTTGTTAACGTTACATTAGTCCAACAACAAGATTTCTTTTGAGCACCGTATCTCCACCGTAGGTATTTGTACGTATTTTACTGATATTGGGGTCATTGCATTGGTATTAGTAGTAGTATATTAGTAGTAGATGATGATTGCAAAAGTACAAAGAAGTCGGCAATAATTCGTGTATCAGATTTTTGACAAAAACATCTTAAGTTGACTTCTTAAATATAAGTCAAGTTTAACACCTGTTTGTTTATGGTATGGAGAAGGAAAACAACACACAAGTGTTAGGATTTAAGACTGGTAATGTCAAGACTGCAATCCTAAAAGGGCAAATGCGTTGCTAACCTTAAGAGGATTGTGAAGCTAAAAAATTCGATTTTTGTATATGTTGTAGATATCATGAAAAACTATTTCTGTACATTTTCCTTTACACGAAAATATTTCTTAGAATGAAACAAATTTGAAAAACAAAAAACAGAAACCTACCTAGTTCTTTATAATAACTACAACATATTCAAAAATCGTGGAAATCGGACTTGATTTAGGGGGTGAGAAACGTTTTCGCCCGGAGCTAAATTTGTATGTTTTTTTTTTGACAGCTACGTTATTTTAGCGGCGCTTCACAATCCTCTTAACACGACTAATATAGAAATACTCTAGCTAGTCATTTCACACACCGGAATACGACATGTAAAAGAACTGTGGATGTAGATGTTGTAAAACAATTGTATTTCATCACCCGTCCCTATCTTACCAATGTAGTCTCTTATAATGGATGTAGCAATCTATACAAAATGTAGGCAGACGTATGCTTACACACGACGCGACGATCTGTGAGCCCCAGACATTTCTCAATTCGATTGCTTCGTCTGTCGCTAGATTTAAGCGTATACATATGGCCGTAACGTGTGGCAAGTGTTTTGGTGATTCAGTTTTGTAATATTTATTGAGTTACATGTTGGATTAGGATAATAGAGAGATCTCTCTCCAGGCGGGTATCATGCCTGAGGACCGGAGTTCATTGGGATGAAGCTGGAAGTTGTATATACGCACTGCTGGATCGAGGCTGAATCAGAACAGTATCAATTCAAAATCCTTCTTAGTTTTGTTTCAAGCTCATAGAAGTTGTATTACAGTTGATTTTAAAGTACAATTGTATTTAGAGTTACTACTGTTTTAATCTAGCAGTGCGTATGTCAATGGAGAAACTTCGTTAGCGCGATGTAGAACAGGCCCGGTATTCTAGGCGGTAAAAACGATATCGTATTTAACGTAATGGAATTGTTTTTAAATTTGGCCGCCATTACTGTCAAGTAAATAAGAGCTATCAAAACGTTGACAATACGATAACAGGTCAAAGACGATATGGTTTTTACCGCCTAGAATAGATTCCCAGGAGGCCCTGCCAAGATGCATTACGCTAACTAGCGTTTCTATTCTATTCGTTTTTAAACCAATCGCGTCACTGGTAGATCACGTGACTTTTCGTACCACGTCATCTACCAGTGACGCGATTGGTTTAAAAGCGAAACGAATAGAAACGCTAGTTAGCGTAGTACATCTTGTCACGGCCACCAGTACAGTTACATTGTCTGACGCTGGTGGCGCTGGCGAGTTGGTCGATACAAGTTGTCGCTCGATGTCGCTAGGTCGCCGCACTGAAAACTGAAAATTGTGTCGGCAATAGGGTCCGTTTCATCGCATTCGTTCGTTCGTCATCGTTCGCAATGTTGCGTAAGGTATAAGACAACAGGTGAAATTACTAGCATAGAGGCATTTCATCTTAGTCCTTAGAGTTGGCAACGCATTTGCGGTATTAGTATTGTAGTCTTGAGAATTCATATGTCTATGGGTCTCAGTGTGCTAGTGTAATTTTTATATAAAAATTAAACAGTTTTCGAGCTTCTCGTAAGGCCGCTATACTTCAAACAGACAGTTTTTGGTCAGAGGGACTTTGAACCTACCGTCAAGGCAATAAAGTTCAATTACGTTTGTTCGACAATGTCATTTTCTGTTTATAAAGATAGATAAATAAACTTTATTCCTATTGCGATACAGTTCAAATTAAATTGCCTTGATTATGTACATCCAATTGCACACTGGGCCCACGAGGTTATACTTCTGCGGAGAGGGAGTCTATTAGAGCACGTTTTACGTTTAACGCCATTATAGTACATTACTACAGATACCGGGACAAAAGGGGTTGCCGGCCGAAGACATATTAGACGGCCGAGCAAAGCGAGGCCGGATAGGTCTGAGGCGGGCAACCCATATTTCCCGCCGAGGTATGTATAGTGCTTTTCTCAAACATCAAATATAATAATAATTCATTAAAAAAATTAAAACAAAAATTACAAAGTCAAATTACTAGGAGTGCATAAACATTAAAAGTAACCTACAGTGCTCAGTCATCCGCGCTGTGTCGTGTGCGCCCGCCCGCCCGCCGGTGCCCCGCAGCGCACCGCCCGCCTGCGATCTAAGTTGCGCTACGCACCCCTAATTACCTTTGTTCTCCTAGTACTTTAGATAAACATGCAAACGCTTTGGTTGGATGCACGGCTTAGTATATTAAAAAAAACAGCTATATAGCCTGTTCATAAACACAGCCGCTATGTTTACACTAAAAAAAAAAACTTTTATTGTTTTTTTTATACGCACAGTGGCAGAATGTCATGATGCCTGTGCCACAAATTTATGTGGAATGGAAATTAAAAAGAGGACTTTGCCGGCCTAGGCCTGCACGATTTGTATGAAATTCCATAAACGACCTCTTGTCCTAGCCGCACCTGACTCGTCATACTTGGCGGCCTATTATAAGGAACATAACATCAATATTTCAGTAAATTATATATCAGAATTTCCATAATAATAGTCCGTGTGTAGCGGACTTATGACCACGGCGTCGAATAAACTTCTGTATCGAGTTTAAAGTTCGCGAGCGCTAACTGGATTAAACGCGCGCGGGCGAGGGCTCGTGTTTTCGTGCCATTTTGTTCGCCGCGCGCTTTTTATATTGGTCGTGTTGCATTGGTACTTTATGGTGAATATTGCGGATGTACATAATTGAATAAGCTTTACGTTAGAGCCTGTCCAGACGGAGCGTTTTGCGCGCGTAAGCTCTCGCGCGTAGACACTCGCGCGTTCCCGAAATACTAGAGCTACATTCAACCCGTCCAGATGCTCTCGCGCGTTTCAAAACTCGCGCGTAAAACGCGTGCCATGCGCCGGACTCTCGGCTCGCTCGTTTTACGCGCGAGCGCCGCGCGAGTCGAGATACTCTGGCGCCATTGGAGCGTTCAGTATAACGCGCGTATGAAACGCGCGAGAGCATCTAGAGCATCTGGACGGGTTGAATGTAGCTCTAGTATTTCGGGAACGCGCGAGTGTCTACGCGCGAGAGCTTACGCGCGCAAAACGCTCCGTCTGGACAGGCTCTAAATTGAAACGCGCGAGGGCTTACGCGCGCAAAAACGCTCCGTCTGGACAGGCTCTAAGGTGATGATGAGTAATAACCGGCGAGTTAAGTTGTCTAGTTAAAGGATTAGTTTAGTATTTTAATTTACGGAATAGAATTAGGCGTCGGGGCAGACCAAGGCGACGTTGGCGAGATCAGCTAGGTGCCTTCAATCGAGACTGGTGGGAGACTCCCCAATATAGGGCTACGTGGAAGGGAGGGAGGCCATTGCCCAGCAGTGACATTATAGACGCTTAAATAAAATAAAATAAATAGTTTGGTTTTGTTTTTATTACTAGCGCTCCCCAAGAGGAGACCTCTGCTGAGAAGAAGCGTCGCAAGAATCTCAACAGACAGTCATTTTCTCACATATTATTTATGGCAATGGTAATAACCTCGCACTATATAAAACAATTATTATAAAATAAAATATAATTCGCAATTAAGCAGGAAAACGTGTCAAAACTCAGAATTATTACACAAACAAATAAATAAATAAATTATTATATATATGTATAGCCTGTGTCATCTGAAATTGAGAAACATGTAAATAAATTAGTGCTGTTTGACACATAACCTCAAATATTCATCAAGCGTGTTTTTATTTAATATGACGTAAAATTAATAGTTATATTATCTTAAAATTAATGTGAAAGTAAAGATCAAGTGTATAAATCATTGCTAAAACCTCATTTGATCTTTAAAAGCAAATGATTATCGAGTAATAATTGGTAAATTGGTTCGTTTGGTTGTGTTTACATCTTCGCCAATTTCAATTAGCATAGACTATATATTAGCCGATGTTTTAAGCCCCAAGTTTTTTTCTTTCATTCCCTATTTGTGTCGGTCAGTGACCTTACATCAACAATATGGATGCCAGCGGTCCCTTCTATTGTTGCCGGGTGAGCTTGAGCATTATAAAATTCCAGTCATACCGTGTCCTGAGCACAAACGGACAGAACCATAGATTATAATCGTATTTATATGGATTATTATTAAAAAGTGGGTATATTAATAGTTATTTATGTAACTGGTACATAATGAAGCATCTTAAGGTACGAGCGCCAAGGTTACAGGCACGAGTACCTTAAGAGCTAATTATGTACCGTTGCATACGTAACTTTTTCTACAAGCTTAAAATGATAGTGACAAAAATAAACAATCGCTAACTTTTCATGTATAGGTACTTTCCTCGATTTTTCTGCTAACAAATTACTTGTCAGCAAAGTCATTTTCATTATTCCGATTGGCGTAAATAGTTTGTGAATTTTATTGTAAACAAATTTCATGCCAATTTTAATAGTTAGTAAAACTGTTCTAACAATTTATCATACAAGTCGGAATGCCAAATGAAACGCCATTTTGTTGGTATCCATATTGAACGTAACCATGGTAACCAAATTAACAAATACATGGATATTAATCATCTATTTTCAATAATTTGATAAAAATTTAATTTTAAACACATAATTAGTTTCAAAATTAATATTGTTTTTATTATACATAATTTTAATTGATATTAAAATATTTGATACGGTTTATTATACAAATTTGGATGTCAAGTGTTCACTAAACGCCAAGACTGATATCCGGAATGACCGTAACCATGGTAATAACAATGCTATAATAATTAGTATAATAGAACTGTTATTACCATGGCAACGCTCATTATAGAATAGTTTTCACGTTTCGGTTAAGCTATAGGTGGTATTGTGGTACCATTAACGATGTCAATATTAGCGGTTTATAGTACGCGAGTAGAAAAATATAGTTTTCTAAAGGTGGAGGATTAATAGTAAGTAGGTAATTAGTATTTCGATGCACATCTGAAGCTAAAGGGTAGATTCACCGCCTCCTCTATGTAGCGAAAATCTGCTACGAACACTGAACACGATAATGTGTTTACCGGATTTATGTTCTTATGTCTGTCACTCGTTGTCCTGTTGTTTTTGAACGTTAACACTAATATTTGTGTCACCGTCCAATTCTAATTAGGCAACCAATTTAAAAACTCGCTTAGCAAAAGGCGAGGCGTAGTCAAATAAAGCAATCCCAACTTGGGCGGTTAACAGTTGCGAAAGTCGCGTCAAATTGGCGCTGGGAATGACAGCTCGTTACGTCTCCTTAACGAATTCAATGCCAAAAAACTCTAGAAAGATGAAAGATGGAGTCTATCTTGGATAGTAAACAAGAATTATGGCACTGCTGGTTTTAATAGCATTCATTGCCCAGTACTCTGTATTGGGTCCAAATTGTATGGACAGCAGTGATTTCGGTGCCTAAACTGCTAATAGCTCTCCTAGAGTCCTCACTGCCCGAAATGCTAAAAGTTGGGTCCATCATTCGATGCCATGAATGCTTTTGAAAACAAAAAGTACTGGCCGGCTTTTGTTAAAGTGTGTTTTTAAATGAGTCGTTAAAAGGCGATTTGTTCTATTTTCGCCCGACTGTGGCGAAACCCAAAAGGAGGGTTATGTGTTTGACATGTAATTATGTATGTCATCTGTCCCCTTCGTAACTACTCAACGGCTCAACCCATAAATGATACTTTATTAGCAGTGATCGGAATAGGTAGAGTATATTTACCCAAAGTTTGCAAAAGGACATAATATAGAGTGGTTACAATTAATATATTTTCATTGAATTCCGGTTTTCCGGTATTTTTCTGGTACTAGTAAATGTAGTCGCAAGGAAGTCTCCAGTTTATGTCTCTGTTCTAAGAAGTTTTGGTAAATATACTCCACCTATTAATTAAATACTTAAAAGAAATGAGTTACAGGCCCCTTTTATCACAAATTGACATAAAATATCCCATACCGTAAGTAAGTATTATGTATATTTAGCATTTAAAATACCGGAAATCCGGATTTCATTAAAAAATAATTAATATTTCATCCGGATGTAACCACTCTATATTATGTCCTTTTGCGAACTTTAGGTAAATATACTCTTCCTATTCCGATCACTGGTTATTAGATTCGTCTTGATAGCGCGAGAGTCAATGGGTACTTTTTTAATCGGATTTTATGTGTTTTAATGTTCATAACATACATCGACGACAGTATCAAAAAAACTGGTTAAAGCTTGCTATTATAGGTAATTTAGTTATATTATCTATTCACTGCCAGCAACGCCCATAAACGTTCTCATGATGGTTCCCACTAGGTGGCACTAGCCTTTAACGCATGTGCGTTGCCACTTTATAAGCCAATGATGCGTCGCATAAAGACATTAAAAAAAAGGCTCAGCGAATGCGTCGTATAATACGTATCTAAGCAGCAAAATGGAACCCCTTTGCTATGATCGAAATATTGTCCGTCTTTATTTCCCAAGTGTCTAACACGTAAACGGAGTAAGACAGACCTGAAATTTAGATGTTTTATGTAGAAGGTTGACCCAAAACGGAATATTGAATAAGAAATTCGATAACATTATTTTTCAGGGTCAAGTTAGGATATATGAAAAAGGGAACGAATCCCTTTTTTTCGTGTCCTAGCGTAAGAGGGAACATTATTTAGAACTTATTGAGTGACAGAAGAAAAGTGTATTATTTTACAAATTGATAAAAGAGGGACCTTCAAATTTCAAATTCAAATTTAACTTGCAAGATTTCATTACAGGCACCGGACACGTGAAACTTAATACAAGCTTGTAAAATACGCTGTATGTTTGTTATCTTTCATTGTGAAACATACCCTAAAATAAACATTGAACGTTTGTAAATAATTTGGGTTAAACGGACTTAACTGAACAATTCCCGAATCACTTTCCAAATGATTACGTAAAACACAATCACAAGCAAATAAGTGATATATATCTAACTTTTGTGCAATCAAGTTGCTTACAACCTGCCACGTTTTCGCAATTTCAACAAACTGCTGCCAAAGTCGGGGTTATCTTCTATCTATCTATACATATAAAACTGATTCATGACTAACTTCATTTATTTAATCGTATGACAATAAGAAAGAAGACGTACAGTACAGTCCTTGGAAAAAAGAACCGCGTATGTGTACAGTCGTATGTGTACCTTGTTACATTAATGGCTGTGACAATTCATATATGGTAGTTTACATATGACATTAAATAGACAAGGTACTAAAGTGTACACATATTTAATTATATATGAACTCGACTGTATTAATGACCTTATTTCTTGAGAATGTGGGTTCAATTTACTTTGACTATCGAATAGCGCATGCGTCCTCGTTATAAATAACAAGGAGGGCACAAGTTTATCAGATATTAAAGGTAGATTTGAGCCAATGACAGACAAAGCACAACCTAAAACCTAGGGACTTAAGATTTTTAGAAAATATTCTTCGGGTAGCGTGCAATTAAGATTTTTTGAAAAACGAAAAAGAAATGGGGGTTACATAAAACGTGGGCGTTCTAGTATTACCTTTAAGGCCTGATTTACACTTTGCGAAGTGCAAGTGCGATGTTCATACATTTGCTGTTAAGTGGCAAGTAGCAAATAGTTATTGCTCTGAAAAAACCTCGTATCTCATATTTCGTGACATACGATTTTAAACTTAAATGTTAAGAGAATTAAGTTCAAACTCATAGATCACGAAATATCAGATACGAGTTTTTTCTAAAGTAGTAACGAAATGAGAACTTCGCACTTGCACTTTGCAAAGTGTAAATCAAGCCTAAGGCTCAGTTTCACAAGTGAATAGCTTGCATGCTTCTAGCAATCCATTGACGAGTTGCTATAACAGTTTTGAGCCGGCAGCTATCGCAGCGATGCAATGTATCACGAAAAATACCGCGGATGCTATCGACCAATGAAAACGAACCTTTAGTATTACCTTTTTTGCTGTAAATATACCCCTCTTACCCAATCAATCCCCCTGTATATACACTGCGTACATGTAAATAAATATAGTTAAAAGAATTGCTATCCCTTTGATCTGGCAAAGGTACAGCGCACCGTATATTTACCAAGTAACATTTCTGATACGGGGAGTATTAATATAAAACTACATGAAGTATGTTCCCCGTTCGCCCCTGGCCAGTGGGATGAAATGGCTCTCGATATTTCCTGCTCGGGAAATATAAATAACGTCGGCGACTGACCCGACCTCTTCGAGAACGAGCCGGCATCACACCGAAGCGAGCTTTTTAAGTGATTTGTTGTTTAAATGCAACCTTTTTTTCAACATTTACGACGCGCTTAGCCTGTCGACGTACGTTCGTTTCTCGTTATGAGCAAATATTTTAATGACGAGCGTGAGTGTTCCTAAGTCTTGTATGTCTTTCTCTGTATATTTTTTTAAAGGACACGTCCGTTTTTTTTTTAATATCACAGTACAATCTCACACCAATTGACCTAGTCCCAAACTAAGCTCTAGGCTTGTACTATGGGTACTAGACAACGATATTAATACTTAATATAGAGAAATATATACTTAAATACATAGAAAACATCCATGACTCGGGAACAAATATTCGCGCTCATCACAGAAATATCTGCCCTTACCGGGATTTGAACCCAGGACCGCTAGCTTCGTAGGCAGGGTCACTACCAACTAGGTCAGCGCGTCGTCAATGATAAGTCGCGTGTATGGATAGATAGATAGATAAAAAGTTTATTCGATGCTTCAATCACACACATACAATTGTCTTAATTAGTGGAAAAGAAAATAACAATAACAAACTAACTTATAAACTAAGTACAATCTCAATCGCATGTGTGCGTCGCAGCAGTACAAAAAGCGTATAGCATTTCTCTAGTGAGCAAAACACTGGTATTCTGCCACAACCCCGGGATACGACGAAGCCATTATGTTGCATATAAAAAAATACCTAAGTCATAAATATAAGTAATCATATCCAAGATAAAACATTGAAATGAGGTATGCATGAATTATAAGTTACCTACTTTTAGATAAATAGGTAGGTTAGTAACAAAAAACTTTAAAAACAATGAGTAATTTAAATTAGGTATGGAAATGAAAGTGAAGTGAGAATAAGCGAGTTAGCAGCCAGCAACTGTGACATGGGCAATTACGCAACGGACTAGAAAGTGGACATTAATTCCATTCACATCCGAACTCTTTCGCCTCGCAAAATATCATGATCTCACACAAATTGACCTAAATCTAGGCTTATACTTATGGGTATAAAAACAAGGGTAAGTCTATTATTTTATCAAAATACGCTACGAACGGGTCTATATTGACTGACATAATTATTTTTAGTCATAATGTGCTTTAGGTCATAATCATCGCAAGTCATAACGCGGCTTTTTCAGGATTTTTATAAATCAAACCTAACCTAACCTAGCCTTGTCTACACGTAAGATATTTCAGAACTTCTGAAAAGTTTACAGTTTCAGCGATATAAAAAATTATGACTATCAAAAATTATGTCAAAAATTACATTATGACCAATAAAATTATGGGAAACAAAGGGCTCCCCTTACGAACATATTATTACGCAAAATTTTCATTTCATCCAAAGGCATTTCTCGCCGCATGTGTTAATTTTTTTTGGTTGTCACACACAAGTCTTACCTTGCCTAACCTACGTAATAAATAAATAAATATCAAGGGACGATCTCACACAAATTGCCCTGGTCCCAAACTAAGCTCTAGGCTTGTACTATGGGTACCAGACGACGATATAAATACTTATATAGAGAAATAAATACATAGAAAACATCCAAGACTCAAAAACAAATACTCGTGCTCATCACACAAATATCTGCCCTTACCAGGATTTGAACCCAATACCGCTAGCTTCGTAGGCAGGGTCACTACCAACTAGGCTAGCACGTCATTTAAGATATCCTGAAAACATTATGGTTTCAGCAGAAAATAGCGTTCGATGAAATGAAATTCAATGAAATGATGTAATCTATGAAGATAAATTCGATGATGATGGATCACTACTACCTAGGCTGAATGCCGTCGTTAATAGTTGTTGTTAGGTGAGTGACCACGGCATAATAAAAAAACTCACTCATGGCATGCAAAAGACAAGCCATGCAATATAAATTTGAATTACATATTAACAAAAAATGCCCCACAAAAAAGAAAGAATGAAAATGAAAGAAAAAATGTCTATTCAGACATCTAACAAAAGGTCAAAACAAGTACTAAACAAAAAGAGACAAAAAACATATGGCTGACCTAATGCCAGATGTCATGAAATGGTCCAAGGTCAGCATGTTGCCGGTAGTACCTAAAACTGGTGCTTGTCTTTATTTATTTATTTATTTATTTATTAAGGATATCAACAGCACATTACAATTCATAAAAGCAGTAAATTAACAAGACAATAGTGCCAATTACAGACATCCACATATGAGCAATAAACAAAGAACAACAACTACAGATACATGCAAGTAGTTTAGTTGTAAGTAAATAAAGACGAACGTTACAGCTACGCACAGATGCGTTTGTGCTTGTGAGTGTTTGTGTGTGAGTGTTTGTGTGTGTGTGTGTGTGTGTGTGTGTGTGTGTGTGTGTGTGTGTGTGTGTGTGTGTGTGAGAGTGAGTGTGTGTGTGTGTGTGTGTGTGTGTGTGTGTGTGTGTGTGCGTGCGTGCGTGTGTGTGTGTGTACGTGTGCGTGTGCGTGTGTGTGTGTGTGTGAGGCTCACGAACGGAAACTATTAACAACTGCCGATTTGAAAGATGCTTTGGACAGGAAAAATAGATCCAAATGGTTGAACTTTTTGTTATACAAATAAATGCAACTATCATCGTAAAATAGTAAAAAAATTACGGTTCGGACTGGCGGGTGGAGTGGCGCGTGGAATGGCGCGTAGAATGGCGCGTGGCATTTCCCGCGGTCTGAACTTTACGTATAAAGGCCGCTAATGTAACAATGAGTTAATCATTTATTATAATATTGTTCATTGACGGTGTAACAGCGGCCTATTTCACTCTAACGCACATCACACCTGTGTACAATACACACTTGTACAACGAGTACATTTGTGCAATGTCGATAGGAACGGAATACGTTTTATTTTTCATTCCACCGATGCGTAACCATTGGAATACGTGGGGAATTGAACCTGCTACTTATCTCCTGAGTGCAGGGTTTTCAATTTGGTGAGTGCTCGTTTTTTTGTTTGATGTAATAACACAATGGGTTCGTTTTGAAAATTGATTTGGGTTGGCTGAAAAATCTTCATACGAATCAATGTTCTATCAAGTTTATTAATAATAATATTTTAGTAGTGGCTGCGTCTATATCGCGTGTCAAATGTGGATAAAGCATAATTGTCACTCTCGTACTTATTTACGTGTCAGAAGGTGACGGATGCCTTATCCACACTTTGTCACGCGATAAACGCATCATATTAGGGCTCCTGCTGGCCTAGTATGGCTGCTTCGATATCGCGTGTCAAATGACGATAAAGCATACGTCACTCTCGTACTTATTTACGTGTCAGAAGGTGATGGATGCCTTATCCACACTTTGTCACGCGATAAACGCAGCCATATTAGGGCTCCTGCGGGCCTAGTATGGCTGCGTCTATTAATATCGCATGTCAAATGTGGATAAAGCATCTGTCACTTTCGTACTTATTTACGTGTCAGAAGGTGACGGATGCCGTATCGACACTTCTTTGTCACGCGATAAATGCAGCCATATTAGGGCTCCTGCGGGCCTAGTATGGCTGCGTCTATATCGCGTGTCAAATGAGGATAAAGCATCCGTCACTCTCGTACTTATTTACGTGTCAGAAGGTGACGGATGCTTTATCCACACTTTGTCACGCGATAAACGCAGCCATATTAGGGCCCTTGGTCGCTTTCACAATCTTATACTTTAATCCACCGCCCATAAAATAGATATGAAACTGATTTATAAGTACACCACTACATATCTTTATATTTTATTACAATAGCTATTTATTACGGTTAAGTTTACCTTATTCTCATTTTCAATCTAACATCGTAATTGTATTGTCGCACAATCAAGTTATAGGCCTCAAAGATTTCTTTAAGATGGAAATAGGGAAATAATCAAACTTTTTAACGACGTTCGGCTACAACGCTTTGGCCGTCCTGTTTGAGAACTTTTGGAAAAATACTAAATTTATATTGTCCTTGTGTTTGGAAGCGTGAAACATGATTTCGGGAATAAGATGGATAAAGGAGGCAAAATCTTTTTAGTGTACCTACTTACCAAGCGCCGAATTATTTTTTAACTAAATAGTGACCAGCTGTTTTACAGCGATGCCACACGAGCGTTACCGGTGCGTTGCGTCGTCGCGACGCTGTGATTTCAACATAGAGCGACGCAAGTGCTTCAACGCATCGAGTGGCATGTACATTCTATTTTTTATGTAGAACAACGCAGCGGCGACAACGCAACGCACTAGCAACGCCAGTGTGGCACCTCTCTTAAGGCCTCCATACATGATCGGTTTTGCCTTCAGTTGTAACTGACCGGATGCAAAATAACATCGTGTATGTGTAATTTAGCCTGAAGGCAAATAGCATCCGTCCGCCTGAACGATTTGTCTGACCGGACAGAACTCAATACATGATCAGTTTTACCTTCAGTTCTAACCGACCGGATGCAAAATTGCATCGTGTATGTATAATTTAGCCTGAAGGCAAATCGCATCCGTCCGCCTGAACGATTGGCCGTTGGAAAAACTGATCAGTCTTTACATGTATGGTCATTCGCAGGCGCGGATCCAGCTTTCAGATTAGGGGGTGGTCATTAACTGCTGAACGCAGAAGTTCGGTCAAGTGCGAGATAATGCCACACGACTATTTACTTTTTGACCCGTATCTACGAGTGCCGAAGGGGGTGGTCATGACGTACTTGGCCATCCCCGTGGATCCGCCACTGGTAATTCGATCCGGTCAGGTGGAACTGACGCAGTTCGGCCTGAACCGATCGGCCTCTACATGTATGGCCACTCGATCCGGTCAGGCGGAACTGACGCAGTTTGGCCTGAACACATCGGTCTTTACGTGTATGGCCACTCGATCCGGTCAGGCGGAACTGACGCATTTCGGCCTGAACCGATCGGCCTCTACATGTATGGGAGCCTTTAAGCTGTTTGTTAAGTCCGAGGTCATATTTGCTATCGTTACTGTGGTAGAGGTAGGATCGTAGTACTCATCATAGTCGAGGCGTAGCATTGTATACGTAGCACTTCTCTGTAATCTTCTATATAGCTTAGGCTAGTCAAGTCCAAATTCTACACCATTTATCCAAAACATTTCCATATTTGTCTGCATACAAAGCTAGCGGTCCCGGGCTCGACTCCCGGTCAGGGCAAATATAAAATTTGCGTGATGAGCACGAGTATTTGTTCCTGAGTCTTGAATGTTTCCTTCGTATTTATGTGTGTACATCTCTATATAAGTATAATGTTTATCGTCATCTAGTACAGTTAACCTCATAAATAAGTGATCATTTATGTACCTTGTCACTTTAACGTCGTGTTTGAAATGTCATACAAAATTGAGAAACGATTGAAAGCGACAAGGTACATAAATGATCACTTATTTATGCTGTTGACTGTACCTATAGTACCTAACAAGCCTTGAGCTTAGTTTGGGATTAGGTATATTTTTGTGAGATTGTCCCCGAAATTTAAGTCTTTATTTATTTTAATTAAGTATTACAAATAAGAATAAGTTCAATACAAGCTTATCGTAGAGTTTTCGATGAATCCCAAACTTGGCTGGCCTGTAAGTTGGAATCCAGTGAGCTCTTTCAAATGTGTTAATTTTAACATTTTCTTGGCTTCAAAATACCAATATCTGTGTGAAAACCAGCACTATGATTTTAACACTCTTTTAATACCAATATCACCAAACGATGGTAAAGGGGTTTGGGTAAAAGTGTTGTCATTTGTAAAATTCATACATTTTCGAGGTGAGCGGCCATTCGTAAAAGTGGTAAATTATGATAAAATCATTAAAAATAAACATATTTTGTTATGTAATGTAATACTCTTACGTGCATCGGAGCGGAGATAATTAAATATTCATACTTGGGCGTACTTTTGTACTAAAAACTGAATACTTAAATCTTTAAAATCTCCACTCCGATATTATTTAACGCCATAAATTATATATATCTATGTGTATTTAGAGATCCTCTAAATAACTATGTAAAAATCATCCGTGGCCGCTGAAAAAAAAGTGACAATATTCTTCAAACAAATTTACCCAATGCCCTTTAATCAATGTTAATCGACTGTTAGTTCATACATTTTGGCAGCTGTTAACGCTCTAATCGTCTGTTAAGTGGTTAACATCGTTTGGTGAAATTGGTACTTATTTACTCTCATAAAATAAATAAAATAAATAAAAAATAAAAAAGCCTTTTATTTCTTGCCAGTATTTTACAATGTCAATGCTTGTTAGTAGTTTTTGATTTAATTTTGTCAGTATAATATAGTTCTATAGTCACGTTTAATAAATATTATTTCTATTTAAACATGTTACTCTCATACTGCATTTCAAACATATGACTTCAAATTTAATTAGCTATATAAAGATGCAATAATGATATTTAAAATAATGTTATTCTTTTTTCGTAAGCTGATGTCTACAGTCCTTTTGTATTTGCACGATTTTAAAACATGCGAAATATTTGCAACAAAAGAGATTAGAGAAGCTCCTGAGAGTTTCATTAAATTTTTCATGTCCCCCGTCGAGTATTTCACTAGAACAACAAATAAGAGGCTTATGGGGGATTTCATATTCTTTCTCCCCCGTGATAGGGGTGACCATGGAACTGGGGGAAAATAAAACTTTCCTGTTGTTGATACAGGGCGTAGAAATATTAAATCGTGTCTGTAAAAGGAATGGTATGGTAAAAAGTATACTTTAAGGGATTTTAATTTATGCAATGTGCGTGTTTGAATTATAGTATGTTTATAGTTTGAGTTTTTTTTGCAAAGATTGAGTATGTGAAATTGAGTAATTGTTGTGCTCTTCTGGGAAACTTGTGTTTTTTTTGATAAGTAGATTCAGTCGAAAACCAAAAAACTCGCTATAATAGTCACAAAGACGAAAAAAATATTACAAACAAAATAATTAAAACAGTTTTATCATCCAGTTTTTTAAACTCCAAATAGTCATTAAAATTGAAATTTTCAAATAGAAAAAATAAAGTCTCTATTTTCTTGAAACATGGCCACCATAGCTCTGAAACACCAGCTTTTCTAATTCTTTCTCTCGGCAGAACATAAAAGAGAAAATTAACCAACACACAGTTTTTACCTTTTTACCTACTTACACGTTATTAAAAATTCTTGGTTGGTGCATTTTACTCCGAAGCATGATTAACGTTTCTTGTTAAACGCATTTTACATATTTCCTTTTTAAAAGAGACCATAGAAATTACTAATTTTTTCTTGCGGTTTTCTTCTCAACAGTGCAAGTGGTTCTATTGGAAAGCGCTGCTACTATTTGTAAAGTCAACCATTTTTATTTCTAGGCCACTTTGGACTCTGCTAAAGTGACGTTGTCAACCAAAACGTAAGAGACTTCCTATGATTTGGTTTACGCCGTCACGTTGACAAAGGCCATGTGTGGCCTTGAAATCAAATTATAAATAAATAAAAAATTATCAAGTGGACCTAAGTTATGGTTACAATTGTATCTTATTTTTAACTCCCGACAAAAAAGGAACTAGTCACTATAAAGAAGGAGGCTTTCCCTGATAGAAAACGCATCGCTATAAGGGAGTGTAAAACGCAGCCTAATCGCGCGGTTGGCACCTAACGAGCCGGTAAGGACGTGGCTCCTTTGATGTATGGGACCCTCTCTAACTTGTATTGATACATCATGTAAAAATAGCGGTTAGAAGGAGATAAAAAGGGTGTTTAGTGTTGTTTAATAGAGTTAACCACCCTTGGCACTCTTTGTGATCAACGCAACACAATAACGATGGAGAGAGCGAGAGAATAGAAAAGTCTAATGGTGGTAGGACCTTGTGCAGGGTCCATTTCCGAGCTGAATAATTCCTAGACGGTCCCACAAATCTAAAAAATGATCACAATCATGTAAATGATGATTTTTTAAGAGCTATCCTATGATACCTCACTCGGTGTCATAATGTAAACAAAAAAAGGTGGTACGGGAGGTACCCGAAAACATTTAACATTATTTTTTGTACCTTTATCGGCGTGATTTAAATGTATAACTATGCCAAATTACTGCTTTGTAGAACCAAGATTATTTGAGTAAATCTGCGGTCAGACGGACAGACGGACATGGCGAAACTATAACGGTTCCTTGTTGACTACCCGAAAAAGTCACTTTTAAAACGCCCCTATACTCTAGAGGTTACTAATTGTAAACCACATAGTATGTAATAGCTCTGTACAAATATATCTCATCGCCACTTTACGTCTCTACAATAAAAAAAGAACGCAACCAAATCCCTAAATGCATACGGATTTAATAGCAAATGAGGGTAACAGGAAAAACGCGTGCCAAGAGCGCGTCGGGCTTTTAAATTACATATTCCGTGAAAAAAGGACTAAAAAAACCTGTAAAGAAATTGCGAATTTGTATTGTGCCAACGTTAATCTTTATTTAAAATGGTTTTGATGTTGAAAACGATGGCTATTTGTGTTATTATAATGTAGTTGGATCTGAATTGTTAATAAGTAATTTTAGGAGCACCCTGTAACAATTAATTTAAGTTTCGGGAATTCTATAATTAGCTAGATTTCTATAGATTGATGTTATCATATTGGTACTCATTATGTTCTTTTTAATAACGAGATATAACTTTGCAAAAAAAGTACAGTCGGCAACAAAAACTTGTCCTAAAAAATATTATTTTCACAGAAAGTTATTATATCCTCGCTTGTTGCTCAGTGTGTCTATTTCGTTTAACATGAATTAAAAGCTACCAACAAGTCGCAGGAAAACTGTGCTAAAACGGTCGTTCCACTGCAGTGCAGTTTTGTCTAGTGCGGTTAAACCATTACAGACTTATAGGTAAGTAGTTATAGCAAGTAGCGTTTTTTAATGAGACATTTTCTGGTTTAATAATGACAGCATTTTCCTTTAACACACTGATATTATCTTCTCTTGTACGAGTCACTATGGTAAACAAAAGGAGTAGGTACAAACTTTAGTTGTCAATTTTCATATTTTTAAATACATTTTTGATTTCAATGACTGTACAATAATATACAGTCCCTGGCAATGATATGTTACCCAATATTGCGTTCAAAGATATTTGACGCCTGGCAAAATAGGGTGTTTAAAAAAATTTGATTGATTATTGCGTGACTCCGTATCACGTCATCTACCAGTGATGCGATTGGTTTAAAAACGAAACGAATTGAAAAGCTAGTAAGCCTAATTCATGTTGTCTGGGGCCTCTGGAGATACTGTAAATGCGTTTAAAATTAAATATAAGTAATATCTTCTTCTTGCTACCTTTAATTTACCTGTAACGGGGTTCGCAGCGAGTTGCATCGGTACCCTTTCACAATTGAACCCTAAACATAAGGGGGATACCGTTTCGAAATTCAAAGGCGTATAGGCTCAAAACCTCATGCCTCGGTAAGTAGGCTTCGGCTCATACGCCTAGCTATTTAGAGATATTGAAAGTGCGATGAGTTTGAATATCTCTCGTTCTCGCGTACGGTCACGGAAGTTAATTTGCTACCCATTTCAAAGAAAATCTGCTTGAAGATGTCATTGTCAATAGAGATGCCAAGTCATTTGTAATTGATAGGAAACTCAACCTTAAGGCTGTAGAATGTCAGAATGACTTTGGACCTAAGGGGGGTCACAAATTAAATTCCTTGACTGTACAAGTGTAGATTGATCTTTAAGAGTCGTTATACTATAGTGATGTAAATCGTAAACAATAATATTTTATAGAAAACTAGAAGATACCTGCTACTCCTTAGTAACTTTTTAATAGGGGTTCATTTTCAAAAACACTGTCATTTTGTCACCTTCATATTTTATTACTAAAGGAGTACCTATAGGTACAGAGTGTCCTGTATTTAGCGGGTTACGGTCTATATATACAGGTTGGTTGTGGACCGGTAAATACAGTATAGTAAATAATTTAAAGTTATGCGTTCCTACGTTTAGTACCTATGTATGTAAATACTTTATTGTACAAACAACAAAATAGACAGAAACACTAAGTTATGTACAAAGGCGAACTTATCCTTAAAGGGATCTCTACCAGTAGAGTGGGGTATTTAGTAGTTTAGGCTATGCGTTATCTTATCTGTCAGCCCGTTATTCCAATTACCTTTTTTTTTCTAATTGCTTATTAGTTCAGAAAATCCATCTAAAATGATACATTGAATGAATAATGACTTAAACGCCACCCAAAAATAGATTACTTTAAAAGCTTGTATTAGAAGAAATTATCTTTATTCTATTATTCATGTGCGTTTTGCATGGTAAGATCAAATTATTAAAAAAAATGTAGACAAGAAAGAGATCATGATGATTTTACGAATGCAAGTGAGAGGTATAGTAAAAATTTAGTACCCCTTTTACCATTTATACATAATATTTAATAGTTTATACACACATATCCTTGTTTTTTTAATAGTCGAAATAAAAACCGAAAATATTAACAAAGCTTACAAATTTATCATCTAAAATAATCAACAAAACGAAATTATGAACAATCCTACAAATTTTCAGCGCTATACCAATACCCCCCATATACCTCCTTCAAGGCATATCTCCAAATATCTAACGTTATTCCCCTTATTTTCACTAATTACGTTTCCAATGCTCGACACACCTTTTATCTCCATCTTTGTTCCGCTCCCGGTTTACGCTCCCCCTTTTCCCGGAATCCCGGGATCCCGGGATCCCCTTCCCGGGATTCTAAGCTGCCTTAAACAGAGATATGAACGGCCAATCTAAAGTGGGCTTACACCAAACCCCACTAATGTTGGATGCGTTTGAAATTGTTTGTTCGCGATCGAGCGATTGTAGCAGCCATTTTTCGTGTAGATCCATCATATTGTCGGATTTTGTTCAGGCCTTTTGTATTGTGTAATTCAACGTTTTTTGTTACAAATGAGGCAGTAGGAAGTAATGGCCTTAATGCTCTTAACCTATGTATACAGTGTGTTATGCCGGCATGCGGGCATTTATTAAAACTGCTGATAATATGTTGCTTTAGCAATTGTTTGCAAGTATTATCGATTAAAAAATAATTAAAATAACTTCACAATTAATTTTCTTAGATACTGTCCATTTTTAATGTAGTGCATGTGCTGCGTGTTCATCGTTATCAGTGTCGCTGTTGCTCAGTACAAGGCATGTCGTGGTACGGGGGCAAACCATAATAATCAAAGTATCCGTCGACTGTCATTTGCACTTGTCAAATTGCTGTGCTTAACATTGCTGGCAATTAAAATTTTGTTAGAAAGTTAACAAAGCCTGAAAAAATTATTAATTAAATTAATGTCATGGTTATGTTACAGATATACGTTATTTTAACGTCCTTTAAAAAAAGCCTGGGTGCTGGTAACACACTGTATATTAAGGGCTTGCAGTCGAGTTCATACCTACGCGATCGCCATCTTCGTTGATTTTCAACATACTGTAGTATTCTTGGCAAATAAGACGAAAATTAGAAATATGTATAGAAAATATTACATAAATTCACCTAGTCTAAAACTAAGATATAGGCTTATATTATAGGTACTAGACAACGATAAGCATCGATCGGTAGGGGACGTACTGACGTACGGTGATCAGATTTTGCGTTTCACTGAATAAGGGCCAAATCAAAAGCACCCGAAACCGACGTACGAGCATGAAGAGGGTGATGAATGTAGAGGAAGCGAAAGTTGTATGTTCAGACTGGGGCACCTGGTGTTCCATAGTCTCTGCCTACCCCATTGGGAGGCAGGCGTGAATATGTATGAATGTATGTATGGTGTAATGTATGTGTATGTAAGCATACTTATATAGAGAAATATATACTTAAATACATAGAAAATCTCCAAGACTCAGGAACAAAATACTCACGTACATCACACAAATATTTGCTCGGGAATCGAACCCGGGACCGCACTACTATCAACTAGGCTTCAAATGTGTCGCCGAAAATAATCAAAAACAATATAATTAACAAAAATGGAATTGAGTGTGGTACAGTCGAGTTCATAAATATGTGTACACTTTAGTAACTTGTCTATTTAATGTCATGTTTAGACTGCCATATATGAATTGTCACAGCGATTAATGTGACAAGGTACTAAAGTGTACACATATTTATGAACTCGACTGTACCTACATGACGGCCTTTATTTACTTGATAACTTTCTTAAGGCTCGTAACCTGCAATTGTATATTAACGCATTATTTTAATAAAACACCAAATACGCAAAAAAAAAAAAACCCTATATTAAACTCTAAGCCCACGTCATAAACCTCAAACTGCCCAGCTACATCCATAGCACTTTATACAGGAAGTTTTTATGTTAACACGCAAGAATTTATGTCCCCACTGAACTTTTCCCATATTTCCTGACGACTACGTTTCCGTCCCAGCGCTGCTCGCAGGAAATCCTTTACGGTCCCTTTGGGGTTGCATTCAGAAAAATTTGACCCAACCCTTTTGCATTGACAAAATACATCACCCTGTAAAAATATTTACACTGCGGTTTGAACCCTAGTTTGACCTTTGAGACGTTTTTGTTTGACATCACACAGTTGTGCATTTTTTTGGGCGACACATATTGGGCAGAAATTCGGAATACTGAATGGTGAAAACCGCTTCAAAAGCCGTAGCGTGGTTTAGGAGATGTTAGCGGATATACATATACAGACAGACGGGGAAAGTGACTTTGTTTTGTACAATGTGACCTTTAAACCTTTCGTGAAAAATTATCTCACGGATGATGAAATCCGCATCAAAATCCGTTGTGTTTCAAGAAGGAGATAGCGGAGTTAGTTATAGACGGCGAAAGTGACTTCGTTTTATACTACTTAGAGAAATAGGTAAGTATAGAGTAGGGGATCTAGAGAAAAAGGGCGTAAGTAGACTTAACTCATAATAAAAAACGGTATACACATAAACGGAGTTTACTGGACTTACACCCTTTTTCACTAGGACCCCATATTTCAGGTAGGAGTATCGCACGTCTAGTACCTATTTGTGATCCAAATCCTTTATTATCCAGGACACCGCCTTGGGCACAATATAAAGCTGTCCCAACACGTGTCCTTTTCACCTTTTGAAAATAATGCTTTTTGTGAAACAAAGAGCGACCCCAGAAACTATGTGACATTTTCCTGTAGTCTTTTTTATTTAAATTTACCTCTGAAATCTACGTAGAATTATAAACCAAGCAAGTAAGTATACCAAAGGTAAGGGAGCTACGTCTTCTATGATACTTGCGGTCAGAGTCAAAATGTATGCATTAAAATGATATGGTAAAAATACCCTCTGAAGAGCGTATTTCATATTAAATTAATTGAGGTGTGAGTTGTTTAAAATAAAAACTTGAAAAAAACTACATATATGAAAATCTGGATACTTTGTGTCCAGTGTCAAAATCTATCCGAAATTTTCGTTTGATTTCAAGTATTTTGTAACATTATATCGACAACTTTAACTGACAGATATTTGCTTAGGATTGGATAACGGGCCTTCAAAAGAGTACATGGGCCTCATTCTACATTGACTTTACACCTAATTGCTTTCGTATTGTCAACGTTATAATAGCTCTTATTTACTTGCCAGTAATGACGACTGAGTAAAAACACACTCACTCACAAACACCAAGCTTCAGAGTTTGGAGCATCGGCGTAGAGTCGCTTGTCTCTCGGTATTTTACAAGGTGTATTATGGAGAGTGTGCCCAGGAACTACATGACGTCATCCCACCCTCCACTTTCTCACATCGGCCTTATAGACGCCGGGAATCCACCCACATGTAGTGCAATACCCAATGGTTGGCACGCAGCGGTTTGCTGCGTCGTTTCTTATTCGCACTGCCAAGGAGTGGAACGCTCTCCCTGCGTCTGTATTCCCGGAATCATATAACCTTGGTGTTTTCAAGGCAAGAGTGAATAGGCATTTTCTGGGTAAGCGTGTAAAACCTTCGACCTCGTCGTCACTTAACATCAGGTGAGACCGAGGTCAAACGCAAACCCATTTAAAAAAAAAACAACACGATAACAATATGTACAAATGCAAAGTAGAATAAGGCCCCAGATGTGTTATTTTCCTGAGAATAAATGTTTAAAAGATAAAACCCTTGATATAATGGTGATCCCTTCTTTTCAGAGCTGATATCTCCTAATCGATTTTCATGAAACGTAGCTAAGAACCATCCGGTTTAAACTAGATTTCTTTGAAAAAAACTGCATCCAAATCGGTCCATCCATTTGGGAGCTACGATCCCACAAACAGACATACAGCTATACAGATACACACTAGGGTTAAAATATTTATTTCAGAACTAGCTTCTGCCCGCGTCTTCGTCCGCTTAGATTTCGATTATGATTATTCCCCGGGATTAAATTTCCCGTTAATCCAGGGTTTAAGCTATCTCCAATTAAAATGTCATCCAAATCCGACCAGCCATTGCAGTAACATTGCAGTAACAAACTAACACACATTTACTAGTACCTGGAAGACCGAGCGTCGCTCGGGTAGAAAACGAAATTTCCCAAAGATGACAACTTGACAGGGCCGGTATTCTAGGCGGTAAAAACGATATCGTAGTTTACCTGTTATGGTATTGTTATGACGTCAGCCGCCATAACTGTCAAGAAAATAAGAGCTATCAAAACGTTGACAATACCATAACGGATCAAATACGATATTGTTTTTACCGTGTTGAATAGAACCCAGATCGATTTCGCGGCCCCGTAAACCCCTATATTTCAAATTTCATCAAAATCGTTGGAGCCGTTTCCGAGATTCAGATTATATATATATATGTGTGTCAAATTCAAATTCAAATTCATTTATTCTGTAAGTAGGCCCTGTAGGCACTTTTACATGTCTGAGTCTACCAGCGCTTCCAAGGGACTCTGTTGAGAAGAAACGCCGCAAGAAACTCAACAGGAAGTCTTTTTTTTTATATGAGTAACTTATTACTATGATAAACTTAAGCTAACTAATTTAAATGTCACAGGGATGTACAGGTCCCAGGAGCAATTATGAGAATTAAAGTATATTCAATTTAAATTGGAAATGTAAAGTCTCCAAATTTCAGATTTCAGATTTCAGATCAGATCAGATCAGATCTTGTATATATATGTATATATATATACAAGAATTGCTCGTTTAAAGGTATAAGATTAATAGGATAGCCTCAAACAGTCTCAAACACAGAACCAAGTATCCGCTAATCTCACGACTGGCCTCTTAAAGTTATCAATCTAGAATAAACAAGACAAAGACAGCAGATCATAGAATATTGACTTATATTTAGGGGATAATAAATTGGGTACGTAATTGTTTGTCAGGCGGCCTCATTATTTTGTCCCGGATCAAAGACATGTCTAGTGGGTCTGAGAGGAAGGGACTTTAAATGTTTAGTCGAAGCGGTTCCATTTTTACGCGGAGTTTGATTTAGAAGTAGGTTTTTGATAAGGTCCATACAAAACTTCGGCAAGCCGATGAAAATAACGCGACATATTATAATTTGAGCCGTAAATCGACTGAATTTAACGTCGGTCATGAAACGAACATACTTTAACCAACACAATGTAGTGGGGTGCGACTTCATGAATCAAAACTGCTTTACAACAAACAAGTGTGTTTTCAAGGTGGGCCCGCTAGGAGACTCAGATTAGATACTTATAAAATAAAATTCAACTAGATAAAATTATATAAATGATATACGTCACAAAATTAAAAAATAAATATTGCATAGGTATAGGTGAAAAACTTAAGTGAATGACCTCTTGCATGTAGTTGTAAGTGTTGTAACACATCTGTATAGACCGTCCGACATTCTATATTTGAAATTTGACGTAAATTCCATATTAGTTTTGTACACAACTACATGCAAGAGGTCATTTACTTAAGTTTTTAACCTATACTTACATCTTTTTTCAAATCCGTCAATCGTGGAAAAAAATGTAGAATTTGAATAGAATAGAAATTAGTTTTGTACACAACTACATACAAGCCAAAAAAAAGTAGAATATTCCATTTAGCCCAGTATCTTAAGCCACCGAAAATAAAAAGTTGTAGACCCGCGCTTGCTTCGCTTCGGTTTATGTGAGTTTTCTGTAACGCCCGTAAATAAAACAGAATTATTAAAGATAAAACTTCGCGAGAATAATTATGTACTGTAACTGAAGGTGAAAACCGCACCAAAAAAAACATTATATACTCGTATATATACAGACAGACAGAAAGACGAAGTATAATTTATGTAAAGCGAAGATAAAGAAGATAATGTCGATATTATCAAAAACAAACAAGTTAGGTCTTTAACATTTTTAAACGAAATAATTAGACCACAGAGCAACAAAAAACGTCTAACAACTTACCACGTTTACACTGTTCGCGTATTATCAACCAAATTAGTTACCTTCAAAGCTGACTGTACTTAATACCATCCAGTGCCAAGAACCCAAAATGGTGTCGATTTTCCTTGAAACTTGCAAAACTCGGCAACGAATGTCGAGCTTCACTTTCCGACATTGCACTTATGCCTCCTCAATTGCGCATGCAAGCATTATGCATTCTGAAACTTAGCCAACGATTTGCATGTGCAGCTCTCGTCTTGCATGTAAAAGTAATTTAAGTTAAAGGAAACTTACAGGAAGACAAGGCGTAGGCGGGGCACGTAGAATTAATGTAAATTGTTTATATTACGTGGGCGAAGTGTCGGTCTGTGTACAGTCAAAAAAAATATCTATACAGGTATCGTGCCAAATATATGTATACATAGACCGTGCTGGGAGATCCCCTTGCATCACCGAGGTTCAGTGTCGGATCATTTTTTTTTACGCATAATGCATCTTTACGCATAAAATCGTTTGGCCTAAAATGGGTTTTACAATGGAAACGGTTTTATTTTAATTATTATAAAAAACTAACCTAACCTAACCTAACCTTATCTTCAAAATAGACGTTTATTAAATTTTGCAAACTCAGCCGAAAAGGGTGTTATGCGAAAAAAAATATGCGAAAAGATAAATATGCGTAATAAAATTATGCGGTCAAAGGGATACCATCACCAACACTCATTTGATCGAATGTATTTATTATTTATTATTATTATTTAAGAGCCTATAATGTCTCACTGCTGGGCATAGGCCTCCCTACTTCTTTCCACGGAGCCCTATCTTGGGCAGTCTCCCACGAGTCCCGATTGAAGACATCAAGCGGCTCTCGCCAACGTCGCCTTGTTCCGCCGCGATGCCAAATTCTATACCGTGGGACCCATTTGGTACACACTTTAGCCCACAATTCCTTCGGCATACGACAGACATGCCTAACCCATTCCCATTTGAGCTTGGCGGCTGCTTGGGCTACATCAGTTATTTTCGTTTTGTATACTCGTAATTATGAATGTATAATTTCATCGAATTTCATTTTATTGAAAGCTAATTTCTGCTGAAACCTTGTCTTTAGGTTATCTTAAACATGGGTTACGTAGGTTAGGTTAGGTTAGATTTGTGACCACCAAAAAATTATAACTCCTGCAAATGCCTGTCGGTGAAATGAAAATTCAGCGCAGTGAAACATTCTATGAATTAAATGTCGGTGATTTAAATCCAGTGCTGTAGAGGGATGGAAAGAAAATGCTGCATTAAAAATGAGACCAATAAGGGAGTACTTAGCATTGTGAAGGAACAGAGAAGACTATTGCTAACAATAGATAATAGACGAGGAAATAATTGAAGGAAAAATAGAAGCAAAAAGGAAAAGAGGGAGGCCAAGAAAAACTTACCTAGGGCAATTAAAAGAAAGAAATAGGAGATTGGAATATATCCACCGACAAGAGCATAGCTTAAAATTTTATTTCATTCGTAACAAAGTATTGTTTTCCTCTCCGATGTTTATTGAATTTATAGTTTACTTAGTTTCATAAAATTGATCATATTCCACCATTCACTTCTAATTTAAATTGCTGTTATATTTGGATACAAACTTTGTTTTAATTTCTCAATAGTAAAAACTTGCTATTTCCTAATCCCTTATCATCCTCCAATCTCATCTTTCTTCTCTATTTGAAAACGAAGAATCTTAAATTCAAATTAAATTCAAAACGTTTAATTTTACGCAGACACATTAATAATTGTAAAACCTCTAAAGTAATAATTGTAATAATTTAAAGAGCTATCTAAGGTGACAATACAGCTTAGTCCTGCTTTATCAAAGATAACGTATCGCTTGCTGTTGGTAGACTGCTCCGAAACTACCGGGTCACCCGATGGTACCCAACAAAAACTGCCAACATGCACGAACGAACTCAACTACATGTAGCGGAGCGATCGCAGCTGGTACACCGTCAGACTGCCAACCTTTCAACGGACGTATCTGCCCCAAAAACTAGTTATTTATTTTGGATGAACTAAATGTATACAAAAAAACTGGTCATGTGCGAGTCAAACTCGCTCACCGAGGGTTCCGTATTTTTGATAATATGGTTGGAAAACGCAAAAGAAAATACTCATTATGTTATGAACTTTATTTAATTTGTCCATGCATTAAGTTCTGTAAAATTTAACAACTTTATCTTATGTTTCGCGTAAAATATATTGAATTTTCTTTAAATCAGGATTTTTCGCGATTTTTCGGTCTATAAACTTCGGAGATAATGGGGGGGCCGGTGATTTTTTGTACATTTTTGGATATAAATCAAAAAGTACGTCAAGGAAAACCGTATGTTTTGGTACGGAACCCTAAAAACACGTGACACCACCGTACTCAGAGATATTTTAAAGGTGGAAAGACAATCAATAAATTAGTTTTTTTGTAAAACATAGGTAACAATAACGGTACAATCGCAAAAGTTTATTAAATTATGTTTATATGCCTACCACGGTTGTAACCGCATTGGCTGCTTACCTTGTCGCTTGTAATATAGTTATGTATTACGCAATTTCCGTGCGTATTTGATGCATTTGGATTGGTATGCGATATAATAATTAATTAATAATAACAGTCGAGTTCTGGGTAGACTATTCTCTATCGAAGCGTGTTGAACTCCATATCGAACTTATTTTTATTTCAGATTTAAAACTTAATTTAACCTACGATTCCGTCCGCACAGTAGTCGTTTATCGCTTTTCAATTTCACTTCAGGACAGGAACTGTCACTTTTTCCAGGATATAAAGTATTGTATGCTAATCCTGGATAAGGACTATTTCCATTCCAAATAACTTTCATCTAACACACTCACTATCTTTCTATCAATTGGAATTTGCTGAAATTTGGAATACAGGGTAGAAGTACCGTTTGTGACCACTGTACCCTTTTTGGTCACTTAAGGTTGAAATGAGTATCAAAGATACTGTAAAATTAAAAATAATATTCACAGATAGTTAAGACTGAATAATAATATTAAGGTAAAATATAAAAATATTGTGGTTATTTCATAATGCTTTAGATATTAGTTAAAATTTAGAGTGGCCAAAAACGGTCTTAAAATGGCCAAAACCGGTACTTTTACCCCACAAGTAAATTTAATGACATTTAAATATTATGTGTCTTAAGAGCATGGCCTCTATTCTACTGGGTAAAACCGTATTGCATTTGACGTTATTATCATATTGTTTTTAACTCGGCCGCCCTTACTATCAAGTAAATAAGAGCTATCGTAACGATGACAATTTACTCTGTACCCCTACCATGAGTTATTGACTATACTCACTGTTAAAGCAAATGAACATGTTTCCCTTTATATTTTGTATGATCGTGTAATGTCAAAAGGTTGTAGTGTATGAAGCCGACTTAAATACCATAGATAATAGATATAACCATAGCTTGATAGAACTAGAGCTGTCATTGCTTATAGGTTATATCATTCACTCTCGTCTCCCGTGTCTGTCAACGAAAACGTGCGCCTTTCTCACGCTTTTATTAAATCAAATTTGTACTAGGTTAGAAGTTAAGTCTTTGGATTAAAAACGTAGTCATCTAGCTTCTGTGTTCCTATTTCAATTATTCATCAACAATCCCTGGGAGTCGCTTATTAGATTAACGCTTCGAACCCGTGCCAAGGACTTCCACCAGCTCAAGGAACTTCATCATCATCATCAACAGCGATCCCGCCGGCCAGGGTCAGGCGGCGGTATTGTCTACACTCACTAGAGAGTCGATTGTTCTGTCTATTACAATACTGTAAAAGACAGAGTACAGGACAAAGGACAGAATACGCTCACTGTAAGTACTGTAACTCATGGTATGGGTACTACTGATCGGATGATGGAGTAGGAAGGTGGCAAAAGGATATCCGATTTACCTAATGTGCATCCAATGAGTTGGGACTCGTTAGTTTATCTCCAGGTATAAGCAGATAATGACCGTCTCAAGGAAAAAAAAGTCCATCAAAAATTTAGTGCATATTTTTTGTCAGTACTTTTTTATGTGAAAATGTAGGCAGACGAGCAAGCGAGTCACCTGATTGGTAAGTGACCATGGCGAATAAAAGAGTATTATACATTCATACATTCATGCATACAATCTCGGCTCTTTTCCGCAGGGGTAGGTAGAGACCACTTCCTTCCACTTGCTACGATCCAGACAAACTTCCCTCGCTTGCTCCACACTCATAAGTCTTCATACACATGCGTTGGTTTAGGGAAAGAAAAAGTCTTATAAAAGTATGTGTTCCAAAGCTAAAAAGACTTGGCTAGCCTAGTGTACCTAACCGTAAACGTATATTTTCTCCCTTCAGCTAACAATAACGCCACACTAACGAGCTACCTCCCAATTCACTAAATTACTAGCATTAGGGTTAGACCTCGATCCAGAGTGTTAATTTATGTAAGAAGTTTCGAGAAACTCTGCAAGTTAGTCTGCGTTGACCGCGGGCTAATCAGGCATTCCGAGTCTATCGGTGATAGCTAGAATTTAGGTACCAGGCATGCAGATTGAAGCAGATGGTGTATTAAATTTGACCTTATAAGTTTTGGCTACCCCAGTAGGAAGGGAATAATGTCCTTATAATTCTGTACTTCTAGTATTTTAGGGTAGATGCGTAAGGTTTTTATACAACATTGAAGGCAATACGAGCACACGTAGGCCTTATTTTACATTGATTTCACCTCTATTGTTATCGTTTTGGATTTAACTCTGCCACTTTTACTGTAAAATTGATAATAGCTGTCATAGAGTTGTGTCAATGCGGTAAGAAATGGATAAACAAAATGCATATTTGTTGGTCTCTTATTATCCATGCTTGGAGTTTCACCCCACTACTTAAGGCTACATCATACACGCACGAAGAAAAAAAAGTTGTCTTTCCTATGGTCAATAGTTAAATTGTGTGCATGTAGATAATGTTTTTCTCTGTTAGGACTAAATCAGACTGGACGCCGTTTATATGGGTTCAGCCAGAAAATTATGCCTTAAAAACCGTAACTTCGGGTACGTCCACAGCAAAGACGGTAACCTAAATTTGCGTATGACCCATAAATAAGTTTTTTTATGGCCGACTGTACATGAATGCAACCGTAATTTTGTAACGTTCTTTTTTTAGAATACACACACCTGTCTCAACGGGTAAACCATTTTTTTTTTTGTAGGAAAACAAACAGCCTTGTACAAATTAATACATACAAATAGTAATATGAATAAGGCCTAAAGTTCCATATATTACTAGGTTACAAATTAAGTTGTTAACTAGTTATTCTTTACATACAAACAAAACAATTAGAAAACAAGAATTTTCAAACGGAAGGTACAAATAATCAAAAAAGAAATTGCCGAATCTTAATTTTAAACATTGGTAAACTATTCGCAAAGATGTCAATATCATTAAGCGAATCATTGTACACCTTACACGAGCGCCTTAGAAACGAATTTTATCAAATTTTACTTCATCGATTGTATCATTTGATTGAAGTTCATTTCTTTGAACGGTATTTTCTACGGAAACCATGATGTTTTTAGGTTATCTTAAACATTAATTACGTAGGTTAAATTAGGTTAGACCATAAAAAATTTACTCATGTGGCAAGAAATTTCTTTCAATGTAATGAAATCTCTGCGTAATGATTATGTTAATTGAATGGTGTTACGATTAAATAATAGGTACGCGTCCCAAGAGGTTCTCGCCTAGTCTTTACTCGCAAAAGTCGCAAATAAGATAGTTCTGGCGAACATAAAGCGCCTAAAATCTCAAAGATTCCAGCACGTAAACGAGCGTCGGACAGATTTCCGCAAAGACCAACGTACCGCGGAACCGCGGAATAGTTTAAAACAACAATGAAAACTCAGACGTACGTAAACTAACGGTACCTGACGCCAACGTAAATGGCTTTTTGTTTTCTGTGTCTCCACTTTACGTGTTTAGTTTTGGAACTGGCAACTCGCATATCAAAAAAATAGTCTGTTCTTATAAAATAAAAAATAAAGTTGGGCACATTTTACGGTCTACGTTTTTGCCAAAGCTATGAAAGTCAGGCTTAGGTGCGTGAGAGACAATCCACCAATAAAATTGCTTAATTTTTCTGGTTTTGCAAAGGGGAATTTTGCCTCGTACTTAAAGAACAGCCGAAGCATTATTAGAAAAATAGGGTATCTCCAGCCCTTTAGGAGTTTCTGTTACCTACAGCCGTGCGTGCGCTAGGGTTGCGTCGTAGCGCGTCGCTCGCAACCAATAAAAACCTACTAAATTCGCACGCAATCAAACGCTGCGAAGGTGCGTCCTTAACTCAACCGGCTCGATCCGTCCTATTGAGTTTGCTTATTTGTGAGACGTACGAGGTACGCACATATGCAAGCCGCGCGATATACCTTTGGTTGAAGATTTTTGTTTATGATCTGTTTATTTACTGTTTGCTGTTTTGCTCTACACGCGTCATTGCAATACAAAAATGTTGTATTCGTAAGCGAAGCCACAACGCTAAATGTCCTAAATTGAAAACCACTAAACTGGCACTTTAGTCCGTTTACAGCGTTTGAACGTGTCCAAGACTTTGTTCGATAATGTAGTATTGTAGACCTTCGCTGTACTTTAAGGAGTCTGGACTAGTTAGTTTTGTCTTTATAAGCAGATGATGATTGCAGCAAAGGTAAATATTTATTAATAAAATAGTTCTTGCTTATTTCTGTATTTTTTAGTATCTGCAGGCCTTTCGCGTAACTCACTCGCAATCGCGATCGGCTTCAAAACAAAACAATTGGTTTCATTTTGTATGCAGACAAGCCTTCGATTTTCAAAATGAAAACGATTGTGCTTGCGAGAGTGTTACGCGAAAGGCCTGCGGGTTGTAAGTTTTCATAGTTATAATATGTCATCAAAATAAACTCGACTAATTGTGCAGTTTGATGGAGCATTTTTGCTTAAATAAATGATTTAATTATTATGACCAATTTTTTTTTTAATAAGAGAACTTACAACTTATTTTTAATAAGAGGACTTAAGAATGTTTGAATATTGAAGCCACTTTGTTTTAAATCAAACGTGAAGAATTTGCAAAGATACCATTTATGGCCGTCCAAATCAAAAGGGATCTAATGGCGGCAGGCGGTTACGCCATTCTTATCACTGTAACCTTATCATTTGTATAGTTACAAGAATAAGAACAGCGTTACTGCCAGCCGCTATAAGGGCCATTTTGATTTGGACGGTCACATTTATTTAAAACTACGAAATCCTACATAGCAAAACTATTTTTTACGGTTGGTTACCCTAACAGTCCGTATACAATGCATACTAGCACGAAAACTTTTTATTTTTCGCTCCAAGCGTTTGGCTTGTACACAGACTAAACTATTGCAGAACAAAGATTCTTGTACTCTGCAAATTCTCTTATAATTTCTCACGATCTCGCGCATTCCGACTCGTACTACATAAACTGTGGCAACTTGGCTAGCAGAGCAAAATGTAAGGAATGCTGTACTGTGGAACTGGAAATGCTTCCACAATGTGCTTTTAAAGCGAATTTATACGTAAATAAATGTAACATTCGCTAGGTTTTGTTTTTGCCTTTGCAGTTGATATTGTAAACGCTGTTTCTGGGCCTCTATCCTAGTGGGTGAGAGCGTTGGCCTAGTTGGTGGTGACCCTGCCTACGAAGCTAGCGGTCCTGGGTTCAAATCCCGGTATGGGCAGATATTTGTGTGATGAGCGCGAATATTTGTTCCCGAGTCATGGATGTTTTCTATGTATTTAAGTATATATTTCTCTATATAAGTATGTTTATCGTTGTCTAGTACCCATAGTACAAGCCTAGAGCTTAGTTTGGGACTAGGTCAATTGGTGTGACATTGTCCCCTGATATTTATTTATTTATTTATTTATTTATTGTTTTTTACTCGGTTGTCGTATTTTTTTTAACTCGATCGCCATTACTATCACTTAAATGAGAGCTATAATATGTCAAAAGCAATATGGGTTTACCGTGTAGAACAGAGCTCCTGTGAATGTGTTTTAAAATTGAAGAAAGTACGTTTCATTTTTATTAGGGTTAGATAATCACGTTTCTAATTGTCAAAAAATTTAACCGCAGAAAACCTTTAAAATAAAATTGCTACGAGCAACTTACAGTGCAACCATTTTGCTAATAGCGATCGGCAATCTTCGTTTTTCTATGACACACGAGTGACAAATATACTGTCAGTTGCGAGTGCAAGCGTGATAGCGATAGCCAGCCGAAAGCTATTAAGAAGCTGTGAATACTGTACATTGATATTAAAAAGCCTCTTTGCTCCCGACTCTTTGGTACTTCACATGGCAACACCAAAAGCGAATGCAATGCCACTTCTATTAGTACAATTGCTCCATCAAACTAACAAGTGTAACAAGGTATCCAAGCAGTAATAAAAATTGTCTCGCTTGGGGCAATTACACAAATGCTCTCACAATCCCCTCCTATAGTCAGGCACACACTGAAAGAGAAACTAGAGCGAGTAGTCTCGTGTAACTTGTAAGAAATAAGAGGCAAAAGTAAATGTGACTTGGTTTTTTAACTGCTTTCGATGAAGGTGAATGAGGAAATAACGATTTAGACACCTATTGTTAAACATTAAATAGACAAGAATAAAAAAGTCGCGAATTCAAACCCTTTTTGACTGTAAAATAGCATACGAAGCTAGCGGTCCTGGGTTCAAATCCCGGTAAGGGCGGATATTTGTATGATAAGAGCGAATATTTGTCAGTCATGGATGTTTTACATTACATGGATACATCTCCATATAAGTATGTTTATCGCTGTCTAGTACCAATAGTACAAGCCTAGAGCTAGTTTGGGACTAGGTCAATTTGTGTGACATTGTACCCTGATAATACTGATGATATTATAAAAAAACAGCAACTCGAAAAAGGTGAGCGTTATGGAATTTTCACTGTGGTAATTAATTCAAATTAAGGGAGGCACTTGAATTTTGCACACTAAATGTCACAATCACAAGCAAGTAAACTTTAAAATGTCAACGTTTATAGATGATCTTAAGCGTTTTCATTTTATGGTTGCGCTACAATAGAGCTTACAATACGCTGACGCTGCTTAAATCAAAATGTATCGAATAGTAGTCACATGGCGTCAATTTTAACGCAGCTTCATTTACCCAGTGTTAATCTCTGGTGTGAGGGATCCTCAAAAGTTAACATTTTAACTCCCATACATGTAAGAGACAAAAGCGGCCTACACACGTAAAGTTCGGACCGCGGGCAACGCCACGCTCCATTCCAATCTTCGCTCGGAACCGTACGTGTAAATGCAACTGTAATAGTAAAAATAGTAAAAATGTACGGTTCGGAACGAATATTGGAATGGCGCGTGGCGTTTCCCGCGGTCCGAACTTTACGTGTAAAGGCCGCTAAAGTAAAAAAGTTATCATCTACTTAAGACGTTGCCTATGCAATCAAATAATTTGACTGAGATATTATGGAGTAATAGCGAGATGGACGGACGATCTGGTCAAGTCCGCGGGGACCCGCTGGATGCAGGCCGCTTCCAACCGGGTGAGGTGGAAATCTTTGGGAGAGGCCTATGTTCAGCAGTGGACGACCTATGGCTGAAATGATGATTATGGAGTCAAGACTTCTAGAAGGAATCCAGTTCGTAAAGCTGTTCTTATTTGAGATTCATTCAGATGAGAGTTTCAGTCACCTTATCACCAGGAGTTCAGATCCTTTAAAGAGGTCTGTTACGAACTGGCTGGCCTTACGGTCAAACAGAAAGTAAAACTTAAAGTATTGCATCGGATGATCCCACGGTTTTGTATGCACTATGCTATGGGTATTCTAGGAATTTCAAAAAGTGTCCAAATATAAGGATTGATATAAACGCCCGACTCGACCGTTCGGCAGTTTACCTCAAGCCAATAAATTTTCTTCGATTTAAGTGGTCATTATCGTTTGCAGAATGCCTCATGTCTAGGGCCGCTGGTTTTTCTCACCTTTATTATGTAATATATACTTTGGAAATTCAACTTATCGCCACGCATTCAGTGTGCCCAAGGCTTACCAGCGAAGCGTGCTGAGTCCACCAAATGGTCTATAAAACCCTTCTGTTCGAATGGAATCGAGCAAATAGAGTTAATTACTAATAGGCGTAACTGCTTGCACCATTGAAGGCATTTGAGACTTTTATGGAGCAAACGTGAGTGGAGATTTCATCATTACAAAGGTTTTATCTTGGGCAAGAAATGGTGTGATGTTACTGGCAGTAATTTTGCCAATCTTTCCGGCAAGTTATTGTAAGTAATTACTGTGCGGATGTTCCAAAAACAGAAAACGAATTACAGAACGATACTGTTCTTTCTCCATATTTGCGAATTCTGACATTCAACAGCCGTTAAAAGAAAAAAAAAAGAATGCTGTGATATATATTTGATTTTTCCGGCCCATGAAGGATGCCTTAGAACGGTCGTATACATATTTTCAGCCAGTGATAAGAATAACATTGCATAACGGGTACTTATCAAACAGCACTCGTAAGAACATTTAAAAAAAAGAGCGTTTGTACAGACATATTGTTTTAAGAGCAAAAACGGTTCTAATGGGAGTAGGATACAGAGTAATGTAATAAACATGATTAGAAATAAAGATAGAAAGACAAAAAGAAATATAGTTTATTTGACACACATTTGGACACATTTGTAACAACTTAAAGAACTTAAACAATAAATAAATTTCCGAATCGCGTCAAAGGGAGCCACTCAGAATTATGCCATGGCAAGCCACGGCGCTGGTTTTCAGTGGTAGGGAAGGCCTCGCGATCGCTGGCGCCGACGTAATTACAAATGTAAATAAATAGTGAATGGTGCAGGGAATTATAAAAGAAAATGGAGACTAAGACATAAATGGAGATTAAGTAAAAAATGGGAATACCTTAAAACTCCGAATTACAATATTTATTCATTAAATGAACATAATATTTACAGAATTCAACATTAAAACAATTAAAAGAACTAAACGCATTTAAATTAAAATTAAAGTAAACTACTCAAACATTAAAGATATAAATAATAATCACCTCTTTAAAAAGAACACCCCTAGCAGGTCCGCTCGCGGCATGGTCCCTAAGACACTAGCTGCATTACCTCTCTGGATAGCTAGCCCAATCCTTTGGGAGAGGTAAGCACCAGCTCTAGGATCTCCGGAGGAGTCTATGAGCCGGGATGACAGGGCCTTAATAAAGCTATTCTATTATTCCGAATATTCATTTGGCCGAATTTTCATTTTTCCGGAAGCTATTTTACACTGGAGCATAATTTAATTGTCAATCGTAGGTTAGGTTAAGTTTGATTTACAAGCGATAACAAAAAGTTAAGTCTTCTATAAAAAAATTGAATTATGAAAATTCGGAATATTGATCAATTCGGAATTATGACTTTTCGGAATTATGTAGTGTACCCGTAAAAAACTACCTTCTCTACCATTCTTGAAATTGACTGCACTCGAAGTACCCTGTACCCACGTTATTTAACAACAATACGTGCCTAAGCTCAAAAGTCGCACAGAAACTTTAGGCAAACATAACAAACGGACCGAATAAGAATTACGAATAACCGAATTAAATTCGAGAAAAGAATTCCGAAGAAGTCCCGATATTCGAAACTAAATTGCACTCATTGACTAAACAAAAGACGTTGCCGGTTCTCAGAAGCTATACTGGTGAAAGAATAGTGATGGCGTGATACTCGGTAATCGTGTTACTGTAACAATACTAGGTATTTGTTTTGACTTTTTATTTGTTTAAGCAAGTTGGTAAAATGTATATGGGCATTTCTTTAAAAGTTTGTACCTAGTTAAGGACAACAATTAAGAAACGTTAACTTTTCCGCTGAGTTACGAAAATTAGTCGTACATTTATATACTACCTCTCAGCGCCAATTAGCAGTATCTCAAATTCAATCAATGAAGTAGATTCAATCCTCACCCGTTAGTAATATGCTTGCACTTGCTACAGGAGTTTTGTCTGAGATACCACCATTTATCTTATAACAAGTATAACTAATTTTCGTAACTCAGCGGAAAAGTTAACGTTTCTTAATTTTAGCTTTTAACTAGGAACAAACTTTTAAAGAAACGCCCATATCCATCATATTTCTTTAGTTAGCTATACATATTAATGTAATATATCATTATCGATCAAAATTTCATAAAATTTACAAAACTGACGAAACCGGCAATGGACAAGGACCCACAATCGACACTTGATTCTTATTTTACAGAAGATAAGGGTTATTCATTTGTTTTGCAACCATCAATTTAGGACCGTATGAAATATGAATTAAGAGTGAAGTGTCCATTACTGGTGCCTGTCAGCTAAAAGTGTCAATCATTGGTGCCGTCACCTAATACCTTTAAACGAGTCATTCTTGTACCTGAACCTCGGAAACGGCTCCAGCGATTTTCATGATATTTTGTATGCAGGGGGTTTCGGGGGCGATAAATCGATCTAGCTAGGTTTCATTTTTAGAAAACTTACCAAAAAAATTACCATGACGTCCAGTTACTTGTTACTTACCCGAGAGTTATAGGTTGTTCCAGAAAAGCTGCGAATAATAGAACGAACGGTTCTAATATCACATTGTAGTTGTGTGAGTGCTGTCCTTTTAAACGCAGTTCGAATTTCAAACCGGAACCCTGTAGGTATTTATTCGTCTGAGTAGATTTCAATTATCGTTAATCACTCGGGAACTTTTAAAATTTCCGAGATAAAACTATCCTATGACCTACCATATGTGTGCCAAGTTTCATCCCGATCCGTTCAGTGGTTGAAGCGGTATTAAGTGACAAACATCCAGTGCTAACTTTCCCGTTTATAATATTACTTGTGACCCGCCCTCGCTTCGCTTCCGTTTATGCCAGTTTTCTGTAATACCCGTACATAAACCAAAACTTATTATACATATAAACCTTTCTCTTTAATCACTCTATCTATTAAAAAAAACCGCATCAAAATCCGTTGTAAAGTTTTAAAGATCTAAGCATACATAGGGACAGACAGACAGCGGGAAGCGACTTTGTTTTATACTATGTAGTGATAGTGAAGTAAGACAAACATTACATTACAGTAAACATTTCCACCCATCTGATCTGTTCGTGTGAAACTACCTATAAGTCTCCTAATTTTTAAGTTAAATTTGAACTAATAAGGTCATATTAAAGTATTTTCAAGTACAAAATACTCGAGTATTTTCTGTAAGCGCAGCTCTCTTGAAACTATAATACAGGACAGTCGGCGAAGACAAACGTCTCCTCTAATGAGATCTTCCTGGCGACTGCATTATTTTACTTAGCTAAGAAAATGTTAAGAAATCGAAATAGATTTTACAATACGTTTTAAGGTAAGGCTGCTCCGTTTTTATGTTATTAAAATAGACATGAAGATTTATATTTATAGCTGTGTAGATCTATTTCCCGCAGTTCCGTCAATACACACTTTAAGTCACTATACACGGGCAAAAAATGGTCGAACACCGTGAACCAATTTTGAAAATTTTCACCCGCGTGTAGCCCGTAGTGCGCTGAATCACCTGGCACTCCAACGATGTTTTACGCGATTAAAATATTTTTCAGATTTTTTTAAAGTGCGGAGCGACTTGGCGCTCGCACAGGCCGACAGTTTGCGACTTCCATGTAAATATTTGACATGTGTATGTTTCAAGTGAAAAAGTAAATTCTCACTCGTTTTATTCCTGGAAAACAATAAAAAAAACCGTACACAGTGGTATTCTATGGGCTGATTAAGAACACTGATAAAAACATCCATACATCACAAATTCTTGAACTTTTTTATATAAGTAAGTGTATAGGAAGTAGGATGTTAGAAAATAGATTTTTTTTCTAAAGTACTTACCCACATTACATCTAAAAAGACTTCAAAATTCTCTATTTTCACCCGACTGCCGAAGGAGGAGGGTAATGTGTTTCACAGCCTATATATGTATGTTTGTTCCTTTGTGTCACTATAAAAACTAAACCTATTGTCCGATTTTGATGATTCTTATGTCAATCAATTTGTCTTAATCTGGTGAATGTCACTGGAAGATATAACAGTAATCAAAATTCAATATGGCGGCAACCAGACGCCATATTGTGCAAATAAAAAAAAAGTCGACCAAGTATGACAAGTGGGGTATCATTGAATAGGTATTAAAAAATCATCTTTAGGTTTCTTTCATCATTTTTCATTTTGACTGATCATTTAGCATTTATAACGATTTAAAGTTGGTTAGCAACAGTCGGGTTTTGAAAGCTTGCTTTTTGTTATTCTGTGATAAATCTTCAACCACTAGCAACAATTATACCATCACAAGCCTCTTACTTGTTATTTATTAACCAATAATCATTGATACAAAAACTCTATTCCCCCAATAACTAATGCTAATGTATTCATAGCGTTCGGAAGTCCCAATCCGGTGCAATCCGGTTGGATCCGGTTGGAGGCGGACCTCAAAATTACGGCGCCTTATCGGACCCTCTCGGGATTTAGCGCGACCCCAGCGAAATATCTTAATTACTTGGTAAGACAAGCCTTTAAAAATAAAGTTATAGAACGAAACGAATATTTACCTATTCTATATTTAGTTTTAGTTTATACTAAATAGAATTAGTTTAAAATAATAATACTTGAAATATTTCTTTTACTTTAGTTTCTTTAGTTTGAACTCTTAAGTATGTAGATACGTATGTATGTATATAAACTCTTTATTGCACAAACAGAAAATAACAAAATAAAAAAAAACAGAAGCTCAAAAGGTATGTACAAAGGCGAACTTATCGCTTTAAGGGATCTCCTCCAGTTAACCTTTAATTAGTAATTAGTTAGTAATTAGTTTACAACGACTGCCATATATCTGGGTCCATAGTTGTTTCTCTGTCAATGGTTTTCTGAGTCTTAGTCTTTATCATAGTGTATGATATATATGGTTATGTCTTCCTTTCTTATTTTTTTTTTAATATTTAATTTTTACTCTGTTTGCAAGTTTTTGATGCATGCCGTAGTTCAATTTGCATATTTATTGGCATAAGATGTGGCTTCCTATAATTGGGTAAGCATCGATCTAGATTTTAGAATAGATATAAGCATAACTCACAATCAGATACATTTGGAAATCCTTAATAAATAAACAAATTATAACAAATCACATACTTAATAACTAAAAATAATTAGTGCGGGAAATAATAGACCCTCTTAGCACCTCAACTAACTGCAATACGAGTAAAGTGCTTTTTATATTATTGTTCTTAGTATTCAATCGTCAATATAACCAAAAGTACCAAAACATCCCACTACACTACTGTTAACCGGCAACTTAACAGTGTTGGCATTGTTATGCTCCGGTATATAGGTTAGATCGCCGGTTAACACATTCTGTGGCAGCAATGCTACGAGTGCTACGCTGTAGCCCGTAGCAGCATATTTCCGCTATGTAGCGAAAATCTGCTACAAACAGCGGACCCGACTATCGGGTCGTTGGCACTTAATGTGAACATAGAGGCTACTCAGAGATGGGCAATATTTATTCGAATGACGAATAACGAATAAGAATAAACAAATTATTCGCGAATAACGAATGAAATTCTCGAATGATTATTCTTATTCGAATAAATTATTGGTCGAATAATTCATTTGCGAATAATTTATTCGCGGATAATTTATTCGATGAATGAACTGCCACGAATAATTATTATTTACTACTTATTATACCTGCTCCATTGTTCTGGAATAAATTAATAAATTATTCGTTATTCGAAAAGTAGTCGAATGATTCATTCATGTATAAATTATTCGCGAATTAATCATTCGCAAATAAATTATTCAACGAATAAATTATTCGCGAATAAAAATATTACGAATTATTTTTTATTCGAATAATTATTCGAATAATGCCCATCTCTGAGGCTACTTAGCCTCGTAAGGCCCAACGGCCTAAAGAATGATGGGCAAAAATGTATGGAACCCAGCCCAATCAACAATAGAATTATAAATGTACGAGTAGGCTTACTGATCCCACTATTAGCTGTAATTGTTATTATGACGACTAGACTGGGAAGGCTGGGAGAATCGAGATATTTTTTAACCCGCGACGCAAAAAAGAGGGGTGTTATAAGTTTGACGTGTAAGTGTAAGTGTGTGTGTTTGTTTAAACGAGGTAATCTCTGGAACTACCCGTCGGATTGGAATATATCTTTTTGTACATGATAGCCAGTTTCATGAGGAATAGTTTAGTTTAAAAAATCGGTCAAGGGTGAGTCGGATATACGGGAAATAGCATTGCAACGCATGCGCGGCACAGCTAGTGTAGTAATAAACGTTGTGTGTGTGAATATTTGCAGGCTGATAACTCTCTTCTCCGGAGTTTTTGTAGTTTGTCCTCGTATTAGAAAATGAAGCTTATGTAACTAGCTTTCACGTGGTGTACATGAGATTTGTATTGGTTATATGGGCCAATTTGCCCATCATTCTTTAGACCATTTGTCAAAGTGACTTTCGACTTTACTTGACCGACACAAGATTATTTTTCGAACTAACGAAACATGGGGATTGCTTATTTCCATGGCCCATAGAGCCTGTTTACCATTAAAGGCTGTATTCCACTCGGTAAAACCGTATCATCCCTTTAATTTCTCAATCTCTTATCTGATCGAAAATTTTGACAGGAAAGTAGTCTTTATAAACCTTTCAACATGAGTGTTTTTTCTATCAAACTATTCGATCAGGTTAGACGTTGAGAAAGTAAAGAGATGATATTGCTTTTGACATGTTATGTACTGTCTACACGGTACAATAGCTCTTATTTACTTGACAGTAATGGCGGCCATTACTCTTACCGTGAGTTACAATTAGACTGAGAATGACCGTGAGTTACAATGAGAGATTGGGGCACGTCGGCACTGACGTTGCCTTTTTGTAAGGATTGAATTTTTATTTAATCGACCGTATCTATATCGATGTTTGTAATTTATATTATGCAACCATGCGAAAGATTTTTTGCCTTTTAAATCTCTGCTCAATTTCAATATAGCGTAGGTATTAAATGTTCTTAATTTAAAAAAAGTAGATAACCTCATTAGTAATAGAAGATGCGATATCTGATGTAATTATTGTAGAAAAACTATGATTGTTTTAACAGTTTTAACTAGCGAACACCCCCGACTTTTATTTATCCTATTATTCTTCTGTAGTGATTGTCTTTGACTCATTGTCAGGGACATGACATATACGGTGGTGGTCACATAATTAGGGACACTTGTTTTTTCCCCATATAATTACCTACAAATATGACTTTTCAATTTTGACCACTAATCAAAAAGTTCTCGACCAATTTTATTGCTAAATACATTTTATTTTACATAATTAACTAAGGTTTAAACTGATGTACAGTGAACTAATATTAAAAACGGACCTTATATTTTATAAGGATTTAAAAACTAAGTGTTGACGCGTCCATACAAAATTCTACAACTTTGTATAAGCGCCGAATATTTATTTTTTCAAATCCTTATAAAATGAAAGATCCGATCTCAACAGAGATAAATTGTACATACATTTAAACTTCACTTTATTAGTTAACGATAAGTGAAACTAAAAATATAATTGGTTAAGAACTTTTTGATTGGTTGTCAAAATTGAAAAGCCATATTTGTAGGCAATTGTATGGGAAAAAAACAAGTGTCCTTAATTATGTGACCACCACTGTAGGTACGTAACTCTAAGTACAAAACCATCGATATTTAGATATTCGATAAAATAAAAATTCAGTCCCTACAAAAAGCGACTTTAGTGCCCCAAGATAACGGGGTCTAGTTACAATTACCGTAATCACTAGCGAGTCGAATGCTTTGTCCCTCGCACTCTATAAGAATACTGGGAGGTTCAAATCCCGGTATGGGCGGATATTTGTGTGATGCGCGAGAGTATTTGTTCCAGAGTCTTGGATGTTTTTGTATTTATGTATGTTTTCTTCTTTAGTAAGTTTATAATAAGTCTAGTACCTATAGTACAAGCCTAGAGCGTAGTTTTGGACTAGGCCAATTATGTGTGAGATTGTCCTCTGATATTTATTTATTAATAGATCAAGCGGAGCTATTACGTCAGTGGGGCAATTACGTCGAGTGGCTTTATCTCTTTATCTCTAATGACTAGTAGATTATTTTTTCCCTGCTTCACTCACTTCACTCCTCGATACGAATTTTAGAACAGGAGTTAAAGCCGCTTGACGTAATTGTCCTAATGACGTAATAGCCCCGCTTGACCTTATACATATTGGTAAGATATCGCTTCTTGTCCAAATACATAATAAATTAATAACATCACCACCCTCCACTCGTTCTCGGAACCAACAAACGTGTTAGTTTAAACTCAACATCCCTGACTTAATTTAAATTTAGCCAAACAGAACAAAGGGTGTCATATGCACGTCATAAGGGCTGGCACACACGAAACGGGCTATTTGTTGAGACCGGTCTAATAAAGACTGCACACACGTGCCGGTGACTGTACGCGGGTAAAATGCCGCTGGCTAGGAGGCATGTTTTTTACTTTTGTTCTTGTAATAAATGACGGGGAAACCCTATTGATGGGTGAATTAAATTATGTTATGATTCTGGTAAAAATGATCGTACGCCAATTCATTTAGCGTTACAATTTAGGATTAGATTATGAGAAAATTAATAATTCTCCATCCCACGCGAACAGTCTTTTTTCCCGGATAGTTAGCCTGTATGATAATCAAAAGTATAAGCTATCACTATTCTAAATTTCATTCAAATTCGTCCAGCCATTTTAGCATCAAGGACAAACAACATACTAACACTCCTAAAATTTTCACCTTATTATCTTGAGCCCTTACAGTGGTATATGGTACTGCTTTATATTTTAAACCACGGTAAACAAGATTTTTGGCAATGTATTTCATATTGCTCGTACCAAAAGCCCCGGTTAAATGCCTTAAGCAATAACTACAAAATTACTTAGTCTTTATTTAATGACTTTCTTATCATGGCCATGAAGCGGTAAACACGTGCTTTGCTTAATAAATTAATATCAACCAACGTGTATAAATAAGCCTGTTATAATAATTTTAGTATGTCACTATTTCAATCTCTTTTTGAATATTTAAAGATGTGCATAAAAACGAATATACACATGGTAAATATCTTAGCCTGATTGTGCAAAATGTGGTTACAGAATTAACAACAAGTTTTTAATGTTTTTAGTAATTCTGTAGCTCTCTCTGCCTACAGCACTCTGGGAATGAAGGCATCAATGTATGTATGTATAAATAAAAACTATTCTATATTTCAGTCTATAAATATGCTACTAATTCCGAAGCACCATTTTACCGGTCCCCCACACGTGGGGCCGACAAGGCGAGCAGTAACTTACCGTAATGAGAGACGGATAAATCTCGTGCAACTAACGACGCGGACGCCTATTGTGTTTCTATTCTATTGTGCGATATATTAACTTCTGATTTGTAAAGATGGATGCCAGAGGAATGGGTTTTTGATAAAGAATTTCTGCGCTAAGCCAATAACTATATGCGAGGTCTAGTGTGTGGGCTTTACAATGATTCTACAGACATTTTTAAACGGCAGAATTTTGTAATGAACGTATTAGGCAATATATGAATGATCATAAAAGTTAAAATTCAAAATATTTATTCAGTAAATTGGCCACATGAGAGCTCTTTTACACGTCGGTAATTATGGAGTGAATCTACTAGCGCTTCGGCCAAAACCACCACTGCGGAGAAGAAGCGCCGCAAGAAACTCCAGCAGAAAGTTACTTTATCAATCATTAATTACAATAATACTTACAAATAAGTGGCATTACAGCGTAATAAAATAATAAATAATTATTTTTAAAACTAACACAAAAAAACATTACAAATGTAAGGTCAAAACATTAAATTAAAAATAATGACTAGGAGAACCATATGACGAGATTGACGAGGTCTCTACGTCAGAAACGATAATTAAAATAACTAACTGGAAAACAGGTCCTTGCACGCTTGAACAGACCGGACAATACTTGAATTATATGTTAGCGACCAATGCGGTGAAGCTGCAGATGAGCCTTGCATTTCACGAAAGGTAACAAGTCGTAGGATCTGTCAAATTGTATAAACAAAAGACCATGAACCAACGACGGTCTAGATTACGTCAACGTGATGCATGTTATGTAATTTTTGGAATTTTGATATCGTACTAAAATCACGAAAAAACTGTTCTTTGTAAAAAAATATACAGAATGTCTGAAAATTCTTCCGATCTTTTCAAACGGTAGGTAGGGTGGATTATTTGAATCATCCATTTATAGGTAATTTTTACAAGTTAATTTTTGACTGAGTGACTGATATAATTATTATTATCATAGCCATTCCTGACGATGCCCTCAGTAAGTTCTAGTAAAAAAATAATCTTTTTTTTTATATACAGACATAATCTTTTTATCAACACCAAGCTAACGAACCTCCATTCAGTGGGTCTTTTTTTTTATCCGACTACAAAAAAGGAGGAGGTTATACGTTCCACTGTATGTTTTTTTTTTATGTATGTTCACCGATTACTCCGTCAATTGTCGACCGATTTCAATTTTTTTTTTTTGGTTTGATAGAATATACTTTCGAGGTGGTCCCATTGTCACCAAATATGAATCTGATGAGAGGATGCGTGAGGAATTGAGGGAACTCCTCAAATATTGTAGACAAACATATAGCGATTTTTGTATTTTTAGGAACAAGTCCAGCATTTGCATTCAGAAAGTATCATTTGGTGAAGTGGAACTGATGATGAAGACCAAAGATGGCCACCGGAACTCCTTAACGGTACCGATTTCAAGGGTGGCGGTAAGATATCTCGATTAAGATAGTTGAGCGACTACAACGAACAATATTTACTTTTTAACCGACTTCAAAAAAGGAGGTTATTGAAATATGACTATGACTTTCCGGCGGCGTTGCTTGCGGCGCGCTTGAAATAACTTAAAGTTTCATTTCAACTAAGAAGTGGGACTACGTAACAGCGTATTATGATCACTAAAAAGTAAAAATAAAATAAATGTTTTAAAAAACAAAAAACCGCCTTCAAAAACGCAAAAAATAACTTTTGTTTTTTATATATAATTATGGGTGGCGTACAGTCGAGTTCATAAATATATAGACACCTATATGTTAGTACCTTGTCACTTTAATCGTTGTGACAATTCATATATGGTAGTTTAAACATGACATTAAATAGACAGGGTACTAAAGTGTAAACATATTTATGAACACGACTATACCACTTTTTTGATCTATCTGTTTATGATAAAGATATTTGTTACAATTAGAAATCAGGGTGCAAGTTGAAAATTAGATTCGTACATTCTTGGCATTTTACTAAAAGGTAAAAAAAGATTTTATTATGTAAGCCAAAACTTTCAAAATAACATCATAATTCACCCTAAATTACACAAAGCTTAAAAACACCAAATACATTAAATGAAACCATCAACTCGCACGCAAGGAAGTCGTTAGCGCAAACGTTCGTCGTCCGGCGGCCATTTTGTTGTCATTCCGGCCTTCGCAAAATGGCGTCTTTGTCCGTAAACGAGTGCCATTCGCGGAATTCACGGTATGATGCCCCACTATGCCTTTGAGCTTAAATTGAACGCAAAGACTTGATATGAGTCGAGAGTGGATTCCTTGAGATATCTTGCAGGATGGTAGCGAAGGGAATTAAATGTCTTATGGTTGTGAGGTTTTCTTTAGTATGTTTTATTCTTTGACAATTGATTGGATACTTGTACAGTCAAGGGTAATATCCGCACAAAGGTGCAAGAATATGTACACATAGACCTTATTGCCATAGTAATAAAGTCTATGTGTACATATTTTTGAGACTTCGGGGTGTATGTATACATATTTATGGCCTTGACTGTACTCGAACAGCAGCTCTTTGGTAGTGACCCTGCCTACAAAGCTAGCGGTCCCTGGTTCAAATGCCGGTAAGAGCAGATATTATTGTGCTGAGCGCGTGTATTTTGGGGTTAGTATCAGGTCGTCTAAATCGCCACTAGTCTAAGTAGCAAGTGGTCTAAATTAAGGTTGTCTATGTAGCATTAAGTCTAAAATAATTACAAGAGGCACGATGTGCAGTTCAAAACACAGACACACACAAAGTAGGTAGGTTAGGTTCGTTAGGTAGCTTCAGACGCCCGAAGGGCAAACCGCCCATAAATAGGAGCCCCGCCTGGCGGAGCTCCGTCAACTTGTTGTATAAGAGAGGAATTTTGAAAATACATAGGGCAGTTTGCGAACTTAGAGCATGTACTAGATAAGACCAGCTGCGTTTTAGACCTCTTGCTACTTAGACGAGTTACGTTTTAGTACGCTTGCTACATAAAACAAGCTGCGTTTTAAACCACTTGCGACTTACACCATCTGCGTTTTAGACCACTTGCTGCTTAGACCAGCTGCGTTTTAGACGAGATGATACTAACCCGTATTTTGTTCTTGAGTCTTATATGTATTTGTTTCTCTATATAAGTATTTATAAATACTTATATAGAGAAACAAATATCGTTGTCTAGTACTCGTAGTACAAGCCTAGAGCTTAGTTTGGGACTAGGTCAATTTGTGTAACATTGTCCCCATCTGAGGGCCCTGCAAAGATGCACTACGCTAACTAACGTTTCTATTCGATTCGTTTTTAAACCAATCGCGTCACTGGGAGATGACGTGATACGAAAAGTCACGTGGTCTACCAGTGACGCGATTGGTTTAAAAACGAATCGAATAGAAACGTTAGTTAGCGTAGTGCATCTTTGCAGGGCCCTCTGGACTTTTGCCTAACGCACTCGCAATCGCAATCGACTTCAAAGCGGAACAATTGTTTTCATTTTGTATGCAGACAAGCCTTCGATTTTCAAAATGAAAACGATTGCGATTGCGAGTGCGTTAGGCAATAGGCCAGCTGATATTTATTATTATTGACATCATACGTCACGTTTTCGAATGAATTTTACGATCGCTAGCCGGTAGCCCGGACATCTTAAACAGACTTACGTTCGCATACATTAATTTACGTATGTTTCAGCTTTGACGATACTATTTCATCTATAAAACTTTCTTTTTACTTTTGCTTCACAACTAATGAGTCAAGATGATATTTATCGATTTTAAAACACACTTTTTTTATTCTTCCATTTTCAAAAAAACCTACTGTAGTTAATTAATGTTGGTCGCTTCTTCTCGAAATTTTCGTTTTTTTCCGTTTTTTTCGGGTTTTTTAGGAAAAATAACAAATGAATATGACAATTTATTCATAGTCAATCACTGTCACTAGTGTCACTCTCGCCACCTACTTCAATTGCTTCTGCCTCCATGTCGTCGATGTCGCCCTATTTTAGATGTAAATAAGACCTATTATAGATTAAAATAAGAGCAGAAAATTTCATTGTATTTTTCCATAAAAATTCCGAAAAAAAACTAGTGGCTTGGAAAAAAACGGGATTTATTCCGGACTTTTTAAACGCTAGTCTTGTCCGAAGCACGAGTTCATTCATTCCAAATTAACAACTTGTAAAAGAGCCTCCCGTGGCTTATTTACTATATAAATATTTTCCTTTCTTTTTTAATTTTGATTGATTAAAGTTTCTGTTTTCTATCCCCTAGAATGTATCTATGTGTCTGTGTATCATCGTATCGGTCCGCGGCTTCGTACCTCCCAAAAAAATGGACCAATTTGAACGTGTTTTTTTTTAAGGAAAGTTGGCACCGGGATGGTCATAGTTAGGTTTCATAAAAATTGGTACAACCGTTTCAAAGATATCAGCTCGCCAATCATTTCGGGGATTTTATCTATTGAATACTTTTGTTTTATAATAAGTATTTTTAATAAAATACCTTTAAATAATATGTAATAATTCAATAAAAAAAGGCTTTTATTTCATTCAAACAAATAACACTTAAATATAACTTGAATAAATTACGTTTTTTTTTACTTTTCCTATAGTGGTACTTTTATACTTGAGCTAAATACATATATTTAATGAAGGATTCATGAGCTTTACTAATTTTTATATATTACTAAATACTAATTAAAAAATACTTGAATTCAAAAAGAGTCTGCAGTAAGTTAAAAATACAGGAACACATAAAAATAAAATAAACGAAGTAAATCAGAATAAAAATAAACTGAGAACAAGATGGCAATGCGACGAGACAAATTTTAAATACATTGCATACTGTTTGTGCAAGAATGGCGCTTATTCCAAACAATGCAAGTGCATTGCGTGGTATGGTGACGACAAGACCTAGGAGCTAGGAAAACATGAAATATTTAAATGAATTTCAGATAAGTCGAATATTTTTGTTTAATTATATAAAACTACAAGTTTTATATAATTAATTTATTTTTTGTGGTTGTAGTAGTGTTCGGAATTGCCCGCATTGGGGTAATTCCGAATTTTCATAATTTCGAATGCAACACTGAAAAAAGACTATACGACTTTAAAGACCTAACGTCAAATACGTATAGAAATTAAATTATGCATCTAATCTAAAATAGCTTCAATATAACAGCATTTTAAAAATGAAGGGACAAATTCTGTACCTATTTACTTATTTATTTAATCTTTATTGCACAAAAGAATACACTTAATATACAAGAGGCGGACTTAATGCCGTAAGTCATTCTCTACCAGTTAACCTTTGGGCAAAGCATTGTCCCCTGATATGTATTTATTATTAGTTGAAAACAATACTATAACGTCAAAGGCAATATGATTTTAATGAGTTATATAAAGGCTCAGAAGAAAAAATTATCACCAACTATAATTAAATCACCCACTCCAAACCGCTACGCTCGTAGCTCGCTGCGCTACGAACGCAGCCTCTACGCCGTAGCGAATTCATTGTATTCTTCCTTTATCACCACTGCAGCGTTTTGAAGTTAAAATACACATTGTTCTTTAGTCTCCGTTTGATGCTATGGCACGTTAGACAAAGAATCGGTAGAACTATGTATCCATTTTATTTGCCATATGAATAATTTTGCAATAACATCACGCGTTTATATCCAAATTCGGTTTTATGCGGTTTTATTTGGGAGCAAAGTCGTCGATAGAGTCGTTATTTTTTTTATTGATATATGGGCGGTGTTCCAAAATAATGCACGTAGTTAAGGACAAAATTTGACTGTATGTGTTCTAAATAATAAAAAAAAAAAAGTTAACTTAGGTAACTTTTCCATTACGTCACAAAAATTCACTATCTTTCTTACTATAAATGAATATAAATAAGTGCGAAAGTTTTGATGTTTATTGCTCAATCACGCCAGAACGGCTGAACGGTTCTGGATGTAATTTGGCACAGGGATAGATTATAGTCTGATTACATAGGTTACTTATTGTTTACGTACTTTTGTCCCGGAAGTTTGAGTAGTTCCCAAGGGAATAGTCTAGTCTTCGCCATGCAGGTAAAGTCATCTTGTCGACCTAGTGTAAACAAGCCATTAGAATTTTTAATAAAAAAATATCTTTTACAAAATGACAATCTAGGTAATTTGAAAAAGATAGTCCTATCTTGGTTTTTAGCTTGTACCTAAAAAGATAACTAAGATAAGACAACAGACCTAAGTGAAATGTATATGCCATAATGTGACAACAATAAATATATGATTGATTGATTGATTGAAGATATAAAAAATAAACAAATAAATACTTATATTTGTAGAAAACATGGCTCAGGAACAAATATTCGCTATCATCACTCAAATATCCACCCTTACCGGGATTTGAACCCAGGAACGCTAGTTTCGTAGGCGGGGTCACTAACAACTAGGCCAACGCGTCGTCCGAGTAAGTCGTCTGAGTAGGAAAAAAACATATACAGAAATATAGGTTCGTAGACTAGATGAGGTACTTTTCGACTTGGAGAAGTATAGTGTCTGACTGGTTTCATTGGTGAAAAAGCTTGTGATGCAAATTATAAACATACATACATTAAATCAAGCCTGTTTTCCAGAAAGGTAAACAGAGACCGCCTTCTTCTTATTATTAACACGCTTTTTATAAACCTTCTGCATTCATGCAAAAACATCACAAGTTTGCAAGCTACATTAAACAGTAAATGGTCGCCACCAGTACACAAGAGGCTCAATCCGAAGATTCTTGCGACGTGAATACACTGCGTTGTTGCCAGTAGTTAAGTGTGCAATGCAAAGAGCACTCGTGAGAGAGTCGTCTAGTATGTTTATTAGGGTACGTGCCAGTTTCACGAAGGCTTTTATTATAAGCACAAATCTTTTTTCAACAATATACGTTGAAAAGAGACTTCCACTTCTAAAACAAGTTATACAAAGAAGAAAAGTATTTTTTCAACATTCGGCAAAGGAACCCAGTATACAAGTCCTTTTTAGGGTGCCGTGGTCAAACTTACTTATAGTATTGCCACGACACGCCCTCTGTCTGTACACAAATAGTTATATAATTAACAAATTAAGTACAAAAACATTGTTTTGGGGTATTTTATCGATACACATTTCAACGAACGTATCATTTTCTTTTCATCGAAAGGCGTTTGTCGCCGTTTGTGGTTTTTTTATAGTGACAATTCTAACCTAACGTAATTAATATTTAGAAATTCCAAATTCCAAATTCAAAATTTAAATTCAAATACTTGATATCAAAACGAAAGTAACGAGTCCCAACTTGGCAGGTATTTACATATCAAGTACAGCAAAGATCATGTAGCCACCTACCGACTCCATCATCACATCAGCTCGATGATACCATAAATAGCGAACATAGCTAAGCTACCTAAAATTATTAGAACCAAATTTGCTAGCTCTCAATACCAGATAAAATCCTCACATCTCTGTAACTAAATATATAAACTATTAGATATATACTCCATACCACATCATGAGTGTAAAAAGCTCATATTAAACTGGCTAAAAACAAAAACTTACGATGAGACAGAGAATGTAATTAGGTAATCATTCACACACTCTCACACACTCACACACTCACGCACACACACACACACACACACTCACACACACACACTCACACACACACACACACACACACACACACACACACACACACACACACGCACACACACACACACACACACACACACACACACACACACACACACACACACACACACATTGTTATCTGTTTTAATTATCCTAACATACTTGTAAATACCTAAACGGTACTGTACTTACCTCAAGTTACACCTAAGGAAGAGCGGTGTCTCCCAACACAGGCATTTATTTTGCTTACATTGAGGCTCCATCCCTTAGATCATACTTTACGTGTTTTTGTTGAATAAAGAATTTTGAATTTGAATTTGAATAATTTTGCATTGTTTACACACATGTATTCCAAATTGACTTTCAAGATTTGACCCAAACAAATCATAAACAGGGCAATTTAAATAAAATCATGTAAAAAATATAGTCAGCAGAAAGGTTGTTTATTATATTTTTTTGCAAACACTTATTAACTCTCACTCTCTCACAATTCCTCCCTGTGATTCGCAACGCAAATGGTGCCGTATAAGCCGACCCCCTAAGAGCCGTATCAGATACGGTTACCTATTATCTACCTCTATAGTCCAGGGGGAGGAGGTTGTTTGTCAGGGGGGAGCTAATTCGCTTCTGATAAGGTAGGGTGCTAAGACTGTCTTACAGATTGTAAGGGGGAAGTCGTTTAGTTACTAGAGCTGTACGTGTTGTCTTTTCGAATCATATGTATTTAGAATTTGGTCATTTACTTAAATAGCTGTGTAATATTTTGCAAAATGTATTATTATCTATTATTTAACTTTATTTACATCCAACTAAGTACAGAATTGAACATTAATACAATTAAAAATTGAAACGTATTTAAATTAAAATTAAACTAAGCTACTCAAATATTAAAGATATAAATAATAATCACCACTATAAAAAGAATACCCCCCTCTAGCAGGTCCAATACTTACGTAAGATTAAAGCTTATAGAAACTTTAAAAAAGTAAAATTTTAATAAAAATGGATTATATCTAATCAATTTTTATGGCAAATTATATGAATAATTATTATAATGAATTTTTAAATCAAGATAAATAATAATAGTGAATTATAAATAAATAACAGGAAGACAAATTTCTTGACAAATTGATCTAAATCTAGTCTTAAACTAAGCTCTAGGCTTGTACTATGGGTACTAGACAACGATAAACATACTTAAATGGAGAAATACATACTTAAATATATAGAAAACATCCATGACTCTGGAACAAATACTCGCGCTCAGCACACAAATATGTGCCCTTACCGGGATTTGAACTGTCACTACCAACTAGGCTAACGTGTCTTTGAATATTCACTTCATCCATGTTAAACATGCATTTTTAACATCACTCATGTGAATTATACGGCTGTTTGATTTCTATCATCATCATCATCATCATCATTTCAGCCTATTGCAGTCCACTGCTGGACGTAAGCCTCACCAGGGTTCGCCACAAGGCCCGATCTCCCGTTTTCGCCATCCAGTCACCACCAGCCACTTTTTTCAGGTCGTCGGTCCATCTGGCTGGAGGGCGTCCTACGCTACGCTTGCCGAGCCGTGGTCTCCACTCGAGAACCCGTCTACTCCACCGATCATCAGTTCTGCGACAGATGTGACCAGCCCACTGCCACTTCAGTCTGCTACACTTCTGAACTACGTCAGTGACCCTAGTTTCAGTGATTTCTATACTCCTATTTTATTCCTTTACTGTCAAGTAATTAGGACACAGCGTCCGTTAATGACTAATTACGTCGTTCCTAGTAACGATTTGTGATACACAAATTTTAAAAATGTATAATTCGTACATTGTCTGTAAAATGTGTAAGAGTACGACGGTTAATGACTATAATAACAACGATATGTTTTAAGCAAACCCCGTTATCAGAGTTGCGGATCCATCGAAACTAAGTCATAGGGTTGTCGCACAATATTTATTTTGTGGTCAATATGACATATTGGTATAAAAAAGGTTTTTGTTATAAAAATATGTTTACAGGTATAACAACAGATTTCTATACTTTCATTCGTTTTCTAAATAAATTATTAAGAGTTTTTCTACATTAGTTGGCATTAGATTTTGTCTATTACTGTAGATCCATTCTAAATATGAAAACGAATCGCTCTACTGCTACAGATTTAATTGGTAAATACATCAGGTTATTATAGGTTTCCACGGTGTTTTTGTTAATATATTTGTGTATTTCAGCTTTCCCATTAGAATAACACGTCTTTTAAGCCCGTAAGTAATTAAATTGTGAAGTTTACATCAAATACTCGTAGACCAAGTGCATCAAATTATTTATAGGTACATGTGCAGTGCCAATCCTAGCGTTTTCAATGATTCTGCAACACCGATAACGGGGTTTGGTTTTAAGACAAAGTGGAATAGGCTGCAAGTTCTTTTTAATTGGCTCTCTCCTATCGGTGTGGCCCGCCGAGTGGTAAAAAAGTGGTAGCGGCACAATGTCCTAACAAGTGGGGTTATTCTACTATACTGCAAAGACTACCTACTAGTAGCTACTCAATCGAACTGAGCTAACTTGGCTCATGGTCAACGCCAGTTAGCGTCGGTTCTAAACTGTTCGTAGTCGAATTCTTAAGCAGAACCTGCGTCTCTCACCAACATTAGGGATAAGCATGGTTTTTTAACCGACTTCAAAAAAAGGAGGAGGTTCTCAATTCGTCTGTTTTTTTTTTTAAATGTTTGTTACCTCAGAACTTTCGACTGGGTGAACCAATTTTGAAGATTCTTTTTTTATTTGAAAGCTGGTGCTTCCAGATTGGTCCCATTTTTTTCAAAATGAAGATCTGATGGCGGAATCCATGAGGAATCGACGGAACTCTTCAAAATTTATAGGCACACCTATAGCGATTTTGGTATTTTTCATTGTAACTCGTGTATTTGGTGAAGTGGAACTGATGATGAAGACCACAGATGGCCACCGGAACTCCTAAACGGTATATATTTCGAGGGTGGCGACAAGATATTTCGATTAAGATAGTTGAGCGACTATGACGAAGCATATTTAGGTTTAAATATATGACTATGACTTTCCCACGGCGTTGCTTGCGGCGAGATTGAAATGTTTTATTGTTTCTTGAGAAATGGGAGAATAACAGCATAATTATGATCACTAAAAGGTATAAAATAAAAAAAAGTTTAAAAAAACAAAAACCCGCCTTCAAAAAGCAAAAAATAACTTCTTTAAAATGGTTATTTTTTGCTTTTTGAAGGCGGGTTTTTGTTTTTTTACACTTTTTTTTTTTAATTTGCATTTCTCAAAAAAATATTATAATACCGTAAATGAGATCACCAAAAGTGAAATCGAAATTAAAATCGGTCAAGAAATACAGATGATACAAGCATTTTAAACTGCTAATTAGACAGAGAGATCCGCAGTGCACTGTGTCGTCATTGTAACAGAAGGCTCAGACAAGATGCACTACGCTAACTAATAACTTTCTATTCGAATCGTTTTTAAACCAATCGCGTCACTGGAAGATGACGTGATACGAAAAGTCACGTGGTCTACCAGTGACGCGATTGGTTTAAGAGGCCACCTATGATGCCACGCCCCACAAGAATAAAAAGGGATGGCTTTATGTGCTTCCGCGCGAAGCATGTGAGATGGAGATAGTTCGCTCGCGCCTTGACGGCAGCGTTAAATTCAATTAATTGCTGTTTACTTGGTTTACCAGGATTAAGAAGTTACATATCCTCAACTATTGAATTGAAAATCATCGTTAAAGATAATAGGGTTTCGAAGATTCAACCAAAAACATGCAAAAAAGGTGTCATGTTTGAAAAATAAAAGTATCGAGGATTTTGTTTCTAATCGTGTTTTCACGTTTGACAGTCTCAAGGAAATATGATCAAGTTTAATATATCCAAAGAACAGATACAAAGGCGTTATGGTTATTGAGATCCAGATCGCGGAACACTACTGACTTTAGTATAGGTGGCCTCTTAAAAACGAATCGAAAAGAAACGTTAGTTAGTGTAGTGCATCTCGTCTGAGCCCTCTGGTCGGCCATATAAACTCCACGTAAAATTCTGTTTGATAGAAAGAGAGGAACAAATCTTGGTTATTTTTATAGCTATTCAAAAAATGATTTATCTCACCTGTTTGTTACATGAATCAGCTTTTATTGAAGCTGTAAAAAAAACATGAATATTACCTATGGTATTTAGTTAGTGGCTACCGTAAAATGGGGTGAGTAGGGACACAACCTAGAATAAGTCATAACTTGTTACAAATAAGAACAAATATTAAATGGACAATACCGTCATGTCTATCGGAAATAATGTCAGTCTTATAATTAGTAAAATATGATTCATTTTAGTTTGTGTCCCTACTCACCCATTAATCTCTACTCACCCCGTTTACCGACCAAAATAATGATAACTATTAGATATACAAAAACCCCCGATATCTCATCCCCCTTCTTTCAGAGCTAATATCTCTAAAACGGCAAAACCAATTTTCATGACACCTAGCTAAAAACTACTGCTAAAAAACATGCTTTCAAATAAAAAAAACGCATCCAAATCGGTTCATCCATTCAGGAGCTACGATGCCACAGACAGATACACAGATTTACACGTCAAATTTTGCGTTGGGGGTTAATCACAAGCAGCAGCCTCAGTACGGTCCTAGAACGTGCAGAGGTCAAGTAATGCTGGTTCGTTCAAGCGAGCTCGAGTTTGCTGCCTAAGGGAATATACCACTGGCCGCTACGCTATAAAGAAAATCCCTCTTTCATTGTTCTTTATGCGTCTGCCGACACGCAATACTGTTAATGCTCGCTTTGTTCTGTCGGTGTCTTCGACTGGACTTTAATTTTCATTTAACTTGAAAGAAAAATAAATATGGACGCCCAGGACAAGTTAACCTAGTTGGTAGTGACCCTGTTCGAATCCCAGTAAGGGCAGATACTTGTGTGATAAACGCGAGTTCCTCAGTTTTTGATGTTTTATATGTATTTCTCTATATATGTTGTTGTTGTTGTTGTGTATCATTATTTATTACCCTTAGTAGTTACAAGTTGTTTTGTGTGAGAGTATCCCGTTATATTTAATTATTTATTTTATTTATGTACAGCGCGGGCGCCTGACATTTAGACAAAATGTTTCTGGTTGAATGTGCCATTTCCCTTTTTTATGTCCCAAAATGCTATTTGTATTATTTTGTACAGGGAAATAAAATTGTGATGGGAAATAGCTTTAATTTCGAAATTTTTGAAAATAATTACATTGATGATACCTTCGGCCAAAAAATATTTCACACAAACTGTAGAGACCCGTACAGCACTCCTAGGTTCATAATGCGTTTATCTGGCTATCACTATCCCACTTACACTTGCAACTGACAGTATATTTCTCACTCGTGCATAGAAAGCCGAAGATTACCAATAACTATTAAGAATCTGAAATTACTGCAAGCTTAACTTCACCCAAGGATGTACTATGCTCTAGGTAATTAATATACCCCTTTTCTCAAAAATGTCCGGAAATGTTGACATTCCTATTTACATATTGAGACGCGAAGTACATAGTTTACTGACAGTACTCAAATAAATAAAAAAACATGTTGCATACAAATTCCATTACTATCTAGCTTGTAACTTTTTAAAAAGTGAAAAGGGCCATAATAAAATGAGGGCACAAGTCTTATACATCCAAATTTTACTCGAAACATAACTTTTTTATTTGTGCCTGGAATAGCTTATGTTTTTTTTTAAACAACAATTGCGTTTCTCCTTGTCGTAAACAAAAAGGCGGTAAGGAGAGATGGTTTTTTCACATGAAGTTTCTGTTTGTATACAATTCAAAAAATGAGTTCAAGCGATGAAGATTTGACTCCAACACAATTTTTTTCTTGCGATTTTTGAGAAAAGCACTATATTTGCAAATATAGTACTCGCAAGCTCGTCCGTTTAATCCAATACTCGTCCCACAATTGCCTACTTCCATGCCTAGGCAATAATGTACTATTTTTAACCAGCTTTAAAAAAGGAGGTTTTCAGTTCGTCAGTTTTTTTTTTTTTTGGTGTATACGATTACTCGAAAAGATGACTAAAGTGATGTGAAAATAATAGTTTCAATTTAATATAAGGTAATAAAATATTTTTTATAGTAATTAACAAGCTTAATACAGCATTTTAATCAGTGTTTCACACTTAATAATTATAAATTCATACTTAACTAGGTACTTTATCTTATATGTATATTAGAGTAGTATTAGAGGCATTAGCGTTGGAGAATATATGTAAGGCCAATGATCCTTAATGTCAATATTTGCTTAAAATATTATTTATTAATTAAGTTAACTATGATTTTTCATTTACTGTACCTACATACTATATTGTAGTATACATTATACATACTTTTTTTTTAATAAGGCGATTCGCTGAAAAATAACCGTATCGAAGACACCGACCGGAGTAGCGCCTAGTCAGTAGGCACCACTCGCTCCGCTCGCTATTGTCTGGCCACCGGATACTGGCGCATACACACTACACAGGCACTGCGGACCAGAGACGGTTATATTCATGCTATTATCTTTGAGAACTGTTTCATTTTTACCCGACTGCGTGACGTAAAGGAGTAATGTGTTTATCAGGGGTACCTATTACTTTATCGAAACAGCTTTCAACGAACGTAGCATTACGCAGAATTTTCATTACATCGAAAGGCATTTCTCGCCGCATGAGTATTTTTTTCGGTAGTCAGAAGTCTAACCTAACCTTACCTACGTGATTAATGTTTAAAATATCCAGAAAATATCATGGTTTCAGCAGAAAATAGCGTTCGATGAAAGATACAATCGATGAAGTAAAATTCGATCAAATATTGGGTTACCGTTTATCAGTCTATATGTATGTATGTTTGTTCCTTTGTGGCGCTCTAGAAACTAAACGCGTGGGCTGATTTTGATGATTCTTATGTCAATCCATTTGTCTTAATCTTGTGAGTACCACTAAAGATATAAGAGTCATCTATTAACACCAGCCATCGCCACCAGAGGGCCGCGCTTCAAGACGCCCCCGCCGCCCGCGGCCCAGGCCGCGCCCCTCCACCACCACGACGACCAGCGAACTCGCGCCGAGCGCAAGCTGAAGCTGCTGAGCTGTATTTTTTACACTCTTCAACCATCGCCGTTGGTATTATTTATACACATCAAAATTCAATATGGCGTCTGGAAATAAAAAGTCGACGAACTGTGACAAGTGGGGTATCATTAAATAGGTATTTAAAAATCATCTTTAGGCACTGGTCCCACTGCCGGCCAGTAAGCGATGAACTATCGGCGGCGGTGGGACCAGTGCCTTAGATTTATGTCTTCATTTTTCATTTTGAATGATCATTTAGGATTTATAACGATTTAAAGGTCTTGATATTGTGCTGGGGTGTTATTGTACATAATTTACACAGTTTTTACGCAGTCGGTTTTTTTATTTTATAAATTTATTGCTAAGGTGATGGAACCAGTAACGGACAAGGCACCAATAATGGACACTTGATTCTTATTTTACAGAAGATAAGGTTTATTCATTTGTTTTGCAACAATCAATTTAACTAGGACCGTATGAAATTTGAATAACGAGTGAAGTGTCCATTAGGGTAGTTCACTAGCGTTTCAACCGCTATCACTTTCCTGGTCGCATTATTCACCATTTCCCTGTAGGTTCGGATTACCATTTTCGGTTATTTCCTAGGAGTCCAGGCATTCTTCACAACAACTCTGGTGGAAATGGTGAATAATGCGACCAGGAAAGTGATAGCGGTTGAAACGCTAGTAGAACTACCTATTTGGTGCCTGTCAGCTATAAGTGTCCATTATTGGTGCCGTCACCCTACCTATCTACTTGTTATTACCAGCTTATTTAAAGTTTTAACTAGCCCAATCGAGAAAAAACTGGTTTTATCAAAAAGAGGCCTTTACCTAAGGAGTTTTTAATTTATACTAAAATAAATACGCACTTTTTTAGTTACACTTAAAACAAACACGAACAATAAGTCTACCAATCAAGCTTTAAAAACCCAACTACGGTTAGAATAATGTCGTCAATACAATGTTAACTATCATGTGTGTATTATTTTTATTTCGCCAAATTTCCATTTAAAATAAAAAACAGTTTCACCCGCGACGCTAAGAGCTAAGATGAATCTAACGACACCTCGCTTGTCGAAATCGGGCATCCATAACGTAATGGCACTAGTGTTCGACACTTTAAACTGACATGCACCAATAATCGACACTCTTAATTCAAAGATCATACGGTCATAAATTGAGTGTTACAAAACAAATGAATAACCCTTATCTTCTGTAAAATAAGAATCAGTGTCGATCGTGGGTCCTTGTTGATTACTGGGTCCATTACGTTAACATCCTTTCAGCCTTCACAAGGGAACAAAGAACCATACATACAGGGTGACTACGGGGTCGTGTAGTTACAAAGAAAACTAAAACGCACTACACCATTAGGAACATAACGTAGTACATTTAAAAGCGTTAAAAAAAATACTTTGCTTTTTATTAAAATGGACATTCAATCAAATATTTCCCTAATTATTACTAAAATTATGGTCACCTATCGTTTTCATGTAAAAAACTTAAAACCTATTTGAAAATAGAACGATCAGACGAGTAAGAAATTGGGTATGTAGGGTGGCCATGAGTTCGAATAAAATTAATTAATTCTATGTTTATTTGAATAAAAAACAAAGTAACTGTCGTAACACTTTTAAATCTATTACGAGTACGTTATGTTCCTAATGTTGTAGTGAATTTTAGTTTACTTTGTTTGTATTCATACATACAGGTCAAAAACATTACCCTCCTCCTTCGGCAGTCGGGTGAAAGAAACACACCATTAACAATAGAGTAGGTAGGTTGTTTCTTACCTTATAACTTAGTTGTACAAAAGAAATATGTTTATGGCCTTTTATTTTTTATTAAAAGTATGTCTTTTTGTAAACTTAATTCGATAGAGCACAATCTCACTTTTAAGATAAGGTTGATGATTAAACACGTACAGTCGAGTTCATAAATATGTATACCTTGTCACTTTAATCGCTGTGATAATTCGTATATAGCAATTTGAATATGACATTAAATAGGCAAGGTACTAAAGTGTATACATATTTGAACTCGACTACACTTAGGGCCATATTAACAAACTCCTCTAGACTGAGATGCCCGTCAAAGTAAACGTCAAGCCATAGAAAACTGTCATTTTTTACGCATCTTGAGTCGCATTACAGTTGAGATCAGTTTATTAATACGACCATTAGAGCCAATTAAACTAATAAATATAATTATACATTTTGCACTAAGATAAATAGTACGGAATCCAATAGACGACTGTAGAATGAAGGCATAAGACACTCAGCAGTATCCCAAAGTGAGTTCTGACTAAAACCTATTTACCGAAGTGCTCGAAACGCGTCGAAACGCGGAACGCAATCGTTTGCGTTTAGGTTACATTTGCGTTACTAATGACGCTAGCGTGCACTAACCGTTCTCGTTTGAGTAAACGGCTAGGTACATTTGGCGCCCAGTACTCAAAATAGGGTATTTTTTGTGGAAAGCGCCTAAGAAATAATTTGGTAAATATTTACGGCGGATAATTTCACACAAATTAACCTAGTCCCTATAACCTCTAGGCCAGTGATATGGGTACAGTCAGCAGTAATAATATTATCATCTATCATTGCGGTAAAAAATATCTGACACCCTCTTATGCCTCTAGTAAAAGAGACTTCATCATTATCATTTTAACTTAAGAGCCTAGCGCTCTGTTCTTTGTTCTCTGCCAGCTTTTTCACCTCCTGATACGACACGACATTGTCCTCTGTCATATTTGGCTGAAGTAAGTAAGCCTAAAGTGGACATGGGCGGGACACATTGCGAGAATGGACGAGAGTCGCTGGACAAGACGAGTCCTTGAATGGAGACCCAGAGTTGATACTAGAGGGCGCGGCAGACCACCGCAGCGCTGGATGGACGACATTCGACGGCACGGAGGCCAAGACTGGATGAGACGAGCACAAGATCGCCAAGAGTGGAAGAAGAGGGAAGAGGCCTACATCCAAGATTGGATCACCAAAAGGACACCATGATGATGATGATGATGAAGTAAGCCTAGGTCTTCCTCTTCCTCTTTTCCCCTCAACTTTGCCCTCCAAAAATGTTCAAAAAGTAACTATCGTGCCGTATCAGGTGTCCCATCATCTTTCCTCCGTGTACCGTCTTCAAAACCTCTTCGTTGCTTTTCTTTTCCTTCCAGCTAAATCTTCCCATTCTTCGCCAACACCACATCTCAGACGCTTCCAATCTCTCCCTATCTCTCTGTGTTAGTGTACAAGTCTCGCTACCGTACAACACGATGCTCCAGATATAGACTTTAATTAGCCGTTTTTTAGGTTTTTTTGAAATTCGAGCTTGCGAGTAAAAGAGACGTGTCAGATATGTTTAACCCCAATATTGGATAATATATTATTGCTGGTAAACATACTTAGGTATATAGATAAATAAATACTTATATACAATTTTATTAATTACTCTAAATACTAAATGTATGTTATATGACATGGCATTATTCTATATGAATGTTATACATAATGTTGTTATGATAAATTAGTGTTATATTATTAAGGCCGTTATGCTACCAAAAAATACAAATTTTGTTTTTATATTTTTTTGTTATACATTTCGTTGGTACAGTCAACAGCATAAATAAGTGATCATTTATATACCTTGTCGCTTTCAATCGTTTCACAATTTTGTATGACATTTCAAACACGACGTTAAAGTGACAAGGTACATAAATGATCACTTATTTATGCTGTTGCTGTACTAGGTAGTTAAATGAAATTACGTAAAAAGTTTTTATACTGATTGAAGCGCACCCAGTTCGTCGACTTCCTAAAAACATATTAAATTACAACACAGCGGCTAAGGCTAGTATTAACTACGGTAATTAGAGAATATATACGCCATAACAAATTTTCTCCACGGCACGTGTGAGTTACAAAAAACTACATTACACGCCTAACATCAAAACCCCATTTTCCATGCCTAACTAACCGCACCCTTTGCTCGGTGACTCAGCAAAAATGTGTAGAACGCAAGCAAACTATATTTGCCGGCAGGTTAACCTACCTACCCACTGGGCCGGCAAAACCCGGGTTTACGGGGTTGTAAACGGGTAATTTTAGCACAAGGTAAGTAAGCTGCCAATCCTGTTAAATCACACTAATACTGTAACTTACCTATTATGTTTTGTTAGGTTACTATCCATTATTAAACGAGCAATATTGTTGTAAACATATAATTTGCAATTCGAAAATGGCTCTAATTATTGCAAATTTCATCTTACGGGGGTGAAAAATGGATCTGTCAAGTTGTCATCTTCGGGAAAATTCGTTTTCAAACCGAGCGATGCTTAGTCTTCCGTGTACTATGGATACTATGTAGAGGGTATGGCACAAAGATAGATGATATTATTAAAATTACTTATAACTTTAAAATTGATAACTTAAGTAAGGTGCATGTGCCGTAGTTTTTTTTTTGATCATCCATTTTGTTGTGGCTCTTAGTATTGTCAAACACTTTGGGACAATCTGGACGTACTTTACCAGTTGAACGGTTTAGAATTTGTATAGGTAGGGAAGAAATTGATTTTCATTATCTTCTTTATTTACATTATATAAAACAAAGTCGCTTTCCGTGTCTGTCTGTTTGTCTGAATTTCTTTAGTTTTTATGAATAATGATCAAATTAAAAAATTCATTTCCATATTTCGTTGACAAATTTGGTTGTGTGGTGGGTCTTTTGGAGGCTATAGTTTTTTTTTTGCAATTTTTGTTGCTGTGTTGTTGTTTAGTAGGATATATTCATGTTTTTTTCACAGATTCAGTAAAAGCTGATTCATGTAACAAACAGGTGAAAAAAAACATTTTTGAAATAGCTATAAAAATAACCAAGATATAAACTAACAAAGATTTGTTTCTATCTCTTTCTAGCAAAACAGAATTTTACGTGGAGTTTATATGGCCGTACTGCACGATAACGTCACCGGTACACTTCGGATCTCTCTGTCTAATTAGCATTTTAAAATGCTTGTATCATCGGTATTCCTTGACCGATTTTAATTTTAATTTCACTTTTGGTGATCTCTTTTATGGTATTTTCATATTTTGTTGAAAAATGCAATTTAAAAAATCCCTATTGCCGCAAATACCTCGCCAGACTCAAAAATTATTATATTTTAAAAATTTCAACGTGTTTTGATTACTTTCTCTAAGTTATATAAATTATCATTATTTATTATAATATACTATCAGCTCTTTGCGCTGACGCATGTAATTGTATATCACTGGACTTGCGTCTATAAAGATTTTTAAAACTTATCAACTCTATTTTTAAAGGAGTTCACTGAGGGTGCCCTAATAACAGTTTCGGTAAAGTGTTCCACAGTTTCACCCCGTGATTCGACAAGTCGTTGCTTAAATACAAAAGGGACCCAAACACAATGTGTTTGTGTTGTATTTAAATTTGGAATGCTATATACTTTAAGTTTTAAATCAAACTGTATGTTTTTGTTTTGTGGCGCTTTTGTATTTAAGCAGCGAAGTGTCTCCTAGGGTTGCTAGCACACAGAGGCTTGACTAGTTTCATGGAGTGCCTTCTCAACCTTGTGTTCTGGCTTAATGTGTACATGTTTTTACACGACTGCCCAAAAAAGGAGTGTAATGTTTTCAGGGTTCATGTATGTACCATTCTTTATTCCACCATATTTTTTAAACGCCTGAGCCGATTTAGATGTGTGTGGTATTGTTAGAATCCTCTTACCATCCCGGGCGAGATAGGATATTTTAAACTCTTCAAATTGAAATATAAACAATGGCAAAATGACAATTATTATCGTAAATAGTTATATCGACGACAATATAAAAAATGCAGACGGAGTTTTAAAGCTTGCTTTTCATTTATTTATTCAGATTAGCAATGTTATTGTTATTTTTATGTCACTAGCTTTCCAATTAATTAGCTCAGCTGCAGGTTTATTCATTAATTTTCAATGCAATACCAATATTAAGTACAAATTAAAATTTCGTATGCAGAGTCAGGTCTCGTTTTATTACAATAAAATTATCTGTATGAGCCAATTATTTAAATTTCTGCGCCCGAAAGATTCGTAACACATTTCATTTTGAGCGTATTAATTAAAAACGGAATTAACCGAATGCCAAATCATTCATGTAACTATGAAATGGTTCGTTTTTCACCCAAATATGATATAAATAATAACAAGACATTCCCATTTAATTTCTTTATTGTGTCTCTAACAAACACATTCTACAGTTTTCGTCTGACTAAAATTCAAAAGTAAAAAAATAAGATTTGATGCATGTATTGCAATACTAGATCACCACTCACCACCACCACCATACCACATAACATAACCACCCCACCATCTCATCCTTTAACCATTCGCATCGTTGTATCCGGTGTAGGAATAAGACAACTGGCGAAACTACTAGCATTACATTATTCCATCTTAGTAGCAATGGATTTGGAGTGTCATAATTTCAGTCTTGAGATTGTAGTCTTGAGATTTTAAATGTCTTTGGGCCTCAGATCAGTCAGATCCCACTTACAGTCGAGTTCATAAATATTATGTACACTTTTGTACCTTGTCATTTTAATCGCTGTGAGAATTCATAAGGCAGTTTGAACATGACATTAAATAGACAAGGTACTATGTACACACATTTTTACCAACTCAACTCTACCATCAGGTGGCCTTTGAGCTCGTGTGCCTTCTTGCCAAAAAATAAATAAATATAGACGTAATGTTTTTTGTTTTACTATTTTGTACTATAAAATAAACTATTACGATCTCGTACCTACGTACATTACGGTCGGCTAACTGAAATATTTAGCGCTTTCTTTAGTGCCGTGTCATTAAACTTCAAACTGGAAGATAGAATGACAAGCGTAAAGTTCGAGTAACGGAGCGTCCTCACTGAGAGCATTCGCGTGTATATGGGCATTCGGCGCGAATATCGAGTGGTGTGTAAGCTTTGTAACGCTCTGCTCACCGTCCACACCAGTCGAATATTCACGCGAATGCTCTCAGTGAGGACTCCTTAAGGTCAATAAATGTCATACCAACAAGGTTCTAAGTAAAGTAAGGCCAACGAGACGAGATAAAGGATGTAAACAAGCTTTCAAAAATCGTGTCACTTCGAACGCAATCCAAACAGGAATGAACTTCACAAAATGGCAGCCCTAATGTTCACAACTTCTGTACTGACAGCTTTCCTGTACCACGAATCACGCAACGACAGCCGTCATCGACCAACTAAAGATATTATTGCGTACGAGATATAAGGACAGATATAATAATCGCTCGCTATCGTAATATAACTCGGTAACGGTCAGTTTGTTTACATTCTTTATCTCGTCTCCTTGGCCGTACTTTACAGTTTGGTCTTTCTAAGAGGGCCGATTTGACAGCTGTCAAATCGGCCCTCTTAGAACGACAAAACTGTAGTCTTAACAGATTTATTGCCTGCCTGGCTTGGGGAGTCAATAATATTGTTTTTTATGACATGTGGAAGGCAAAAAAGCACACAGGGCATTCTACTCGGTGAAACTATATTGCATTTGACGTGTTATGGTATTGCTTTTAGGCTAGATGCCTTCTCAAAGTAATACATAAACTGCCCTTCAGATACCCAACTCACGAATTATACAAAGACACGCAAGTCCTAACAACGAGGAAACTATCTATTTTACTTGCTATTCTAAAACTTCACAACACCCTAACCTTTAACCCTTCCTTACTAAAACGTAGAATAAACCATGCTGTTGCTCCTAAACACCCTACCAAATCTGTTTTTGCCAAAAGGCAATATAGTGCACTATCATCACACCTGTACAATAAAATAAACAAAGTCCTAAATATCTACTCTTTAAACAGAGTAAACTGTAATAAAAAATTAACGGATTGGCTAATCTCACTTACTTATGAAGACACTGAATCTCTTCTACAGTAGTCATAATAATATGATGCTCACACACACACTCACTCAAATGCACGCACACACACACACTCACAGCAACAGGCACGCACGCACGAACACAGTCTCACACACACACACGCGCACTCACACACACACACACACACACACACACACACACACACACACACACACACACACACACACACACACACACCCACACGCACACACATCTTCTTATTTTACTTTTACTTTATTTTATTTTTTTCTTTATATTGTTAAAAACGTAACCTTAATTATAGTATAAATAATAATCCTCGCAAGAGGTATCTACCGCATAAACTCCGCAGGGGAGGAGCGGGACCTCCTAAGACAAGTATTGTAATACTTACCAGGAGGGACCGACCACAACTATGTATTATGTAAGACTATAAGGTACCTAATAAAGAATTTTTGATTTTTTTTTATTTTGCTTTTAACTAGGCCGCCATTACTGTAGTAGTAAGCACGTAAATAAAAGAGCTACCAAAGCGAACGTCAATACGGAAACAATGTTTTCTATGTAGGTATATAAGTATTTATTTCTGGATATAAGTTTCTTCATCATTTTCTTATTGGTCAGGTATCTTCTTGGTCAATTGGCCCCTGATCTAAATAATAATTATACATACCTACTAAAATTGTGATTGTTTAATCATAGATACCTACGTAATAATAATAAAAATAATTTATTGACAACTCGTGACCCGCCCTCGCTTCGCTTCGGTTTATGCCAGTTTTCTGTAATACCCGTACATAATCCAAAACTTATTATACATAAAAACCTTCCTCTTGAATTCACTCAATCTATTTAAAAAAACCGCATCAAATCCGTTGCGTAGTTTTAAAGAACTAAGCATACATAGGGACACACAGACAGCGGGAAGCGACTTTGTTTTATAGTATGTAGTGACCAGACACTACTTAACTCCCAGACCGCCTTCTTGAAGTGAATTACTCATACCATACACCTACGAACGTGATAAATAAAGCTCTACCGGTACCCAACTACCTCGTCAAACACATTCAAAGCATTTTCGAAAGCAATTCATTAACAGCAATGTTATGTTATTCTTAGTCGCAGGAAAGACGAGTTCACTCGATCGAATCGACCTCGTCGACGAACGGCCTATAGACGTGCCTTTCTAGGCGGCAAGATTTGACAGCTGTCCACGCAGTACAAAATGTAACCTCAAACTTTAATAATTGGTTTCTATAGCCCGAAGCTAGAATAACAGTTAAATATTTGTGCTGTCTTTTGTTTTAGATCCTAACATGAATCGTCTTCTACGCGCGAGATTACCGAAAAAATTCAATGTTGCGCATCTTCTTGAACCTTTGCATATTGGCGGAATCATCACATCGATAGTCTTGATGGCGCTATAAACCATATTCATAGATTGATTGACATATTTTCTGTCAAACCGGGCCTTTTAGTAGTTTCCCTAAAAAATTAGGTATTGGATTAGATTAGGGTTGTCTTACAACACTAAAAGCCATTTTTAAAAACGCGAATGCGCGCCCCAGTACGTACTTACTTTCACGTAAGTAAATACTTTGACGCAACCATACAAGATCGATTAAATTGGGCGAAGGTTTTTCATTGGTCCAGTCAATAGGAGTTTCTGCTTTACAAAAAGTGGAGCATAGATTTTTTGATCTATATTGTTAAACAATGGGACCCTAATAAAAATCAAAGTTTTGGACCTTGGTTAGGCGTTAGCCGCCATCTTTAATTTAAGGTGCCAAAATTGGTTCATTTTTAAATAATTCTTTAACAATTGACGTTACGAAAATGTCTACAATAAGTATAAGCAAGATAAAATTGCGCACAGTTTGTACATACATGTTTATTTTGTATGTCTTCCCGTTGAAAAAGTACGAGCGGCGGAAGAAAATATTTTTACAAAAAAAATTATAACATATTCCTCATTTTCCGGCGCTGCCAGGAAAGAAAACAGCAGCATCGTGACTTTTATGCTACGACGTTACGTCTACAGTCGTACTTTTACAAGCTTTATTTTACTTCATTTGTATGTTAGTATGTATGTTTGGAACACATCTCTAACATTCTATGGTCCACCGTTTGTATTTAAAGTAAAGGCCATTATAAGTCCCTACAGACTGGACTATAATGACGGCGGTGACAACTACCTAACTACCTATGCATCAGGTGGTTAACTCGTTGGCCTCTTATAGCGTAAAAAATAGAGGATGGTATTTATAAAAAAATGTATTTCCAATATAGATGCGAACCACAAGGACTACAACAATGCAACTTTTCAAAGTACGCCCTTTGGTGTCACGTTAGACTGGTTCGACCGCACAAACAAGCCCTTGCGAAAGGGAATACGACCACAGGTACGGTACCTACGTATAGTCATTAACGTGTAGCGCATTAGCCGCCCTGTGGGACATCAAAGGCTCATCATTTATCTATTAGCGAAGCTCTCGAATGCCGAAATTAATGGCTCTAATTACGTCTTGAAAACAGGCAAGTACATGTGTAGTTTGTGTTGCGAGTTTTTGTAGAATCGTCTAGACTGCGGCAGCGTTCTTGTAATCTATCGATAATGTATAAAAGAAGAAACTGACTGGCTGACTGCATTATCGATTAACGCACAACTGAAACCGCTCGATCTAGTGACTTGAAATTTGAAATGAGAAGGGATTATTGGAAATTCTAAGGGGTTCAATAACGAGAGTAGCAGAAAACTAATTCAGGTATACGAAGTCGTGGGCGACAGCTGGTCAAGTTATATCTACTTAACAAAGTTACGTTGGACGATTCGTTTTGCGCTAGACTAAGGAGGCCTATACTATGCAATGGAATAATGGAGGCGGGAACTTTAACTTACAGATAAGAGTCTAACTAAATAAAAATAAACCTATTGCGCCTAAGGCACCAATGATGGACACTTTTAGCTGACAGGTACCAGTAATGGAAACTTCACTATATGAATAACCCTTACCTTCTGTAAAATAAGAATCAAGTGGTGCCTTGTCCATTACATGGTTCTATCACCCTAAAGGCAGTTATGATACTGTAAATCATATTGTTATCATACGAGTACCTTTTGTAGCGCTCCATAAAAATAAAAGGTACGGAACACTACACGGGATGGTTGCGATAAAACCATCAGAACGTAAATTTGGACCTGTATAAGTAAAATAAAACCGAACGAAATTCAACAAGGTTATATAATAAGGAGAACACACAATGATAAAATTAAAACAAACTACTTACAATGTAACTATAAAAACAAGATCACTAGACTGTTACGGAACTTAGCTTACGTATCAAAACAATTTAACACAAAACGGTCTGCGGATTGTCACATAAAAAAAGATTTCCTAGTTTAAAACACATTGCCTAATAAAGGGTGAAAGACCACATTAGAACACGGTCAGGCCAAAACTTGTATTCAATTTAAAGGTAATTCTGATTCGAACTAAAACAACAAGAATCTGTTAAAATGCAAGAAGCGCTTCATGATTAAAACTGATATGTTCGAAGTATTATAAAACAGGGATAACAAATTATGGTTTTGATCGGTAAAAAAGGTCTAGGGATCTAATAACATTTATTGCCAAAATGAAACCGAATGAAAAACCTTATGTAGGTTAGGGGTGAGTTCGCGGACTCGGATTAGAATTTTAAAAACTAAAAATCAACGAAATAGTAACTGTCCTGCGAATATCCGCCGTTGCTTGTCGCCGTGTGAAGATGTAACCACCCTGCGTTCGTCGCAACTGTCGCAGCGGGTAAAACCTGCGGGCGCTGCCGCAGACGACGACCCGTTGCCAGCGAACTTGACGGCGAACCACACGCTGAATCCAGTCGTCCAAATCTTCAGTCGGGGCGTTGAGTCGGAAGATATGGGGTAAGCGGAGGTGCTGCAAAGGACACCTTTACTCACAAAATTGAACGAGAAGGACGGAAGAAAGGCTTCCTTAGATTGGAGGACTGTGAAGACTTGTTCGGCAACAAAAACCAACTCACCCGCTATCCGGACACACAGAAGACAACAGCACTAAAACGTTCAGCCCACCATTGAGACTACGGCGTAATAGCTAAGGTCTTCACGTAACTTAATGGCCGGACGCGGCCCTCGAAGCTGGCTTCAGTTATAGAGAAACTTGGGATGACTAGAAATTATCCAATTTTTCTGTTGTATCAAGGCAAGAGTACGAGAATGAATGACATTCCCAAAACAAGGAACGGATCTAACAAAAACGAATTCAAAATTCAAAACTGTCAGTAGAAATTACAAACTCTAACCGGTCAATGAACAAGTCCGCAATACCAAAAAGGCTGAGAAACGAAAAAGGCGAAATAAATAAACAATAAATAACGCGAACCAACGCGATTTGTAGCGGTAATGCTACAATTATCCCCTCACTAGAACAAAAAAATAAAAAATTGACAACCCTAAAATAATATTTGAAGTGACATCCCTAAAATTTCCAAAAGTGACAACCCTAAAATAATATCGAAGTGACTTCCCTAAAATTCCCAAAAGTGACAACCCTAAAATAATATCGAAGTGACATCCCTAAAATTTCCAAAAGTGACAACCCTAAACATCGAACACGAAACACCAAAAACACACTTTAAAATATAAAGGTTAAACACAAACAGCATTTGTCAAAGTCGACCTTGATAAGGTTAACCTAAAATGAAAAACAAAACTACAGACCCGACGAAAATCACACCTGAACACCAAAGATCGCTCACCTAGTATAGTTGAACCGAAACGATCTTGATACTAGGCTGACTAAACTAGGACTAATTCTGACTAACTGCAGCCACCTACCCTAAAACATCTAGCCTAACACATTAAAACTATTTTATTAATAATACAGCCTGCTGGAAAAAAGCACCTCTATAACTAACTTACACCTAGTACAGTCAGCCAACAAAAACTGCAAAAAATGTGTTTAACAGACCATTATTACAACCCTACGCAAAGACAAGAAATAACCTACTACAAATACCATCTAGAAACCCTAACAAATATCCGCGACGAAAATTGAATCAAATTATCCTAACACTAAAAACTAAGGATTATACAAATCAACCACCACAATATACACCAATAAGCCTATCAGAACGACCAACCAAAAACATAAAGGCAAAACGAATAGTCCGAAAAAGTATTACGATCGGGATAAGTACTCTAACCGAAAATTCCAAGACACTAGCTCCTAAACTAAGGCATACCAGTGCACGAAGTTTACATACCAACCAAACCGCTATGATACCAAAATCACAGATTAGCTAGTTCGCGCAAACTAACTAACCGTTAACCCAGTAAGATAGCCCAACGAAACAATTCCGTCTTGGAAATTAGCGCGAGAAAAACCCACAAGTATCAAGACCTGTTATTGCACTATAGTTGATACGATGGCAAACAAATGCCTAACGTGAACAAAGTGATAGGTGATTAACAAACTTCGAACTTTGAATAACAATATGTATAGTCAGACCGAAAAAAGTGAACACGGAAAGGAAAATTACCTCAACAAAAGTCGACGCAGAATATATTGGAAAAAGATGTACGAACATCGTACGTCAAATATTATAAAAATAAATATGAAATAGAACACCGAAACAGAAAAACCAAAAGGGGGAAAACGTTGATCACAATGGAACCTTTAGAATTTTGGGAAATTTTGAGAGAAGAGGGAGAAAAAGGAGGAGGAAAGAGGAAAAATATAAAATAAACGAAAATGACAAAAACAATTACTTAAGGATATCCTTAACGTGATAGTTACCACTGTGAGGTGAATTCACATCCTTAAGTACCAACACCTGAGGGGAAATAATACGTTCGACAGTACACTTAATAAAACGCGGTGCGAATTTTCCTCCGAGGAATTCGTCCTGACCGGCCCGGGCAAAATTTCGTCTCCAGACGACATCGCCGACGTTATATCGAACCGTAACTCTGTTGCGATTGTACCTAACAGCGTTACGTTGAAAGGCCAGAGACATTGCGTCCGAAACCTTGGCATAGACCTCCTGAAGAGTTTCCAGCGATGTAGCGCGTTCGTTCCGACTGTGTTCCACACCTGGGTCCACAGTCTGAACATTATAACGCTCATGCGAGGATAGTACTTCACGGCCATACATAAGGAAGTTGGGCGTATAAGAAGTAGCAAGATTCATACACGAGTTTAAGTATAGCGCAACCTTAGGTAGTAACTTCGCCCAGTTACGATCGTCATCGACCAACAGGATACTCAGAGTAGTAATTACACTTTGGTTGTATCTCTCTACCACATTAGCCTGGGGTGAATAATACGGGGTAAAGATTGGACCAGGAATTCGATAACCAGACAGAAAACGCGAAAATTCCGTGCTGCGGAAAACAGTTGCATTATCGCAAAGGATATTTTGGGGTGTACCATATCGAAGAAAAACTTCCGACTCCAGAGCTTTCGATACATTCAGAGCACTGACGGTTTTGAGGGGAACTAGCCAAACAAACTTTGTGAAAACATCGACCATAGTTAGAATATAACGGAAACCATAATATGCAGGGGGTAAAGGACCAATAAGATCGATAGAGAGCAAGTCCAGTGGTGCGTTAACAGACCTAGGATATAACCTGAGACCATGTGGTGTGCCATTAGCAATTTTATACGCCTTACAAACTTGACAATCAGAAAGTACAGTCGCAACCGTACGATACATCGACGGCCAATAATAAACCTCCCTGAGTTTACTATAGGTTTTCATCACCCCTGGATGTACATTAGGGAAGTTGTTATGAATCTCGAGGATAGCTTCCCTAGTCTTCTCTGCTGGAAGAACAATACACCAAGCGTTATCTCTTAACGGAACGTCTAATGCCATTTTACGAAGAAGCATGCCATCACGTATACAATACGCGGGAAAGATCTGGGGGGACGTTTGAACACCATTATAGATACGTTCATACCAAGGATCGGTGGTCGGATTACCACCACGGCTAAAAGAAATAACACCAACTTGCGCTCTGGAAAGTGCGTCGGGAACAACATTAAGAACACCACGTCTATGAACTACTTTGAAATTGAACTGGGAAATGATTGTCGCCCATCGAGCTAACCTCCCACTTGGATTATCTAACGTCATTAACCACTTTAAGGCGATGTGATCTGTGACAATAGTAAAATCAACCCCGTCAAGATAACCACGAAAGTGTTTAATAGAATCGAGCACAGCGAGAAGTTCTCGCTCAGTGGTGCTATAGTTCTTTTCTGCCTTGGAAAACAGACGTGAATAATATGCTATAGGATGCTCTACACCATCGATCTCCTGGACAAGCACAGACCCTAAAGCCATCGAACTTGCGTCACACTGAAGAATAAAAGGACGCGTGAAATCAGGACATGACATGACAGGTGACTTCATCAGAGCCGACTTCAGCTGAAGAAATGCCGAGTTGGCGGCATCATTCCACTCGATAGGATCTTTACCCTTCCTTTTACCAATGAGGGCAGTCAATGGAGCGATGATAGCTGAAAAATTATCCACAAATCGACGGTAATAAGACGCCATTCCGATAAAGCCACGGAGAGTTTTTGCTGTTGTCGGTACAGGAAATTCGTTAATAGCATCGAGTTTCTTCGGATCGGTTTGCAGACCGCGTTCGTTTACGATATAACCCAGATACTTTAGTTCAGGTTTACAGAACTCGCATTTTTTCAAGCTGACTGTCAGACCGGCATCTTTAAGACGATCGTGAACCTTAATAATGAGACGTAGGTGACTCTCAAAGTCCTTGGAAACGAGGATCAGATCATCGACATACCCGAAGACAAAGTCATCAGAATCTGACGTATATTCGAAATTAACGATTAGATCGGTAAGACGTTGCATCTCAGAAGCAGCGTTGGTAAGCCCGAACGGCATCCGAGTAAATTCAAAAAGTCCGCGTTGAGGAACAATAAATGCTGTCTTCTGACAACTAGCGTTATCGGCTAAAGGTATCTGCCAAAAGGCACTCCGGAAGTCAAGGGTCGTGATAAATCTCGCTCCGCGTAGGTTATCAAGGATATCCTGTATACGAGGTAACGGATACGAATCGCGAATGGTAACGCTATTAAGTTTGCGACTATCAACGCAGAACCGAACGGAGCCATCTTTCTTGGTAACCATAACAACAGGGCTCGCCCATGGTGACTTGGAAGGTCGAATAACACCCATCTCTAGCATCTTGTCAATCTCCTCATTAAGTATCTTCAACTTCACGGGTGATAGCGGATAATATCTCTGCCTTATTGGTGAGCCTTCAGTTACGATCTTATAGGACAACCATGAGGTACAACCTAGACCTTTTTGATCTGACGAGATATCGCTGAACTGTTCGATGACCGACTGCAACTTAGTTTCCTGATCAGGTGACAATGTCCAACGAGGATGAACGTAACGTGTCTCATTAGAAGCAACCTCGAGTATAACGTTATTCTGAACCGAAGGTACAAAAAGATTGTCAGAATATTTGCCATGAAAAGCGTCCGTAATTAAAGCTGTAAGGCCGTATTGGTTCCAAAATTGAATACCTAAAATCAACTGAGTAGGCAAATTCCTACTAACTAAACAAGGGTGTTGAACCCAGCCGCCTCTAAAAAAAATAGGCAGGTCAACACCACCAAGTATCTCAATAGGAGAACTATCTGCAGAAATAACTGTCGGGCGTAAGTCGGTTCTAAAAGGGATCTCCAACTTATTTAACAAAAAAACATCTACCAAAGAAACTTGAGCACCGCTATCTAAAAGGGCCTTTATACGGGACTTTGCTAAAGTAATCTCTAAGAATAATCGACTGTCTGGTGAATTAGTAACTATAACTGGTGACACATTGGGTGTGCGTGCGTCACCATTTACGCGTTTTTTGGAGGATTACAATTCGCACAATCGCGTGTGATGACACCTGGTCGCTTGCAACTAAAACACAAAGGACCAGGCACAACAGGACAAGCGCGATATTGATGACCTGACGTGTTGCACTTCAAACATAAAGGGGGTGAACTTTGGGCGATATCGACATCGGTAGAGGAACAGACTGCACAAACCCTATGCTGGGGCTGGAAAGCCTCGAAATTAGCTGTAATATGTAATAGTGCGTCAAGATCAGTCAATAAATTCGTTGCTAAGCAAGGATGATAGCGTGGATGTAAGCCGTACTTCACGATGGTGAACAAATCCGCTTCGGGAACCGGAACACGTAGTTTGGAGTTCAGGTCGCGGGCAGAGATTATAAAATCCCTCGCCGTCTGGGTTGGTTTCTGACGCAATTGACGCAATTCTCGTTCGATTTTGAAGTCATAATCAATGACATCAAAAGTGCGAAGGAACGCCCCCTTGAGCTGATGATACGTCAAGCCGGGACACCTTATTGATCTAAAATATTTAAGTGCACTGTCCGAAAGAAGTTCATGAAACCGACGCACAACGTAGTCTAGCGGAACATCTCGAGCCTCTTGTTCCTCTTCAACGCGTTGGAAAAACTCCCTAACGCAGGCTTCACCATCAAACTTAATGTTCCACTTGAGGAGGGACTCCTGTTTGGAACAACGTCGACTCATCGGACATGTCAAAGGCGTGGGCTCAATGGCATCTTGTGAATCATAAAACTCATCAGGGTTCTTAACAGGAAGAGCTGGTGGGGTCAAACGCTGCGGCGTCACCATAGCTGAATCAGACAACTCCATTCTAAAGATTACACGGAGGGAGAAAAACAACAAACACAAAACGATCAAAAGATTAGAACTCTAACACGATTGGAAGCCCCTGTGAACAAACAACGTAAGGTATGGTAGAAGAAAATCAAAGCGACTTACCTTGTTTGTGCCCTACGTCTTACAAGCTAACATCAGAAAGGGAAGGGAATAAAAACACCAAATATTTTTATTAGCAATCAATAAAACACAGTTTTTAAAATGGGATGGTTTAACACTATTTTTTTAAAAAAAAAAATCAATATAAATTACAGATCAGAACAAGAAACAGACTCCCAGGGATTAAGTTCGAATCCTCGGTGAAAAGATGCAAGGCGCAGCCAAAGCTTCACAACAGCAAAAAGGTCGACGGGTGTGTAGATCTAAAACACAACATAACGGATTAGTAGTTAAGGAAAAAATTATTGGACAGAATGACCAATTCTTCCACTGACGACACAAAAAAAAATTAATGTTATCACCAAAACAAGTAAATATAGAAAAAATCACTTACCTTCGGGCGCCATTTTGTAGCGCTCCATAAAAATAAAAGGTACGGAACACTACACGGGATGGTTGCGATAAAACCATCAGCACGTAAATTTGGACCTGTATAAGTAAAATAAAACCGAACGAAATTCAACAAGGTTATATAATAAGGAGAACACACAATGATAAAATTAAAACAAACTACATACAATGTAACTATAAAAACAAGATCACTAGACTGTTACGGAACTTAGCTTACGTATCAAAACAATTTAACACAAAACGGTCTGCGGATTGTCACATAAAAAAAGATTTCCTAGTTTAAAACACATTGCCTAATAAAGGGTGAAAGACCACATTAGAACACGGTCAGGCCAAAACTTGTATTCAATTTAAAGGTAATTCTGATTCGAACTAAAACAACAAGAATCTGTTAAAATGCAAGAAGCGCTTCATGATTAAAACTGATATGTTCGAAGTATTATAAAACAGGGATAACAAATTATGGTTTTGATCGGTAAAAAAGGTCTAGGGATCTAATAACATTTATTGCCAAAATGAAACCGAATGAAAAACCTTATGTAGGTTAGGGGTGAGTTCGCGGACTCGGATTAGAATTTTAAAAACTAAAAATCAACGAAATAGTAACTGTCCTGCGAATATCCGCCGTTGCTTGTCGCCGTGTGAAGATGTAACCACCCTGCGTTCGTCGCAACTGTCGCAGCGGGTAAAACCTGCGGGCGCTGCCGCAGACGACGACCCGTTGCCAGCGAACTTGACGGCGAACCACACGCTGAATCCAGTCGTCCAAATCTTCAGTCGGGGCGTTGAGTCGGAAGATATGGGGTAAGCGGAGGTGCTGCAAAGGACACCTTTACTCACAAAATTGAACGAGAAGGACGGAAGAAAGGCTTCCTTAGATTGGAGGACTGTGAAGACTTGTTCGGCAACAAAAACCAACTCACCCGCTATCCGGACACACAGAAGACAACAGCACTAAAACGTTCAGCCCACCATTGAGACTACGGCGTAATAGCTAAGGTCTTCACGTAACTTAATGGCCGGACGCGGCCCTCGAAGCTGGCTTCAGTTATAGAGAAACTTGGGATGACTAGAAATTATTATTATTATAATTATTATATATAGGGAGAGAGGGCGCTGCTCGTGAAGTAAACAAGTGTCTCCGTAATTAATTTAAGATTAAAAAATAAAACTAGCTTTAATTGAGTTGGATTGTGATTTATTTAGAATTTGAACACATAATTCAATTGTGGAAGTGAAATCTAAACTTACCTTGTGCAAAATAAAGTGTAAAGTGAACATCATAATCATCCATGTATATGGAATGAAAAATAAACATCAGAATCAGTTACGCATTTTATAGATAGTGTTGAAAATATACATAGGTACCAATAACTAAAGTGCTTATAGTATTAAAGATTCACTCACTAACACTGTGCAACTTGTCTTAAACCAAATATAAACTGTGTTTAATATTGGCATTTGGAGTGCTGACCTATAAATAAATACTACCTCATGTGGGTACATCGTTAAAACAAATTTGTTAACTTTAAAAGCAGCAAGTGACTAACTTTTTCGTCCGGTAACCTATGTGTTATCGTAGTCTAGTTGGGAGTGACCTCGACGAGCAGCGTCAGCGAGTGTAGCCAAGAGGTCGCGGGTTCGCGTCCGCGCCTTGTCAATTTAGATTTTTATTTTTTATCTTTTCTGTAATATTTTTTAGTTTTTAAGATGTCGTTGAAGAATAACAAATTTGTATGCGCAAAGTGTCCTAATGTTATTACAAATAATGAATACTTGAAATGTTCGCAATGTAAGAAACACTTCCATGTCGCTTGCACGACGAATGTAAGTTTGCGAAGATTTTTCTTAATGTCTAAAGAAACAAAAACTGATTGGAAATGTCATATCTGTGTATCCTGCCTATCTTCTCCAAAAAAAGACAGACAGAGTTTGCCGAACACTTCTCCGGGGTCAATTGATAATATAACCGTTAGAAGAGTTAATCAACCACAAAAAAAGCGACTTTCTCTCGATGATTCTTATGAAACGGAATCGGAATTTAACTCTCCAACATCATTATTATTGAATGAAACAGCATGCAGCTTGCCTAATATAACAACAGTGGATGACTTAGAAATAACTGAACTTAAGCTGGAAATTAATAATATGGCGACACAGCTAGCAAGTGCTCATGAGGAAATTGAACGTCTTAACTCTGAAATTATTATTTTGAAAAGGGCGCTAGAGGAGAAACAAAAGAAATTGGACCTTTTTAAAGTATTTCTCACCGAAAAGTCATCGCGAAAGTCTACAGCTTTAACAAAACTACATTGTGATGAAAATGCGGTGAACACCCCAATTGTCGAAAAAGAAAAAATCAAAGGAGTCAATATTACTCCCCCAGCTCCAATCGAAGAAAAGGATAATTCTCAAGTAATTGAAGAAGCAATGTTGCCTTTATCGCGAATTAACATTCCAAGTGTCAAGGATACAAATATTCCAGGTCATAATGGTACATGTATTCCAGCTCTATGTCCTTCAATCGAAGAAAAGGTTGTTTCTCAAAAAAAGGAAGAAAACTCATTACCCACAATGCCTATTTTTCCCCCTTCTCCCAATTTGCCCAGTTTGCCATCAAAAGTCTCACCTTCCCAAACTGAACGGGTGCAACAGATCACAAGAAAAAGAATAATTATTTTTTCAGACGAAAAGTGTGCTTATCTAAGAAGATTTCTTCAGAATCACATAGGGGATTCTTTTGTGGTCACTTCTTTTTATAAATCTGAAGCATCTACCGATATGCTATTGGAATGCTGCCTGAGCTTATGTAAAGACTTTACTAAGGCGGACTATGTCATTATAATGTGCGGTAATAATGAAAAAAGTTTAATGAAATTGCAGTCCGTGCTGTACAGCAATTTTGTTAATTTAACCCATACAAATGTATTGCTAACTGACATTTTCTGTAACAATGGATTGATTGGCAATATTCATAAAATAGATATAAGAAAAATGTTTAAATTAATGTGCAAAGAATTCAAATTTCATACAACCTTCGTAAACGATTATAGGCACAAACAAATCACGTATAAGTCGCACAAGTTGTTACTAGCAGAGCTGCTTCTGAAACATGTATTGCGTTTAAATTATAAATACAGTTACTATAATTTCTCAGACAGCCAAACAGAGGTAGACGAAACTACTAACCTTGTGATGAAGGTGTGTGCTGCGACTCAAACGGAATGGCCAGCGGAAGTTAGCCCACCTTCAGCACAAGCTAGTTTTGAAGAAAAATCCGATTTTTTTCGTGAATAAAAGCGGTACTTTTAATATGTTTCACCAGAATGTGCAAGGTTTACGGTCTAAGATAAGCCAAATCGAAATATTAGTGGATGCGACACACATTGATATTTTATGTTTTACAGAAACTTTCTTAAAAAATAGTGAAACCTTAACGTTGCAAATCGATGATTATAAAATAGCTTCATATTTCTGTAGGGAACGTAAAACAAGAGGTGGCGTTTGTATTTACGTAAAAAAAACATTGAATTATGTCAATTTAGAATGGATTGAAAAAATGTCAATCGAAATACATTTCGAGGTGTGTGGTATTTACATTTCAGAGTTAAATTTTATACTGGTGTGCATTTACAGAACCCCCGACAGTGATCTTAAACTTTTTATTGAAAAATTTGAGGTCCTTTTATGTAAAATAATGTACCGAGCTCGAAATTTAAAACGGAAAGTCTTCATAGCGGGTGATTTCAACGTAAACATTATGAATGACGACAATGCATCTATAATGTTCATGTCGACTTTGGCAAAGTTTAATCTCCGCCCAACTGTACATGAACCCACCAGAATAACAAATCAGAGTCAGTCGTGTATTGATAACATTTTAACTAACCAACGCCAGTACACTGCTGACGTCATGAACTTAGGGATATCGGACCATACAGGGCAAATAATTAAAGTACCCACTAGTTTAAGTTTTCATGAAAAGTATTGGTATGTTAAAATGAGGAGAATAGATACTTACTTAGAGATATTTGTTAAATACTTATCCCAGATTAATTTTGCTAGTGTGTATCAATACTCAGATGTCAATTCAGCTTATGAAAATTTTATAACTTCATTTAAATTAATTTACGACCTATGTATACCTCTCGAAAAAATCAAAATTACACATACGAGAAAACCCAATTGGAAAACTACAGGTATAAAAAAAGCTAGCCAGACTAAACGAAAAATGCATCAAGAGTTAATAAAATGTAAAAATAATTATAATATACCCAAATATAAAAAATATTGCAAAATTTTAAAAAAAGTTATTAGGAAGTCAAAAATCATATCAAATGATACATTCATCAATAATTGTAGTAATAAATCAAAAGCCACATGGGGTCTTATAAAAAAACACACTACCACAACCAATACAATTACTACTTCTATTGAAAATATAAAAAAAGATGGTAATACTGTATCTGATCCAATTCAAATAGCAAGAGCCTTGAACAATTTTTTTATAAATCAGAATATTGGTAATGCTTTGTGTTCCTCTGAATATAAATTAATTGCAGAAAAAGTAAGCAAAAGCATTTTTATGTACCCTATTGACGCATGTGAACTTAGAAAGATTATTAAAAGTCTAAAAAACAAGACCAGTTCAGGGCACGATGAGGTACCAATGCGACTCATTAAAGCATGCATTGATCACATTGTCGACCCTCTTGTTTATATAATAAACCTTACTTTAGAGACTGGAGTATTTCCTGAAGACCTTAAAAAAGCAATCATTAAACCGCTGCACAAAAAAGGAGCTAAGGATGTGATGAATAATTACAGACCTATTGCCATATTGCCAAGCTTTTCAAAAATTTTCGAAAAGGTTATTTATACTAGATTAATACATTTCATAAACTGCAATGATGTATTAAATCCAAACCAATTCGGATTCCAGAAAGGAAAATCCACTACTCTGGCCATATTTAAAATCTTTAAAAATATATGGGATAATATTAACGAAAAAAAGCTTTGCGCCTCTCTTTTCCTTGATATGTCAAAAGCATTTGACTGTGTTTTACACGATGTACTCCTACGGCAGTTAGAAAACATTGGCGTAAGAGGACATGTTCTAGATTTATTTAAAAATTATTTGTCGAATAGAAAGCAAGCAACAGTCGTCGTTAAATATTGTAGGAAAAGTAAAACTGTAGAGCAAGTACATTCGGAGTTTGATATAGTTCCTATAGGGGTTCCACAGGGAAGTGTCTTAGGGCCTCTTTTGTTCTTGGTCTATATTAATGAGCTTCCAATGGCCATAAAAGATCTATGCGTATTATTTGCTGACGATGCAACTTTACTATTTACAGCAGAAAAGTCATCAGCTCCCACTTTAGAACAAAACATAAACTATACGCTTAAAAAGGTGGTAGAATGGCTACGTAAAATTAATCTAAGTGTAAATTTAAGTAAAACTAAACTGTTACAAATTAGGAACTACAGAACGCCTCAAATACAACTAAATGTAAAAGTAGCCGATGTATCTTTGGAGGAAGTAAGTAATATGAGCTTCTTAGGTGTGACAATCGATACCCATTTAAATTGGAAGGCTCATATTACAAAGATAAATAAAATTATATCTAGTAACTGCTACGCCTTGTCTCTATTGTCTGGAGCTTGTTCTGAAAACATAACCAGGAATGCGTACTTTGGTAACGTGTACCCATTGCTAACTTACGGTATTATTTACTGGGGCAACTCTGTAAATGCCCAATCAACTTTCTTGCTTCAAAAAAGATGTGTACGTACCATATACCGCTTACATGGAGGTCAATCACTTCGAAGTATATTCAAAGAGAAGCATCTTCTTACTCTTACTGGCATTTACATATTTGAATTATGTCTATTCGTAAAAAGTAATACAAATTACTTTGCAAAAAGATCAACTTTAAAAGATAATCAATAAAATCAATTTAGTGTGTCCTAAATCGAGCAACGCAATCTACAGCAAGAGTGCATTTGTTATGGCGATACGTATTTTTAATAGTCTTCCTCAAGAATTTAAAATACTTGAGGGACATCAATTTAAGGTGAAACTGAAGAAGTGGCTGTATGAAAATGTTTTTTATACTCTAAATGATTTTTTTATGTACGCCGGCAATTGTAAATAGCCACTCCACTTAAGTTTATAGATAGATTCATAACATTTAAAGTTTTAACTCTAAGCCTAAATAATATTGTATGCCTGGAATGGGCAACTGTTGGAACCAGAATATTCATGTAAACCATCCATTTATACACAGTTCACAATAAATATTTTCTTATTCTTATTCTTATTCTTATTCCAATTTTTCTGTTGTATCAAGGCAAGAGTACGAGAATGAATGACATTCCCAAAACAAGGAACGGATCTAACAAAAACGAATTCAAAATTCAAAACTGTCAGTAGAAATTACAAACTCTAACCGGTCAATGAACAAGTCCGCAATACCAAAAAGGCTGAGAAACGAAAAAGGCGAAATAAATAAACAATAAATAACGCGAACCAACGCGATTTGTAGCGGTAATGCTACACTACCTATTGTTAACTCTTGTACATACGGTTGAGTCAACCGGCTATATTTTTTAAATATATTATTATTTTGTAAAAGTTACCTCCAATATAACAATGCTTGTCAGAAGCCAGTTAGGCAGTAACGCAAGATAATACTGAACCTTCACTGAAAAAAATATTTTCCTACTACACGCAGTAGAGTCAAAACACTTAGAGTAACTAATTATACTTTTACTTATTCTGTGGATCACGAAAAATATCATTAAGTGCTCGAAAAACAGTAAAAGAGAAAACACTCACGTTTACTTGTTGAAGATTACTATTTAAGTAATTTACAATAATTATTACAATGCTTTATACATTTCTATTTACTGACAGGACAGTAAAATTTGGCCGCAATCTTTAACTGTTTTTGGACATTATTGGTCCGGTAATTACCGTTTCGATCGTTAGTAGGGAATGAAAATAACCGGTTTTCACCGGTTATTTTCATACAAAAACGGTTAATAACCGGTTAATTTGCATTCCCTAATCGTTAGGCTCATCCAGTATACTGCAAAGCAATGAATGATCATGTTTTTTTCGGTTAAACGTACCGCTTTTTTGTATTCATTATTTAACATTACACACGCCTCACGAAAACTTAATAATATCTCACCACAAACTTACGAGATATATTGAAATTAGAGCCATCTGAGCGTACCTAAATCTTAATCAAGTTCTAATCCAAGAGTAACCCAGTTGCTTAATCCTTCCCTGCCTAGGCTAATTTTCTTGGGGAGCTCGTAAACTACACGTAGCTACACAAGGCGTCAGTCCGATGGTAAGCCTCTAGAAGGTGATGCCTCTGCCCCAGGGTTGGGTGCCATTATGTTGCAAAATTAATTTAAAATTATTTTGTTGTTGATTAGAAATAGGCATGTAATTCATATATTTTTTATGAATATTAGGGAGTCTAATTAAGCTCAAGGACCATAATAATTATGTAAGAATATATCATTTTAGGTAGGTAGTTAGTCTGAAACTGATGATCGCCCCAGAATTATAGTCTATAGCTATGAGAAAGTTACATACATCTACAGGGTGACTGGAAATTCGCCGTACTCCATGAAAGGGGTTATTCTATAGCTCATTTGTAATGATTTAAGTCCAGTCAACCAGGGTTCAAAACTCATTAGTTTTCGAGTTATTCACGTTTTTACCCGCCTTTCGACCTAAAACTAGTAATTGTGTAAAAACTTCGTCATTTAGAAATAAAAAAAAGCTTTTTCAAATAGCCAATGAATCAATGATTACGAAAAATAAAAATAAATGCCAGAAAATGCAAAATTTTGCAAATAAAAGGATTTGAAGTTAGAAGTTCTAGTAGTTATTTTCCAAATTTTGTAACATTTTAAAGCATAACTAAAAAAAACAGTATGATAAAACGCGTACAAATTAAAGGAATAGTTTGCTCAATTCATAAGTTTTCTAAAAAGGTACAATTTATGACATTTTGTTTGTCTGTGTTGCCCATAAGGGTCTCACATCGCAAACCTACTTTTAGAGCTGATCACTTTCGAACGGCCCAACCGATTTCCATAATAAACATTCTGATTAAACTACCTTTCAATAAAAAAAAACCCTTTGAAATGTCATTCCATTTGAAAACTACGAAAACACAGACAGCCAGGCGACAAACATAACCTTGTTTGGAAAGGGGTTAACCTTTTGAAGGCCTTACGTTGAATACAAAATGAGTCAAACGCCAGACATGTTTGCTATGGTATGCAAATTCCAACGTAATTTATACGAAACAAAGTCTCTTTTATCTTGAAGTTGTGACGGCTGTAGCCGTAGTGGCATCAGTGGCAGTTTCAGTTGACGGCCAGAATCGTCTGTGGCGTTCAAAAGATTAAAAAGAGTACGCTTCGCGGCTACTAGCGCCCCGCCCCAACCATCGGACCTTTCCCGGGATTAGGCGAACAAATCCTGCCCACTGATGATCCAATTTAAATTTCTATAGCCTGTCGGCTATTTAGCGAAGTATTGCGCGTCGCAGATGAATCCAATGACAGAAAGGTTTTGTTTTTTCAACGCTTCTAAAAGTTTGGAGAGGGATTTATATTGGACATGAATTAATGGCTACGTTGAATGTTTTTTGTTGAGAACGCTCGCGGTCATCTTACAATAAATGTGTTTGTTCATTTTAAAGGTTCCGTAGGTAAATTGCAAAGAGCTTGTCCCTATATTGTTCCATTCCATTCACAAAGCTGTCACCCCTAGCCTAGATGCAATACGCTAACTAGCGTTTCTATTCGTTGCGTTTTTAAACCAATCGCGTCCCGTAGATGACGTGACACGAAGAGTCACGTGATCTACCAGAGTGACGCGATTGGTTGAAAAATAAAACGAATAGAAACGCTAGTTAGCGTAATGCATCTTAGCTAGGGCCTTCACGTCTTCTTTATGCTATGATACAGCCTTCTTTTTAACCGACTTCGAAACAAGAACGAGGTTCTCAATTCGACTGTACCGGTTTTTTATTCATAAGTACCGTGTAATATACGTAACATCAAAGTGAACCGCTGATTACTGACTATTCTTCACTTTGTACCTCCTAAATCGTAAATAAGAATTGCTTCAATGGTTTCGCCTGATCGAAAATTTGCCTAGCCCTTCATTAACATGGAAAGAGTGAGAGCGCAGGAGTGGCGATATCGGCTTATGCAAATTTATTTCAGTTGTTAGTAGGCAGAGATTTGTCAGAGACTCCTAGGAATTGCGTTCCGAATACGTAATTAGGGTCGATTTCAGCACTATTTCCACCAAACGACAATCGGGAAGAATTTTATGGTCTTTAAACTATACTGAATCATATACATAGGTACTGTTTTTAAGTCTACATTACGAGCGCACAACATCTTGACCGCGGGCGTCTTCCGCGACATGTGAACGTCACCGAAAGTATTCTGTGACACGCGATTTGCTCCGTTCGCTTGCGATCGGCCCCGAGCGCTGTTCGTCGTGTGCGATCGGAACCATTCGGCGGTGACCGGGCGAGCCCACTCATTCTCGAAAGTGCACTCAAACACGTGGTAGGAACGAAACTATTCGACCGGGTGCGGATACGTTCGCAAGCAACCGTATGGTGCCGATCGTGGGCGTCGACATCCTGTCGACCGCGAACGGCTGTTACCGCCCGATCGTATGAGTCGACATGCTGCCGGACGCGATCGGCTGTCGCCGCATCCGTACGTATGCTTTCCGATCCGATGCGATGCGAGCCGTTTGGTGGAATTTTCTTTCCAGTTTTTTCTCACTTCTAGGGTGTTTGACGACGACCTTATACTACAAAAGTAGTCAAGATTAATTAGGGTAGATCATCAATAATTCTTAAATATACAGCGGTGGTCACACTAGCATTTTTCCCATACAATTGCCTACAAATATGACTTTTCAATTTTCACAACCAATCAAAAACTTATAGTTAACGAATGGTTTTTTATGTAAAATTTATCTCTGTTGAAAATGAATCTTTGAATTTATAAGGATTTGAAAAAATAAATATTTATAATTTGGCGTATAAGATCCGAATATAACTTTCAGTGTTGCAGTTCACTGTACATCAGTTTAAACCTTGGTTGATGATCTAAAGTACATTGTATTTAGCAAATAAAATTGGTTAAGATTTTTTTTATACGTGGTCAAAATTGAAAAGTTATGTTCGTATTATGTGACCACTGTGTGTGTCCAACACTGTATAATATATATGTCATAGTCGTTAACCAGTAACCACTTTATAAGAATTTTAATTAAATAATCGCTGCTACGTCTCGGTAACTAAGATATGATTGCGTACTGGACAATTAGGGTTCTTAGTGGTGGTAGGACCTTGTGCAGGGTCCGTCCGGATCGCTACCACCATCTTATCCATTAACCCACCGCCATGTAGTAGTGTTCGCATTGCTGTGTTCCGGTTTGGGGATAAGACAACCGGTGAAATTACTAGCATAGAGGCATTCCATCTTAGTCCTCAGGGTTGGCAACGCATTCATTTGAAGTCTTAGGATTGCTGTTTTGAGATTTTAAATGTCTATAGGTCTCAGATCCCACTTACCATCAGGTGGCCTGAGTGCTCGCGTGCCTTTTCCTTGCCATAAAAAAAAAATGACTCGGCTTGGCTTTTATACGCACCCATGTCGATTGGCAATGCTCTATCAAAAGTGTACCACTCTCCTTAGTCCTTACATCGCTTCCCAATAGACAACGTACTATTACTCGTAGTTAAATACTTGTAAATAGTTCTGTACCTAGGCAATTTCATTAAATTCAAAAACCTAAATCATCAGATTCCATTATGCATACGCTGGTTACAAAGTGGCCAGTTACTTGAGCATTTACCCTATAAGCTTGGAATAAATTGAAAATTAAACAATGTAGGTATTGCATTTAGTATTTAATTGTAATTAACAAAATAATGATCCAATCCAATATACTTCAACATTAGACGTGCTGTGCTACAATAAAACAATTTAACAACATTCGGTTAAAGATTTGTGCCGTCAGATCTTTAAATAAACAATAGTTATTCAACAAGTATTATACAACTGCATTTTTTTTGGGAACAAAAGTAACGATTTATTTATTTACTAAAGGCAGAGTTATTGCCATCGAACAATATTAGCTTTCTTTTCAATGAAAACAATAGTAAATTATTAACTGCCAATTGGAATATAAATCCTAAATATTTTCCGCTTTAACGCCCTCTGGTTTGTTTAACTGGTACTAGGTTCTCCGGGTGAACCAATCAGGTACCATCGAGTGCGCGCCTTGACCGCCATGTTCCGTACAAGTCGCTTCTTGTCGTCGAGAGATGGCGCTAGTTCTAGCAAAAGATCTTGCTTGAACGGTAGCAGCGATAATGTAGGGTACGTATTCGCTATGTGGAATAGACATTCAAGACTTTTTATTCTTACGTCCTGGAAAATAACACAAGTATTTGAACAAAATATTAAGATTGAAGTTTAAAGATTGATAGAAATCAATACAGGGCCTCTATTCTAAACGGTAAAACTATATTGCCTTTGACATGTTATAGTATTGTCAACGATTTGCTAAATGACTGGCAATAAAATGATAGCATACCCTCGACGGAAACGGGGATTGCCTGGCTCGGACTTTAGCAGGCCTCGCCAAGGCTCGGTCCGCTAAACACCTCGTCAAGCGATTCCTTACTTTCCGGACCAAGGCAATAATATACAATTACCGTATAGAATAGCGGCCCAGCTCCAAAAAATACTATAAACTACAACTGACCATAGATTTCACATATTTGGTCAGGCTGATTAACCGCGGCAAAATAGTCTGCAAGCTATCTGCAAGTACGACTTGTTTTCCTTGCGCGAAATGGGACAATATATCTGTCATGATCAGCAGCATTTCCTTATTGTCGTAAATTAGCGCATCTATTACTAAAGGCGTCACCTGAAATTAAAGACGTCAATGCATAAGAACCCTGTTCGTTTAGTTGACGCTCGCGTCCCCATATTTTTTAATTTACTTTTAGAATGCCTTTTCCTATCATCATCATCATTATCAGTCCTTATTAGTCCACTGCTGGAAAAAGGCATCTCCCAACGCATGACACTGTTCCCGATCTTCAGCTTCTCTCGTCCAACATACACCGGCCTATCTGCGCATATCATCACTCCATCTTGCCCCAAGGCGTCACATGCGGGCTCCACATGCTTGGTGTTTGCCGCAAACACCAAACGCGTGCCGAACACCGACCACAAACACGCATCCCCATGCTTGGCGAACGTGGTAGTATATTCCGGTTTGGCAAACATGGCGGACGGCGAGCTTGTTGTAGTGGTTGTGGCAGCGACAAGCGACGACTGCTAAACAAGCGTGTGGATACATCGCAAACACGTTTGCCGAACATCCCTTGATTTGTGCAAAAAACCGACACCAATGCCGATCACTGGCAAACACAAACAGGCAAACACCCATCCACATATTCCTATTGGTTGTTTGGTGTTCGCTGTTTGCCGTTGTTTGCCAAGCGTGTGGAGCCGGCATCACGACGTTTGCCGAGACCCGGTCTCCACTCAAGACCACGACGCCGCGACGGCTCCAACGGTCGGCGTACTGCCACTTCAGCGGGCTATATCGGTTACCCTGGCTCTCTGTCGGATCACATCATTTCTAATGCAATCCTTCAGTAAGACTCCAAGCATAGCCCTTTCCATAACACGCTGAGCGACTGACTGATGGACCACTCGAGCCCTGCGTGTCCACGTTTCGGCCACGTAAGTGATTATCAGTTCTCACTGTACTGGTTATAAACGGCCTTGTCGTATAATTATATGAAACTTTTTGGATAGAAGCATTAGGGCTATTTTACGGAGACACGGAGGGTTGAGCGACGCGTTGCGAGTACGACCCGAGGGAAATTCAAATATTATGATGATGTATGACAGCGTTCATGTACAGTCACCCAATAAAAATGTTGAGCATACTTAGAACCTTGTCATTGTGACTGTCATTGTTATTATCATACTTGTCATTTGATGATCATTTTGAAGTTTATTACGACAGTGCACTAAAGTGCTTAACATTTTCGTTGGGGTTGTACAAGGAAGTGGTGGAAGGAACTTGTGCAGGTCCATCTGGATCACTACCACTACCTTACTCTTAGCCTTCTGCCAAACAGCAGTGTTTGCATTAGGGTGGGTTTAGACCAAACGAGCAAATGCTCTAGAACATGTTTTGTCTTTATTTTTACAAAGAGAACGTAAGAGATAATGCCATAGAATTCTTGTTCGTTCGCTTGGTCTAAACCCACCCTTAGTGTGGTCCGGTGCCGGTAAGGTAACCTAAATGATTATTTTTCGCACAAAAGTCCTTGAAACATTTAACCTTTTCAACGCCACAGTCGGCTCTGGCCGTCAACTAAAAGTCGTGCCACTGACGCCACGTCGGCTACAGCCGACAAGAGTTCAAGATTAAAAGAGACTTTGTTTGGTAGCAATAAGGTGTAATTTGCATAGCATAGCAAACATGTTCGGCGTGTGGGTGGCACATTTTGTATTCGACGTATGGCGTTCAAAAGGTTAAAAACCTTAAATTAAATATCTAAGAAGTTATAAAATCAAAGAGCCAGGTCATTAAGTCGATCGTAAAATTGAGCCAGGCGATTTCAAACGTAGTATTAAAACAATCGAAAAAATGTATTAGAGGCACGTTGAAATTACAGAGTAGATTAGTAGACTCGGATTAGCCGCAATACCTCGCAAGTCTGCTTCTTTGTATTTAAATATCAATAAACAAGTACTGGAAAAAAAACAGTGCATCAAACACCTACAAACAAATCGTCATTGCTTTGAAAAAACCTCGTATCTCATTTCTCGTGACGTACGATTTTGAACTTAAACGTGAAGAAGTTCAAACTCATAGTGCTTGTGATGTGATGTGATGACGACGTGCTAGCCTAGTTGGTAGTGACCCTGCCTACGAAGCTAGCGGTCCTGGGTTCAAATCCCGGTAAGGGCAGATATTTGTGTGATGAGCACGAGTATTTGTTCCCGAGTCGTGGATGTTTTCTATGTATTTAAGTATATATTTCTCTATATAAGTATTTATATCGTTGTCTAGTACCCATAGTACAACCCTAGAGCTTAGTTTGGGACTAGGTCTCTTGATATTTATTTATTTATTTATTTATTTATTTATTTATTTGTTTATGAAGACACGGGACGTCGCGCGTAGCGTTGGGCGGCGCGGTCTGCACTAAATTCAAACATATGGCGTTGTATAAAAGCGTTTACGGAGAAGCGGTTTTACGCGCGTTTGCTTCAAATACAGCGTTACTTGCGGCGGAGCCCGCGGATGGCATCGCCGCGTTGCACGCAGCGTCGCACGCGTCAATAACAGCGGGTCCCGCCACTGCGCCCGCAGCGGGGCCCGCGGCGGAACCTTCTGACAGTCTTGTGCTCCGCCGCGCGCTCCGCTACACGCTCGAGAGTCCGCCGTGAATGTAGCGGACACCGCTACTCTCTACGCCCCGCATCACACGCTGCATCACGCCCCGCATCTTTATAAACAACACCGTACATTGCCATATGTTTGTGTTCGCGCGTGTGATGACGCGGTCCGCTGCACGCGCCGCCTATCTCCAAACGGAAAAAAACACCCGACGCGCCGCGCAACGCCAAGCCGCACGCCACGCTCGACGCTCCGCGTCTCCGTAAACAAGCCCATATACCTCGAAATATCAGATACACGAGTTTTATCCTTAGAACGAAATGCTTAACAGCTCTCCTATTAAAACAAAATCAAAGTTTACCTGGTTAACTTGATTATTCAGTAGACTTTTGGGCGCTTCACCGAGAACATAAGCCCAGGTCAGTAAATGGTATTCCTTCGTATCCTCTGAACCGGTAGTTTTCATCAAGGATGAGACATCTTGTAACATTCTCTGCTTGTACAGCAAACTGCCTCGGCAGTGAAAGCTACAGTTAAGATGATCTGGGGAGTCCGTCATGATAAGCCGGATGGCTTCTGCACCCGTTTTAGCGTATATCGGATGAGATAGCACTGCTATGATCTAAAAAAAATAGGTATTAAATATATTTGTATAGAGTACGAATTACTATAACTGAGATGGGATTTGAGCTGTTTTCTCTCGTGGGAATGTTGTTCAACCTTTAGAACGCCCAGATGGCCGTCAAATTAAAGCCGTGCCACTGACGCCACCGTCGGCCTCAGCCGACATAAGTTGAAGATTAAAAGAGACTTTGTTTCGTTTGAATTAAGTTGTAATTTGCATAGCATAGCAACAATGTTTGCCGTGTAACACATTGTGTATTTGAAAAAGTCCAGCGGCGCCCTCGTTACTATTATTGTTTTCTAATAAACTAAAAACTAAAGTATTATCTTAGTCTAAATCGAAGAATACTTTTTTTGTTGTACATGAATACTTACATCATGTATTGTATAGCACAAATTATGACAAAGAATAAACTTTAACCTTCGTGTAGTCAACTTAACAGAAAAAGGTTGGCAACTTTTTTCTAAGTTACTCACACATAGGTCAATTCTGTTTTATGATATCGATCGAAAGAGTCATTGATAGTGATCATTTATGTCTATAGCACACCTTTAAATTAAATATAGGGTAAAGTCACCAGTGATCAGCCAGACACCTGTAGTCGGCCTCTGCCTATACTTTGTATGAGTGGGAAGAGTACGAAATATATATTTCCCAATCTTCGCACGCATATAAGGTCGACTACTCGTCTCTGGCTGATCACTGGTGACTTTACCCTAGACCTTGAAAAAACATTTTTTTATTATTTTGTCATATCCGACCAGTTCGATTCCCGGTTAAGACAGACGGATTTAAAAAAATCCATAAACGCAGTTTTTTTTAATAAAAGTAGGTCTCCTTTGGTTACATACATACATACATTAAATCACGCCTGTTTCCCAGAGGGATAGGCAGAGACCACTTCTTTCCACCTGCTACGATCCTGACAAATCTCTTTCGCTTCTTCCACATTCATACATCTCCTTTGCGTAGAACTTGCTATTTCCAATATTCAAGGTAGTTACCGTCCATGTGGCGTTCGTTTTTTCTACCCTGTATATCTTGCACTCTACGTACTGTGGGTGCCAACTAGGCAACGACTGGGGTCATAGTGAAAAGGGGTACAAGTCAACTTAACTCGTAATAAAAAAAGGTATACACATGAACGAAGTATACTAGACTTAAACCCTTTTTCACTTGATCTTCAGAAGACTTGTACCCTTTTTCACTACGACCCCACTGACAACGTCAATTGAAATGACACCAGTTTGCCGATCGAGTAAATTCTTTTTACACTACTACCCAAAAAAAGTAGTGTAAGTTTTCAGGGTTCATGTATGTATGTTTGTACGATTCTTTATTAATGATTTAGACACTTATACGAGGTTGTCCCTATACAAGAATGGTACGGAACCCTCGTGGCATGCACTTGGCAGGATTTTTTAAATAAAAACATCCTCGTTTAAAATTAGAGATGAGTACAGATGTAGTGAAATATCCTTTCACATCGTATTTTCTCGGAAATGTTCGTATTTGTCATGCTACTTCAGTCTGACTCAGTACCCATCAAGACAACTTGGGGGAACGTCGCATCGCGAGTGTGATAATCGATATAGAGTGTTTAATACCAGAGTATTTTTTTGTTAATTAAGATTAAGTTTGTTTTCAGTTCTTTTTAATAGTCATGCCGAAAACATTAAGACCTGGGAAACGTTTAGATCGACAATTCTGTGAAATTATTTTCATCATTTATTTATATTTCTTCTTGTTTACCTACACATAATATCTATGATCGTGGTGGTTTTAACATCTCGGTATCATATACTTCAAACTCGTGGTTTGACATTTGACACTGATAACCAAAGTACTCTATTTATTTAATACAAACATGTCACTTAATAATTTAATAATTCATAGACACGTCGGCATCAATCGGAAGTAGACGTGAGTTCAGAGTTTTCACGATGTGAAAGGATTATTCACTAGATCTGTACTTATGTTTTTACAACTTTGCTCATTGTTATTGGCCCTTAACTTTATCGTTGCCTATCCATAGTACAATCGAGGACAAAGATATGTGTACAGTTTTACACCTTATCTCAATGGAATAGGGTGCAAAAGTGTATTCATATCCTTGTATTCTACTGTATCAGCCTAGAGCTCAATTTGGGACTAGCTAGTTGTCCCCTGATAATTAATGATTATTATCAAGTAAAGCAAAAAATATATATTACCTTTTGCAACCAAAAGTTGAATGTTTCACTTCCCCTTAAAACCAAAGCCTTTGTAATCCAACCATAGAGCGTTATAATCCGAGGACATAACCTTTCTGCATTCCTACTACACGTGGAAAAGTGCTCCAATAGCAATACATACAACGCATCAAAATTCGGTCCCAACTCTACCTTGTTCAAAAAGTGCGCCACTAGACAACAGGCTTTGTATCTTATTGTGTCGTCTTCACTAAGCAGAGAGGTTTTCAAACTTAGCGACATAATTTGTGGAAAATTCGGTTCATACACATTTTGATGCAGTGAACTATACAAGCATTCCAAAATAAGAAAATATGATTCACTTATTTCGCATTTCTGTAGGACTTTATCGCTGTGTTTATGAAGAATGACACGTTGCTTGTCAGCCCCTAGACTAGCCACTGTGTTAGCTATTAATGCATAACCATGATTCAATGAATCCCTATTACTTGTAGATTCAAGTTCCTTCAAAAGCCAGGTTAGTATAGAATCAACAAGGCCGTGATCACTTTCAATTTGGGATACCTTTTGATTAGAGTACAAGTTTGAGTTGGAAATCGACTCAGAAAGTGCTTCCACAACTTTCGAGGCTTCCGACTGATTAGCTGATACTATATTTAGCATCTCCTCAACAATAACTTTAGTAAAATCATCAATGCTGGCCAAATTGGAAAGTATGTTCAGTCTTTCTTTTAAAGCTGCTGCATCCTTGTTCAAATTCTCTAAATCACATTTACCTTTGACTACAAGACTCATTATCAATTCAGGGTATTTTCTAGCTATAGCATGGATGGTTTCCACATTGACACTTAACAGATCTTTCGCTTGGCTGCTTTGGATATTATGCACTAAAATATCAACTAAAGGCACAACAAGTTCAGATGGTAACTCATTTTGAAATTTGATCAGAGTTTTAAATCCAGCTATTTGGAAATCGTGATCCAATTGGCTCACGGTACTTAAACATAGTAGAGGGATTTCAACTAATTGATCTTGAATTTCACTCAACACTTCCCAATGTATGACCAAATCATACAGATCACACAGAAAGCTCATTGCGGCAATTTTTAACTTTTTTGTCTCTATCATTTCGAAGAACCCAATTGATGCTGGTACCATTGCTTGAGTTATCATAACACAAGATTCTTTTGAAGCATTCGTTGCTGTCAGTAATATTCTAGTAGCTTGCGTAAATTGAGCAACTGTTGTTGATTCTGCTATAGCTGTTTGCATCGAAATAATAATGCTGTCGATAAAATTTTCAAATGTTTGGTCCATTTTAGCGGCAATAGACAGTTTAGCGACTAAAACTGAAAGAGCTGTATGGCCTGCCAGCTTGAGTTCCTCATCCGTTTTATGACACATCTCTCTCTTTAATGATACCCATAGTGTTTTCATAAAAGGCGCATAACTTTCTGCTTCAAATGTCTTACAGCTTAAAGCCTAAAAAGAAAATTTAATTAAATTTAGAATATATTTCTGTTAATATAAAATTAATCGGTTCTGAAAATGAAATTTTACTAACCAAAAGCTTCAAAGAGTCCAATTTAGCAGTTTTTAAACTGGAATCCAGTTTTTCTATTAACAAGGGCATGCACTGCGCCGCAAAATCTGGTATAGCGCAAAGGCATGGTGCTAACTCAGCCGCTAAATCATTTCTGGTTACAGGAGCTGGATCATCAGGGGCCGGATGAAAGTCAATGGGATAATAGCAAGATAATACTTCGAACATTTCATCTACTAAGTGTCCTAGAGGGATTTGTGTAAGAAATGATGGTATAAATCCAAATAAGAACAGCAAGTTCCGCGGATCTCTTTCTCCATCCATTGCAGCTATGAATCCGTACACAAAGTCTGGCCCCAAGTTTATCACATCTGAAAATTATAAAATGTTTAAGTTTTCAGAGATACCCTGATACAACTGTTCACAACTGAAGATCAGGAAGCCATAAAATAGTAAAATAGATAAATAAATATGACAATTCATAGACTTTAAATACTCACAATTCTTATCTTTTTCTACTAACTTCTTTATGATCATATAGATATGATACCTATCTTGTCGCACGTGTGCCTGGCAAACCACTTCTCTGAATAACACTAGAAAAAATTCTCCACTACTCTTCATGTTATAATTATTCATGTCAATTAAGGCTAAATATCCTTCTATAACTGCGGGTACAACTCTGTGGTTATCTTTTAAACGATCTATATAAAATTTAGCGATGAATGCAACTTGGGTTCCTGTAAAATAATTTTTAGGCAATTCTTTTAATAATTTGGTAAAGAAAACCATGCCTTTCTCACGATCTGCTGCTTCTTTGCTAGTGAGTACCCCCGACATGTTTTCAATTATATTAGTAATTTCTATGCGTGACGACAAGATATCTGAAACATAAAATTACTTGCATAAGAAATGTTGAGAAATGGAAACAAAGTAACAACTAATAAGTAATGATGTTTTGCATAATTAGTTAGATTATTATTTTATAATATAATTTTGAAATTTAGTTTAACCTCGTAAGGACCGGTGTGCAATACGATGTACATTATCAAGGCAATTTAATATGAATTGTATCGCAATCGGAATAAAGTTTATTTTCCTTTCTTCATAAACTGAAAATGGCATTTTCGAACAAACGTAATTGAACCTTGAGGGTAGATTCAAAGTCCCACTGACAAAAAACTGGCTATTTGTAGTTCAGTGAGCCTTACGAGGTTAAGTCTCTAACCAGCTTAAGCCTAAGTTGCCCGACCATACATTAAGGTAAAATGATGATGGAGTATTTTTTTATACACCAAGTACAGGCTGTCTATAAACAATTATTAACTTTTTCAGTATACAGTGCCATACAGGTAGTGAAGCAAAGTAGTGTTAGTGTTATTTTGTAAAGGTATTAATTAACAATGGAATAAGAAAAAGCAACTAATGAGAAATAAATGATATCAACAGGTATTACTTAATAGTCACAAGTAAAACAGTGTCATGTGGAATGTTCCAATCCAATCCGATTTCGGTTTTAATGGCAATCAGCAGGGCCGGATTATCCAAAAGGCGGGTAAGGCAACTGCCTAGGGGCCCCGCGCACCGGAAAAATGTGTAATAGTGAGCCTCCAGAATTGCATTGCCTATGGGCGCCTGACATGGTTAATCCGGCCCTGGCAATCAGTCACATGAATACCATTTTGTATTTCCATCTTACTTTTTGTAATAGTTGTAATGTGACATGCAATAACAATTTGAATTTGATTTTGAATTGGTCACAGTTAGTAAGCAATCATTACTGCCAATGACTTGTTTTGACAACACCAGTGTATTAAATGATTGACCAAAGTTAAAAATGGGTCTGAAAACTGGAAGTCGACCATTTTTATTGCGGAACCTGAGGCGGACACATGTGGAATGTTCAGTAACTTCCATAGACCATGAACTTACCAGCAATAATGCCTGTTGTGTTGTCCAATATCTCATTGCTTTTTAATATTTCCTCAGCTAGACGAGAACTTAACCATACAGATTCCATTTGAATAGAAATAATAATTGAAACTTGTAACAATTTTATCTCTCAACGTAAAAATTGTTTTAATTACTATAACAATGTCACCATTGCATTTTTAAGACCGTAACTATATAACTTTTAAGATCTAGCTTTGGAAACTGAAATTAGTAATCAAATCACAAGAATTTGCAACGCTTTTTTTTGGTTAGTTATTTTTATGTACTTATGAGTTGAGACTGATTGACACAGATTATAAGGGTATGTCTGACTGACGACTGACATACATGACAGTCGTAAAATCCTGTTTAAGCTCATTAAACAAAAGTGGCAAAATTGACATGAACTCCATACTTCTTAAGGCTAGCACGCACGAGCAACATAGTTTCATGGCAATTTATTTGTCTCTGTTGCCGTCTCCTCGCCGCGATAAAAGATAGCGACAGCAACACTCAGATCATCAGAATGAGTGTCGAAAATTTCAATGAACTGTGCAGAATTTTACGACCTATTGGGGGCTATTGTCTAACTAACGCACTCGCAATCGCAATAGTTTTTATTTTGAAAATCGAAGACGAGTCTGCATAAAAAATTAAAACAATTCTTCCACTTTGAAGTCGATTGCGATTCCGAGTGCGTTAGGCAATAGGCCAGCATCTTTCATGAAGATACAAAATATATGAGTTTAGCTGTCTCACCAAAAGAAAGACTAGCTGTCACACTGAGGTTTATTTACAATCACACTATAATTATGTGGATGTTTTGATGTGTAGATGTTTGTTTTTCAATTACGACGGATGACGGTATATTTCCAAATGTTTCACGTGTTTCCATTGAAGGTACCAAGATCAGCAGGTTATCGAAGTATTTGTACTTTCGGCGATCTTTTTTCGCTGCTTGACCTGACTTAATTTGCTTCTGATCCTGTAGTTCCCTTGCAAAACATGTCCGAATATTTTCCATAGTTTTTGGACTAATTTACCTGATTTTTTTATTACCTACTGGGTGTTACTACAGTAAAAGAAATAGGTAGTAAAATCGACGAGTACCGACGCAAATTTGGGTACTTGTGCATGCTCTTTTATGCCACAGTAGAGTGCAGAGGATTGGCTGAACATTGTAAGTCAATTTTATGAAAAAACAGATTTTCCAAATGTTAATGGGGCTATAGATGGAAAACACATTCGACTGATCCAGCCGGCCGGGAGTGGCTCAGAATGCTTGAATTACAAAAAGTATTTCTCTATCGGTCTCATGGACTGGGTTGATGCTGATTATAAATTTGTGTACATTGACGTGGGTGCAAATGTAACAGCCGGAGGTGCCAGCATATTTCAAAATTCAAACATGGGGAAACGCTTACAGCAAAATCTGTTAAACATACCAAAGGCCCGTTTCACGAAGCTACAAGTTACAAATTACAAGCGGAACTTCTTTTCTAGCAAAAGGAGTTAGAAAGAGACTTCCGCTTGTAATTTGTAACTTGTAGCTTCTTGAAACGGGCCTCAGATAACAACTTTGCCAAATGATAATGGAAAACCCATGCCAATTTGTTTAGTCGCAAATGAAGCATTTGGATTGTCAAGAAATACATTACGACCGTTTTCACGAAAGTCGCCGACTGCTATGGAGAAAATATATAACTATCGGCATATTTGAGTACGACGTATGGTCGAATTCATATTTGGAATACTCGCAAACAAGTGAAGAATTTTTTACAGACCACTTCATGTTAATCTTGAATTTTGTGACATAGGTACCTACGAGGGGCGGCTGAAAAGTAATCTACCTAACAATGAAACAAAAGACTGTCGTGGCTAATTTTTTTTTATTTTTCTAAATAGTCCCCTGCTAGTAAAATGCACTTATTAAATTTTTCAAATATTGAATTTAAACCATTAAAAAAAAAATCTTTCGGTTTGTCGTCAAAAAAGTCAGTAACCGCAGCCTTCATTTCGTCATCGGTCATAAACCTTCGTCCCCTGAGGTCTTTCTTGAGAAGTCTAAACAGAAAATAGTCACAGGGGGCTAAATCTGGACTATAAGGGGGGTGGTCAATGGTTTCGAAGCCATTGTCTTTAATTGCTAGCTTCGTTGTGCGGGCGGTATGCACTGGTGCGTTATCGTGCAAAATCAGAATACCTTTGTTTAGTTTACCTCGCCGTTTTTCTTTTATTGTCTCTCTTAGTTGGTATAGTAAGTTTGAGTAATAATCAGCATTCATTGTAGTTTTCTTCGGTAAATAATCTATGAGCAAAATCCCTTCTGTGTCCCAAAAGATTGTAGCCATAAGTTTACCTGCCGATGGACAGACCTTGAATTTCCGAGGCGGCTTCTCATCCTTAAATTTCCACTGTAACGACTCTTGCTTACTTTCCGGGTCCCATTGTCGAATCCAAGTCTCATCACATGTTACAATTCTAGAAATGATTTCTTCCTCTTTCCCTCGACTCATCTCCAAAAACTCTTCGCAACATTTGACACGCCTCTCCATGTCAAATGCAGTCAACATTCTGGGGACCCAACGTGCACTAACCTTGGACATGTTCAAATGCTCATGAATTATTTCATTGACTCGCTCTTTACTGACGCCCACATCTCTAGCTATCTCCCACTGCTTCACTCGTCGGTCCTCTAATATAATTTTTTTCACCCTGGCTACATTTTCATCGGTGACGGCCGAAACTGGTCTTCCGCTACGAGGATCATCTTCCAGACTCTCACGACCTAACTTAAACTGCTTTGACCAAAACTTTATAACAAATTCGGAAGAACACAAACTGCCAAACACACGTAACATACGCTGTCTGATCTCCGAAGGCGTATTCCCTTCTTTAGTCAAAAACTTAATCACCGCACGCTGCTCGATTTTATCCATTTTCACTTTTTCTACCGACATGTTTGAAACAATTGTAGGAGACAAATAAACGTGATGCAATAAACAAATGAATGTAATACATTTTGAAAATAGAATAACAAACGAATATAAATCCATACCAGCCAGCATTATTTTTGTATATATTTCTGACCAAGGAGATTACTTATCAGCCGCCCCTCGTAATAGGTGCTTGCGTTTTACAAAATTACGTGCGTTGCACAGATGGTATTCGATTGGCAGACACTGCTTATGAAAGTCCACTGCAAGCAGTTTCTACAAATCGCTCTGATTATAAGGATTTCACATATTTCAGCACCAAATACGAGGGCCACACCGAAATGATCGGGAATTGAGTACTTGAGATTGACTTAGCATTAAACCTTTTTTGTTACGTGAGTACTGGCCGCTTGCAACCGTAATGACATTTATACAATTTTAAAAAAAGCTCGTTTTTTTTCGTACTGCCAGTTTATATTTGACAAGACGATAGGCAAAATGGAACTCAGGTGTGAAAGGAAAAATTTCCGTGCCATAATTTTCACAACTTTCGTCGAGGGTTATCTCAAGATGAATGTCTCGGTGAGCTTGTTTCCATATATAATGTGGAAACACCAAGCCAAACGACTATTTATCGCTGGTATGGAGTTTCGATGACGTCGTTCCTCTCTCAGCACCGTACATTCTAGTGGTCGACCAAAAACAGCAGTAACGCCTGAAAACGTGACGCCTGTGCAAAAAATTCTACAAGATGATCGACATGTGACATACGAACAGATTCACGCTTTCATAGGGATTAGAATGACAGCAATTCAAAATATTTTGCATAATGAGTTGGGCGTCAGAAAGTTAATTTCCCGCTGGGTACTCCATAATTTGTCTGAAGAGCAAAAGGCGGCTCGTGTTGGGAGGTGTCGGTCTACTCTGAAACGCTTCGATGGAGGGAAGTCAAAACCTGTCTATAACATCGTCTTAGGTGACGAATTATGGATTTATTCTTATAAACCTGAAAGAAAATACCAGTCGGCAGTTTGGGTCCTCGAAAGCGAGGTGAAGCCAACGAAAGTGGTGCGTTCCCGTAGCGTATCGAAGAAAATGATCGCTCCGTTTGATTCCAAAAAAGGACATGTGGCCACAATTCCTTTACAGGAACATAAAGCGGCTACCGCCGATTAGTAAACTTCGATTTGTTTGCCAGAAACGATGACTGAACTCCGTAGAGGTAATGGTACACGCCCCATCATCTTACACCACGACAATGTGAGCTTCCATACCGCTCGAATTCAAAAAAGTTTTTGAACCAGGAAAACGTAGATACGTTAATGTCTCATCTTCATATGGAAGATGAGACATTCATGAGACATTCAGTCCTGACTTGAGCTCCAACGATTTTTTTACATTCCTATAAATTAAGGATTTGTTACGTGGTCAACGATTTCAAGACCCAGAAGCGGCAGAACAAGCGTATACCTAAATCGGCCATTTTGGAAACGTCCACTTCAGAGTCGAGTTACTCCTTTAATAACTGGTTCGAAAGAATGCAAAAGTGCATTAATTGCAAGGAAGAATACTTCGAATAATAATGAAATATAATTTAGGTATAAAGTACTTGTAGTTTTTTAATTCCCGATCATTTCGGTGTGCCCCTCGTATACGTATTATCATATTATGCATCATATTTTACTTCTCCACGAGGTTCTGTTTCTTCGCATTATAATAAAATATAAATAATAAATAAATATCAAGGGACAATCTCACACCAATTGAACTTGTCCCAAACTAAGCCTTAGGCTTGTACTATGGGTACTAGACAACGATATAAATACTTATATAGAGAAATAAATACTTAAATACATAGAAAACATCCAAGACTCAGAAACAAATACTCGTGCTCATCACACAAATATCTGCCCTTACCGGGATTTGAACCCAGGACCGCTAACTTCATAGGTAGGGTCACTACCAACTAGGCTAGCGCGTCGTCAATATATAGTGACTATGTTAAATAAAAAAAAATCCTACTTAATAAATAATTTAATGAACCCACCTAACCTAGTGAATTAGACGAAATGATTTTTATTTAACTTAGCAGCATCCTTTTTTAGGGTTCCGTACCTCAAAAGGAAAAAAGGAACCCTTATAGCACCACTCGTGCGTCTGTCTGTCTGTCCGTCTGTCACAGCCGATTTGCTCCAAAACTACTGGACCGATCGAGTTGAAATTTGGTACACATATGTAAGGCAATGACCCAAAGACGGACGCGTAACGTAAATAAATGAATTTTGGACAAGGGGGCCACTTTAGGGGGGTGAACAAGGAAATTTAAAAAAAGTTTTGCAAAGCTTATTGTTCGACATGTCAAATGAAAGGGCCTGTTATGAGCATCTCAAATATATATTTTTTTATAATTTTAATATAAACACTTTTTTAGTTATTTAAGAAAATGGGCGAAAATTGACCATTCCGCCCCCTTAAGTATCTCCGAAACTGCTGGGCCTAAAATTTTGGAAAAATATGAAAAATAGTTCTTCACCTATACATTTTCCGTACTTTTTTCAAAATATTGGGGCCAGTAGTTTCAGAGATAAGGGATGGTCGATTTTTGCGTATTTTCTTAAATAACTTCAAAACTGTTTATGTTAAAGTTAGCAACAAAAGTTGCTTGTTCGTGCTAGCCCTTACGGTAAAAAACGTCGATTTCAACAGGCAGCGCATAATTACAATCTGTGGCTTAGCGTAGATTTTAATTGGCAGTTGTCATCTGTCATAAGAAATCTTACAAGAGTGCCCATGTGAGAGGCGGATTTTGCAAATTTTATTTTAAGTGGCGCAATAATTCGTTCTGAGGCAACTTGCTTCCAAATCAAGCATGTCGCACAAAACTTTAATAGACTTTGTAGTAAAATATCATAAACCACGTTTGTTAAACAATGTTGTGTTCTTTCCAAGCAATGGTAATTCTTATTTCGGAAGAAGACTATTATTCTCAACGATGCCAGCGACTTCTACTCCTAAAATTCAATCACCGAGGAGCTTCAGCACAACATCGGCCAAGTTCACAGACATGCAAACCCCCGAGCCGAAGTTAAAAGGCAAATTCCAGCTTATGTTCACTTGTAAGAAATGCAATACAAGGAACACAAAATTCATTACTAAACTTGGCTATTACAAAGGAGTAGTGATTGTGACTTGTGAAGGATGTGACAATAAACACCTAATTGCGGACAACTTGAACTGGTTCAGCGATATGAATGGAAAGAAGAATATAGAAGATATAATGGCAGAGAAGGGTGAAACAGTCCAAAAAATTATGTCGGAAGATCTTGAATTTATTGCGTCAGAGATGGTCAAAAACCTTGATAAGTCAGAAGTAGACTCGCTACAATCATCTCCAAAGTTATTGTGACTTTACCTGTAATGAATTCATAGATAAATATATCTTAATTACAAGACATCAAATTCTTCTTACATTCTCTCAGTAACTCCATTGAAAAGTTATGGATTTGTGATTGAGACAGAAATATATACTTCTGAACAAGAATTAGTTTAGTATAGTGCTATTATTTAGTGATATGTTCATTTCAAGAAGCTATTCTAAATAATCTAATGTTCATATTAAATTGCTAGAATTTAATTATTGCAGTGAGAATCTAATCTGAAATTAACTTTGTTTAATATTCTAATTCTAATTTTAATTGATGGCTTTCTCTCCGCGTGTATTTGTTGCCGCCAATGTTGACATATTTATAGACAATCTCTATGGACTTATTAGAGAAATAAGCCCATGGAAAATTGCTTGCTTAAAGAGTATATTCTCTTGGGGACTAGACAGGAGCCCATGGGGTTAGCTCCACATGCTTCTGTCAAGTCCTTGTACTCAAGGGAATCAGGAAATTGCATATTTCCAATGACACAATTATTAAATTCCTTGACATGTTTGATTAACCTCACAAGGTCCATGTCGAATTTCATTAGTTCAAATTAATGCTTAGTGTCAGCCAACTAAAGTTAAATTCACTTCGACAAATGTTCTTAAATTCGGCCATTGGGCCTTACAAGTTTAATATTAGAACAGTTGTACTTAAAAGTAGCTGTGTATTAATATACTAAATTGAAATAGTCTCAGTTTTTTATGTTACTACCTGCAAAAAGGTAATAAGATGTACAGCTAATTTAGAGGCAACTTTATAAAGTCGACTATAATGTGTAATTTACTTTATAAAATAGGTTATTAATGTTCTAGTGAAGATTCTTTAACTCTTTGTCTGTGAGGCTCAATAGCTTGATTTGTAATTTTATAGTCAACCAAAAAATAGTTTTCTTTTTGGGTTTATTTATGAGATTAGATTCAAATCATAAAGGACACACTTAGTTGACTATACCAACCTATGGAGTGAATATTAGGCAGGCTTTGAAGTTTGCAGGATCATCTGTCAAATCACCAGTACTTCACATCAATTATAAATGTATCTAAATAAATTTTCAAATGAATAAGTAAGTGGGTGTGTAACACATTAGATTTTGCATACCTATTTTAGAACTATTTATTTTTTGAAACAGTTGACATTTGATAAGAAGAGAACACTCAGATATAAATATGATATAGGTGACACTCTTAGGTAAAGGGTTCAACAATCTATAAAGAAATAGCATTGGTGAAATATTAAACTGTGTTTTATATTTACTACAACATTTATTTATAAGACCTTAGATATATTTTGTTATTAGTATAGTTTCATGTTAAACAGAAAAATAAAAAATCCAGCAACTGACTTGATTATGATTTATTTATCAATATTTTATAAAATAAGTCGCAAAAATATGGCTCTTATAAAAGTTAACACTTACATAAACTATAAAGTGTGGTGTACTTATTTGAATATAACTACCTAGTTAATTCAAGAAATAGTGTTTTCAACATACATAGAGGGCCCAAATACTTACTTTTTATAATCTGAAATGAAGGCAGATGTAAAAGCCATATTTAAAAAAAAACCGCGCAGCAGCATGTACCATGCTCAGTGTAGAGTTCCGAAGCGGTTACGCGGAAGCGGGCAGTAAAAGAGCGTACTATCTTGGCACTAACGTCCTTTTGCCGAGAAGCGCAGTATTAATATAATTATAATTACAATTCAAAAAAGGTACATCAGATCATGTTGAAAGTACTTATTAAGCCTTACCTTGGTATTTTTTTTCATATTTTTTGGACATACGATTTAAAAGATATTTTTTCCGAAAATGTTCACCTACCTAATAAAAAAAACTGCTTAGGAACCTTAAAGTGTATTCAAAAGAACTGTCGAAATTTGTGCGACAATGATTTATGGTGTTTTTTTTTCATCATTTACATGAAGGTATGGAGTGAAACCCCCCTAGAAATATATTTTTTTGTTATTTAACTACCAAACTAAGTAGGTAGTGGTTTCTACAAGACAACTGTACTCCAAATGTCATCAATGTAGGTACAGGTCGATTCACAAGAGCTGGCACGAATGGATTGAATGAGTGAACGAAAGTATATAAGTGTGTAAAATAACAGGATTTCGGTTTGAAATTCGAAAATCGGTTCAAAGGTCACACAGTGATAGGTGACATTACTTTTGTTCATTCCATTCGTGCCAGCTTTAGTGAATCTACCTTTACCTCTTGTAGTTATCGAGTAAAGTGCCTGTGACATAAGGACGGACGGACGGACATGACGAAACTATAAGGGTTCTTTTTTTGCCATTTTGGCTACGGAACCCTAAAAAAGTATGTAATCATGCAATATAAATTGGTGAAGCACATCTTGGGTAATTGAAAACACTATGACATAACGTTATTCTAGATCAACTGTTTCTACTCATCAGATATCTAAATAAAAAAGGCTGGTTGTACACCATAATTGGAATACACCTTTTTTTTATTCTTATTTATTTTATTCTATAACCATTTGGAGGGATGGATAGAGTTATTGTCATTTATTAGTCATTACCACATTTTCATGCCGAGATATGATAACTAGGGTTAGGACTTTTGGTGGCATACCATGGTTCTGAGGAATGGAATCTATAGAGTTGCTATTTCCTAATTATTATATACATACCACCTCTATTTTGACCTTCAGTATTGTCATATTTCAGAATTCATTACCTAGTCCGGCCGTAAGTTCTGTTACTGTTATGTCGAATAAAACTAATGTTTATTTTTTTGCTTTAATACGTATAAAAATTAAAAGGTCAATTAATTTACATTTTGAAGAACAAATAATCATTCTATATAGTCGCCGAAATTTCCGAGACGAGTTTTTAGCATTCACAGCCGGCATCCATGAAATTACGCATGACTTTTCTGTAAATTTCACTTTTTGAAAACGCTAAAGAGGTTCGTGTTTACCAAAGAAGTTTATAGTTTAATATTATAAAACTTCCCATCTCTGTGTATGTTTAGTGACCAAAATTATATTTCTCAACAAGACTCTTGTTGAAACTTATGAAGAAAGAGATTTGGTGTGTTTTCGTATTGCTGCAAATTCATGTGAAATCGAAAAGTCGATTTAATGAGACATCAAGATTGACCGGTCCAAGCGGATCTTTAGTTGCTTGAAATACATTTGTATCAGAATTTAAAGCTAAAAGTCTGATGAATATGTCACGCAAGTTTGAACTCTCGAGAAGAACTCTTACAAAAGTTGTAGCCGTTATCAGTATCATCGTCGTGCGTAAATTGAACTATGATTTTCTAGTCCGAAATGGGAATACTTCAAGATCGTACTTCAAATAATTGCAATAGTTTAGAATATATTTTTTTTATTTATATTTTATATAAATCAAAGTTTCGATGAATATACAGATTTATGAAAAACTCCTTTAATTTATTTATTAAATTGTAATAAATCTCAGTAACAGAACTTATGACCCGACTAGGTAATTAATTAAACCGCTGAACCAGTTTAAATATATTTTGGTTTTGAGGATATTTTGACTATAATTTTTCAGGTGTATTCCAATTAAGACTGAGAACCATTTAATGTCTTGTAAGAGATTAAATTTTGTAACTTGCAGTGTAATGATAAATAACACTAATAACGATAGATATGTTGAACAATGGCACCTATTTCTTCATTTGCATAAAAAATCATTAAATTTCCGAAATATCATCAACTATTTTAGTTACTTAAAAGTTAGTGGTTCAAAGACAGGTGTTTTCACCAGTGTAGTGTATCACTAAATCGATTATTTTTTCCAAAACTGATGTTCTCATTGTAGTATTAAAGATAATGTACGCTAGTAGTAATTTTCAAAGATATAAAATTGCATAAATGGTAATATCTAGAACCAGTTTAACCTAACAAATATGCGAGTAGACATGATACACTAAATATAATTAATGTATAATATATCTATATTGGCACCAACTGGTAGACTTTCTTTCACTGGTAAATATTTAGAAACATTCCTAACTATTAAAAATTTGGTCCTCAAATGGTAAACTTGATAAGTTTACCGTCTCTGCCCTTAAAGAGAGGAAGGAAGTAGGAGTAGCTTACCAAGTTTACAGAGACACTGTTTTCCAATAAAATATAAACAAGGCACAGTGTTTTAACATCTTGCTGATATTTTATGAAGAAAATATTTGTGCATAGCAATACTACCAAACAACAACATACAAAATACCACATCATTTACATCAATTTAAAAAAAGATATAAGCACATAAGTAATTTCTGGAAAGTATAAATGGAATGTAAAATAGTAATTCTACAATGGAATTAGTTATAATTCCCAGCTAATATATTTTTGAATCAAATCCTAAACAGTCCCATCACATTAGATAAAAAATGTCTTTAAATTGGAATTTCGGGTATTACAAAATTTCAGTCTTCGTATAATATTCGCTGTGATACATAACTCCTATATTTATTTAGACCCTTTTTGGACGGCTAATTATTGCATAGTCAGTTCCGTTGCAGTGGTTGTGGTTGACTTCCTCCAGACTCACTTGGTTCTGCAAGGCCTGAGCTTGGGCAGCAGTTGGGACTTGAGGCCCTGGAGTGTTAGGTTTTCGGATCATGCCATAACCCAAGTGAGAATCATCTGCCAATCTTGCAGTCTGCATAACATTCTCTACAACGTCGTAGTCGTTCCAAGTGTCCTTATTCTTTGGTTCCCCAGGTAATAATGTAGTTGGACGCGCCTCTATCTTCTTGTATTTAGAAGACTTATTGAGCTTACTTGTTGAACCAAAGTACTGAAGCCTGTCATAATTCTCATCTTCAGGATCAACCACTGGGCTTGGTAAAAGTATAATTCTAGAACCTTCTGGACCAGAAGTGTTTAAATTATCTTGGGATCTGGATATAAGTTTCATACAATTAGGATTGTCTCCTAGATTAGGTGTGAACTCTGTATGATCAGGGTCATCAATACCAAGGGTTTTCCATGCTTCGTTTCGAACCTCAACCCTGTCATATGGCACCGAACCTGGACTAGGTTCTCTCTTCACTTGCTCAATGGGCTCATAATTGTCTAGCTTTTTGTATCTTCCAAAGTCTATGCTTTCATCGGTTGAACTACAAATATCCTTTACAAAGCCTTTGGGCATGTTAATGATCTTCCGGGGCGGTTTTTGGGGCTTGGGTTTTAGTGCTGGCTTAGGCATCAATAAGGGTGCGTTATCTCTCTCTGAGAAAGAGCTCTGTTGGCTAGACGGTGCTGTTTTGAAAGAAAGTGAATTCAAACTTAAGTCATCAGGCCTTGCTGCCACAAGAGGACTTCTAGACCCAGGAAATAAATTCAGACTGGGTTGTATATTAAACTCACTGTGATCAGGACTATTGAGTTCGCTCCCGATCATCTGCTTCATTGTTTTCATCTTCAAGGAAACACACTTGAATATCTCAGATTGGTTTGGGTGTTCTAAGTGAAAGATACCTTCACCTGTATCACATTTTCTGCCTGCCTCAAACGTGAATTTACCCTGTCTGTAACCATAGCGCCTTATGTACCTGTATGGCCAAGTAGCATACAACTTGTTGTCATTTAAATCTCTTAATTCTATTGCGGTTGTTGTAAGGAGTAACAAGTAACGTATCGGCTCCAAGCCGCACCTGGTTGAAGCATCAGAAGGGCACATTTTGACTGAGAATACTCCTTCGCCAGATGAACAGTAGAGGTCATTGTCTTCCTCACAGCGTACTGGACTTACGTCTCGACCCTTAAATGCTACAGATTGTAGAGCCTTCACCCATTCCAAGGATTCAGGTTCTGAGAGTGCGCAAAATTGCTGCGTGTGTGACTTAGTGAGTACAGTAATAATGTTTGGACTAGAATGTGTTATCTTTATACAATTCTCGAGTGTTATTATCTTAGGGATGGCACCTGTGTTTAAGTCGTCTTTATTTTCATATATTTCAAGTCGCTCTATTCCTTGTTTGCTGGAGTTGAGCAGTGTACAGTACTTTTGTTGCCAGTTTTTCTGAAACGAGAAATAATTTTCTATTACCAATCAGTATCACTTGTTTTTTTGAGAATTGGGAAGTTTGGGTTATTTAAGTTTAAGCAGTCATACTAATCAAATGTAAATTGTTTATTGTAACCTCATATTAAACTACACCATCAACACGCTAGGAAGGAGAATTGATTCTAATAAAATAAAAAAATATAATGTTAAAACTTTATATCTCATTTAAATAAAATATATATGTAACAGTTTGCTTGTCCTATTTACATACATAATACTCCTAACAATAATTATATCATTATCTTCTAATTAATAAAAGGATAATTCCAATAATAAATCAAGGAAATAACTACCTATACTGCTGCTAATGGCATTGAGGTAGAACTACTGTATAAACCAACTACATGAAAGGCTCATTAATTCATATTTCTATATAAATCGCACATGAGTCAAGTTAATACAAAATCGGAAATCATGAAACTAACCGCCAAGTTTCAAAGAATCAATGAGGATACGGTAGAAGTTGTAACAAGTCAATAGAATCGAGTAACAGGTAATCGGGAAGTACTAACTACATGGCGTATTGCCATCCACCTGTGACTCACACCTTACCAAACAGTGTCGTAACTAGCAACGTACATCGCGTGCCACAAGGTTCCGCGTGAATCACTCCGTGCAACTTAAGCCTGCAATATCAGGACAGCATAATCACAAAAAAAAAACAATAAAAATACCTTTTTAGGAAATTTACAAAACAGATTCCCTCCGGCGGGAGGGAACAACAAACAACCGGATTTGATTTCGTCGTCTTGCTCCATTTTAGGCGTTGATCCGTCTTACTTTGCAAGCTTTAGTCGATCGGTGAGCACAGTTACACATATCAACACACTAAGGCCGTTTAAATTTATTTGTATCCAGTAAAAATAGAGTAAATTCGATTCCGTGCGTGCAAGCAAATGCTGCTTAATGACAGCCAGCTGCAGTTCTGTCAAAACTGTCGCCATTGCGTCTGTTTGAGACATTAGTTCAAAGTAACTATAAAGACCTTTGCAAAATCTTTAAAAACTGGTATAGCGCCACTTACTATTTTATATTAGATTATAATTAAATAATAGTTTAGAGTTCAGCAGATTTAATTGAAACGTACTCTTACAAAGTCTAAAGAAAAACATCACCGCTGCGGTAAAAGAAACTATTGAAACATACTCGAATATAATGTCAAATTCAAAAGAAATTTAAGCATTTTTTTTAATGATCATTATTGATCATATTCTATTCTTTAGTCTTTGGGGTAATAACAAAATAAAATACACCTCTTCAAAGTCAAAGTTATTTGACTGAATTGACAAGAGACGACGTGACATTTGTTTGTGGCTCAATCATTCCGGTTTTGTATTTTGGCGATGCGATAGATTTTTTTGCCATTGATTGTTAAAGAAATTGTAGATACATTTCAGATAATCATTACAAATATTAATATGTCTAACAACGTTAACCCTTTAGCAGGCACAGCACATTTGTTAGATGAATTGGACAGTACGTTCATTTTTCAATCTTTGTGTACTTTTTAATTTTATATGTTTTTGTCAATTATGTCTTGTTTCATAAAGAAAAACTTATGGTTCTCCTGCGGGACGGGCGCACATTGATCGGGTACCTGCGCTGCGTGGACCAATTTGCGAATCTAGTGCTACATAAGACCATAGAACGGATCCATGTGGGCAAAGAGTATGGGGACATACCCAGAGGTATTTTCATCGTCCGGGGAGAAAATGTCGTACTTCTCGGTGAAATTGTAAGTACATCTATTATTAAAACTACATATTAGAGAAATGCTCTTCATGTAACAGAGAAATACAATTTTTGCTTTAAACCTTAACATACCTAAGTTTTTATTTTTTCTGTGTGGATTGTGCCATTTAATGAAACTTAACTTAATAATTATGTTCTTATCAAAAAGTATAACATTAGTATACCTAGTTCTTGTAACTCACAAGAGTGCTTGAATCAATTAAATCTCTTGTTGAATACTTTGTAATAGGAGCCCTAATAACATAACCAAACTGGTAAGATCCAAGAACTACAAATTGTTTTTAAATTTTATTTTTTCTTATAGGACAAAGACAAGGAAGACAATCTGCCACTATCTGAAGTATCAGTTGATGACATTCTAGATGCACAGAGAAAGGAACAGGACGCCAAAATAGAACAACAAAAGCTACTCTCTAAAGCTCTGAAGGAGCGGGGCTTGAACTTACTTGCGGATCTGGGACATGATGATATGTTTTAAATGTCTGTTGGCTGTATATTAATTCCTACTCATAAGACTTGTTTATAAAATAAATTAGTTATCTTTATTTACTAAACACTAAGCTATAAAATGTGTTTTATTTAGTCATTAAAATATACACTAGATATAATGAACATGCATGTTATTCAAATATGCAAGAAATGTGGTAAATAAAGATACCCCCATATAAATATCACTTCCAAGTAAGGATCATTTTAGTAGCTTGGCAACACTTGAACAAAGTTGCAAAACAAACTTTGTTCAAGTTTTTTGTATGCGTTTTATGTAGGCCTTGTTCAGAGTCCATCTGTTTCACTCTTAACCTCTTGAGCCGAGTAGCAATGTTCACATAAGGGTAAGACAATGTGTGAAATAACTAGAATGGATGCATTTAGACTTGGTTTGTGAAGTTGGCTGAAAATTACGTTGTCCGGTGGCTCAAATTTGTGACCACCCTTTTTTCACTAATTTTAAAATACTGAAGAAATAAATGATTTTTTATCTTCCCCGAAAATTAAATTAAAATTAAGGATAAATTATCTCAAACTAACTTTCTGGAAAAAAAATGTTTTTTTTTTTCTATTTAAAAAAATAATAATTATAATATCCTTTGGAGACCACAAGTTAAACCAACAAACAAAAAAAGGCTCTTATAAATGTGACCCGTCTGTATGTCTGTCTTCAATGTGAGGTTCGGTTGATTGATTGATAGAGCAAGGATAACAATAAATTGAAGGATTTAAAAATATATCCGTTTTGTGAACAAGCGCAAACGAAACATTAATTTATCTTTACAACAACAGTATTTTGTAAGAGCAACTCAGCAGTTTTTGGATTGCCCCGAACTAGCGAATTCTGTTCAAATATTACATGAGACGTAAATGCGTAAACCCACCGAAATATATTTTTTAGTCCATTATAGTTTCTAGTCGTGGAAATTAATTGCAATACTTTATTTATCTTAAAGACTTTGTGGTGAAATTTGTGACGTATTCTTTAATTCAGTTCTCGATATTTGCTATCATCAGCTGAATGAGATTCAGAACGCACATTTGGCCGTTGTGATAAACTTGACGTTTGAAAACAATGAAAACGGGCGCAAATATTAGGGAAAACAAGTTAAAAATAAACGTATTGTGAATAGAATATATGATTATATTTTAGTTCACTGTACAATAATCAATGCGCCTTTTTATAACAACACTTTATTTTCGTCAAACATGTGTAATAAGCAGTGTAAATAAACTAAAGTGAACCGCCTTGTAGCCCATGTGCAGATTTTTAGTAAAATGAGTTCTTCGGACGTATTGTTGATAGAAAGACTGCGGAAAGAGAATCTAGACCAATTCTTTACTTTAGTGCGTATGCATCTATCGTTTGTTGTTGATATAAATACGGACGAGTAAGTAATAATACAAGTTTCAAATCCAGGCATAGATCGTTTTGTTTACTATTTTCTTATTATAAAACATTTTCTTTCAGTGTTGACTGTTCAACTGATAAACCAAAGCAATTTAGATGGAATTTTCATAAGAAATTAAAGAATCCAGTGCATGGTTCTAGTCAAATCAATGGGAATGGTGCTAAGAATGGTGCAGAGCCTAGCTCCATTACTGAAGATGGTATTCTCAGGCTAAATGAGTTGATTGATTTCTTGTCAAGACCAGAGAGTAAGGATCATTATTTTACCTATAGCTATATGAATTCAGTCTTTAACAAAGCTTTTTTAACATGTAATGCGCCAATGTCAAGTTGGATGAACTTATTGATGAAATATGTCCATGGATATCACATGCGAGGAAAATTGTTCGGTTAAAGAGTATTTACTCTTGTGGACTAAATAGAATGCTTTAATATATTACTGGAATTTGGTAACCATTATAAGTATGTATAACTTTGTATTTATTTGAAATTAGTCTATCAATATCTGACTGAATAATATTACACTTGATTATCCAGGAGTAGAAAATTGTTGTAAAAAAATCACTAAAACATTATCTATTGTATACCAACTGCAACTCTATCTGTGTGGCAGTTTTAATTGCTAATCCCTCGGAGACTTTGATTCTCTAAGATATAAAGTAGGGTACTTTATGTTTGTCTTAATTTCATATTGACTTTTTGAGGCATTAAAATGTGAAGATGTAGCAAACAAATATACTTTTGCATTCATTAGATCTTTTAATACCGGTATTTAATATGGGCCGTTTTCAGAAAAGATGTACATAGTTAAAGCGTCAATTAAAATCCTTAACTTTTTTCCATTTTGTAACGAAAGTTAACCATAATCGAAGCTAAAATGATAACTGGCGTAAAGTACAACTAAATTGTACTGTAAAATTCTCCTATACGCCAATTGCCATTTTAACAATTGAATGATGATGTTACGAAATGGAAAAGATTTAAGGATTTTAATTGAGGCCTTAACTGTCCTTAACTATGTACAATGTTTTTGAAAACGGCCCTAATGCTAATTACATTATAAATCTAACCCAGAACCACGAATGTTTCAGATGTTACCCAAGAAGGCATATTCCGTCGTACAGGCTCTCTAAGCCGGCAGCAGGAGCTCAAACATCTCCTTCTCACCGGCTCCAGTTTAGATCTGGATGAGGGTCGCTTCTCTGTGCACGACTGTGCTTCCGTATTAAAAGGATTCCTTGCTGAACTGCCGCAGCCTTTACTCATGGACCAGTATTACCAGACCTATTGTACTTTAGCAGGTAGGTTAAAAGTTAGTCTATTTACCTTACTGATACAGGAGGGTAATATTTTTATTTACTTTGTTATTACCCCGATGCTGGGGGGCTGTGTTTTTTTATTAGTCGTGTTTGCCTGGTTGTTAGTGATTTGAGTAGGTAGTCTTATTTGCCTTAAGTTCTAGGCACGCATTAGAATAGAAATAACAGAATAGAATAGAAAGAAGTTATACAACACTTACAAGCTTACAACACATTTAAAATAAATGACAAATAAAACAACACATTAATGATTCATGCATTGGAAAGGGAAAAAAGCAGCAAGCCACGGTGCTGGTTTTCAGATGGACCCATTAGTGGTATGATAATGGTACATGGTCATATATTTTCATACATTGAATGCTTTAACAAAATGCCATTAGCAAATCCCTACTATACTATCGTAGATCTCATCTCTTCCGCAGCCCAGTACCCACCAAATGCAGAACCGTCAGAGCCTAAGCTTCTCACAGCGCTTCAACTGCTCCTGTTGCTCTTGGCTCCGCTGCACAGGAACTTCTTGCAACGGTTGCTGACCTTGCTCAGACTAGTGGCTGACAACGAAGCATCCAACCGAATGTCACCAGACACGCTTGCCACTATGTTCACGCCGCATTTGTTGTGTCCTCGGAAGGTATGAAGTTTGATCTAATATTAAAATATAAAATGGTACGAGTATACTCCCTTCTCAATGGTCATCAGCACCAATCGATTTGTGTCCTATATAAAAATACTAGTGACCGGCTCACACTTCACTTCAGTGTATGTGAGTTTTCGGTAACATCTGTACATAATGTAGAATTTATTGAACATAAAAACCTTCCTCTTGAATCACCTCATTAAACTCCGTTGTGTAGATTGAAAGATCTATGCATACGGACAGAGGGATAAATGGCGGGTAGCGGGCACTTTATAACGCCTCGGCACGAGATCAGCACCGCCTCAACTGAAATATTGGAAACTGAGCTTTGGTCTGCGTTAGAACAATACATTTTTCACTATCCAAGGCCGCGATATATTGTTTTTACTTTATAACTTGCAACTAACACAAATCTAAGCTCAGTTTTCAATGTTTCAGTTTGATTTGAGCTGAGGCAGTGCTGGGCTGGAGCCGGGTTATTATAGTGTGCGATGACTTGAAATCCTAGTTCTTGTAGAAAGATTGAATTCTTTCATTCAATTGAGTCTTCCAAATAGGTCGTAAAACATTGAGATTAACAACTTTTTTCTTAGTACGAAATTGTGCTAAAATGTTTGGATAACCAATTGACCATGCATTGGATGCATCATTAAAAATATAATCATGCATCATTAATTATAATCGGCAAAATATAACCTGACCAATCATAGAACTGTGACACAATGACGTGATAAATCTAATCGTAAGAATGGTCAAACAACATTTCACTGCAACACTTGTATGGTGGGTCAAGGTTCTAATTTGGACTGTTTTGATTGATACAAAGGTAAAAGTAAATGAGTCCTATTACTTACAAGAATGCATTCTTAACTTACAGCTGTCTCCAGAAACTTTTCATGCGGACGCTATAGCCCTGTCTCCGGTCATCAGTCTGATGATCCGGCTGGCGTCGAGCCTGTTCCGCCCCCCACCGCAGCTGGCGACGGACGCCGCCGCATACCTGACTGCGAGGGAAACGAGGCAACAACTTGACGAGAGTATTTCAGATAAGTAAGTGTTCTGCTATAGAATAAGCCATTGTATAGTTGTCAGATGTCTCTTGAAATGGAAAAAAATGACAAAGTTCTTTTCCAGATTTCTAGGCCAAATTTCTTCCGGATTCGTTCAGCCGTTCTGGGGGCCTTGCTCGCTCTAAAGTTTTTCTTTTCTGTAGTTCAATATGTATGGGATGACATTCCCATGCGTTACGATAAACCTCGTGATCAACCTGTCATCCCATACATTTTGAGCGATAGAAAAGAAAAACGTTAGTAGTGTTTGCATCGTGGCTAGGGCCCCTGGTGTGATAAAGTAACGAAAGTCTTAACTTACATCCCTTTATTCCCTTAAAGGGATAAGTTCACCTTTGTACTCCTTTTTTTTGTTATATTGCCTGTGTTTTGTATTTTTATTATTATTGTACAATAAAGAGTATACATAAATACAACATTTTGCATTTATAACATTAGGAAGGTATAAATAGAAAGGATGGCTTTTTTTGAAAAACGAAGACGGAAAGAGCCTCATTTTCTTCCTAGGAGTAAAATAAACTTATAAAAACCCATTCCTGTCCGCTACGAAATTTCATTTTAAAATGCTCTTTATTGCATATAAAATCGAAAGGACCATGAAAACAGTCCCATACATCCCACTTGTGGGCGGATTCAGTGTTGGGCGCCGGCGGGCGCCGGTGGTTCATTATATCTTAATACTCGTAGATAAATCTCTCTTTATTTGTCGAAAGCTTTTAACAAATACTGTATCATTTCCTCGCATTGTTTGAGAAAAGCATTACATATGCCTCGGCGGAAACGGGGATTGTCTGACTTGGATTTTAGCAGGCGTCGCCAAGTCTTGGCCCGCCAACCACCTCGTCAGGCAATTCCCTACTTTGCGGGCCTAGGCAATAATGTACAATTAATATATTTCCAGGACAGCAGCGAACACGGTGTACACGTTCGTGGACCGCGGGCGCTCGGCGGCCGAGCACTCGTCCAACCCCACGGACACGGCGCTCGCGCAGCTCTACGCGCACATACAGGCGCTGCCCGAGTCGGCGCACAAGCGGCGGCTCATCAAACACTTCAACAGGCAGAATGGATATGGTGAGTGGAATTATAGGGCTCTAAAGCGGCAATGCCAAAAATAGAAAAAAACTAGACGTTCATCTAAAAAAAGCATATTAAATCGTCATAAGTAATATTATTAAATTTAACTTTGTCACAAATGAACTTCCCTTTTCTTGCATTACAGGTACCCCGATACAGATTCAAAGGACGGGCAAAGTCGCGGGCTCGCGTAGTTTTGGGGACTCCATCAAGCGTCACATATTCAACAAGGGGCTGCTCAACAAGACGCCAAAGAAAGGATCGGGCTCCGCCATAAACTCGGTGGAAGAGGTAACATTTAATATCTTACATGTTTATTGCTTATGTGTTGTGAAACTACCTTTATCATACATACTCTTTTCATAATTTAATTGTTGCACATTAATAATCAAAACATAATATTATTTCACTAAAATAACAAGGCTGTGTTGGCGGGAAGCCGCACCACGACTCAAGCCAAAGCCAACTCTGTGGTTGAGTGTAATGTCGAGAAGTTTAATGGGTCTAAATGTCCTATTGGAAAAATGTACTAAAAGGAAATGCTTTTTGTCCAAATGTTTTCAGGGGGAGCCCTTTGTTTCCCATATTTTTATTAGTCATAATGTCATTGTTGACATAATTGTTGTTAGTCATAATTTTTTATTTAACAGTTTCTTTAAAAAAAATAAGTTAGGACTTGCGATGATTATGACCTAAAGCACATTATGACTAAATAATTGTGGCAGACAATATGGACCCGTTTTCAGGACAGAATACTATGTGGTTCACATTCTATCTTATCTTACTAATATTATAAACGGGCGTTTACACTAAAACGTGTACCCCTATTAAGGACTAAAATTAAGGAACTTTAACTTTGTCACTTTTGTGACGGAAATTAGCTATACACGATCGTTGCATTTAAAGCCAAGGTCAGAGGCACCCTGTACATTGACGGCCGCAATATATGGCAAATTTTCGTCAAAAAATTGATAAAGATAAAGTGCCTTAATTTCAGTCCTTAATGGGGGTACACGTTTTAGTGAAAATGCACAAACGCGAGAACGTCTGAACGGATTTGGATGAATTTTGGTAAGGCGGCTTCTTTTAAGAAATACAATATCACCTGTCAGAGATAGATATGTCGTTATTCAAAACTGTGATCCTAGAGGGAGTTATTAAAGTCAGTCGCAATAACCAGATAGTTGCAATTACAACACTCCACCTGACAGAGATAGATTATGGTCTGGAATACCACATAGTCTACTTTTTATCCCGATTTTTTTTATTCCCGTGGGATGACAAAATTATCAATTCTACGCGTAGGTATTTTAGGCAATTTCAACTGATGTGAGTTATAATACGTGCTTAAAAACCGGCCATGTCTGACTCCTAAATGGACGGTTCTTTTAGTTTCTTTTTTGAATTTGATTTATGTTAACAATGAGAATATATTCAAAGCGATATGCACATTTTGGCAGTTTTACCAAGATTACTCTCTGCCACTGAGTTTGAACGTCTTAGATAACAGTAACTGTTGGGTAAATTTTAGCTTGGTCCTTTTCTATGTCGAATAAAAGAAAAGGACCAAGCTAAAGTTTACCCAACAGTTACTGTTATCTGGACATTGAAAAATCAGGCTTTAATGAAACAATTAAAACTTCAAAGACTTGTTTTGGTAGTTAAGTGTGCAAAAATCTTCACCTAGGTCTCTATTTAGTCAATTAAATAGAGGCATAGTGTCCCCATGTTTTTTCTTATGTCACACCTTAATGTTTTACCATATCGTGCTTGGAAGGGTAAAAGAGGAGAATAGTATAACTAAATTATTTTAGCTTTGCGATTGCATAATCTAGATGACTTTTGCAACCAATGATATAATATAGTAAAAAGAGGTAGATATGTTACACGCACTTCGAAAGTGGCACCCTAAAACCAAGCCAATTGGTACACCTTTACTTAGTCTTGCGCCGTCAACGGAACCGTCAAACAAACGTCAAACACTCGTCTCCGTTTCGCTCCTGGAAATTAGCATAACATCCTCCTTCACTTGTCATTTATGAATTAGTGTGTAATTGCAATATTTACTGATTATGTGTGCGTAAGCCGGGCCATTTTTACACGCGGAATACCGTATAGGTAACATATCTACCTCTTTTTATATTATATCATTGTTTGCAACAGATATTTCAGCTCATACGAGTACCGTGGCTTTACCATTACCTATTTCAGTGAATCAGGAAATTAAAAAAAAAACTTTTACCATTTCTCGGATGATATTTTCTAAACTAATTCTGTGTTTGAATAACTACAAATTAAAAACTGACTTCAAAATCATCGAGTTAGCGATTTAGCGCCATCGCAACATAACTTCTATTTCACTCTAACATATAACACTATCCCTCTCAACTCCTTGGTTGTGACGTCAGTAATTTCTATCTTTCTCTTCCCCATTAACCGTGTCTGTCTAACCCGCATCATGTGCTAACGCATGCCTTATCCACAGAAATGCAAAGGAAAACGGCTTGACGACAAAAACGACATGTTGCATAAAAACATTGTCCTAAAGAATTTAGCCCATAAAATAGCTAGTTCAGAGTCGTTGGATGACGATGACTATGATTCCGATGCAAGCAACGAAAGCACTTTGTCCGAAGGAGCTATAAGCAACCGAAGAAAACCCAGTCCTAAGTTCGTTTCTGAACCAAACTTAAGCATGATAGACAACGAGGGTACTCCTAAAAATACTAAGAAAGGTTCTAGATTGTTCCGCTCTAAGTTACTATCGGCGTCACAGAATATAAACAAGAAATATCAGAAGCGGAACACGATCATAAGAGGAACGCCGACGTCGTGCGTATCATGTTTCGAGGAGCAAGACACGGCGTCTGACAACGATTTGTCATACGACAGTCCTATACAAGAAACGCCGAAGAAAAGGCCGATTAGAGACGAAGAGTTCCGAATGCATTACCTAACGAGTACTCCTGGAATATCCGAAGCGCCTATTGTGGAAGACTGTGCTACGCCATATTCGATGAATTTCAGAAGGGCATCCATGTCGCCTATAACGAAATCTACGCAGAAATTGTCTAAAGCTATGCAGGTTTGTTACGCTGTTTTCTGTGTTTTCATAATCATAATGCTTCAAAATCGCATCATGTTTCTTCTTTCAACTAATATTAAAAAATATTCTCAGGTTTAAGATTAACGTGTACGCTTGAGCTATTAAAGTCGGCTTTTTATTTGCAGTTGATAGCATTGGTTTTTTTATTACAAATTAGTTTCGAAAGACGGTCATCCACAAATTCGGGCTATATAGATAACTGTTAGTATGATATTAGTAAAAATAAAAGTAAATTAAAAGTAAAGTTAGTATGATATTAGTAAATATAATCTATTTAATAGGGGATATATAGCTTTATATAGATCTAGATGTAGTGAATAACAATATGACATCATATTTGGTCGGAAAAGTTCGAGTTCATCTTGCTCTCCATCGGTTTCATTATATACGAACTTATTCGACAAATTGCGATGTCGTAGGTTTTTTTACTACATCTGTACATCGGTTTTTCCAGGATAGGGACGCTTCATTTACAATTGTTTCCCCGAATTATTCATGTTATCGTTATGTGTTTGCGGTTGTTTGTAACCATTTCACGCATCCGGCTAACTCGCTTGAAAAGACTGTGATGTGAGTACATGATCGTTTTAAAGATTGAGATGTTTATTTAGTAGGTAGCCGCAAAGGCACTTTTACTCGTCAAGGATCTACCAGAGCTTCCCTAGAGGAGACCACTGTTGAGAAGAAGAGATTTTGTATTGAATGGGCTAATCTTTTTGACTCACATTCGTTTGTTTTAAAACATCATTTGTCCAAATTATCATTTATTTTAAACTGGTGTTCAGCTGAGTCAACTATTTAGGTTTTCCAAAAATACCTGCGGTTAGGTTACGTTAGGGCTTTAGGACAATCGAAAATTTTAACAAAAGATGCATTAGAACAAATAACGACGATGATCTGGCTGGATGATGGATGGCTACCATAGACCAATAGAGAAGAAAATAGACTTCGTTTTTATATTTATCGATGGATTTTATTTGAAAACTACTAGGAAATACAAAATCAGGTAATTACATTTCATTCCTATAACCATCAACACCAATGATTCCAGGAGTCAATAATGACGCCGCGTTCGCGCAAGCCGCTCATTATCACTTGTGAGCAGCGTGACGCGCTGGAGCAGAAAGACGCCGACGCCGGCGTCTACCACTCCATGTCGCTCAAGAACGACAGCGACTTCGTGTCGTCCGACGACGACGCGAGCTCCGCGGCGTCGTGTGAACGGTGAGGATTACTAAATGTACTGGCTAGAATCTGTAGGTTAATGATCTTTCACCTCAGCATCACAAAAAGCCAGGTTTTGCTGTTTAAAGACGGTGAGCAAAATTGCCGGCTTAGAATAGTGCAAATCCAATTCTTCCCGTGGAAGTCGTAAGAGGGGAATAAGGGAATAAAGAACCAACCATACACACAAACATAGGTACCTACATAAATACATACCTACTTCGATGTTTGTCCGTCTTGTGTATGCCAAAGCTGTTTACAACAGCAGAAATAATATAATGGAAAACCGGTAATACTCACAAATAAACCCCGTAAACCGGGTTTTTACTAGCTCGCTTTCTTGACTGATTGTTAGTTTGTCTGTTCGGTACAAATTATGCAATCAATTTTAAACTTACTTCAGCTAGCGACTTGAAACTTCTAAGAACTGGATGACTGCCATAATGTGCCGAAAAACAAGAATAAATAACTCTTAAACATTTTTTGTTTCAATAAATGTATGGTATCATTTCAGGTCCACAAACACTTCAATACCTCGTTCCAGAACATTCGAACGGCGTTCTCTCTCCGCGGGTGACATCAGCCCGCTCCGCTCAGAAACCACTCGCTTCATCATCAGCCACGAGCGACCCAGCATAGAGGACCTAAACACAACTCTATGCGAAGACCTTCCCAAAATAACCGAAAACAGATTCGCAGAACGAACGAGATCTCTCACTGGACCGTTCCGTGAATATCTACTTAGTAGATCTGTTCTAACAGCTACGCCAGTGGATCTATCAATATTAAACAATTCCAAAGAACCCGAGGAGAAAATATCTGAATCCCTACTCTTCTGTTTAGATGGTAATATGCCGGCGGATCTCACTACCTCCATTAGTAGTTTAGCGGTTGATAAAGACGAGGTATCTTCTAGATCCCCGTTGAAACATGTTAATGTTGGGGAGAGCCCCAGTAGAAAACGTTGTGGCTCTCTTGTTCGAGATGAAACTGGATTGAAAAAGGCGTTAGTTGAGAAAGAAAATGTGCCGGTCTATGAAATAAGAGAGACTGATTTATAGTTTAAAGTGAATGGTGATCAATACGTGCCTTATATATGTATATTTGGTGGTGATATTGTGTTCAATGTCGTACCGATATATCAGGAAATACGTCTGGAAGATGATAATAAACAACCTTGCAAAGAAAACGGGAGCTTTCTATTTTTAATAAATTAGCGTTAGGTAAAGGAATTTTACGCTTAAAAAATAAAATGAGCTCGCTCTAATCTTTATGCTCTAAAATGAAATGAATATTATTTTAGTACTTAGGACTATAATTCAAACAGTTTTAATCAGGATAATTGCATATTTTATGCCTAACTTTAGTAAATTAGTATGTTACTTATGATCAGCAAAAATATCAGACTTTAGTATACAATTATTGCGTGTGTCTAGTTCAATAAAATTGGGATAAGTCTAAAATATATTTTGACCAGACAATAAAGTTTAATTTCTCAAGCATAAAATGAACGCAACCTTCTTGCTGCGTAAATTGTGCGCAACTTCCTTGTTTAAAATAATTAATTTAACTTCACCTGTTACATAACTAGTAAAAAACCCTCCTTTGGCAGTTGGGTAAGAAGAGTGGGCTCCTGCCAGAATTCTCACTCGTCGCTCTTTCTCACCACTTTCACACTTGATTTGCTTCGCTCGAAAGATCATCGGCACGCTTCGCTCGCCGTCTCCCTACTTCTCTATGCATCGAGCAACTCGATCCGAGCTACACGTAGTCAGCCGCTCTCTTACTCTTGAGTTTCTGTTTCTGGGCCTTATTTTTCTGCCGTTATGTTTCATGGTAAAAAAAGATTTAACTACAAGTTTTTATTGAGTTAAAAAAAAATTGCAAGCCCTATGGCTTGCAATTTTTTAGAAATAAATATTTATTTTATTTTGTAGCATGATTTGACCCGTTTTCTTTGCCAAGGATTTAAATGCCCCAGATATTATCATTTTACTTGTTGGATGACAATTTAATATTAATGTTTTTATGAACCCGACATTGTTTTTTCGGTATATTTTCTGTCTGTTTATATAATGTTCTGTCTTGTATCTATTCCTCATCTAATAAATATCTGTTGTTTTGGTAATGATTTCAATTTATATTGTAGTTCTAAAAGAAATAAGTTTTTCTAAATAATAATTAATGCAAGATCGTCGTTGTCATTCAAATTTGTATTATTTTATACATGGTTACTATAATTATGCCAAAATTATGATTTAAGTTAAACATGTGATTTTATTTTTTTACTATTCTCAAGCGGCAAATTTATTAGGAATTAGGTGTCAAGAATTGCGCACAAAATATGAGAAAGGTTGATTTATTATTGTCATCTTTTAAATTTTAATATGAACCTAGAATCATTTGTTAAACATCTGTCTTAAAATTGTTGACATCTATTTCCTGCAATGTGTTCATACTCTTGTGTATACATACATATTATTATACGTAAATATAATACGAATATTCTAGTTAACCTTTTTGTTTCATTGGATTGGCTTGTCTATGTAACATCATGTTTGAAAATTCGAAAATGACAAGAAAAGTAGGCTAATGCGGAAAAGGAACAGCAAAAAAAAACCATATTTTTGGTGTTCTTTAAAATTTTGATACCGTATCATGATTCGTAGTAATGATTTATACGTGATACGCCGCGATATACCTCGAGTCTGTTTTTCCATCATGAAAAGGGATACGGCGGTATGATACGATACGCTGCTACGCTACGACTAGTATGGACGCATTTTTTCACGCCACGATGCTATTGATACGGTATGCCCAAAGTGAGCGTCCATACTTAGGATACGCGTACTCCATACGATACGCATGATCGTGATCGTCAAAATGATACAAATGTGGATGTGTGTGGTGTGTGTGGTGTCTGGTGTGTGTGGTGTGTGTGTGTGTGTATGTGTTTGTGTGTGGTGAGGCAAAATTTGAGTTATTGCTGGTTAGAACCATATTGCGTTTGAAACATACGGTCAACGTTACAATAGCTCTTATTTACTTGACAGTAATGGCGGCCGGATATTAAAAACAATACGATAACATTTCAAGGGGATAATGGTTTTACCTAATATAATAGAGGGACAGTACAGTCAAAATGATCTAGACACGACGTTTTCTCTTGACAATAGAGTCGAGTGCAGATCATTTTGACCTCTTCGGTTGCGTAGCTACTTCTGCTACTTGTCGGATTTTTATTCCCACAGAAAAAATGTAAACAAAGTTACGTCACTGTCAAAGTGACATTTCAGGGATCTCAAAGTTTGGGCCAGCAAGGAATATAATATTAAGTTATCATTTCGCTCGAACCGTGATATAAAAATAAATTTGAGAAATAATTGAAATTAAAATCGCAAAAATTAGTCACTGGAAAGCGATTACGACGGGAGTTCGAATTGTGAAGCGAAGGCAGCGAAGCGAGTGAAGTGACGTCTCACATCAATCAAGCGGCCCTCAACTTGTTGTCACAGGTGTATCGAGTCAATGATACCAGTGCAATAAATAAATTATGCATACAAAAACAGTTTTCTCATTTAAATTAATACAACAAAGAGTTTATACAAAAATAAAGTTTGCCATCACCAAATTGAATTCTTCAATCTTGACTATAATAAATAGTTTTTTTATAGAAAGTCGATTTCTTATAAATGTGGAAAGTATAAATATTTTGAATACTGCAAATGTTTTTCGTTAACGGCAACACCTTTACATTTTTTCTGTGGGAATAAAAATCCGACGTTACACTTTGCAGTAACAGCGGCAACACCATTCGATCATATTCGCAAACACCCACATACTCTATTCTAGTCAATATTAAAAAGAAAACATGTTCAACAGAACGTTTTTAATTTCTGTGCCTGAAGTGCTGGCACTCATATCACGACGACTACAATCACTGCCGCTACCAGTACTACGGTGGTGCAGCAGTACAATTTGCAGCAACAGCGGTAAAACCACTCCGCTATCTTGTCATTCTGTTCCGCTTGTCTTTTTTTTAATAGTTCTTTACTGAAACGAGAAAACAATATGTACATTAAAGATTGTTGATTCTAGAGAGTTAGTGTTACGGGACCTCAAATATACAATCGCCTGCCTATACCCGTATTCAGAGCTGGGAGTTTGCAAAGCTTCAAGAAGAAACTCAAATGGATACCCACGATATGATGGCTAGACCTTATCTTGGGGCACTGACGTCGCTTTTTTTGTAGTGATTAAAATTTTATTTTATCGACTATTTAAATGTCGATGGTAGTGTACTTAGAGTTATATATTATTATGTCATAACATGTCACTGACAACGAGTCAAAGACAATCACTACTTAACCTGTAAATTGTAATGTGTAGTTTTATAAAACACGCCACACGTTATCGCATCTCGCAACACCATTGAGGGTATCTACTTGTTTTTAATCAAGAAGTTTGACCGACACTATATTGAAATTGTTTGCAAGAGTTGTTTTTGGTAGTGACGAGTCTAACCTATGTAATTAATGTTTAAAATATCCTGAAAACGTCATGCTTTCAGCAGAAAAATGATTTAAAAAAAAACCAAAAGCTTGAGGAGTTCCGGTGGCCATTTGTGCTCTTCATCATCAGTTTCACTTCACCAAATGATACTTTCTGAATGCTAATGCTGAATTTGTTACTAAAAATCCTAAATCGCTACTTGTCTGCCTATAATATTTAAGGAGTTCCCACAATTTCTTTTATTATTTTTTTTATTTTATTTTTTATTAATCGGTGAACTTACATAAAAAAAATACTCAGTATGTTCAAACATAGAACCTCCTCCTTTTTTTGAAGTCGATTAAAAATAGCGTTCGATGATGAAATTTGATAAAATGATACTATCTATGACGTGAAATTCAATAAAATAATGGATTACAGACACAAGCACATCTGTGTACACACGTTAAACTTATGACTTATGACCTCTTTTGGTATCGGGGGTTAAAAAGTGGCTTGTCGAGTGGTTTTTTAATAGAGTGAGAGAGATTTTGGAGTTTGGTGTGACACAATATTTTATCATTGTGTTTTATAATGTAATTTATTATTTAAAAATTTCATTTGTTCTGCTATGAAATTATTGCCAATAAATAATGTGTACCTACGACTTTGTCGATGTGTACTCGTATGAACATGACCTAGATGTACCTTCCATAAAGACTGGTATGGGGCTGACCCAGATCAAGGTTCATGGAGGGAAGGGAAATTCTAGGCTGATAAAATATTAGTTCCTACTAAATAATCTGACTTACGCTCTTGCCTTGTTATTCGTATAACCAATACCGCACGATGTTTCCGCCTCGCAACTAGGCTCCGATTCAATGACGATTGGCCTCTTTGTTGCCTTCTTTTTTGATCTCCTCTTTTTCTTAGCCATTTCTTTATCTCTTCTATTTTTCTTAGCCGTCATAGCCCTCTCTTCTGCTATCCGCTGTATTGAACCTCCTTTTTCTTCTATCTTCTCCCTTATAGCCCTCTCTTTCTTTTCTTTCTCTTCAAATTCTTTTATAAATTTGACTTGCTGTTGCCAAATACTCTCCTTGTAATTTCGTGTCTCAGCTGCCTTTTGTTCTTTTTCCTCTTTTAACAAGTGTTCGAATTCCGTAATAAAATCGAGTTGCTTTTGTTTTATCCTATCCTTTTGTTGCTGGTTTTCGAAAGCTGCTAGATCTCCTTTTTTCGTTTTTTGATAGGGTAGACGAAACTTTTTACGTTTTGGGTTTTTTTTTGTTGACTGATTACCGAATTTCTGGTCGTATGCTTTAGCAAACTGTTGTAGTTTTAGCCGAATCTCCTCTTCTTCTTCTTTGGGACTCCTTGGAACAGGTGCATCGATGATATAAGGCGTGTTATGTATGAGGTGCGGTAGTGAATCACTCGAGGTTGTGTCTTTTTCTCCGGCCCGCCAACGATGGTATTTTACAGGTAAGAGTCCAGGCTTCTTCCTAAAGATTCTTGGCCTATTAAGGAGAAGATATAAATAACATTTAAATGTCAGAGTTAAGTTTGCTATAAAATAATTCAAAGTGGAGATAGGTGGTTACTATAATATTCTGGCACTGGCAGTGGCACCCACCACCACTTCGCTGCATTGGTATCCCTTCATTTTCCATAATTTCATTTGTACTAATTCCATTCGCCACTGTTGGTCACGGGCTATAACATTAATTTGCTCAAATATCATATCATAATTTTTGAGTGCCATAATACTCAACCTCCCTAATATTATATACCATAATAACACTTTCCATAATATTTTACTTTCTATAATGTTCATAGTTCCTAATATTTTAGCCATAATTACGGAAAAAGCAGATCCATACTGTTTCAGTGTGTTCAGTGGGTATAATGAACTACTGGTACAATCTGGAATACGTACTACTATTATAATAACCTACCTATTCTACCGGAAGATCTCCGTTCGGTACGACAACTAGCCAAGCGAGGAGGAGCGTTAGGCAGAACTCCGATACTACAGCGCCAGAACCGTTTATTATACTACACCCACAATATACGACACAAAAAATAAGTGCGAGTTTATGGCGTTTTGCAAAAAAATATTATGGCGTTTGAATTTTCAGGCATACGTTTTAAGAACACTTGATAAACTAACTTGCCCTTAAAATTATGGAAAATGAAAATATGGCATATGATCATTATGGCATATGAATCGTTATGGAATATAAAATTATGGCAAATGAGATAATTACATTTGAAATTAGAGGAAACCATAGAGAACCAGCTGCATAGGTTATACCAGTTCTGGAAAAAGAATAAAAAAAAATCTACATATATCAATTTTTTTTTCTAGTAGGTACTGGTACAATTTGATCTACCCGGCGGCACCAGGCTATCGTTGAGTTTTGGGACACCCTGTAAAAAAAATATCTATTTTTTTCCAGAACTGGTATAACTTGGCCTCTCGCCCGGTACCAGGTTATCGTTGACTTTTGTGACACCCTGTACATACCATAATATTGTCTGATTTAACCTAACGTCCAATACAAAATGTGTCACTCACATGCTAAACACGGTTGCTATGTTATGCAAATTACAACTTAATTGATACGAAACAAAGTCTATTTTAATCTTGAACTTGTAACTGCTGTAGCCGTCGTGGCGTCAGTGGCACGACTTTCAGTGGACGTTAAAAAGGTTAAGAATACAATACTGCCTTCCTTAGAAAAAAGGGCGTATGTCTCATAGAACCGCGTATTTATTAGTGACCTTATTTCTTAACACACTTGCTTTGACCATCAAATTGCGGATACGTCCTTTTTATAAGATGGGCAGAATATGTATTATTTGCTTGTTCTTCATTTATCTCAACTACTCCTATTCCTATTGTTGCAAGTTTAATAAGCTCTGCTTATTCCGATCGATGCTGGTAACATTGAAATTGAAATACTCGTACACGGAATTCATGATCCAGTTCCTGCGAATTGTAGCAATGCGCCAGCTGAGTAGCGCTGTCACCGGTAGCCATCATTTGTAACGACGAACCGCCACTTCAATATCACTGACTTCAAGACTACAGTCTCAAGATTGCAAGAGCGTTGCCACCCCTGAAGAGTAAAATGGAATGCCTACAGTTTGGTCGTTCTTAGAGGGCCGATTTGACAGCTGTAAACTCAGTACAAAATAATTTTGAAGTTATATTTTACACTGCGTTGACAGCTGTCAAATCGGCCCTCTTGGAACGACCAAACTGTAATTGCAATTGCTAGTAATTTCACCGGTTGTCTGTTCACCATATCGCAACACAACGCATCGCGTCGCATTTTTTCAACGAAATAGATACCAAAATATTTAAGGTACGAGTACCTACCTACCTACCTTATACGAAGAAAAAAACTACCGCTGCCAGTATGATGACCACGGTAATACCACAGCACAATTTGCAGCAGCAACGGTAAAAACAGCTTGACATCCTTCCCGTGCGTGATTTCTTTTATTTATTCGTCAAGTCTTCGCTGAAACGAAAAAGTAAGTTAGGTCATGGTCTCCCGTCATACCTACGCGTTGTCTGACGTCAACATAAATGTTTCAGTCGTATATTATATCCATCCTTCCTACTAATAATAAAAATGCGAAAGTTTGAGTGTGCGTGTGCGTGTGCGTGTGCGTGTGCATGTGCGTGGGCGTGGGCGTGGGCGTGTGCGTGGGTGTGTGAATTAGTTCGATACTCTTTCATGCTGCAACGGGTTGACGGATTTTGATGTAACTTGAGATGGAGATAGCTTATATCCTGAATTATCACATTGGCTACTATTCATCCTGGGAAATTAAAAATTTCCCGTCAGAATAACGATAGTCGAAATACTTTGCAAGGTGGGATTGCTGAATAACTACTTCTATACGGACGAAGTCGCGGGCAGATGCTATTTTTCTATAAATTATCAGGAGTCAATCTCGAACAAATTGAACTATCTAGGCCCAAACTAAACTTTAGCCTAGTACTATGGGTACCTATTATACGGCGATAAACATAGTTATATGGACAAACTAGTAACCCGCCCTTGCTTCGCTTCAGTTTATGTGAATTGTCCGTACATTATAACCACATCGCAACACAGCGCACCGCAAAATATTCAATGGAATTGATACCAAAATATTTAAGGCACCTACCTTATACGAAGAAAAAAACTACCAATGCCATTATCATGACCACGCTAATACAACAGTAGAATTTGCAGCAGAAACGGTAAAAACAGCTTGACATCCGTTCCGTGTGCGATTTCCTTTTTTTATTCTTCAACTCTTCGCTGAAACGAAAAACTAAGTTAGGTCATGGTCAAACGTTATACCTACGTGTTGTCTGATATCAACATAAACGCAGGGCCGACTATGCTGGGGCCCCAGGGCACACAAGAATTTGGGGCCCCTATTTGAAAGTAGAGAAAGCGAATTATTTCTAACATTTTTCTACCTACTATGATCTTCTATTTATTATCGGTAATAAATTGTCGGTCCTTCGAGGCCCCCTGTGGATGTGTCCTTATGGTAAAGACGGCATTGCATAAACGTTTCAGTCGTACATTTATCCATTTAACTATTATTAAAAATGCAAAAGTTTGTGTTTGCGTGTGCATGTGAGAGTGCGTGTGCGTGGGCGTGTGCGTGGGCTTTATTTATTTATTAACGGTGGGGATTAACGGATTACCGAGTTAATGCCCACCTTTGGGAACAATTTAACCACCCAACTCAACCAAGGTCAAGTTGTCTTCTCAACTTCAATTGGGATTCACCTAAAAAACTGCCTTTTTTCATTTTTATTTCAAAGAATAGCCTTTTATAACGATCTAATTTAAAGTATTTTATGATAAAAAGTATTATTGATATTTAAAATAATTAGACAAACGTCATTCACACATACCTAATGTAAACAAACCATCGCAATACAATCTTTATTATTTCAAAGGATTTTAAGCATTCGACCATTGCTTATTACCTAGACTTCAATTAATACATCACTTCCTGCATGATCCCTGTTTCTAGAGTAGATTTTCTGAACACAAACACCTTAAATTTATTGATAAAGGATTCCATACTCCCAATCGTGAGTTCCTACAATGAATGTTTGAGCCGATGTGTTTAAACTCATGGAAAACCTCACTAAATAAATTATTTCCATTTATCACACTTAACTTAAAAGAGAAATGGTCTCATTAATACCTATATTAATTTAATCATAAGAATTATAGCCAATTTGTAAACAAGTAAATTTGACATGACAACACCTGTCTTTGAACGTAGGTGACAGCTTATCTAAATTGTACCTACTTATAATAAAATATTGGAGAGGTTTTATATGTTTTATGTAAAACCGCAAAGGATGTTGATATAGCGCAATTCGGACCGCATTTAGCGGTCAAACGAAGGTCATTTCTTAATTTTAAAATAAACAATTCACTGTATCATATATTTATAAACTAACTACAGAGATTAATTGGAGAAGCCTCGAAATGGTATTTAAATTTTCATACATTGTTAAAAACAGGTGTATCCCAATTCATTCAATATCGTCCCTTTAACTACTTTCTCAACCTCGTATCTGATAGAAAAAGCACTCATGTATCTCTAAAGAATAAAGACTACTTTCGTATCTAACTGTTCAATCAGATACAAGGTTGAGAAAGTAAATAGACGATATGGTTGTCCAACTGACGTCTACATGATCAGCGTTCTGACCTAGGCATTGAAAAGATTAAGCCGACAAACAGCGAGATACAAATGTAGCACAATGAATAGACATACATTTTGGTCGTAAAAATCGTTTATCTTGCTTTTTCAGTCAGCTTTAGTACCCATCCACGGGCTAAATGAGAGAGCAAGATGAATACGAACTCATTCGACAAATTACGTTTTCGTATCATCGTGTGATTATGCACTAGGTACGCCGGCGTCAAGCAAGTAGCGAGACGGTGACACATAGTAAACTAATGAACTAGTCAACGTAGGAAATGAATGGCTTGCCTTTGTCTGCCCAGTCTGAGAAAAGGCACCTAAGCATGGATTAAGATTTTAAATTGATATAACTAGGTAAATTTAGGTACTAAAGTGTACACATATTTATGAACTCGACTGTACACAGTAGATACTTAGTACAGTCGAGTTGTTAACACAGTTTGGCGAAGAGTGTACTGCGGAAAAAGTGTAGTATTAGAGGAAATAAATGAAAAAAAAACATATTAAAGTGCTTCGTTCGGCTCAAGCTTAATACATCGTGGTTTGAAAATAACAATTAATAATGAATCTTACCTTGGTAGTCTATTATAACCCACTCCACGAGCACAAGACGTCGTCCCAGCGTAAGTTGCCGTGGATCGTAACGATGCCGCTTTCTTTGCCGCTTCTTCCTCTTCGTATTTCTTAATAAACTGAAGTTGTTTTTGCCTCACGGTTTCCTCGTACGCTGCGTCGATTGCACCTTGCTCCAAGACAAGACTTTCTTCTAGTTTTCGATCAAATTCTTTTATAAAATTGAGTTGCTGTTGCCGTATCCTGTTCTGTTGCTCAAGATCTTCGAATGAAAGTCGCTCCTCTCTGGCCTTTCGTTCGTATTCCCTAATGAAATCAATTTGCTGCTCTCTTAGCCTCCTTTTGTCTGCACTTTCGTAAGGAATCTGCCTTTTTGATGACTTCTGTACTAGGTTGTAGGATGGATTTATTTTTAACGGATTTGGGGTTATTCTACTTAACGGTGTCTGACGGCAGAATCTCTCCTTATATGCCTTACAGAATTCTCGTTGGTTTTGCTTAATCTTTTTCCGTTCATCTTTTAAACTCCTTGTGTTTCGGCTGGTCGCGGCGTCGGCTGTGTGTTGTAATTTTTTCGGCTTTGTGTCTTCACCAGCTCTCCATCGGCGAAAGCTGATTTTTAAAGGTACGGAGGCGTTTAGTGCCTTCTCCACATAAATTTGAGGTCTGTCAAAGAAACACGTTGGATAAAAGAAGGTGACCAAAAATAACCGTTACGAGATCCGAGTTTTGAGCGTATTTAAGCGAGCGAGAAAGCATTACAAATACGAAGACTTTTGGAAATCTTTATTAACTGTATGTTCCTTAGTCCATTTGGTCACATCAAAGCGCAGTAAATAGATGAGCTAGATTTCTAGCATAAATTGAACAACTTGGACCATACTCGATGGCACATTGATCAAATACGCGGACAAAGTTGCCGGCAAACTTATTTAACAAACGAATATAAAGATCATGCCCTAGACCTAAATACAAGCTCAATACCTACTACAAAAGAATAAAGGTTACTCTAGAATTGTGACTAACATTAACGTTTTTTTCGGAATTCATCTCTCTCAGATTTTTCTTGAATCGCACACAGTGTAAAAAGGGCGACTAGTATTAAAGTAACGACAACACAGCATGTACAGCTTACTTCAGGAATAAGTGGCCACTCTTCCATCCTTTGGAAAGAGTCTTGTCAGGTCTAGGTTTATATGGTCCAGGAGTGACTGTCGGACATTCACATGTATGCATGAGGAGTAAGCACACGTTTTTTGTTTGGATTTAAATACATAGCACTGGTAATTTGAGTTCAAAAGATTACAGAGCCACAAGAGAAGAAGAAAGAAAAGATTTTAAGTCATGGTGTTGTTGTGGTGTCCGATTGTTGAGAACGTCAATCTCACGTCACTTGACTTCAGACCTTATTCAAACTTTAGTACTTTTGCGCCATCATCTTTATGGCCGCATTTGACTTGTCAGTCATTCTAAAGCGGGGTTTAGACTAGCAATAAAAATTGCAGAAGTTGACTGCTGTCTTACTCTAACTTTTAAGCAAAATTGTGCTTCTTGCTCTAGACCTGAAGTTAAAGTAAGACAGCAATAAACTTCTGCAATTTTTATTACCAGTCTAAACTTCGCTTTACATTTGACATTCAGAATGAAAGAAACGCAACTATGGGGCTACCACACGCGCAAGCTTCACCACAGTTTTGCCTGCGCAGGCCGTCTTGTACACAGAACACGGAGTGTGTCGCGCCAACCCCACGGCGCGGCTTGCACAGTTTTCGACTTGCTTGAAATTCTCCTGCGCAAGCCCGGCCTGCGCGTACTTGTCTGTGCGTGTGGCTGGGCGTTCAGTGTTCAAGTCACAGTCGGGGCTCGCTCGTCGTTCATTGGGAAATATTGTTTCCACGACAAGGATTTCGACAAGAATGTGGCTTGTGCGTACTTAACTGTGCCGTGTGGTAGCACACGCAGTGTTCAGTTTTTTTCGTGCGAGAAGCTTGCGCAGGCCAAACTGTGGTGAAGCTTGCGCGTGTGGTAACCGCATAATATTTGACACATGCAAGTGTAAGGCCAGCATTATACTTACCGCAGAAATACAGGGTGCCTCTGACCTTGGGGCTTTAAATGCATGGATCGTTTCTACTCCTGAAACTGAACTCCCTTTGTTCTGTAAGTTGTTTTGTTCTGTAACAAGTTAAATGTAATTTTCAATGTACGCGATCCAATTCTCCATTTTCCTTTAGCCCTCGTACCAAGGAAATGTCGCCCCAGTACCATGAGATCGTGATTTTATGGCCATGATGTAATACACTGATTTTACAACTAGACTTTAACATCAATTAGTTATCTAAATTTAAGTTATTTTTTAATGTTGCAGAACAAAAGTAGTTCAGTTTAGCGAGTAGAATCGATGGTTGCATTTAAAGCCCCAAGGTCAGAGGCACCCTGTATATACCGTACCATTATAAATAAAACTCGGATAATAAAAAAAAACCAGTCAAGTGCGAGTCGGACTCGCTCACCGAGGGTTTCGTATTTAAGATTTTCATGCGATACCCGACATGACACGGTTAACTCAATTAAAAATATGGACCGCCGTTCCTTGCATAAAGACCCTGTTTTTTTTCTGATTAAATTAAAAACGTGCAGTTTTCAGTTTTTCCCTATACTTGTAGTATAAGACGGTATTAGTTGCCAAATTTCATAGTTGTAGGTCAACGGGAAATACCCCATAAATTTTGATTCCCTTGAGAGTGTCGAAATATACGTTTTGTGCGGCATAAACGGCCGTATCTTTCGTTATCTTGTACGTAAACTAGAGAGTCTTGTACGTAAGAAGTTCGACTTTTCACAGCTTCAAGGGACCGTAGACCTGACTAAGGTCTGTTCATCCGTAGTTGTCTTATCATGTAAACAAACACTTCTCGAAGACACTGTCACACTTTTCTCTCGGATTACACAATAACCATAACTTAAAATGTTGTTGTATACTTAAAGAAACTCACGAAGTATTGAAATGAACCAAGTAACCGCTGAAAAATATCATTTCTAATAAGATTATCTTCAATAATCGAAGGAACGAATGAATAACCTGAAAAGTATCTGACATTGCAATGTCTAGATTGTCCACGCATCGTATTGATGGGAAACAACAACTTATCGATATGGATAAATGTGGCCTGTATGGTGTTCAACCTTTTTCTTTTCCCCTAGAAGAAAGAATAATAAATAAATAAAAACTAAGTTGAATCTAGAAATGTTATTCGTTACACTACTTCGCTTGGTGTCGTACGTAACGGGTGCTCTTTTTGTGATATTTCTGACGACTTGGCTTGCTTACGGATTTGTGATACCTTTTGTGATTTGGACGGTGATATTCTCTGAACTGACAACTACTTATTGGCTACTCTTCAAGGACTTCGATTTGCATACGATCGGATGTTTGTTCGTTTGTGTTGTTACTAGATACGTTTCCCAATACATCTTTTTATGTTTTATAATAAAACAGAAATAGTTAAGTTTTAGCGAAACCTTGACACAAGGACTTCGCATCAGCGCACATAACGCGGAAGACGGTACAACTGTGCTCAATGACGGTTAAGTACACTTCTTACCTTAGTCGTCTGTTGATCGACGAAGGCGTAAGATGCCGAAGTGTGTCATCAAAAAGAGCAGACATAATATCCTAACGACTCAAAAAAAATATGGTGTGACTTACCACCGGTAATTTTATGTATGACCACGAATAACGTTTTACAGAGTTGTCAGATTTTAAAAAGTCTCTTTTGGTTTGGTAGGGTATACTTCCGCGATGGTTCCATTGTCACCAAATCTGAATCTGATGAGGGGATCCGTGAGGAATTGAGGGAACTCCTCAAATATTATTGGCATTCATACAGCGATTTTAGTATTTTTAGTTTTAAGTCCAGCATTTACATTCAGAAAGTATCATTTGGTGAAGTAGAACTGATAATGAAGACCACAGATGGCTACCGGAACTCCTCAACTGTACCTATTCATTTAATTGTTTGAATATGATTATGACTTTCCCGCGGCGTTGCTTGCGGCGAGTTTGAAATGTCTCCAAGTTTCATATCAACTAAGAAGTGGAACTACATCACAGTCTATTATGATTTCATGATTACAAGAGCGACAGTAATCATCTGAATATTCGAAGTTTATAGTGCGAAAATTCTTTGTAACGGTTTAAGTGAGTGCGTTACTAAAGTCTACTTTTGATTATCGGTGTATTCGTGCATACAGATTTATATATTTGTATTTTTTCTTATATCTCTCTATAAAAATATTACATAGGTAGTACTAAAATACTACTATAGGATTGGATAATGAAATAGCATTTACCACAGCATTTCAGTTAGAAATGTGAAGAAAACATTCAACTGTGTTAAAATTGTTGGTAAAATTAAGTGTTTATAACAAAATCAATCAATATATTTTATCGACATTTCCAATCACTAGTCATTGTCTAGTATCACCCATGACGTCAAGTTTGTTTACACGATAAGACAAGTAAGGATGAACAGACCTTATAGGTATGGTTTTAATTTCAACTCGATACCTCCACGCGTTCCCGAGAGAAAGGGTCGTGACAGACAGACGCACTGACAGACGGACAACAAAATCCTATAACGTTCCGTTTCCGATTGAGGTATGGAACCCTAAAAATGAAACTGGAAAACCACAGTTATAAAAAACCACACCATAATTAATATTATACACGACTCCATACATTTTGTGGATTGCTTAGTACCTTACTAAGATAGCGCCCTTACTAAATATAATCTCTTTCCGCCTACACGCTTATACTCCGCCTGTTTAGGTACTTAAATAAATGTAAACAAACCAAACCACGTGGTTATGTTTAACAGCCAATCGTTTTGATCGACCTTTGACGTATTGTGTTCTGCTCCTATTGGCTGACCACCTATGTCACGTGGTTTTTTTGTTTACATTTAGTTAAGTACCTAAACAAATGGAGTATAGTATAGATCTTTCTAACTACGCAACGGCTCTTAATGCGGTTTTCATGAATAGATAGAGTGATTCAAGAGGAAGCATTTTATGTATCTATAAATTCTCGTTTATGTACAGGTGTTACAGAAAACTCATACTAACCGAAGCAAAGGGAGCACTCAAAAAAACGAGAGCCAACAAAGAGAGATTTTCATTTAGTTGACATAACATGAATACAATAGTTAAGATATTAGTTTTATAAACCAAAACTGATAGTAATAAACAGCTATTTCTTTAGTGATTCAACTAACATCTTAGTTGATGTCTCTAACGTCTTAGTTGATGTATCTATCGTCTTGTTAGGCTCGTATGGGATCAAGACGCTTATGCACAACAATCACAATCTTGTTACAAGCGACCAATTATTTTTTTCAGTGAGGGTCGCTAGCATTCCAAGTATGTATATTCAAATATGTACATTCATACAAAAAGATACCATACTGCCTTCCTGAATAAAAAGGACGTATGCGCAGTTTGATTATCAAAGCAAATTTAACCCTCTACCTTAAGACATAAGGTCACTTATACATTACGCGGTTCTATGGGACATACCTCCCCATGTTCCCCAGGTTCGCCTTTGTAATAGTTTTTTTTTGTTATATTGCCAGTGTTTTGTATTTCTATTTTATTCTTGTACAATAAAGAGTATACATACATACATACATACATACATACATGTGCCCTTTTTCTAAGGAGAGCAGCATACATAGATAGGGAATCGGGAAACTTTGACGATTATAGGCAAACGCGTTTTGGACATCGTTTTTTTTAGATTAGAATAAGTGACCTACACTTTGCACACGTTTTCGCCTATAACGAACTAAAAACAAGAATGTCCCTCGCAATCCATTATAACGTTTGCCCTAAATTCACATGCCATAACACTTTTGCCCTAAATAATGTTTGATATAGGGAAGCTGTTGTACCCCGGACAGTTTACATTTCTTTGATTTTTAGAAAAAAAACGAGATGCTTCAGAATTGCCAAATGTGCAAATATGTAAAGTTGTACTATTGTACTACATTCCGGGATATGATATTAAACGATCCTTTAGTTAGTTTAGACGGGACAGGCTGATAGAAAAAAAAGGGAAAAGTGTCCATGGTACAACACCCCTGATTCACCTTGGACACTCGGTGTTGTACCTTGGGCAAATACCATTTTTGCCAAGAAAACAGAAAATAATCATCTAGTATTTAGTTATTAAGGATACAAAAGGCAACTCGGACGAAGACTTTTTATACCTTTTCATAGGTTCCTTAATAAAATTTACAAGAAAAGGCCATATTTTCCCACTCTCCTAAAACAAATGGAAAATCTCCCTGAGAACAATTAAAAACATAAACAAAAATGTAATCAACAATTAAAATAGTAAAAAATATTTAACTTGTCATAAAAAATGCAAAATAATGTAAGAATTAGAACACTTTGGAACTTTTCTACCTTAGTCCGTAGTCCGAGGTACAACGTAAGTTCGGTATCCAAGGTACAACAAAGCAAGTTTTTTTAAAAGTAGCCTTTGTAAACGCACTTCGTCTAAAAGTTAGGATGAAACGACTGCACTATCTGATAGCTATTTAATATAGTTTTAGCATGCATTATTCAGTTTTATCATATATATTCGAAACACTAAATAAACAAATTTGTAATAAAGTTCTAAAAACTCATTTTCTGTAACAAATTTTATATTTTTGTAATTTTCTCGACGCACACGCCGCTCTCGAGTTTCGTGCTAACTTTACTTTCATTTTAATAGATAATGGTTCAAATGACATATATATTTCTTTTTGAAGAATGCGGGATACTTTAAATATTGTCAACTGTCCGAGGTAAAACTATGTCCGGGGTACAACAGTTTCCCCTACCATACATTTGCCATAACTATTGTTTGCCATAACGTTATTTTGACCTAAACATCGATAGCTATAAACATGACCAACGGTATTAGGGAATCTAAGAATAATAACAATTGTCTCTTCAGAGTACCTAATTTAGAACAATAATTAGAATATTTGCACAAATATATTTGTATTATTTAGTTTTCATAGCACGGTAAGACGGAAGAGAGTCGACGTTAACATTAAAATTCAAATCTTACTCATTCTCATACTAATCCGTTTATTTAATTCCAAAATGCTTTTATATTCGCCCTGAGCCCTTGAGTAAAGCTGCTAAGCTAAGTAATGAAAGATTACAATTATAAAAAAAATACAAAATATATTATATTATAAGATATAATGGTTTGTTATAATATTTTATACCAAACAAAAGTACTTACCTACCTAAGTTAAAATAGTTTCATATCTCAAATTTGTGCTTAATTTAATATTAAAATCATTTTGGAATTAAATAAAAAAATGAGTAAGAGTTGACTTTTAATGTTAATGTCGACTCCACAGCTCTCGTTTGTCTTGCCGTGCTATGAAAACTACGAACCCTGTTATTATATTCTAATGTTAAGAAAAAACGAAGTATAATATGCAAAGCAAATGATTATGCGCCCGGATACATACATACATAATCTCACGCCTTCGTTCCCAGAGTGGGGTAGGCAGAGCTACAGAATTACAAACATCTCTAAAAACTTGTTGATAATTCTATAACTGCGCCCGGATAGTTAAGGCAAAATCCCCATTTAGTCCTTCGGGTTGCTTAATCCTTTTCGAACTGAGTATTTTAATTCCCTAGGAAACCCTACTTTTAGTTTAGTGCGGAAGGAACTTGGGGTGAGGCTTTAACCTTTTGAACGCCATACGTCGAATACAAAATGTGCCACCCACACGCCAAACATGTTTGCTATGCTATGCAAATTACACCTTATTGCTACCAAACAAAGTCTCTTTTAATCTTGTACTCTTGTCGACTGGAGCCGACGTGGCGTCAGTGGCACGACTTTTAGTTGACGGCCAGAGCCGACTGTGGCGTTGAAAAGGTTAAAAGGCTGGATAAAGATAATACGGTCCGTCGTTAGGCTATCCTTAATTCAGGAAAGGATACGCTATTAACCTAATTAAGACCTTTTCCAACATGATTTGCTTTCAAAGGTTATGGCATGACATTTACTTAGCAATATTTTCTGACTCATTTTTATTGATTAATTACATGATCTAAATATTCAACGATATATAACAGTGTTTTTAATACACGTCGTGGCGCGCATTCACGTTTTAAATTCACTTTAAACGGATGCGTCAATGTATTTAAAAATAGCTCAGTAAGTAAGTTATCGCTTCAATACCAACACAATATTAACGTAATCTATAATGTCCTATATTATTTATTTGTTTATTAAACAGTCTATAGTGTCCTACTGCTGGGCAAGGGCCTCCCTCTCTTCCTTCCACGCAGCTCTATCTTGGGCAGTCTCCAGTCTTGATTGAAGGCATCAACCCCATCTCTCCAACGTCGCCTTGGTCTGCCGCGACGCTGAATTATATCGCGTGGCGTGGGACCCATTTGGTACACACTTTAGGCAACAATTGCTCCGGCATACGATAGACATGCCCAACCCATTCCCATTTGAGCTTGGCGGCTGCTTGGGCTGAATCAGCTGTTTTAATTTTGGTGCGTAATATTATATTCCTGATGCGGTCTGTTAATTTGACTCCCAAAATATTACGCTCCATGTCCATATTCTATGTTATCCTTATACATTTTATGCCTTTGACCTTGGGGCTTTAAATGCATAGATCGTTTCTACTCCTGAAACTGAACCTCTTTTGTTCATAAGTTGTCAAAAATATGACCATCTTAAATTTGAATTGTTTTCTTACCAGTTACATGTAATTTTCAATGTACGCGATCCAATTCTCCACTTAAGCCCTCGTACCAAGGAAATGTCGCCACCATACCATGAGCTAGTGATTTTATGGCCATGATTGAATACACTGATTTTACAATTACACTTTAACATCAACTAGTTATCTAAACTTAAGATATTTTTTAATGTTGCAGAACAAAAGTAGTTCAGTTTAGTGAGTAGAATCGATCGTTGCATTTAAAGCCCCAAGGTCAGAGGCACCCTGTATACACGGACCTAAAAAAAATACGGACGTAACGTTACACTAAAAAGGTGTGAAGTATGCAAGGTCTGTTATTTCGTTCCGTCATACACGATCTACCGTCTCACAAATGCACTAGGTCTGTTAACCCGCCGCCATTACGCGTCGAGCCACAGCAGGAGTGACATTTATTTTTACGCTGAAGAAAATGTCGCACTGTGTTGTAAAAACGTGTAAAAACTACATTAGTAAATATAAAAAGCCACACGGTATCACTTATCACGTGTAAGTTATAATTATTCGTGTTATTTTTCATAAATATGTGTTTATTTACTTTGATGCAAATTACAAACAAAGATGTCAATCAGTGTTGCCAGTTTTTTCACGGTTTTCTTTTCCTAAAAGTTTAAGTTTTTAAGTTTAAATAATAAATTGCTTTATTCGTTTATCATTTTCATAAAAATGTGGTTTGATATATCAACATTAATAATATTATTCTGCCGTACAACTTTGAAATTTAAATTGTCATATAATTTTCTTATCTCTTAGTCCCATTATTTTTTAGTTGAAATTGGTTTTGTCATTACAAAATGAGAAAACCCAATTTCAATTAAATTAAAACGGTTGCATGACACAATCGAACCAATGCTGAAGTAGTACATACATGATAACACGATTTAATTGTACGAAGTTTTTGCAGCGCTACAATCGCGATTCTGTCTCGATGCAGCATCGATACAGTCACAAATCGTCTAGGTTTACTCGGGATACAGTGCTGCGGCTGTCAAATGCGCATTTGTATCGCTGCAAAAAGTTGCAGTGGGTAAAAGGGCTTGAAATAAGAAAATTGACGACTCATATGGCAACCCTCAAAGCACGCACACTCGTAAACGGACGGCCATTTTGTGTGCTTCACTCATGATTAGACTAGGTTACGTCCGTATTTTTTTTTTGGGCCGTGCCTGTATATTATTGGTCTGTGAAAATTCACCTATCAAAAAAATTTCAACAGTCTACTTATTACGGTTTATGAGATATATACCATTGACAGATAGACGGATAACTGAGGCTTAATACTCCCTTACGGAACACTAAAAACGGTCGCGAAAAGGCTTCAGATACAATTAGAAAGTATTTTATCTTGTTCTGTTTAAAGTTGATAAAATCTTTATCTACCGTTGCTAACCGATGAACCAAAGAAATTAACTTATTATAACATATTTTAAATTATTATAAGTAGTTTGCAGTCGCGGATCTTTAAAAGTAAGTTTGCAAAGTTTCCGTTAACCTTTTCAACGCCACAGTCGGCTCTGGCCGTCAACTAAAAGTCGTGCCACTGACGCCACGTCGGCTACAGCCGACAAGAGTTCAACATTAAAAGAGACTTTGTTTGGTAGCAATAAGGTGTAATATGCATAGCATAGCAAACATGTTCGGCGTGTGGGTGGCACATTTTGTATTCGACGTATGGCGTTCAAAAGGTTAATATGGCCCCCGTTAGATAAAACACCAAGCAATTTTAAAAGTATTTAACGAGGCTTTCATCCGGCTTTGGAGCCTGATAAAAGGTTTTATTTAATTACTTTATTTGATAACTAGTTATCCGCCCTCGCTTCGCTTCGGTTTATATATGAAAAAATTACCTATTTATTCGTTGCGTAGTTTAGGAGGAGTTATCGGACAGATAGAGAGACCCGGAAAGCAAATTTGTTTAATATTTACTATGTAAAGAAGGTAAAGATGAAAAAATGCGTGCGACTTAAAAATCTAACTATTTACTTAAATGATTGTTTAAAACAATTCTATGTTGTCAAATCATCAAAAATTAGTTTTGTGTAGCGTACAGTCACGAGATTAAATTTGGCACCCACCTTAGGTCCAAAGTCAATCTGACATTCTACAACAATAAGGTTGAGTTTCCTAAAAGTTACAAATGACTTGACATCTCTAATGACATTGACGACTTCAAGCAAAATTTTCTTGAGATGGGTCCCAAATTAACGCTCGTGACCGTACCTACTCGTATTTCTATTTCTAACTCCTAAGATGACGTCTGGTCTAGACTCTAGTTGATAGTGACCCTGCCTAAGAAGCTATCAGTTGCCCACACTGGATATCAATATCCGGTATATAATGAGCGGTGTCATTTTTTAGCAAATTGTTAATTGTGTCATTGTTATTCTTAAGATTTTGATTTACTTTTTATATGCTAATAAATAAACTTGTTTCATTTCATTCATTCATTCAAGCACAATTCTGTTTCCTTTTTCTATGTAAAAAAGTTAGAGTAAGACGGCAGTAAACTCCTGCCATTTTTAATGGCTAGTCTACGCCGCGCTTAATAGTAGGAGATCCGAAAAGGAGACGATTTGCACCGGGCTGTTTATTCCATAAAAAGTATTTTATACCAAATTTAATATGCTAAGTAATATATAGCGAATAGGTAGGCTGAAAAATTTCAGTCCAGTACATAATGCATTAAAAAATTAAAAATTAACTTTAAAAAAAAAATTGCAATGATAGGTAGGGGCACTACCAACTAGGCTAGGCGTGTGAGAGCTGCGATGCTACACACAAACATACAGATATACAGACACACATGTACATACATACAAACGTTAAAATTACAACACTACTATTTATTATCGGGTTTAAAATAGGAAGAGAAAACGATAATTATCCCTCTCCTTAAGCTTTTGTGAAAGCGTAGATGCCTAAGTTTCAAATTTTAAATAATGTGAAAAGTTTATACGAAACTTTTCCGAATTTTGCGTATTGCTGAATAATATTCTCCCGACCGTAGTATGCACGAATAAGTTTCGACACATGCATTCGACAATTTCGGACCGCGACAACCAGAAGGGAAATAAAGTTTGGCTTTCGTCGTCGACAGTTTCCTGAAACTTTTATCAAAGTACCTATAGAAGATTTACTTACGAGTATCTGTGATATATCCGTCTGCGATCAAAATAGGAATGGAGCTTAAACATGGTTTACTGCGCACAAGAAAATATAAACGCAGCGTTGTTAAGATCTTAGATGCCAATGTGGATATTTGTGTGATGAGCGCGAATATTTGTTTCCGAGTCTTGATCGTTTTCTATGTATTTAAGTATATATTTATCTATGTAAGTATTTATATAGTTGTCTAGTACCCATAGTAGGTACAAGCTTAGTCTTTAGTTTGGGACTAGGTCATTTGGTTTGACATTGTCCCCTGATTATTATTATTATTTGTACGTCTTTACCAATCACGGGACTATGGGAGTCCCGGACCTCTGGAAGGCGTTCATGGAGCTGAAGCCAACACGCATAGGCCCTTTAGACAAGTTTAATTTAGTAAAGTAATGGGACACCAATTAGCGATTGTCCCTGAGTTCAATTATTAATTTACTTTTTTTTTTCTTTAAATTAGGTTTTTTATAACAAATATTCAAATATAAAAGTAAAATAACAATACTAATACAAAAAATAGACGTTATAAAAAACCTAACCTACGAGTGCCACCGGCAGCGGGGCAGGGCTCAAGCTACCGATGGTTAGGGCTGCAGAGAGAGGAACCTCCTCACAACGTGCCGTGTCGAGGAGTACTGCCTTCTGTATCTGGCCCTTGATCCAGCCATCTAGCGAGAGTCTCTTGAGGTGTTGGTCGAGACTCTTCGCTAAAAGACCGTTTGCCGAAACAACTATCGCGACAATGATCGTCGAGTCCACATCCCACATGGCGGTCACCTCGTGAGCCAAGTCAAGATACTTGCTGAGCTTGTCCTTCTCGGCTTTCACGAGGTTCTCGTCATACGGGATGATGACGCCGACGAGCACTGCCCGGCGTTGAGGTCGATCTATCAACACGATATCAGGCTTATTGACAACAATAGTCCTGTCCGTGATGACAGATCGATCCCAATAGAGCGTAGCACGACCAATTATTATTATTATTAATGTAAACGTATTAATGTTCATGTGAATTTGGTTTTTAATTGCGTTTGTGTGTGTTTCATTCATGCCATTCGCACCTTTAGAACAATAGTGACCTAATTCAAAATTTGTGCTTTCAAACTTCGAGTCATAAATTTATTATCATAGAGACCTAACTCGAAATTTAAAATTTCTCAATTAGGTCACTATTGTTCTGAAGGTGCGAATTTTTTTTGTAAATGAACTACTAGTATTAGTTTGTTCACCATGTTTTTTTTATGTTTTACTTTAATTTATTATGTTTTAATTCATTATACTAGTTATAAGCACAAACATTACACCACAGTCACCGTTCTAATCTAGAATATAACTCTAACTGCCGCACTCAGGGACGTCAATTAAATTTAATGCTTGATTAAAGTTTCTTTGCTATAGATAGAATAAGACAAGACGTCACTAACAAGCAGTAAAGGGCATTGGGTAAATTTGTTTGAAGAATATTGTCACTTTTTTTTTCAGCGGCCACGGATGATTTTTACATAGTTATTTAGAGGACCTTTAAATACACATAGATATATATAATTTATGGCCTTAAATAATATCGGAGCGGAGATTTTAAAGATTTAAGTATTCAGTTTTTAGTACAAAAGTACGCCCAAGTATGAATATTTAATTATCTCCGGTCCGATGCACTTAAGAGTATTACATTACATAACAAAATATGTTTATTTTTAATGATTTTATCATAATTTACCACTTTTACGAATGGCCGCTCACCTTGAAAATGTATGAATTTTACTAATGACAACACTTTTACCCAAACCCCTTTAATTGACGTCCCTGAGTGCGGCAGTTAGTGGGATTTGTTTCAGGATGAAGACTAAACCTAACTTTAAGAGACCCTTTTTTATTGTATTTCGTAATGTCTGTATCTGTTTTTATCCCCAATAAATAAAATAAAATAAAATAAACGTTAATTTAGCGAAAGTATGCCAAGTGACAGTACTGTTATCAATGGTATCGTATACAAAGGAAATAAAATACTTATTAGTACTGTGATATACTACTCGTACTCGTATAAGGTGCATAAAGTAAGGAAATCCAATTATAATGTAAATAGGTACGTATTAATTGAATAAAGGTGTTGACGATCCATCACCCATATTTTAGCAAAGTGGTTATACTATATTTAATTTTGTCGGTCAAATCATAAAATAATCCACAACATTTGAAACTTTTTTCGGCAATTGCGTTTTCATATTCTACAACGATTTCTTATACCTAACATAACATAAAAATATTAAATACTTAAGAACCAAAAAAAAACATATCTTAAAAAAAAAAGTAATCCTACAAAAATATAAATTAGAAGCTTCCAATTAGAAGGTAACAGCTGTTCAGATGGTTTATTTGGAGCTAAAAATAAAAAATAAATCATATTTTAGCTGTAGGTAGTACAGACTAACACAAATACGTTTTATACGTATTTACATTTGTTCGTAATATTGTTTGATATCCGGTTTCATTGTTTTCACGGCTATTATCAATGACATAAAGATAACTTGCTGACATTTAGCTCTAGCAATCTAAACAGACATTGGTGTATAATAAATGGCTTTAGAGCAGCATTACATAACGGAATAACGTACAGACTTTATCTGAACAATATTATATTCATTTTATTTCTTCTGCGTTGGAAATAATGCAAATGTCTATGATCACAGATCCCACTTACTATCAGACGGTAAAAACAATATCATATTTGATCTGTTATCGTATTGTCAACGTTTTGATAGCTCTTATTTTCTTGACAGTAATGGCGGCTGACGTCATAACAATACCATAACAGGAAAACTACGATATCATTTTTACCGCCTAGAATAAAGGCGCAGGTCGCCTGTGTGCCCGTCTGTCTTTCACATGCTATATGAAAAAATATGTTTTCTATGTATTAAAGTATGCATTTCCTAGTCTCTTTCGCAAAATGACTCGTTCGCAAAACGTTCCTTCGTTACATGCATTACGTGGAGGTATCTAGACCCGTGTAATGAACAAATTAATGCTACGACTTCGCATGTTATTACTGCTACGATTGTTGAGCATGGTAAATAAAGGACATATTAGTCATATTGCTACTAGTTGGTCCGCCAGGGTAAATCAAAGGTGAGTTGATATGTGAAGTCCCCATTCCACACTAAGGCCAATGTAGGGATTATTCGCACCTTCAGAACAATAGTGACCTAATTCAGAAAGTTTAAATTTCGAGTTAGGCCTCTATAATAATATATTTATGACTTGAAGTTTGAAAGCTGATATTTTGAATTAGGTCACTATTGTTCTGAAGGTGCGTTAATTGTTGGCCATCTCTTATCTCTACTCAAACAAGCTTTTTCCAGACGGGACATTTTGCGAGTGGGTCATTTCCTACGTATGTTCCTCGTTGTCTGTATCCATAGCACAAGTCTAGAGTTTAGTTTATGACTAGGTCAATTTGAGGTAGATGCCCCCTAATGTTTATTTTTGAATCGATTGCATTTTGTCTAAGCCTGCTGGTCCTAATAAGGATACCTACTGTGTAGCGTAAGTATCTTTTTTTAAGGCAAGGAGAAGGCACGCGAGCACTCAGGCCACCTGATGGTAAGTGGGATCTGAGACCCATAGACATTTGAAACCTCAAGACTACAATCTCAAAAGTGCAATCCTAAGACTTCAAATGCATTGCCAACCCTGAGGACTAAGATGGAATGCCTCTATGCTAGTAATTTCACCGGTTGTCTTATCCCCATACCGGAACACAGCAATGCGAACACTACTGCTTGGCGGTAGGTTAATGGATAAGATGGTGGTAGCTATCTTATAAAAATAATAATTAAAGCAGTTGTCTACATCGTCTCAGTTACATATTTTTTTTGTTGTACATTATGGTTACTATTTCGCGGCATAGGTACATTGTTTTTTTTTCTTTTGATGTATTTACTCATATCAGTTTACACTTATTTATGCGCCTGCGTCGCTTTGCATAGTTGAAAGTTGCAGTGGAAAGGAATGCTACTTCTTTTAATAGGAAGTTAGCAAAATGTATATTGCATATATATATATATATATGCCTTCGTACTCGCTGATAATTGAGTTTTGCAATATGCAGTTATGGCATACGTAAGTGTACCTCCAAGCTGAAACAACTTATCTATAATTATTATAATGTAATTATACCCTAAAACGTCGCTGAGATCCAAGATGCAGACATACATATATGAGGATGGTTGGGCTGCCCTTATTAATAAAACCGTTTTATGTTTGAATGTCTTTGAAATATCATTTTAATCATTTATTATACAATATCTTACTTAAACTTCTTATTAATTAAATTATTCATTGTATACTTAGCATAGTTTTGAATAGATTGTATTGTGATCAATATGATCATACAATTTTCGGGTACTTCGCACATAATGCATTTATAAAACCTTTTAATAATCTAAATAACCTCGTGAGCCTATGTAACATAATCGATCAGCCTGTAGGTACATGACGTTAAACCGACAAGTTATTTTATTCATGTAAAAATTATGTAGAACTATTGATATGTATTTAACAAAATATATTAATTTCAAATAAGTATTTTAAAAGACCTTCAGATATCAGAAAACTAATAATACAGCTTCGCAACTACCACATTAATAGGAAACGCGGTCTCGGATATATTATTTAATATCTATTTGAATACATTTACCCTTCGCCATTATTTTTTTACATAAATAATAGTACATTATTGCCTAGGCATGGAAGTAGGCAATTGCGGGCTGAGTATTGGATTAAACGGACGAGCTTGCGAGTTGTCGTATTAATTATTTCTCTAATAAGTCCATGGGAGTGTCTATAAATAACTCGACATTGGCGAAATACACCTTAACAGGAGTGAAAGCCATTAATTAAGAATAAAAAAAAACACAAAACAGAACAATGCTGTTACTACTTGACAACCGGTTATAGTGGGTAATTTAAAATATATTGGATATTGCCAATAATAACGAGCGTTTCATGTCATAAACGTGTTGCACTCGTAATTCTCTATAAATAATCTACACCGATCTACAGTATGATTGGTTAGCCAGTTTACGTACTTTATGAATAAACAAGTTATGCACAAACGGTGTACTGTTAGACAAATTATGTCATAGGACGATATTTTAAAACGATATTAAGATATTAATTATTAATAAAATACTTGTAGACATTTGAGGACCGAATTTTAAATGTGAACCAGCTAAGCTTACGTTCGTGGTTCGCTGATGGTTAAACCCTTTCGGTTGTCAACACGAAATGTTAAATAAAAATATTTAGTTGTTTGTAAATCGTGTCTAACATTAAAACTTAATAATATTGTTGTTTAATCCGTATTCTTTTTAAACCAAACAACACAGTAACTGCCCCCAAAAAACGTTAAAAATTGAATAAGACAGTCATAGAAACGAAATGTTTAAACTCCTTGAGTTTTTTTTTACTCCGACAATTCTGTATTAACTTTTATAGTAAGTATTTAAGATTTCAAGTCGTCCAAGGTCATCATCAGATGCACCTTTTCAATTATTAAAACATGTAGTACCTAGTAAATTAATTCGAACTGTTTTAAATTGCATCGTCCTGTATACTAATACTTTATCACCCACGTCATAAACGAGCATTGTTTACATATAAGCTACCATCACATAGTTTATTCCACAGTCAATTATGTGATATAGTCCTAAGAGTGTTCGTTGACATGCAAAATTAAAAATAGAACATTTTAATTTTCAAGATCAATTTGATGGCCAGTATTTATATAACAATTACTGTATTGTGTAATTAAAGTGAAGATGTGTTATAATTCTTTAATATTAACCCTTAAGCGGGGATGCGTGAGAAATCTATTATTTGGAGATAGTTTTAGGTTAAATCAAGTGCGGAATTTTAGCGTCAAAGGGATTAATTTTAATGTAAGTATAAAAAAAAATTTTTTCAGCTGCTGAATTTGAGCAATATGGATTTAGTTATCTACTTATAAATAAAAAATATTTTTTTTCGATCATGTGAAAATAATTTTATTAACTTGTTTATGTCGTGTTTAGTATTGTCTTAGAACTACCTGGTAATCTAGTTAAAATGATCATTAAAAGATTTCATTAATAGATTTAGGAAGACATTTTTATTTTAAAACAATAATATATTTTGATAACTTATTTTGTATAACTAGCCATTTGGTAGACTATAGAAGATAGAATAACAATAATAATAAAAATATTTAAACAAATCGCATAGGTTCCGTAAAAAGTTGTTATTCTAATAATTTTAATAATAAATCTTCTGTAACTCCCGCATTTAATCGTAAAATAAATTATTTAAAATATAGTACTGGCGACTACTCATTTGGAGTAACTTAAAACAGCTAGAGGCAGACTACGGTAGAAGGCTTAGTAGGAAAAATTAATTACGCAGCTTAAAATCTCGATTCTTAAAATACGTTGATTATCCCTGTATTTACATCACAATTAAATATCAAAGTCACCCCTGAAGCATGCCAAAAAAATATGTTTTTTGTTTCAAAGGTTTTAAATCCAAATTGTCTGACAAAACTTGAACTACTAATATTTGCGCTCGCATATGAAACATATAAAGTCGCGAAAGAGCTTAATAATAACTCAGACATTGCACAAAATCAATGATTCAAAAATTATCAAAGTCGCTTAGCGTTTCCAAAATCACCCCATTTTACGGTACCTATAGTCACATACACAAGCATTATTAGGTGGATTCCAATATGTAATTCAAATCCAAGATCTACGTTTATCTTATCCATTCTATATGTAAAATGTTCTGGAAGGATCAGGAACTGTTCGGTGCAGTGCTCGGGGCAAAGTCTATTACGACGCACAACTGCAGTATTTGCATGTCGTCTTTATTGAATGCACTCGCTAATAGACTCGTTGAAGAGTTGTAGAACTAGGTATATTGACATATACTTACGTTTCAATGCTGACACCTAGGGGCATTTTGTCTCGAATATAATAAAAACTTTTCACTTAACCAAGTATTCCAAATTCGTATTTTGACCTGATGGTATTAATGTCCGCTAGATGCATTAACTTGTCTGTCTTCGGTCATCGCCATAAAAAATTGGGAAACACCTTGAAAAAATGAACACCCTTAATGTATGTTTTCCAAAATATTTCATTCCAATTTTAATTTTAATGATTTTTTTTTTCTCTTTGTAGACGGTAAATTTTCCACACTTTCCGGATTCATAAAAGCAAAACTAAATCCAGTTACAATATTCTACTCAGCGAGAAGCAAAATAAAAACTGCCAAGGGGTAAAAGACGCCTTTAGAGGTTTTTAATGCAAGTAAAGTACAGTATCCAAAAATACGTTGTCCACGCGATTTTCAAGAGACTTAAGCTCTTCTAGTTGAGTGCAGCGAATAGTGCTCTTCAAGATTTTTGTCTGAGTCTTGAAATCTTTCTGAAAATGCTGATTCTTTTTAGCACTCCTCATTTCTGCCTCGAGACTCGCGGTAAACAACTTCGTAATCAGAGAAATGTAGATATTGTGCGAGGTCACGGCTAGCAAGAACAATGTCGGAATAGGTTGTAATTTTCGGGAAAAAAATAATGATTCACATAGCTAAAGTTACTTTGCGAAGAAATGCATATATTTTTTATTGAACAGTGAAACATTCTGTATAGTGTTGATTTAAAATGTATGCAGAGGCTGTATACCTGTAAACTGTACTGTTAAAACCTGTCTAATTGTAGACAAAAAGGACTGAGCTATATGAGTGATTTAATTCTGTCCCTTCTACTGCCTGCAATTTAGAGATTTTTCAGATAATACTGCCATTGATGGTTTTTGGGTAATAAGTAATGATCGGCGAACGGTGGCAATTTTTCGACGAAAGTATAACATGGATATGATTCTATTTAAATTTCCTGCACAATTTATATATTCAAATGTATGCAGTTTTACTATCGAGGTTTTAACATGTCTTAAACGATGAAATATCAGTTTGCAAACGCACCTCTCACATCTGGTCATGTATCAAGGTTATTCTCTGGATCCTCAGTTTGATAGGAGTCGATTGACAATATCAAACATACAAAAAATATGATAATTTACTATAACAAATTAAATTCAGTGAGTATTTAACAGTATAATTATCATTACTTTTGACGTTAAAGTGACATAAAATGCTACCGGTCGCCGATCATTAGTAATAAGGTATAAGTCAAGTTGGTAGACATGACAGCTGCAATAGCATGACATCTATTTAATAGGCAACACGGTACAACAATATTTTGACGTGTTATGGGTATTGTTTTTAACTCAGCCGCCATTAGAGTCAAGTAAAAAAGAGCTATCGTAACGTTGACAGTATGATAACACGTCAAAGACTATATGGTTTTACGAAGTTGCTGTACAAATTATTAATATCATGTCTGAGGTTATAATTTGTACCAGGATTATAGATGTCTTGGCGGTAAAGTATATCTACCCTACCTATATCTACCCTATATATCTATCGCCCTGCTAGAAAAAAATACGGTCAACTGAGTGAAAGTCATAGTTATGATTAATGATCGGCGACCGGTAGCATTTTATGTCACTTTAACGTCAAAAGTTATGACTAATATGGATAAGTCTGTGTTGTTAAAAAGAAACCATAATTATATTGTTCGATACTCACTGAATTTAATTTGCTATAGTAAATTATCATATTTTTTGTATGTTTGATATTGTCAATCGATTCCTTTTAAACTGAGGATCCAGAGAATAACCTTGGTACATGACCAGATGTGAGTGTGTGAGAGTTGCGTAGCTTTGTAAACCGATATTTCATCGTTTCAGACATGTTCAAACCTCGATAATAAAACTGCATACATTTTGAATATATAAATTGTGCACGAAATTTAAATAGAATCATATCCATGTTATACTTTCGTCGAAAATTTGCTACAGGTCGCTGATCATTAGTTATAATTAGAGGTAGGTTGGAGTTGCATTGTACCAACTACGTAGTAGTTAGGTATTTCTTCACTTATTTTGTTTCTTTTGTTAAGTTAGTTGTTGGATGTATCAATAAAATATTCCTGTCTTTCTTAATTTGGCCAACTTTTCTATGAGATTTTCTAGGAGTATTCTTATGTTTTTTTGTAAAAAACCAATCTCAATGCTTTTAAATGTTTCCAATAAAGTTCTCAGTTTAGAAGACGTTTTTCAAAAAAATTCAACTCCACAATCGGCCAATTGAACCCCTGACCCACAATAGAACTATGTCACAGTAACATTTTGTGTGACGATTCTAACGATTTGATTTATAAAGTCACTATGACATAGTTTTATGGTGGGTCAGGGTTCGAGACTGGTTGTACATTGCAAGGTTGGAGGTAGAATGTTTTTAGGCCATATGGTATAACTAGAGGACGTGTAAGTAGTCTCCCGCTACTCCCCTAAATTAACCCCTTACGGGATGAATTAAGGATATCAAAGGAATATTGCCTTCAAATTTCAAGTACTTAGGTCCAGTTGTTACAGCTGTGCATTGAGCCAGTTTCTTCTTTTATCAGGGTTCCGTACCCAAAGGGTACAAACGGGACCCTATTACTAAGACTCCACTGTCCGTCCGTCTGTCTGTCACCAGGCTGTATCTCATGAGCCGTGATAGCTAGACAGTTGAAATTTAATGACATGTATTTCTGTTGCCGCTAAAATAATATAATATTTAAGGGGGCTCCCATACAACAAATGTGACTTTTTGCCGTTTTTTGCTCGATATTAATAACGGCAATAGGTAGACGCTTGAAATATACACAGAATATTTAGTTGAATATTCACTTTTAAAAAAAATGGGGCTACCATACAAAAAACGTGTTTTTTTATAGATATTGGTACGGAACCCTCCGTGTGTGAGTCCGACTCGCACTTGGCCGGTTTTTTATAATCATATAGATGTATGTAAATATTGGGTCGCGTTGCCTCTATGTGAAGGTTTAAATTCTACTTAATTTCGGACTTCTTTAAAAATACACAAAAGCCGTTTATTGGGCAATAAATCAAACTAATACTCCGATAAGAGTTATTACGTTAAACCAATTAGAGGGCATTGATAATGACCAGCAACAATGAACTTTGTAACTAAACAATAAAATGTGTTATTGTAAAGCTAATCATTCGTGAAGTAAATGTCGGCTGAGATAAATTTGAGGTCGCCATGTAAAAAAGCGTAATTATTTGGTACGTATTTAAAATTATATAATCACTGCTCGATCAAAAACAGTAGCAACTCAAACTACAACTGTGTTTTAAAATCAAATTTAATACAATTTCTATGAACTTGAAAGTTGAAACAAAACCAGCAAGGATTTTAAAGATAAATCACCTAAAAAGTGAAAAACTACGGAAGGCTTAGGGCATGCGAAGCTCTTCATAAATGGAGTTGACCAGAGCTGGACCAATAAACTTTGGAAACTCAGCAGAAGACAACTCCGATAGGAGTGTTTATCGGGCACTTCGGGGCTAAACATCTCCTAAAAAAGATGGGCCTTTCTGACAACACAGATTGTAGAATGTGCGGCGAAGAGGTGGAAACAATGAAACACTTATTGTGTGAATGTGATGCCCTCGCCGGAGTACGAATGAAAATCCTCGGTTGTGGCTACCCAGAACCAAGCGATTTCAAGGCACTGCCATTGCACTCCACTATCCGCTTTCTGGAAGGGGTGGAGGCTGCATTGGATTAAGTGCTAAAAAAGAAGGCGTAACTACACAAAAGATCCCTTAGGGTCAAAGTGTATCCGTAAGGACCCTGCCAATAAGATAAGATAACATAAAAGATAAAGATAAAGACAAAGATACTTTTATTCGCAACAATACAAAAGCACACTACATACGATACGAAACGGTCCCAACTCAGCATTCTCTAGCCGTAAAGCCAGCGTCTTCCGTTGGGACCGCTTGGTGATTTTGATCTAACAGTGCGTGTAACTTCTTGCGTTTTATTTTCGTTAAAGTATAACCAATAAATAAATATCAGTGTCTGAGGACAATCTCACACAAATTGAACTTGTCCCAAATCAAGTTCTAGGTTTGTACTATGGGTACTAGGCAGCGATAAATATACTTGTATAGAGAAATACATAATTAAATACTTCTACATAGAAAATATGTACGACAGGAACACATACTCGCGCTCATCACACAATCATAGGGTGACGGTACCAATGATGGACACTTTTAGCTGACAGGCACCAGTAATGGACACTTCACTCTTAATTCAAATTTCATACGGTCCTAAATTGATTGTTGCAAAACGAATGAATAACCCTTATCTGCTGTAAATTAAGAATCAAGTGCCCATTATTGGTGTCTTGTCCATTACTGGTGCCATCACCCTACTAGGAATCAAACCTAGGACCATCGCCTGCTAGCTTCTAAGGCATGAGCCACTACCAACTAGACTAGTCAAGCAGTCTCTTATTTTACAGAATTATCAACAAGTTTTTAGAGTTGTTGGCAATTCTGTAGCTCTGCCTACCCCACTCTGGGAATGAGGGCGTGAGTTTATGTATGTGTATGTATGTGTACTTAGTTATTTCGTCGATAAACTTGCAACAAAATGTGTTTTTCTTTTTAATTTTAAGTATAAAATATATCGTAAACGAATTTATAAGCGAGTTGTTTATGAGACTCACCTAACAAGGGACCTATTCTTATCGGTAAAACCGGTTTGCTCTTGACATATCGTATTCTTTTTAACTAGACAACCATTACTGTCGTGTAACTAAGAAGAGCTGCGCCTCTATTCTAGGCGGTAAAAACGATATCGTAGTTTTCCTGTTATGGTATTGTTATGACGTCAGCCGCCATTACTGTCAAGAAAATAAGAGCTATCAAAACGTTGGTGGCGTGGAACCATAGGTGGCCTCTGAACATTATGTAGTTTTATATAGAGCTGGGGCTCTATTCTTTTCGGTAATACCATGTTGCTTTGGACATGTTATCGTACTGTCAAAGTTATACCTGTACCCTTACCATGAGTTACAATTACTGTACTCGCTAGTGAGTCGAATGCTCTGTCCCTCACACTCTATGAGAATACTGCGAGGTCTAGTACGTTAATTGTGACTCATGGTAAGGGTACTGGTATACCGTTGACAGTACGATAACAGGTCCAAAGCAACATGGTATTACCGAAAAGAATAGAGCCCCAGCTCTATATAAAACTACATAATGTTCAGAGGCCACCTATGGTTCCACGCCCCCACAAGAATAAAAAGGGAAGGCTTTATGGGCTTTTTGCGCAAAAATGTGAGATGGAGATTCGCGCGCGCCTTGATGGCAGCGTCAAATTCAATTAAATGCTGTTTACTTTAAAACCACAACATTTATCGAAAAAGTGCTTTGCCAGGATAAAGATGTTACATAATTACTCAACTATTGAATCGAAAATCATCGTTATAGTAGTTTACGTGACAGTTGCGTAATGACAGGTATTACAACATGAGTGTGGTTTATGAAACGAGCTGCAAGGCAAGTTTCATAATAGATAACACGAGTGTTGTAATACTAATTACGCAGAGTCTCGTACAATACTTTATCTACATACATATTATAAGTACTCTAAGATGGATTCAGAAGCCGAAAGGCAAATGACCAGTATTATCTTACCTGTGGTAGTAGGTGACAGCGATGAAAGCTGTAACATAATTTTGAAATTACGTTATCGAATATTGTAAGGTAATGAGATCCAAATTTGGACCATCTTCCAAAATTAACAGCTGTCATCGCTATCACCTACTACCACAGGTAATGCTGGTCATTGTCTACGGGTTTTGAACGTATAATAGAGGACTTATGATATGAGTGTAGATAAAAGATTATAGGGTTTCTAAGATTCATCCAAAAACCTGCAAAAAAGGTGTCATGTTTGAAAAATAAAACTATCGAGAATTTTATTTCTAATCGTGTTTTTACATTTGCCAGTCTCAAGCAAATATGATCAAGATTAATATATCCAAAGACCAGATACAAAGGCGTTATGGTTATTGAGATCCAGATCGCGGAACACTCCAGACTTTATCATCGGTGGCCTCTTAAAATTAACGTCCCTTAACGTTTTCTGATAGAAATATCACAGCCATAACATAGAATCCATTCAAACTTTAATTATTACTAATACTTGCAACACACAGCTGTAGCGTGAGGCGATAACTCTTTTATCAGTAGTATCAGTATCAGTATTAATGTCTTCTGAATCGCCTGATAACGAGTTATAAGATAGCACGATACAATCTAGCACGTGGATATGTCAGTGGCTGTTTCTAAAATTAAGGTATTCTGTTGACCGTCTAGCATGTATTCTAGGAGGTAGCATCACCAATGGGAATTTAGCAAGGAAATAACTAAAAAGATGGCAGTACTTTATTGGAAGGCCAGCCTCATGGTGTTTGTACACGGTGTAAGTAGCTTGTGCATGTTGAGGCACTTGCCTAGATTATTGTTAATCGTGTAAACAATATGGTATTAATAAAAATAATAATATATAAATGTAAAATAAAATGTACAAAGCTTTGGGCAATACTGCTCGCGGAAGCGAATCACTTCGTTTTGTCATAATTGTATCACTTGATATAATATTCATTTGCCATAAAGACATTTTTTCTGAAACCGTAAATGTTTCAGGTAATTTTTATATGCCATCGTATACAGCCCAATAGGTTAGGTTTGGTTTGTTTTATAACAATTCTGAATAGTTCATTATATCCATTTATGGCAAATGAATATTAAGGCAAGTGATACAATTATGGCAATAAAAATTCAAGCAAACGATAGAGGTTTCGCGCAAGTAGCTCGCGCCTTTACTTGCTCCGGTTACACGCATCGTGTACAAGCACCATTAGGTATCTATTTAATGTGGATTAATAAATCAAATAGCGACCACGTTTAACACTCGTATATTGTATTATTGAGATATTGAAATAAATTTAAGGTTATTTAATAATTATATTGTAAGCAAAAGCTTGGAAAGATAGGAGTAACTGGAGTAAGCATTAGATAGAGGAGAAAATGGTAGTTACGCTTTTTAGTTACTATACAAAAACAAACCACTGCCAATAGATCTGCCCTACTAAGCATAATGGCGATATCTCAGACAAAACATCTGTACAAATTGCAACCTAGTTACAAACATAAGAGAGTTGAATCTGCTTTGGCTATTTTATTTAGTTATTGCATTTTTGCTTAGGAGGGCAGAGATATCCTCGCAAGGCCCAGTGTGCAATAGGATGTACATAATTAAGGCAATTTAATTTGAACTGTATCGCAATGGAATTAAAGCTTATTCTCCTATGTTCATAATTTGAAAATGGCATTATCAAACAAACGTAATTGAACTTTATTGCCTTGATGATAGATTCAAAGTCCCACTGACAAAAAACTGGTGGGCCTTACGAGGATATTGTTTTTCTCATAATGCCAGGAGTTCTATTGCTCGGTGAAATCTAATCGCTTTTCACATGTTATTGTATTGTTTTTAACTCGGCCGCCATTACTGTCGAGTGAATAAGAGTTATCATGAAGTTGACAATACGATAACATGTCAAAAGTAATATGGTCTTACAGAGTAGAATAGATCCTTAGATAAAGTATATAATTTCATTAGACCAGGGAGGTGTGATTCTCTCCACAACGACGAACGGGCGGACGAACGAGTGATTGTCCAAGCGGCGAGTTTAAGTAGTCCCGTCAGAGTGAACAAAACACATTTTAGCGCGTGTCTTCAATTTGGCAGCAAAACTTCTCGAACGTATAAGGCTGCCTAATTGAGAATGCACGCGCTAAAATGTGTTTTGTTCGCTCGGACGGGACTACTTAAACTTGCCGCTTCGATTCGCTCGTCCGTCCGACCGACCGCCGTTTTTTGAGAGAATAACACCCCAGAGGTGTTCTGTCAAATGTGTTTTTTTTTTATCGCGGGAAATTGCTCGTGTAAGTGCACCTTAACGTACTCACTCATAGACCCAGCGAGATTGGTCTCCTTAGAATAGTCTCTAAAAATTATGAATGTGCGGAACTGGTGTTCTAGAACACGTTTGTATATCAACGTGACAACTGAGAGGCAAATTTCGTTTAACAAAAGGTATTTTTTTACACCCTGCATATAAACAAACATATCTAAAAAAAGCAAATATTAAAACATCTGGCAAAATTAAAATGCTTTCCAAAATTATGGCTTTTCATACTAAATACTAAAGTAGAGTAGGCATTTTACAAAATGCAGGATTATAAACATTACTGGTATCACATACAGTACCTATTTATAAAGACGAATTACTAAATAAATACTTACACTATATTATACAAAATTGATAATGTCATTTGTTTTACTTACACGTGTAAGTTTATATTACACGATTATGTATAGTATGAATGAATATTTGTAAGACAACAAGTTTTCAGACGAATAGGAAACATGCGTGGATTTTTTAAATCGCATTTCTCAACAAAATATTAAAATACCGTGAAAGAGATCACCAAAAGTGAAACTAAAATTTAATCGGCTATGAAATACGGATGATACAAGCATTTTAAACGGCTAATTAGACAGAGATCCGACATGCGCTGTGACGTCATGTAACAGGTCGGTCATATAAACTCCATGTTAAATTCTGTTTTGCTAGAAAGAGATGGGAACAAATCTTTGTTGGCTTATATCTTGGTCATTTTTATAGCTATTCAAAAAATGATTTTTCTCAACTGTTTGTTACACGAATCAGCTTTTAATGAAGCTGTGAAAAAGTCATGAATTTTCCTTATGCCAAGACTATTGCCTTGTTTAAGGCGATAGTCTCGGCAAGCTCGTCGACGAAAAGGCACTGGCAAAAGTAAATATAACCTGTGAACATGTTAATCTCGTAAGGAACTCACTTTACAACTAGACAGCCGAATTATTAACCAGCGGATTTAAGTACGCCAGAGCATACAAACAAAATAGGATGTGCATTCTCAATTAGGTAGTTTAACCGTCGAGTAAGCCCGCTCGTATCAGCTCGATTGCTCAACAAATCAATAAAAAGCTGTTTTTAAGAGAATAACACTTTTAATTGAGGAGGTTTTCTAAGATAATTATTTTTACAGACCAAGAATAAAGAGAAGATAAAGTGAGTTTTTTCAAGAGATGATAACTCTTGTTGGACTTAACCAATTTTCGATAAACTTAGTATACTCTGTTTAATCTAAGATAATGCCTGTAACAGTTCATATCTTATCTTATCTTATCTTACAGATGGGCCCTTTCGGATACACTTCGACCCTTTAGGATCTTTTGTGCAATTACCCTCTTACACACTCAGCTGTTCGAATGCGCAGGTTTCCTCACGATGTTTTTCCTTCACCGTAAGAGCATCGGGTAATGCACTTAAGTTAGAAAAACTCATTGGTACATGGTGACCGCGGGGGTTCGAACTCGGTACCTTACGATCACGAGTCGACCCTCTAAGCCACTAGGCCACCGACACTCTCAACAGTTCATTCGTCGCTAGAAATCAATAATGCTGTAACCCTCAAAAATCAAACTTTACACTAGAGCCAAATTACTGAATTAATTTAAAAAAAATAATCATAACTTCTAAACGGTAGAAGGTTTTTTGACCCCCTTTTGAAAAAAATATTAATATAAATGCTTTTATTTAACTGAATACTCAAATTTGATCTAAACAAGGTTTAAAGGTACTTTTTGACGGTTACAGCATTTTTTTTATTTTTTTTTTACCCGAAAGAATGCTGTAACCTTTAAGAAAAATGTATGGTGGTGTTATTTAAAAATCAAATGAACAGGTGTTTTAAACTGCTGTAAATAAATCATAACCGTTTAAAACGTTTTTGGTCAAAAAACACTTACAATTTAACAAAAAAACGACTACAGTCTTGCTGTAACAGGATTTTGGGAAAAAAAACAAGGTATAATAAAATGTTGTACGTACAATATTAAGCTGTTTGCTAGGCGTTTAAAAGAAACACGTTTAATAAAACATACCTTTATTCAAGAAAATGTAATTCTTTAAAATAATTATAACTAACCAATGGAATTGCCAAAGAGTTTGACATTTTTGAGTATCGTTTTTACTACAAAAGAGTCAAATTGAGATCAATCAAAATTAAAACTTAAAATTATCTCACTATTCCAGAACATTAAAAAACAGAAAAATAGCAAAAATATAATATAAAAATGCGTCATAATTAGAATAACAAGAACTAAACATTTCACTTGTACCTAGGTAATTTTTAAGTACAAACCTGTTATTTAATACTTATTTTTTAGCTAAGTATCATTTTCATAACTCTCATGGAGACAGTCTATGACTTCTACATTGCTTTTTAAACCCTGTTCAGACTCACTTGTCTTAAGTAGTAACTTAAAGAGTAACATTGAGATTAATAATAAAATAAAATAATTAAAATTAACTGACTTGAATTTTTCTCCTTATTCAAGAAAAAAGAGAAAAACAACAAAATTGACACAGTTAGAATATCAAACTAATTTTTTTACTTATAAAATTATCATTTATTGTTATTATATCAAAATTATTATAAAAAAACTACTTTCTCATTTATAAATTATCAATTTGTTAAATTATACAAAATTTACTCACGATCCCGCGAGTCCAATATACGCACTGCACTTCAATCCGCTCTCTCCGACGCACACGCACTCACTAAAAACCGCCGTATGCCGCGTGCTCCACAAGGTGAGGGAGGGGGGAAATGTCGTAACGCGATCCAGTGCTTGTGAAGTCGCGTCCTTTAAAATGTCATAAGTGCTATGGAATAGGAAAAATAACACGTTTGAATTGCTGTATGTAGCTGTGCGACTTTAAATTAAACCCAAAAAAATGCTGTAAATAGCATGATTCAAAAAATTTGGAAAGCAAAAACGCTGTATAACGTTAAAAACAGGAAGTTTCTTACCTTGTTTTGCTGTAAGTCCAATATTGACAAAAAACACCGGATTTTAAGCGGGTTACGACACTTATTTCTTCTTCAATCATCCAAATATCACAAAAAACCTATGCTGTATAATTTTTATTTATCATCGTAGAAACACGAGACCTAGACCAATCGACGCAGAAAAAAAAATGCTATAAGAATATGCCAAAAAACGATTTTCGTACTTGGAGCGGGTTACAGCATTATTGCTTTCCAGCGAATAGAAATAGAAAAAGAAATCAAAATATTTATTCGACGATCCCAAGAAAAAAAAAAGAATTTTTTTTTAACATAAAACAAACAAAGATAATGATGACAATGATATAAACACATATTATAATCTTATTTCTTTAACTTTACAAAAAAACTGCATTGGCACAAACCTAGCGACGTCGTTCACGAATTTTAATAATTAATCGGTTATTTTTAAATACCTCGCTTGTCAGTATAGTGATTGAAATTATGACATACGGCTGTCACTGCCATCATCCTAGATTGAACACAGTATAGCTGAACACCAAGTTTAATATGAACACGTGTTTGTTTGTTCCATTTTCACGGTTCAACGCCTGAACCAAGCGATGCGTTTAGTAGAGATCGTTTATAACCCGAAGACATTTTACCCCGGAAATTCGAGCGGTTCCCGGGGGATAAACAACTTCTGCGCGGATGGTATCACGGGAAAACCAATCAATCAATATGGTTTTGCTTTAAAAGGGCTGTTTTTTTGGAATAGCAACAGGCGTGATAAATGGTACTTTAGGTTGAATTTTGGCTTTATTTATCCATGGAGAAGGTAAACGAGCACGCAGACCACCTGATACTAAGGGGAACCTGAGACCATATTGATACAGTATAGAGGCTTTAGGTCCGTGTCACGTTAGGACTAGGTAGCAAATACGACCTGCGGGCAGATATGGGCATTATTTGAATAATTATTTATTCGAATAATCATTCGAATAAAAAATAATTCGTAATATTTTTATTCGCGAATAATTTATTCGTCGAATTATTTATTTGCGAATGATTTATTCGCGAATAATTTATCCATGAATTAATCATTCGACTACTTTTCGAATAACGAATAATTTATTCATTTATTAGAGAACAATCGAGCAGGTATAATAAGTAGTAAATATTAATTATTCGTGGCAATTCATTCAACGAATAAATTATCCGCGAATAAATTATTCGCAAATGAATTATTCGACGAATAATTTATTCGTCACTCTCGCACTTATTTACGTGTCAGAAGGTGACGGATGCCTTATCCACACTTTGCCACGAGATAATAGGCCGCCATATTAGGCCCCCAGATCGCTTTTCGACTATATCTTGATCTGACTACATCGCTTTGTGCCTAGATCACAAGATCAAAAAGTCTGAGTCACAAAAGGACCCACTTCGTTTGTGTTACTAGGTAGGTTAGGTTCGTTAGGTAACTTCATATGTCCGGAGTAGTGATGTGCCGCAGGAACATTCCCGTTTCCGAGAATATTCCCGTAGAGAATATTCTCCGAAATTTCCTACATTTCCGAGAATATTCCCCAAATCGGAGAACGTTGAAAATAGTAAATGAAGTATATTAAATCTTTAATGAAAATAATTGTAGTGGATGGCTTATCGCCATAAAATGATGTGTAAATATTGTGTTACTGTGTAAAACCTTTTTAACACAATTTAAGTTGATATCTGTGTTTTTAATTTGGATTAAACTGATTGAACTGTTTTAGTAGCACATAAAAACAACTATTACATAAAATATAGTTAAAATATTGGTAACACGTGACAGATATTTAAATTAATTTAAAATAAAACATTTGGTTGCATTAGCTACATGTTTAGCCATTAAATATTTGCATCTCTTTCTCTCAACAGATCTGCTATCTCTTTTCCCCTTGTTAGCAAAATAGCGATAGCTCTGCTCAGTCGTGTTTCGTATTCGGTGCAATAAACATGTGCGTGTAAGTGCTGTCTTATACAATGAAGCCAAAAAGTAAAGTGTTTCAACACTTTTCTTCCAAGACTGATAACAGTAAAGTGACTTATTGTTGCAATTACTGCAATGTCGTGTACACATTTAAAAATGCTACGAGATTCGCCTATCATTTAAATAAATGTCCGAAAACACCCAGCGACGTACAGAATTGTTTCAAACAATATGGAAAAAATAAAAGCAGCAGCGGCTCGAGTCAGTCGCATGCTGAATCTAATTCACCATCATTACAAGACCATCGACGAGAGCAGAGCCAAGATTTGGATCAAGCAGACACGTCACGTGCTACAATGAGCAACGAGGAAAAAGTAAGTAGTCAAAACAAAAAGCAAGTACATACAATTTAAAATTGATAGGAACTATTATTTTATTGGTTTATTTAATAGATACCCTAATGTAGGTATTGGTACAATATAAAAATATTTCAAAATGTTTTGTGAAATGACCATGTCAGTATATCACGTGGTGATTTTACTTTATTATACTATCTTCAAACCAAAATGACGACTGGGGTCATAAAACTATTAGAATCGTACTATCTCTTTCACACTTGCATGGCCTTAAGGAGCGTGACTTACATTACCATATACTATCTCTCACGCTGGTTTTGTTGCCCTAGTCCTCAGTTTGGTTCGCGGGCACTATAATAACGTAGTTGTAGAGTTTACAAAATCACATGTTTTTGATGTAACGATAGTAATAATTTATTATTTGTTCAGGTCAGCATCCATCAAGCAATCGCAAGAGCGATGTATGTAACTGGCTCACCGCTATCTCTCTTCGAACATACACTATGGAAAGTAGCATTCCAGAAGGTAAATCCTTTATATAGTTTACCATCAAGAAAACAGTTAGCAACATCTCTTTTGGACAGAGAACATGCCGAAGTGGAAGTCGATATAAAAGAAAAAATAAAACGAGCTGGCGTTTTACACTTGGCGATCGATGGATGGTCCAATGTAAGGAAAGAACCAATAATAAATGTAATTGTGTATACACCAAAACCGTTGTTTTATAAGTTTATTGAAACGACCGAAGACAGACACACAGCTGAATATCTTTGCGATCAAGTTTTGGATGTAATGGAAGAATTTGACACATCCAAATTTTTCGGCATTGTAACAGACAATGCAGCTAATATGATTAAATTCGGCAAACTCCTGCATGATAAACATAGTCAAACAAATTGGAGCGGATGTCTGGCCCACACCTTACATTTATTTGTTGGGGATGTGTTGAAAGTCTTGAAGGTTAGAAGACTATTTGCAAGCACTGTGAACGTCATCAAAATAATTTCTCGATCCCACATCCTCGGTGCAGAATATAGAAGGATTGCTGAAGAAAAATCTATAAATATGACTCTACATCTGCCAGTCAAGACGAGGTGGGGTAGTTATTTATTCTGCCTACAAAGCTGCCTCAAATCAAAATTAGTTCTACAAAATATGGCAGTTAATAATACAACAGGGCCATTAATGACATATAAAACCAGACTTTTGAACGAAGATGTGTGGACGGAACTCCAGGATCTAGAATCAATGTTGAAGCCAATAGTGCAGTGGATCTTATTGCTAGAAGGAGACTATTACGCAGTGCATTTGGTGCATAAAGCACTTACTGAGTTGGGTAAATTATTGCATACATCCACAGCAACAGACTTTTTACAAGATAGTCTACCCAATTTGAGAGAAAAATTTGAAGGAAGAAAAAGTAATGCTTTGAAGCCTATGCATTTAGCTGCAGCAATTTTGGATCCCAAAAATCAAGGAGTATTCATGACAAATGAAGAATATTTGGATGGATGTGAAGTAATTATCAATATGACTGAAGGTGATGCCCACAATATTTTAGTCGATATTGCGAACTACAAAAGTCGGAAAAATCTTTTTGAAAAGGAGTTTTTATGGAAAATGGCCGAAGCTGTTGAACCAGTGGTTTGGTGGGAAACTTTATTTTCTAAAATTACACTTGGCCAAATCGCTTTAAAGCTATTGTCAGTACCAGCAACTTCAGCCGCAGTGGAACGATCATTTTCAACGTTTTCCCATATTCATTCGAAGAGAAGAAATCGCCTCAAAACAAACAGAGCAGGAAAAATAACGTTCATATCTCACAACTGGAAGTTGATAAACAAACCGACTCCACAAAAACCAGTAATGCCCGTCATATCTGACTGTGTATTGGAATCGGGAACTTTAACTTCGGACTCAGAAGATGATTTTTCAGATGTAGACCTTGACGAAAATCACGATCTTACGTCAAGTTCATCCGGAGTTAATCTTATTTTTAGTGATACTGAAACTGAAAATGTTACAATACCAAATCGACTAAGTTCTGATTCTGACGACAGTGACTAAAATTGTGATTAAATTAACATTCGATATTTTTAAGATGCTTATAATATTTTCAGATTATTTTTACATCGAGATAATTTTAAGATGTTGCATGTCATAAATATAAACGTACAGTTTTACATTTTTACGCATTTGTTTCTATGTGTTTTTTATAAGATGATTCAGATGTGATAATTTTAGTTAGATTTTTATATTACTTTTAATACCTTGCCTTGTGATTTGTAACAATGATGCTGTGATAATTATGTACCAAATTTGTTGATTAAAACCTATTTTTGAGATACTTGTTTCATTTATATTACGAGTACCATATAATATTCCCGGGAACAAAAGAAAATTCTCTAGAAACATTGAGAATATTCTCGAGAATATTGAGAATATTCTCGTGAATATTGAGAGTTTAAGTTGAGAGATGACTTTATACTACATGCTATGTAACTATCGGCTGTGTACTTCGTTTTGCACGTAATGCCCGAAAATACAACAAATTATACGTACAAAAATTCAAAATTCTCCTATATTTCCCATAATCGGGAATATTCCCGGGTAAGTTTCCGAGAATATTCTCACTTGAAGAATATTCTCGGAAACGGCACATCACTAGTCCGGAGGCCAATTTCCCCAGGAATCGGAGCCCCGCCATGCGGGGCTCCGCCAAAGTGCTAAGACTCAGACTTTTGAGATTTAGTCGCAAAGCCATTTGGTCGTATAGCGATCTACGCACAAAGCTATGTAGTCAGATCGAGATGTGGATTTTAGGAACTGGATATCCCATTTAGAGCATGAATACCGGTATTCGATACTATCGAAAAACCAGAATATCGGAATAAAATTCGGATATTATAAAACCGATATTCGAGCTCGCAAAATACCGGTATTTCGATATTTTTTCGATATTACATTTTAATATAATAATTAATTTCCAATAAAGTAACGTTTTATTTTTATAGCCCCATCCAAGCATGTCATTTTTAACTAGCTATAGTGTGCATTATTCCCGAGTTCCCGACCATGAGTTGCATAAAATTAAACTTATAATAATAGTATAGTAATTTAAGAAGGCATTACATATTTCTCATAGAGGAGATTCTAAATATCGGCGATGAAATGTTGATGACTCACATGTGCAAAAACAATTTGAAGTTTAAATTCAAGATATTTTGAATGTATGTGCTGTGATTTATAACAAATATATTTGCTACGCATGAGCTGATTTATTATTTTTAAGGCCTCAAACTTCACCAACCTAAAGTAGCAATCTAGGTCAGTTCAAAATCATTCGATTTTTAACATTTTTTTTCTTGTATGAATATCGAAAAAATATCGAAATACCGGAAAACCGGTATTTAAAACTTCAATATCGAGAAAATACCGGTATTGGAAAAAAGCTCCGATATTAGATGCTCTAATCCCATTAGATATCTTATAACAACTTAACAACAAACTATTACCATAAACAAATGCAGATATAGATCAAGGCTCATTTAGTGGTCGCTAACGATCGTGCAGCACCTATTAGATAAGTGACGTTGAGTGCACACAATATCGAGTTGCATTTGCAATAAATATCGCAGACTGGCAATCGCTGCACATAAACAATTCTAAATTTAAAAATTAAACGTCGTCTTTTGTCAATCACTTTTATATTTAAACAGACAATGTAATTAAACTTTATATGGCTAGTTTCAGCGTTAAATATCACGTTTTTACTATCATAAGCGATAACCGTTCTCATTTACCAAGTGTTTATCATTTAGTTAAACGAGTCCAAAGCGTGCGTTGGTTGTGATGTGAAAAAATTGTTTTAGAAAAAGTTTTGTGGTAAATAATGTTGTATCTGGGATCGAGAATTGTGAAGGGGGTTGGGAGACGTTGTTATACAGTCTTTGGTGGGGACAAAGGATTGATTACGAAATTCGAGGTAAGGTCTTGCTTTATTCTTTATTGTTCTTTCTTTACTCTTCTGGGTAAAATCATATTTCCTTTGACGTTTTTTCGTATGCTTTTCAAGTCGGCCGCCATTATTGTCAAGAAAATAAGAGCTATGGCAAGAGGTATGGTAATGGTATGGTCAAAGGCAAAGGGGTTTGGGTAAAACTGTTGTCATTTGTAAAATTCATACATTTTCAAGGTGAGCGGTCATTCGTAAAAATGGTAAATTATGATAGAATTATTAAAAATAAACATATTTTGTTATGTAATGTAATACTCTTAAGTGCATCAGAGCCGAGATATTTAAATAAATATTCATACTTGGGCGTACTTTTGTACTAAAAACTGAATACTTAAATCTTTAAAATCTCCGCTCCGATATTATTTAACGCCATAAATTATATATATCTATGTGTATTTAGAGGTCTTGGTATAGTAATTTCATAGTAAATTATGTCATGTGAATAGTATTAAATAAGGATTTTTTAATTGCTTCGTGTGTTTAAAAAAAGCAACTCATGGCTCTTAGGAATATGTAAAGGCAGATTATTATTTCTTATTAAATAAAGAGGAGGTTTTATGTTCAACTGTGTGTAAGTAGGTACATAAAATAAAATAAAAATAAAATCTTTTACAAAACAGACATGGACTAGACAGACTGCCAAAATGCTGAATCAGCTTGTATGCCAAAGTTGGGTACTCTAAGGCTAGATACCGCTTTTATTTTTATAATTTCAATAAATTCCATTCGGTATACAATTATATATGGCTAACTAACAATTAAGTTATTTTTCTGTTATTTCTGCATTAGGTAGTCTTTACCGAACCAAATTATATTACGTACTGTTTTATGACCATTAAACTGGATTCAAATTATAATAATTTAGACTCGAAATGAAACTAACCACAGAAACGAAGAGACTTGTATTTTCTTCTATTACTGTTTGATTTCATCTACAACTCTGTATTCCGGTCTATTTAAAAGTCGTAAAGATTCAAAGCCGACTCTAGGTTACTCTAAGTTAATGTCTGAAGTTATTCTAGTCCCTAAACAGAACTTTGGTTACGCTTAAGTTACTAAAACTTTTCCATTTACAAAGTCAGGGGAATCCTTTAGGCCGCACATTGGATACGAATTCGTAACCCACCCCTATTTTATAGTCCGGGCAACTAATGATACACTGGGGTCCTATTGAAAAAGGGTACAAGTCGACTTAACTCGTAATAAAAAAGGGTATATACATAAACGGAGTATACTGGACTTAAACCCTTTTTCACTTGATCTTCGAAAGACTTATACCCTTTTTCACTAGGAACCCAGTGTGGATGTAAAGGTTGAAAGCAAACATTTTGACTTCAAAACTTTGTTTGCACTAGTTAGGAGACAGACATAGTAAAAGTCCTTACCCCTCGGAGGTAATCTCTAAGAGAGGAGAGAGGAGGGGAGGGGAGGTTTAGTGGTGGTAGGACCTTGTGCAGGGTCCGTCCGGCTCGCTACCACCATCTTATCCATTAACCCACCGCCAAGCAGCAGTGTTCGCATTGCTGTGTTCCGGTGTGGGGATAAGACAACCGGTGAAATTACTAGCATAGAGGCATTCCATATTAGTCCTCAGCGTTGGCAACGCATTTGAGGTCTTAGGATTGCAGTTTTGAGACAAAGTCGTGAGATTTCAAATGTCTATGGGTGTCAGATCCCACTTACCATCAGGTGGCCTGAGTGTTCGCGTGCCTTCTCTTTGCAATATATGTATAAAAAAAAGTAAGCTCTTGCACAAAGAACATTTTTTTTTTGTTTACATATATACCATAGGAAATCTTGTCCTTGTACATAATGAAAGCTGATAAAATTCTCTACAACTTTGATTCTATACTTTTTTATCATTTTCTAGCTAGATAGGTATGAGCTCCGAAATACGGTGGAATTCCTAAACGGAAATCTATGCTTTTTGAGATTGTATGGAGCGAAACAGAAGAAGCCCTCTCTTAATCTAGACACAAGGCAGTGAGTTAGCCAACTCTTTTTGACTTTTCCGTCCACACCCGCTGTAAGCATTCATTTACCAAGCTACTAATACTACTGGGCTTATGAATCGAGTGCGCATATTTTTCAGTGTTCCGGTAATAACATATGCATGAAGAGCTTTTTGGAATCAAATTTATCTGTATCTTCTTCGGAGACAGCAGCGGCGTGTCGCTATCGTAGAACCGAAGGTGTGCCTGAAATATAAGAGATAAATTCGGTGCATTTCATTATACCTCTATCATTTTAAACCTACAGACGTGGTATAGGATAACCATTTAAAAAAAATCGTGTCAAAGTGTCGATAGGCCTCCCATAAAATGGCCTGTTAGATGGATTGCTCTCAGACGTCGGTACTACCTATACGTGGTCGTATAAGTTTAACTAGCACCTGTTACTGGGGGGTTATTATGACATAGCTTAGCTATGCAGTTCAGTTTACGCTGAGAGAAAAGGCCAGAGCTATATATGGTATGTTGGGGTAAGATCGGATCGGTTCAAGACCGGATAGTTCATATTACTACTAAACTAACAAAGGTTTTCGATTCCTGGCGCTGCAGGCTGCGGGCCGCAACAAGATAACGTAGGCAGGCGTGTTGTCAGGAATCGAAATCCTTTGTTAGTTTGGTAGTAATTTGAATTATCCGGTCTTGACCCGATCCGATCTTACCCCAACCTACTTAACTGCTGTAGTTCTATCGTAATAACCCCCCCGGTCAACGCGCTGCTCCCAAAAACTTGGAAGATCGGGATTGTTCTTGCATTTTCTTATAAGAGTCATATTTATAACAAGTGCGAGTCGGACTCGCGCACGAAGGGTTCCGTACCATTATCTATACAATATTAGACATTAATATCGATCAAAAAACGGCAAACATCACGTCTGTTGTATGGGAGCCCCACTTAAATATTTGTTTTGTTGTTTTTAGTATTTGTTGTTATAGCGGCAACAGAAATACATCATCTATGAAAATTTCAATTGTCTAGCTATTACGGTTCATGAGATACAGCCTGTGGCCCGTTTCACGAAGCTACAAGTTACAAATTACAAGCGGAACTCTCTGTCTAGCAAAATGAGTTAGAAAGAGACTTCCCCTTGTAATTTGTAACTTGTAGCTGCGTGAAACGAGCCTCTGGTGACAGACAGACAGACAGTGAAGTCTTAGTAATACGGTCCCGTTTTTACCCTTTGGGTACGGAACGCTAAAGACGCGTCCAAAGTGCGGCCAGCGTAATGAAGATTGTATGTCTAAACTTACAAAGTTATAAACCAGCGCAGCGATTTATATCTCAATATCTTATTCATTTTTGCGTCCAAACTTCGATAAAAATTCATTTTACTTTATCAATAGCCTTCAAAATTTACGACTCGGTAATATTTCTCCGAACGAAAAGACTGTAATGGCCGACTTTGATTTATTTTGATGCTATGAAATATTCCAAAACATTTTGTCTGCGTTTACATTTTCGTTGTATTTCCTTTCAATTTCAGCAAGTTACGACACAGCGACAATGTCACTGCACGTGCACGTCACGCAAGCGGTGTGGCTGGGCCATAAGGTTCAAAATATTAAAAAAAACCTGCCCCTAATTATATCCAGGAGTAACAGTTTCGTTACTACAGGACAGATTATCTACACCTACAAAATGGAAATGAGTACACATTTTTCTCTTTTAAAATTTGGTGAATTTAAGCAAAAAGAAGCACAATATTTTAAAATTCATATTGTGACATGGAAAACAGAAAAAATAAAGTAAAGCTAGCTTAATCCACGAAGTACTAGGTTTATGGTATTGAATATATTTTTATTTATGTATGAAATAAATTCGTTATCTTTTACTGAGAAATTGAATAATAATCCAACCCTTTCAATCTAATTACCTAAGGGCCCAAACACAAAATTAACTAAGATTTCTGTATAACGAAACTAAACAATACTAAAGGAGCCGCAAATCTGACGGACCCACTAATTGCTCAGCGGATTCAAAGAGAAGTTAATGAGTTACGAAATGAAGTATTTTTCGTCGCTATTCAGGGTTGATGTGACATTGAAGCTCGACCAAGAATAAATATTAGAATTCAGACCTTAATCAGAAGAAAACACTACACATTATACAATAGACTAGCAAAGACGTTAGCCTAGATAGCACGTTAGCCTAGACGACACTTTAGCCTAGACGACACGTTAGCCTAGACGACACGTTAGCCTAGTTGGTAGTGACCCTGCCTACGAAGCTAGTGGTCCTGGGTTCAAATCCCGGTAAAGTCAGATATTTATGTGATGAGCGCGAATATTTGTTTCTGAGTCATGGATGTTTTCTATGTATTTAAGTATATATCTCTCTATATAGGTAAGTATTTATATCGTTGTCTAGTACCCATAGAACAAGCCAAGAGCTTAGTTTGGGACTAGGTCAATTGGTGAGACATTGTCCCCTGATATTTATTTATTTATTTAAGTTACTTTATAGTAAATCCGGTTTTTGATCTTATTTATACCTACGCATATAAATACATACAATGACCAATAAACTCATTTCACTCTTTTGGCTTCACGCTTTCGGGTAAAAATACCATAAAATATAACATCATTCATTACGTAATTGTAAAATAATTATACATTATATACGTACATAAACTCACGCCTTCATTCCCAGAGTGGGGTAGGCAGAGCTACAGAATTACCAACAACTAAATAATAATTTGTTATATAATTCTGTAACCACATTTTGCACAATTAGGCTAAGATGTTTACCAGTGTATTAGTGACAGGTTGCAAGCCCATCGCCTAACAGTACTAAAAGCCTTAAAATAATTATAATAGGTAAAAAGCGCTTGATCATAAATAATGAGTCTGCCGCATGTCTGTTTTTTTTATAAGAGGCAATGTCAGAAGCACACTACAACTAGGTACTAAACAATTACACAAAGCAAGCTGATAAAAACTCTTAATCATCTACAAACATAGATACAGAACGATAAACTACAAGTCTTTGTCAATGCCTTAGCAACTTCTTTAAAATGTTAAATGCCCACGAACGGCTTTTGTATGTATTTTAGGCATACCATAAGCGCCAAGGGCCGTTAACAAATAAATGTACACTAAAGAGCAATGAATATTGGTCATTTTAGTTGTAAATTTTTACGTATAGTGACCCGTTTTTGTTTATATGTAGTTATTCCACTAATCGGAATTCTCCGAAGCACTTATTTATGTTAATTGCAATGCAATAAACATTGCAACTAGATATTTGCATATATCTTTATACTATGTTTACGTACTTGTTATTTATCAGCTGTTTAACAACATCATGTCATCGATACGAACACGGAAGGGTGTTAAGATTACCAGTATCAGGAAGACTCGGTTGGTTAACATGTTCGCTGCCGCGAATTGATAAAAGTATGTAATTTGAAAACGCAAAGTGTGTCACGGGCCCTGAATGTGACAAAAGATTGTTTTATTTACTTACATGCGTTGTCTTACGGTAATAAGGGCCGTTTTATACTTTTACAATAATATATAAATTAATGTGAAAATACAGGTTGGTTTAAAAGATTTCGAAGGCGTTTCCTAAAAAAATAATTCTTGGATAGTTTTCTACTTATCCAGTTCTTCTTCCGTGTTTTTTAACCATTAGACAGCTGCGGCCTGTTTTATAAAGCTACAAATTACAATTTAGAAGTTACAAGTTTCCATTTGACACAACCTCGACCAATGACAACCAGCTATTTGAGCAGTGTTGCCAGTTTAGACCTGTAAAATTGTAACTTGTAGCTTTATAAAACGTGCCCCTGGTAAACGAAAAAAGTTATTTGAGTTGGTAGTATATCACGTCCTAAATTATGAAAAAATATGTTTCGACATGGCATCACGTAATGCAATAATTCAACTTAGTCTCACGATATTTAATATAAATAAGGTCAAAAATGCAAAATCAATTAATTTTAGTTTGTTTTTTTTTACCCGACTGGCCGAAGGAGGGTTATATTTATCTATTTGTTTGTTTATTTGTTAATTTTTTTTATCGATTTTCAGTATACAATGAGCTAGGGTAAGAAATTTTCAACAAAGGTCAGAATTGTATGACAATGCGATAATAAGGTAGGTACCAAAAAATAATACAATAATTCCGTTTTTTAAACACTCTTTTGTACCAATGACACCGATGGGACGAGTAGGATGTCTACTAAAAATAATTAACTGTACTAAATGTAATCAACTGTACTAAAGTACATACAATATAGCGACGCGCTGGCCTAGTTGGTAGTGACCCCGCCTACGAAGCTCGCGGTTCTGGGTTCAAATCCCGGTAAGGGCAGATATTTGTGTGATGTTTCTGAGTCATGGATGTTTTCTATGTATTTAAGTATTTATTTCTCTATGTACGTATTTATATCGTTGTCTAGTTCATATAGTACAAGCCTAGAGCTTAGTTTGGGTCTAGGTCAATTGGTGTGACATTGACCCCTGATATTAAATTTATTTATTTATAAGGACAAACCATTCTAATAGTAGGTATTTACCGTTATTTATTCACTAGTAAGTTCAAAGTTCAAGGTCAATGAATGCACATTTTAAATTTCAAAGTAACAAACTCACCCCTATTTTAATTTGAATATCGTCAAAAGTTAACAAAGCTTAAAATTAAAATAAACTTTAAATACGTCTGAGGTCAAATTAATTCGGTCAATCACTTGTAAAAGCCGATGTGATTTGAGAATAGATTTGAATTTAATGTAGTTTGCTTTTAAGAATTGAGTAGAAAGTTTAAAATAAACTGGACCGTATTAAATTTGGCTGGGTTTATTTTATTAGAAGGTTAAAATTATGTGCTAACTTATTTATAACTTTGTAATAAGCGACAGATGATCGGAGAAACGTTGGTTGGCCATTCGGTGCGGAACGATGCTAATTAAAATCACTGCTTATAAAGGGAATTCTTGTTCTTCTTCTCGGGTACGGTTCCTTCTTCCACCAGACTGTGTGGTACCAGTACCCTTACCACGAGTTACAATTACCGTACTCGCTAGCGAGTCAAATGCTCTGGCCCTTGCACTCTATAAGAATACTGCGAGGTCTGCGAGGGATAGAGCATTCGACTCGCTTGAGAGTACGGTAATTGTAACTCATGGTAAGGGTACAGAAACTTGCGATAGCTAACGCCCTCTCTGTCGCATTAACAATCCTAACAAAAAGGAAGGTTTTAAAAATCCAACTGTTGTTTGGATGATGTCGTCAATATAATGTTAGTTTTCATGTACTTAGTTCAGGAAATGTGAATTGGCCGTCTGTAATCTTCACTAAGATCTTTGTATTAAAATCAAACAAAAGTTAATCGTAAAACTGCCCTCGTTCTTCAAACAGCGCAGTGGGTTGAAAGGTTAAGGTTAAGGTTAAGGTTAATGTTAAGGTCAAGGTTAAGGTTAAGGTTAGGTCCGATAAGTCTTATCGCAGAAAAAAGATCGCAAAGTAGATAACAGACGGCAAAGTCATATTTCCTGAACTATATCTGTTTTTTTTCGCCAATTTCACATTTTCAAAACCAAGTACCTAGTGACACCCGCGACGATAAGGCGAATCTAAAGACACATCGCTTGAATTAGGCCATCTGTAGAGTCTTTACAAGAAAACAAAGAACCATACACACATACATAATACACATACATACAGGTCAAAAATATTACCTGCCTCCTTTGGCAGTCAGGTAAAAAAGGAAGGTAAATCCAATTAAAAACTACATACATGAAGTTTACGAGAGAGTAATGTATTAGCCCAATGGGAACCTTGAAACACCATAGGACTGTGCCAAAGTGACGTTATGATTCAAGTCGTAAGAAGTGCCAAACAAATTGTTTTAATGTCACTTTAACACCGTTCCATGGTGGGTTAGGGTTCCATTAGGCTGATAGTATCTAGATAAAAACCTATAGAAAACAAAAGACTGCAAGATACTTCACCGCCAAGCAGGGAAGTTATCAAGAAAAAAAAACGGGTCATACATGTACATAATTTCTGTACAAAATGACCAGATTATTCTTCTCCCTAAGTACACATTAAATTCGAAGTGATAGATTTACAGACGGGCTTGCCCCCTGTCGTGCGCGTACTAAATCTCAATCCAAGCCTTCCCTCTGAACCATTATCTATTCACGATCTCGAACGTCGGGGCAAATCCGGCCGGTAGTTAAAGTCTGGGCCAGAATTCGAAAACTTATCTGATTTTGTCGGGATGCCATATATCAGTTAAGGTTTTTAACTACTGAATAAGGTAAAAGACAATAAATTATGAAAACGACGTTTAAAATTTAGAATAAAATACAAGAATTATAAACATATCTACGCAATTATGTAAAATATTAAGATAGAAAGTGAAAATTGGTGATGCTCTTTACTCAAGGGATTTCGTCGGAATGTCCGAAATACGAAACAAAAGGTAAAACCCTAAAAAAGTCAAATTATATAACTATTCTAACAGTTGTTAATTGAATCAATTAAACACATAATAACTCCTTATTTTATTATACATCTAGTAAGAGCACAATGTTAGAATTTATACGTAAATAAAGATCCACTATCACTCATACAGCTAGGCCAGCGGTGACACATCACTTCACACATCGCGACCGCTGCAAGGCCCTATTCGTATCAATTACGTTCGATGCACAAACGCACAATGCACGTGCTTGTTGCACCGCTATCACGCGACATATAAGTGATGAGGCCATTTATTCCACAAGGAAGATGCATTTTATAGATACTAAAGGAATGCATCCACAATATCTCAGTGCCAGCAACACTATTTGTGAGCTTGAGCTCGAAAAATTGGTCCACATTTTTATTTTATAAGAGAAACAAAAGACAAACAGAGAAAGAATAGATATAGTGCGCTGGTCGGTGCAACATTTCATTGCACCTGCAGATTTAAGCTTCGTTAAACTTTCATTATATCGCCGCCATTTTCTTTTTTCGCTGTTTTACGGCTTCCGCATTTTCCTGGGCGTTTGAATTATTAACGTTATTGGCCATTATGAAACAAACGAATGTTGGAAATATTTCTCGGAACATTAATTCGTTGTGCTGCTACATTTTTAGTCGCGGCATTTTTATTAAAATTGGAATAGCCCGTATTTTTCGCGCGCGCGTCTTCCAAACCATTCGTCATCTGTTTTCACCGAGCGAATTCAATTCGGGAACTTTCTCTGAATGTGCCACCCTTTCGGCCAAAATTACTCTACGACTCAAGGCACAATTAGGACCAAATTAAGGGAAAAGTGTCAAAAAGGGTTTCGTTTTAGGGACAAAGCCATTCATTAGCGGGGGAATAAATTCCGCAGGAATAACCTGGCATCATTGAAATTTAATGTCCCATTTGAGCTCCGTTCTGACCTTTTTATTTGCAATAACAGAAATAAAGGTCCGAATTAGGCACAGGTCGGTCGTGAGGCAGTAGCTAACGCTGTCTCTCGTATGGCGCCCCAGCGACATATTAACTGCAATGAGGTATTTCTACGCGGGAAGCTGACTAAAGGCTGTTATTGCGAGGCCCTTGTCTCGCATGTTTACGGGCTTTTAAAACATTTGGTGCTCATTTAAGTACAATTTCATTATTTCATTTTGTTTTTATCTTGTTTCCGAAACCATAGTGTTTTTTACGATACGGCCATTTTACCCGACTGCCGAAGTAAGCTTTATGTATGTACGTAAGTATGGTTCTTTGTTCCCTTGTAAAGGGAAGGGAAGGGATAAACGGATGGCCCGATTTCGGTTGGTTAGATTCGTCTAAGGGCCTGTTGTTTGATGAGTAGTTAAACTAATTGTTAAAAACCGAACTAATGATTAAATCTCAAGGAAATTTGTCAATTTTTTTTTGTTGAGTTACCTACTGATCAAACAACAGGCCGTTAGCGTCGCGGGTGTTACTGGCTACTTATTTTTTTTATCTACACGCATATCATAAGTTCTGTATTATGCGTTCAAAATCCGTAGGCAATGACCAGCATTACCTGTGGTAGTAGGTGACAGCGATGACAGCTGGGGCACGTTTTATAAAGCTACAAGTTACAATTTTACAGGTCTAAACTGGCAACACTGCTCGAATGGCTGGTCGTCATTGGTCGAGGTTGTGTCAAATGGAAACTTGTCACCTGTAAATTGTAATTTGTAGCTTTATACAACAGGCATTTTCATTTTGGAAGATGTTCCAAATTTGGACCTCATTGCCTTACAATATTCGATAACGTAATTTCAAAATTACGTTACAGCTGTCATCGCTGTCACTGTCACCTACTACAACAGGTAACGCTGGTCATTTGCCTTTCAGCTTCTGAACCCATCTTAGGGCCGGATTAATAAACTTTACTCATCTTGGTTGAGACGCGACACGACACGTCAAAACGCCTTGCGGCTCGTTTCATAAACCACACTCATGTTGTAGGTAATGCCTGTATTTACGCAACTTACTATTAACTAACATTATATTGACGACATTATTCAAACAGCAGTTGGGTTATTTTAAAGCTTGCTTTTTGTTAGACTTGACAAATTATTACTTTAAGGGCCGAGTTCACCAATAATTAAACGGACGATTAGCGGTTTAACGGGTGTCAAATGTATTGATTAACAGCTGATTAAGACTTAACCGTCCGTTTAATTGTTGATGAACTCGGGCCTAAAACTACGGCTTTATTATAAGACCGAAATTTATACCGTTTATCGAGTAGGTGTTTGTTTAGCATGCACATAGCGTCAGCTTCGATAGTGAATACTCGTAGGGTTAGCATCGTTCAGTGTATAGTTCTGGAAATATGAATTGGCCGTCTGTAATCTTCACTGAGATCTTTTTGTTAATATCAAACAAAAGGTAATCGTAAAACGAATGCTGAGTTGGGACCGTTTCGCAACAATTTCTCTGTATCTTTTTGTATCTATGTAGTGTGATTTTGTATTGTCTCTTTATCTTTATCTTTAACACTGCCCGCGTTCTTCAAACAGCACAATGCGTTTTTTTTTAAATTTAATGTTCACCAACAATTGTTAACATCAGTACATTCAAAATTGACAATCATAAAACGCATAGTGCAGTATGTTACAATCACTTACAGGTAAACACCACGTGTGAAACAATGACGGAAGTAAACAGCAGTAAAAAAGATACAACTAAAACTAGGAAGAATATCAGTACATACTGATATCTTTATTTATATAGTTATGTTTATGATAGGTTACTTATTAATATCATGTAACTACCTAACTACATGGAAACGGTAATGAGAAGCTCGACACTGGTCCCGTCTTTATTTATTTATAGTTATATACACTTTAAAACAGAGGGTTGAAAGTTTAAGGTTAAGGTTAGGTCCGGTAAGCCTTAACGCAGAAAAAAGATCCCAAAGTAGATAACAGACGGCCAAATCATATTTCCTGAACTATATAGTATTACGTTAATAACATCGTCGGGGACTTATTTCAATTTTAAATTGAATATGTAATCATTACTAAGCGATAGAGAGATCTTTGCTTGAATATTGGACAAAGGAATATATGAATACCGTATTCCGCCGACGTCTTGAGTTATCTTGTTGAACGTTTAACCTCCTGAGGCTCCTTGTACTAAAACTAGTACAAAATACAAATTCAAATAAAGATCTAGTGCAAAGAAAGTAAAGTGTAATTTCTTTTATTTTATGACATAAGATAAAATTGGAAAATTGACTTTATGTCATTCGTAATAGATTCATATTCCATTGACAAATTTCGTTGTATGCTGAGCCGTAGGAGGTTAAGACTCAAATATTCTATTCCTTCCAATACAAGAATGATAGCGTCAGTAAAATAAGTAGTTTTTGGCATTCCTTCTTGGTCTCTTAAGGTTGGCAATGCATTTGCAAATTGTCTTTGGGCTTCGGAGCCCACTTTCCATCAGGCGGCCTGTTCCCTCTTCTTGACGAAAAAAATATATGTACGGTTATTGCGACATATTTTTATACGCGACTTCTGCTCATAATGTATACCTATTACACTCATATTGATTGTTATTTGACCTAAACATGGTGGGCTAAGAAGTGGTATTCAGGATTTTTATAAAAACTAACCTAACTTAACGTATAGGGTGCTACACGATGGCACTGAAATAAATCCTGAAATATTTACAGTTACAGAAAAAAAGCGGGTTGGCAAATGAAACAGTTGGAAAACGATACATTCGGCCTAACATATTTCGGCCAAAAGGCAGGATACCCTAAGAAGTACACGGTATGGGCCATCTTATCTTACCTTACTGCCAAGGTAGCAGTGTTCATATTTTTGTGTTCCGATATGGGGATAAATATATAATATGAGTTAAAATACTTGTATGACATATATCAACTCATGCAGTCTAGTTTTAAAAGCTTGCCTTTGATAAGATAAATAAAATAAGTTTCCTTAAAATTCATTCGTCCAAGATTGAATTTAAATAGAAAACTTAATTATTTAACAGAGTTCACGTAATAATCCTAGTTACATAGTGAATGCCCTAACGGTGGCTACTTAGGTAATTACGATAGCTGGATCGTACTCATTAATTTTGTAAAGACAAATGGTCCTAATGCATGTGGGTGGAACACTATTCCGCATTTTGTTACGTTTTAGTGCTTTGGTAGGAAGAAAAGGATAGGCAACACTGATGGGCTTCTATTTAACACGGTAAAACTAGAGGTATATTGCTTTAGACGTGTTATCGTATCGTCAACGTTACGACAGCTCTTATTTACTTCACAGTAATGGCCGCCAAAAACAATACGATAACACGTTAAAAGCAATATTGTTTAACGTGTAGAATAGATCCCCTGAAGGTATGTGATATGGTAAATGTAGGACGGTGATTTACCATTGCAATATGGCCTCCTGAATCCCCAGGTTCTCTCTTAAGGATAATGCCAAATAAAAAAGGCAACCTATAATTAACTTGACAGGGTTGCAATTACAATGCCACTAAAATAGGTAATGGGTCAAAGATAGATAAAAAGTTTGTTGTAATCATAACGCTGGTCGCTTAAATTCTAAAACGAAACAGGAAAAGAGGAACATATACTAATGAAATACAGAATTATTTATGTTATCCTTGAAGTGTCAAATTGAGATTTTAAATGGTACAAATTACGCAGTTTGTTAGTGGTGGTAGGAACTTGTGCCGGGTCAGTCCGGATCGCTACCACCATCTTATCCTTTTTACCTACCGCCAAGCAGCAGTGTTCCGGTGTGGGGATATTTGGCATTCCATCTTAGTCCTCAGGGTTGGCAACGCATTTGGAGTCTTATGGCCGTATTAATAAACTCGTCTTTACTGTGATGCCCATCTCGAGAGACGTCAAAGTAAACGTCAACCCGTAGAAAGCTGTCATTTTTGACGTGTCTTGTGACTGAAATCTCAACCTAGATGAGTTTATTAATACGGCCCTTAGGATTGTAGTCTTAAGAATTACTAGGTATGTCTATGGGTCTCAGATCCCAGTTACCATCAGGCGGTCTGTGTGTCTTCTCCTTCTCATAAAAAAAATAGTATTATGCGATTATGTCGATATGCGATCGAGTCGGACTTTTTGCTTCAATTTTCCGTTTATTTAAGTAACTTATTTATCAAATTAGTCTATTTAGTGCTGCTGTTGGGCAAAATACCCCCATCATTTCGAGACATGTTACAATTAGGACCGAGTTAGGTAATAATACTTTAGTCTATTCTCGTATAAAATACGGTTTTTGGTTATTGTTATCGTAAGCGTGTCCAATTACGCGTCATAATGAGTTATCTCACCCACGCAAGGTTGTTCAGCGAGCTAAGCGGGTGCGCTAGTATTAGGGTCTTATGAGGTTGAGACAAATCCAGTAGGCCGTGAGTGGTACAAATACATAGTGGTGGAAGGACCTTGCGCAGGGTCCACCGTCTACCACGCATCCAGTGATATATATTTCACTACCAGTTTAATACTTAGTTGTAAAAAAATATTTAAAGTCAGCGACATTTATTATTATATCTTTAAATTCATTTACATATATGTGTCAATACACAAATAAGGCATTTTCACTAAAATGTGTACCCCAATTAAGGACTAAAATTAAGAAAATTTAACTTAGTAAGTTTTGTGACGAAAATTAGCCATACATATACGGCCGCAATATATAGCTAAGTTTCGTCACAAAACTGACTAAGTTAAAGTTCCTAAATTTTAATCCTTAATTGGGGTACACGTTTTAGTAAAAACACCCATATGGGCGTTTTCACTAAAAAGTGTATCCAATTAAGGACTACGTGTACCCCAACGTTTTAGTAAAAATACCCATAAAAGTCATGAATGTAGGGTTAACCTTTAATTTGGCGTCAAACAGCAATGTTTGCATTGTTGTAAGGGTATTATTTAAAGTAAATGAACCAAAGCGATCTATAACTTGGGTCCTAAGTTCTACAGTGGTATCCCCGGTTACATAAAACAATTGCATACTACAAATTCGTTTTGCGATACACTTAAAAAACGGCTGTTAGGCCAGGCGTTCTATGAAATGAATGAGTTTTACTACACTGGCCCGCAAAACTAAATATCACACTTTTAATACTAGCTATTATTAAAAGTGTGATACTTAGTTTTGCGGGCCAGTATATTATAATAATTCTTCCCACTGAAGTTTTTAATAGTTTTTGGATATTGTATTGTTTAGTATCAGTAGGTAACCAGACAGTGCATTAATAAAATATATTGACGTGTAATTTGATAAAATAGATAAATGAGTATGAGTATGAGCATAGATATGAGTAACTATCAATTTAAAAGGCACTATAGCTCAAAAGTGTTATTGTCCGTCTGTCGCTTGAAAAGGAGAGTCAAAATTTCAAAATGAGAGAACTAGTTCACATAAAATAACTTTATTTACACATTTCAAAAAGATTTTTATCGTGATTTGTTTTTTTAAATGACTGATACAAATATGTGTAAACTTTACCAGCTTTTTTTAAATTAAGTTAGCGTCATACGGGGAAGTATATGTATAGTTACTGACTTTTTAGTTTGTTACTGAAAAAATATTAATGAATTTTCAAGTTGCTGCGTTCTACTGTGCTTGTATTCAATGTGGTCACCACAATCCGACCACTCCTTCAGGTGTTAAGTCTCACGATGATTTTATTGGAATATGCAAATGCTTGGGGCCTCGCTTCGAGTAATACCTCGGAACAGCTTTCTGACTTAATCGCTTTGGGTACTTGTACTGTACTGTACATGTAGGGAGGAGCTGTCGGTAGACTGATAGGGTGCCCTAGGTTTTAAATAGGGTAAAGCTAGATTATGATCCTAAAATGTTCTAATATGGAAGATTTTAGAACTATACCCGATTCAAACTAACTTGGAAAGGAGGGTGGGCAAATTGGCCTATACGACTAATAAGGACAAGCGATATGTCACCGGATAGGTAATTCTAAGTTGTAAAACTATTACTATGGCAGGTAGTTCGAAATCTTTGTGTGAAATAAGTTATCGCCATGCAAAGACGGCGGTATTTCATAGTAATTATGCTAAAGTCGTCTATGTAGGCGTCCCGACGTTCCAGATAAAAAAAAAGTCTCACAGTTATTTGAGGTTTCCCGCTACCCAAAATCGTTGTAGAATTAAAAAGGATATCCGATGATATAGCGCTTATTGTTTTTGGTTTCTAGGCCAGCGTTCATACATTTTTGCCCATTCTCCTTTAAACAATTCTCTAACCTAAAAAATCACGTCGTCTTAAAAATACATTTTTAGAGTTATGCCCTATCTGATCTTGTTACAATGTCGCTGTCGCAAAATTAATTTTTAAGCTAGCAACATTAAAACAGCCGCCGAGCAGTGTGAACGATCAGAAATCATAATAAAAAATAACAATCTCGAATCTGGATTCAGAGTTTGCACTTACATAAGTAGTATAATCGTAACGTGTAAACGTGTTGCAAATAATTAGCTTTTGTTCGTATGCAGTGGTTGAATTGTTAGCATGAATAGCAGTGCAAATTAAAAGAGAGAGGTTATTATTTGCATCGCAGGAAATCACACCCCGTCCTTGAAATAGCGGTATTTTTGAGAACCGGTTCTGTGTGAAACCTGTTGTCAGTCTTGGTATCGATATACAAGGTACCGGTACTCAAAGATACTGGTATTTTGTAAGAAATATTAGGTATTTTACCGGTACTATACCGGTAACAATAAGGCTAGAATAACGGTAAAACTAGCGGTACTCAGTACTATTAGTATAACTGCGAGGGAGAGATAAGAAATAAATAATTGAATGGGTATGTGGTAAACCAGCAATTGGCATGCTGGTCGGTCAGTTCAATCCAGGTTACTTGTCGACACACGTTTTTTTTATGTCCCATCTTGCGTTGCACACGTGCTGCTTGTCTAATCTGGAGCTTGCACGATTAAAATTATTCAAAAGCCGCAAGCCAAACGCCTAGCAATACCGCGTTCGGGGTAGATACAATATACTCAGCTAGCGACAACCAAAGTTCGCCGCGCGGGGAGCCGCTGACGCGACTTGATTGCCCTGAATGGCAATGGCAATGGCGCTAGATCCTTTATAAGGAACCGGTATTTTGACGTACAAATACCGCTATTTGTATTTACCTGTTCTTTGGATCAATGGCATTTAAATTTACCGGTTGTCTGGCATGAAAAATACCTTTAAATACCGGTAAAGTACCGTTATTTTTGGAACCGGTTCCAATCCCTGGTCATACCAAGTTGTTGGATTACTAGCGTAATAGCCCGTTTACATGCAGCTGCAGTGAGCATGTAAGTGGGTAGTGCGAGTATGTAAATTGGTCACTTGTTCTGCTCCTGCCACTGCTACTTTTATATTGTCCGGCGGCTTGAGCATGTCATGCTCGCTCTCACTCTGATATATCTCGCATTCTGATATATCTCCATGCCCGGTGTCAACAGTGTGCTCAATACTCTCCTTCAACAACGCGAGTCACTGTGTCCCACTACGAGTAATACACGAGCAGGTACACGACTCACTACTCTCGCCAACGCGGCTCTGAGCACTACCCGAGACATCCACTGGCACTTTGAATGCGGCAATTCAACACACAGACGGGGACTGGTGTGGCAACCTAGCGACATCTAGCGACAACTTTTAACAGCCAGCTCGACAGTGACACCAGCGTCAGACAGCGCAATTAAATCTGACAGTGCACTACATCGCGCTAGCGAAGTTTCCCCAGTCAGTAGATCTATATACAACTTCCAACTTAATCCGAATGGATTTCGGTCCCCCTGGAGACCCTGCCAAGATGCATTACGCTAACTAGTAGATCGTAACTGGTAGATCACGTGACTTTTCGTATCACGTCTAGACCAGTGACGCGATTGGTTTAAAAACGAAACGAAGAGAAAAGCTAGTTAGCATAGATCATGGCCAGCAGGCATAATACTCGCCTGAAGAGAGATTTCTCTATAATATTGTCCTTGTTCCTACATTGGTAACTCCGACGTAATAGTCATCTTACATAACAGAGACTTTACTGTTTGTCTCACAAAGTCCTTTTTGACACTCGATGGTAACGAAAACTGTGCAAAGTAATTATAAGTTTCATTGTTCTTAAGTGCATAAAGTTAATAGTTTCATAATGTATGTTATTCCTAGACCAAAGTGAACTCGAGATGAGAGCGCCGCTAAAGACCTCATGAATAGTCTGCGGTTACCGTCGAGAAGCGAAAAAACATTGCATCTCATCATAATATTTAAATTTTCTACTTCAAGTGAATTCACTTTTAATATGTAAGGAGCAGGGTACATTTTCATGAGATGCATTAACATACAGAATAGTACGGGGCAAAGTAAAGTTATTACCACTAGCAACCCGCCCTCGCTTCGTTTCGGTTTGTGTAACACCCGTTCATAAACCAGAATTACCGTAAAGAAAAATTACCTTACTAATGGTAAAATCGGAAACAGAAGCGGAAAGCGACTTCATTTTATACTAAATCTGTAATAATAAAGAAAAATAAAGGAGAATTTCAATTCACTGTTTATTTCAAAAAACCTGTCAAAACGTATTCGATTTTATTATTTAGCGTTGTTTTTTGGCTTTCTTATAATTTTAATTAAATTATGCTTACGCCTGAAGCAAGGGGTTGTTGTTTGAAGCCTTTCCCTTTGTTCACTCGTCTCTCTTTGGTAGCTAAAAATATTTTCATACGTTTTCATATAAACTGAGAAGTTGTTCGGACTGTCATGATCAATATCTTCAAAGTTTTAAAAAACAACGGGTGCTAGTAAAAAACATTGGTCTAGTTTTAACAAAGGCTATTGTACAGTAACCAGCAGAAGTAGGTAGACAATCTGAAGAGAAATTATCTAAAAACGCTCTTATTTTCTTGACAATGGAGTCGTTTATAGATATTTTTTGCAAACTAGCTAGTTAACTTTCGTATATTCCAGTACTAGTTAACGGTTTCCCTATGGAGCCCCTAATAGTAATTTGCCCAAATTATCGTTTATCCTAAAGCCAGCTACTTCCGGGTAATTAAAAAAAAACTTTTTTATTGACGGAGTAGAATTGCTGTACGCATCATCCCCCGTTCTAGGGTTAGCAATGCTATAGGGGGGGCAGTCTCTCCTCCCCACCATTCTCACACGAGAGTAGAAGGAACAGCCTACTATCATACAACCCTAACCTAGCCTATTTCAACCATCCTGACAATGATAGGTGACAAGTGACGATTCGATGTACTATCGGGGGGGTTATTATGACATAGCTATGCAGTTCAGTTTACGCTGAGAGAAAGGGACAGAATTATATAACTGCCATAGCTCTGTCCTTTACGCTCGCCCTAAAATGAACGGCATAGCGTCGTAATAACCCCCCAACCCATAGAATGGTGTCACAGTGACAATAAAACAATTTGTTTGACACTTCTTACAACTAGAATCATAACGTCACTGTGACACAGTTCTATGGTGGGTGAGGGTTTCATTGGGCTGATAGTACATTGCAAAATAATAAATAAATAAATAAATATCAGGGGACAATGTCACACTAATTAACCTAGTCTCAAACTAAGCTCTAGGCTTGTACTATGGGTACTAGACAACGATATAAATACTTAAATAGAGAAATATATACTTAAATACAAAGAAAACATCCATGACCCGGGAAAAAATATTCGCGCTCATCACACAAATATCTGGCCTTACCGGGATTTGAACCCAGGACCGCTAGCTTCGTAGGCAGGGTCACTACCAACTAGGCCAGCACGTCGTCACCAACAGTTAAGTTATAGTAGTTTACGTGACGGTTGCGTAATGCTAATTACGCAGAGTCTCGTACAGTCAACAGCATAAATAAGTGATCATTTATGTACCTTGACACTTTAACGTCGTGTTTGAAATGTCATACAAAATTGTGAAACGATTGAAAGCGACAAGGTACATAAATGATCACTTATTTATGCTGTTGACTGTACAATACTTTATCTATACACATATTATAAGTACTCTAAGATGGGTTCAGAAGCCGAAAGGCAAATGACCAGCATTATCTTACCTGTGGTAGTAGGTGACAGCGATGACAGCTATAACGTAATTTTGAAATTACGTTATCGAATATTGTAAGGTAGGTAATGAGATCCAAATTTGGAACATCTTCCAAAATTAACAGCTGTCATCGCTGTCACCTACTACCACAGGTAATGCTGGTCATTGCCTACGGGTTTTGAACGCATAATAGAGGACTTATGATATGAGTGTAGATAAACAGTTTTTTCACATCCATGGGATTTCTGTAAGCTGCGCCGTAAAGGTACCTACACGAAAATGTCACCTGTCACCTGTACGAGTAATAGTCAAGATGGTGAAATAGGACACTAAAGTACAAATACTTAGTAATTACCATCAAATAATCATCACAATAGATACATAGGTAATAACTATATATGAAAAGCAAGTTTTAAAAACCCGAATGCATTTTTTATACTGTCGTCGATATACCTACATGTCCTACATATGTTAATTATTGCCATTTTGCCATTGTTGTTATTTCAATTTTAACAGTTTAGGTATCCTATGTCACCCGGGATGACGTAAGGATTCTAACGATACCTCACACATCTAAATCGGTCAAGGGATTTAGAAGTTATAGTGAAATAAAGAAACTCACATACATACATACATGCAAACATGAACCCTGAAAACATTACACTCGTTTTTTGGGGCAGTCGTGTAAAAAACAACGCAAGTAACACTTAGGTGGTGACCCTGCCTACGAAGCTATCGGTCCCGGGTTCGATTCCCGCTATGAGCAAAATACTTAAGTGATGAGCACGAGTATTTTTTTCTGTTTCTTAGATGTTTTTTATGTAGTTAAGTATTTATATCGTTGTCTAGTATAGTATGAGCATAGAGCTTAGTTTGGGACTAGCTCAATTTGTGCGAAATTCTCCCTAATATTTAAATATTCATTTCACTGTCGCTAAAATTAATATGACATGGAGACACAGGAATTCCTCTTAAAAAACCGAAAAATCCCCAGAGCGTTACTTTGAGGAAATAAAGCAAATTAAATTAGCGACCTGTGTCGACGTAACCAATAAAACCAAGCCGTTTTGTCCCCGCACTTCAGTAAACCTGAGTTACGTATACATCGAGCGAGTAATTACATCGAGATCAAAAAGGCACTCGCTAAGAATTTTCATGAAAACCCTGTCCCGGAAACGAAGTAAACATTACTTTTAATATCAGATGGATGCGTCATTTTTCGAGGAGTTTTTTCCTAGGGGGTTATTCTTTTAACTAACACATCGTTGTCAAACTCGACCAGCAATTGTAACTTGACGCAGGCGCTGTTGTTATTATGTGGTACAGTACGACCAAAAAGAGTAGAAATTAAATGAGGGCGCCACTTTCTACGTAACTGTCATATTTTTGACGTAAAATGCGTAAACATGGCAACAATTTAGTATGGATTTTTTTTAGTTCCATTTTATTTAATTTCTACTCTTTTTGGTCGCACTGTAGATACCCAGCGTATTTACGATTATGACAACGCTTCGCTAACGTTAGCGTCTTACCTGTACGATCGTTTGAGAGACGCACGAACATAATAATATAAGGTTTAATCACTTTAGCAGCCATTACACGGTCAATCTAGATCGCAATCTGCGATCGTGATCAGTTGATCTGGATCCAGATTGACTGTGTAACGTGTTGGATTGACGGATCACGACATCGGATCACATTATTATCCAGATTGTTTGAAATCTCCTGTGATGTGCGACCTTGGTCGGATCACGATTTGGATTGACCGTGTAATAGGGTATTTGCCTGATATTAAATTTTATATATTAATTTGGATAATATATAAATATACGCAGTATGATAAAATAATTCAAAATCAAATTTGAAATTGGTAATAAAATAAAAAAGTTATAGCCTTTTTTTTTTTTTTGTCTATCTCTTTCTCACGAAACGATGTTTTGCGTGTTATTCATATGGCGTTGAGTAATATGACGTCATAATACTGTATTTTCCTCTCTGTCTAAAACAAGTTTTAAACATTTATATCCGTCTTATTTTTAAAGATATAAAAAAAACTATTTATATTCCTCGAGCCTCGTGTGGTTGCCGAGTTAGAATAGTGCCACTCCATGTCTTCCCGTGGATGTCGTAAGAGACGACTAAGGGAATAAAGGCTTGTAGTACTGTTAGGCGATGGGCTTGCAACCTGTCACTAATACGCTGGTAAACATCTTAGCCTATTTGTGCAAATTGTGGTTATAGAATTATCAACAAGTTTTTAGAGATGTTTGTAATTCTGTAGCTCTGCCTACCCCACTCTGGGAACGAAGGCGTGAGATTATGTATGTATGTATTTATATTAGGCTATTCGGAAGGTAAAAAAGCTTCAATTTAAATACTAATAAAAAATTCATAATTAATGAAACTCTATAAAAACATATTGAATAAAACTAAAATATTAAATTTGTACTACAGCTAACTTATAAAATAAAACCCTCCAATACACCTACTTGCGGCAAAAAAATAGGCAAATACCCTATTTCCATTCAGTATGAACAAATTATCATAGTCAGCCAGTACCACAATTATTTATAATAAATTGACGTATGTAATATGGAAAACAATTGTACAATAACATAATTATACGATTGTCATCTATGTATTCATATTTGTTTTTCATTTGTTTCTCATTACCTACTAACTATAGTACAAATTTCGATCGTTAGTTCTGGTCTAGGTGAAATTGTACTCGATTGTCGTATGTGACTTATTTAGCTACAGTTTTGACGCACAGGGATCAAGTGAGTCTGGTTCTCGAGTTCGTTGTCGGCATGATCCTCGTAAGTCGACGAGTTACTCAAAATAATAACCTTTCAGAATGTAATAAAATGGTACTTGTAACGTTTTTTATTATGTTATGCTCGTGTCGATCCATACGTACGGCTTTTTGGTTTTGGTTATTTCCTCAGATATAAAAGGTATACCACTCGTGAGTTAGGTGCTTTATTATGATTTAAAAAGTAAAAATATTAAAAAATAAGATACCACTGGTCTAAGAAAGTTTTGTACGGAATATAAACAACGTAGTAAATATTCTATTTATTTAATAAAAAAACATTTGAAATATATCCTTCAATATTTTTTTTCCTTTAGAAGATCGAATGGTTTACCTATGTATGTATTTTAAAAGAAAAGCCCTGTGAGCCTAGACAAACTACATTCTACGATAGTTGACGGCTTTTGAAAATCGACAATCGATATCAGATTGATGGATACGTAATTCGATATAGGTAAGTGTCCCACGCGATCGTCCGGCAGTTTTATATTCGTCAATTTTAAGACGTTTCTTTGAGAAATCAAAGATCTTCGAATAGTGGTCTTTATTGTCCGCGGAATGAAACTTGCCTGGTCCCACTGTATTTTTTTTTATTTACCGATCTATTCAATAAGATTCAATAATTTCAATCTCGAAAGTCTAGTTCTATGGATAAAAGAAAACTTATCGAATCCAATTTTTCCAAGGCCACAATATTGAGCTCAGAAAAAAACGTAAATCTTGTAAGTTTCTGACCCGAAGAATAAGCATCACAATCGGCTTTAAAAGGCCTTTCAGAATTCACGTATTTTTAGATAAAGGCCCGTGATTGAGTGGTACGGGTCCGGACCCAAATCAATGTGCAAAAGGTGTTTCCGAATTAATTTATGTATTGTGTTGTGACCCTTGACTTTTTAGGGTGTCAATAGTACCTATTGGGACAGTCGAGGTACATTGTTTAGTTGTCGCAATTATGGAAGCAGTTTGAATTTAGATGTCATTAGCTGCGACAAGGTGCTAAAATATACAGCTGTACAGTCGACTAATTTGATTTCTGGTCCACTATGAATGTTTGTGAGTTAACAAATCAAATTGTCAGAGACGTTATACGATTTGAATTATTGCGTCACTTGGACGTAGTCCTAAATTGGTTGACTGTACATTCTACTTCTGAGTTACTTTAGTAGTAACTTTAGTTCTATGGTGGTGAAATATTATTAGGTACTTTACATAGCGGTTGCGTAATGCTAATTAAGCAGAGTCTCGTACAATACTTTATCTACACACATATTATAAGTACTCTAAGATGGGTTCAGAAGCCGAAAGGCAAATGACCAGCATTACCTTACCTGTGGTAGTAGGTGACAGCGATGACAGCTGTAACGTGATTTTGAAATTACGTTATCGAATATTGTAAGGTAATGAGATCCAAATAAGGAACATCGTCCAAAATTAACAGCTGTCATCGCTGACACCTACTACCACAGGTAATGCTGGTCATTGCCTACGGGTTTTGAACGCATAATAGAGGACTTATGATAAGATGAGTGTAGATAAAAGTATTTTAAGGTTCTACACTGTAATGTCACCTATCACCTGTCATTGGCAATATGGTGAATTAGGTGGGGGCCGGCACGAAACGTTTTCTTTTTCCACTCTCCTCTATTTTTCTTGAGACGAGCATCTTTGTCTATGTTATTTATTATACAGTACCAGCTTCTGCCAGCGACTTCGACCGCGTATAATTCGTATTTTCGCTCATTTTCGGATAAAAGTAGCTTATGTTACCTACTTAGGGATAATGTAGCATTCTAATGGTGAAAGAATTTTTGAAATCGGTCCAGTAGTTTGTTCGTTACAGAGATACAAAAATAAAAATCTTTCCTCTTTAAAATTTATATATATGTAGACAAGTACCTACTATTTACGAAGCTCTCTTTCGATCCGTTTTAATGTGGGAAATTAGCAGATAAACGAACCAACACACTCCTTTTTTTAATTATTACGATCCTTCCCGAGTTTCTTTAACATTACTCTGTTTTTTTTTTACTAAAATTTATAAATCTACGATGATAACTATAATTTTATCTGAACTGCTGTTATATTCTTTCAGGGTGCAAATGTCGACAAACGAACGCTCGCGAGCGGTGAGCGCAAGCAGCGAACGTTCAGCGACCGCTCTCAGCTGAAGTACGCCAGACGACTGGTGGTCAAGCTTGGCAGCGCAGTCATCACGCGAGAGGACGCCAACGGTCTGGCGTTAGGACGATTGGCATCTATTGTTGAACAGGTATTTATTGTTGAGCAAGTATAGTATAGCCAATAATTTATTGTTTAATAGACAGACGGCTGGTTGTCAAGCTTAGCAGCGAGGTCATCACGTGAGGGGACGGCAACGGTTAGGACGACTAGCGTCAATTGTTGAACTAGAATTGTTAATCTATTGTTGAACAAGTATGGTAGAACTACTAATTTTCTATGTAGTAGAGAAAAGGATAACCGATCTCTACAATATATAGCATAAATTTACGCTTTATGAATACAATGTTGTCAAAATTCGATTGTTTATCTAAATTCAACACTAACTGCCGACATTTATTTAAACAGTAGAAATAGCAATTTTATTAATCTGCATATTCCGCAACTACATATAAATTATTTTTGCTGCTGTTTAGGGTCTTTCTAGACGTCCGTCAATGCGTCAAAGTAACAATGGATGGTTATTAATGCGTTTATTGATCCAATTTAAAAAGGAGTGATGCTTTCTACTCCGCTGTGTAATATCAAAATGTATTCGCGTACACTCACGAGCATAAAAACGGGATAGCTTTGAACTGAAATAGGGAATATGCATTGATTTTTTTTAAATCGCAATTCTCAAAAAAATATCAAAATAGGTAACTACCGTAAAAGAGATCACCCCTTAGGATCACCCCAAAAGTAAAATTGAATTAAAATCGGCCAAGAAATACGGATGATACAAGCATTTTAAACTGATAATTAGACAGCAATTAGACAGAGAGATCCGATATGCACTGTGACGTCATGTAACAGGTCGGCTATATAAACTCCATCTTAAATTCTGTTTTGCTAGACAGAGGTAGGAACAAATCTTTCTTGGCTTATATGTTGGTTATTTTTATCGCTATTCAAAAATAGTAGATTGTACAACAAGTGCATAAAACGCACCATTTTACGCGAGACGTTTGCTCGCAAGCTCGCTTGGATGGATATAAAGCCGAGTGTTAAATGGGTTTTATGGACGAGTGGTACACTCTAATTTTCACTTCGATTGCGAGGAAATGAAACAGCAACATGTAAATTATTTTAACACAAATATTGACAATGAAAAAATAAGTATGGTTCCCGCCAATTTTTTTTTTTTTTCATTTTTTTCATTGGGTACGTGACATCTGACTTGGGTCGTTCAGTTATAAAAACATTTTGTTTTTTATATCTATGGTAACCTATTGTCATGCTTTAAATATATTGATTTACTCAAATATAATAATAATAATAATAATGTCTGTGCAATTGCTGACGAGGTCATAATGACGAACATTTACCGGAAATATATTCTGAGGGATGGCACGGTTGACATTTGTCGAGCATGCATTTCCGGTTGTTCGCATTTGGCCAACGGCGAGTACTTGCACAGACATAACCTCGTATCCAGGATCATCCATCAGCAACTTGCTCTTCAATATGGTCTTGTAGAGTCTGAAGTGCCGTACTATAAGTACGCACCGGCGCCAGTTCTCGAAAATGGTCGTTCTACGCTCTATTGGGATCGATCTGTCATCACGGACAGGACTATTGTTGCCAATAAGCCTGATATCGTGTTGACAGATCGATCTCAACGCCGGGCAGTGCTCGTCGACATCACCATCCCGCATGACGAGAACCTTATGAAGGCCGAGAAGGATAAATTCAGCAAGTACCTTGACTTGGCTCACGAGGTGACCGCCATGTGGGATGTTGACTCAACGATCATTGTCCCGATAGTTGTTTCGGCAAACGGTCTTATAGCGAAGAGTCTCGACCAACACCTCAAGAGACTCTCGCTAGATGGCTGGATCAAGGGCCAGATACAGAAGGCAGTACTCCTCGACACGGCACGTATTGTGAGGAGGTTCCTCTCTCTGCAGTCCTAACCACCGGTAGCTTGAGCCTTGCCCCGCTGCCGGCGGCACTCGTAGGTTAGGTTTTTTATAATGTCTATTTTTTTGTATTAGTATTGTTATTTTACTTTTATATTTGAATATTTGTTATAAAAAACCTAATGTACAGAAAATTTAATAAATATCTAAAATAATAATAAATGCGACAAAATAAAATTTATAAGTTTATTTCATGAAGTTTTATTGTGTACTTTGGCTGTTGGTATCCTTGCTTTGGTCTTAGAATACTAACGAAACGAAATAAAATAAAGAGGTTATTCTATGAAGTTAAAGTTGTTTGTGTGGCTGTTGGACCGATTGCCTTGGCCTTCGACGAAGATTTTACTTTATGCACTAGAGCATAAAAAGCGACTTTATGTCGCCTACGCCCGACATAAAGACGGACTTTTGGAGCATGAGAAGTGAAAATGATTTTTCTCAACTGTATGCTTGAATCAGCTTTTATTGAAGAAGTAAAAAAAAAAAATGAATACCTACTTCCTATTGTTCACGAAGTGTCCTGTTACGTTTGCTCGCTAGTATATATTTAAGAACTTTGTTGCGAAATAAAAGATAAAAAGAGCATCAGTCACTTTTAACAGATGCCCTATCAAACAAAAAACTGTCGCGTTTGAACGGTAACCTATTGCAACCTCGAAAAGTTTTTGACCGAATTTCATTTGACCGAAAACGTTTCGTTTTTTAACGTTTCTCCGATGGCACGATTCGTAATTTTTTTATTTCACCGTTTGACATTAAGGAAACATATCTTTAGTCCGAGCAACTTTTCTCCTTGTAGTCACTTGCCCTATGTATTGTTACGTATTTTATTTCAAAGCCTATTTTTCATTACACCATTGCTACAATTAGCCTAGGGATCGTTTCGTATTTTGTTTCTTAACCCATTTTTCACTACATCAATGCTACATATAGTTTTCGCTACGTTACGTCAAATATTCATTTCGGTAAGAAAATATTGCTTGTAATTTGTTACTATCCAGAAAATGCACCGAGCAAGGCGAATTAGGGCAGAACCGATACGGATAGGTTAGGTTAGAAGGCCAAGGCGGGAGCTTTGCTCCCGCCTTGGTCTTCGAGGTTATTTTTTTTTCTGCCCAAAAAATCTTGCTTGTAATTTATCCAGAAAATGCAACGATCAAGACGAATCAGGGTGGAACCGAATCGGACAGGTTAGCATAGTCGATTTAAAAATAGGTAAACTATTAATAAACCGAGCCGTTAAATTGGGCAAATGATACTAAGGTACAATAAGAAATGGGAAATAGATAAATTGACAAACCATTACATTGGAAAACTGTTTGTACGCCGAAACCAGTAATGAGGTATAGATAATTTGTCAAATCGTTAAAAAACCAAAACAAGTAATGAATAAATAAAACTATTCGAAATGATCATTCGGCCAAACGTAAAAAAACCCAAACCATAATTGACGAAAAGTATTTGTCGAACCAAAATTCGGTCAAACATTTTTCGAAGTTGTGATAGGTAACCCGTTTGAACTGCCAGGTGAGTTTTGTTTAACTTTCTTAAAAGGTATTTGAGCCCAAATCTTTGAAAAAGGTCAGTGGATTAAAGTTGCTCTTTGTGAACTGTTCATGATTATTTTGTTACGAGTAGATTGATCTTTTTTTTCGTTAATTAGATTTACCAGTTTTGAATATAGAATAATATTTTTTTTTGTATCAGTCGCAAACTAGACGCGGCCTGTATCTTAGGAACCTGCTTGCCTACTGCCTAACGCAATCGCAATCGCAATCGACTTCAAAGTGGAAAAACTGTTTTCATTTTGAATGCAGACTCGCTTTCGACTTTCAAAATGAAAACGATTGTGATTGCGAGTGTTGTTACGCGAAAGGCCTGCGGGTCTATTAGGCAATAGACCTGCATTCATTTTGAAAATCGAAGGCTTGTCTGCATACAAAATGAAACCAATTGTTTTGTTTTGAAGCCGATCGCGATTGCGAGTGAGTTACGCGAAAGGACTGCCGGACATAGCAGTATGTGTGATTATAGCCTTTTTTAACTTATAGACAGTTCTGCTTGAAAATACGTTTTATGCGACTTGGATTATTTGGTTATATTAGTCAGAGAGATTTCTGTACAGTCTTTGACCAAAGAAGCTCCTTGGGGTTTGAGCTTCTCTCTCACTCGTACTTAATAATTGCGTAATGAGAGTGAGTGAGAGACAAATACAAACCCAACCTTGTAAGAGCTATCGCCAGGGCTTGGAACCGGTTCCAAAAATACCGGTACTTTACCGGTATTTAAAGGTATTTTTCATTTAGGTTCGAGAGAACCGGTAAATATAAATACCGGTAATCCAAAGAACAGGTAAATACGAATACTGGTATTTACATACATACATAAACTCACGCCTTCGTTCCCAGAGTGGGGTAGGCAGAGCTACAGAATTACCAACAGCTCTAAAAACTTGTTGATAATTCTGTAACCACATTTTGCACAATCAGGCTAAGATGTTTACTGGTATTTGTACCTTAAAATACCGGTTCCTAATAAAGGGTCCAGCGACGTTTCCGTTTTGCGCAACAAGGTCAAGTCTCGTCGGCGGCTCGACGCTCGCGCCGCTGCTTTGGTTGTCCACTTGTCACCATGTACCTACACTGAACGCGGCGTTGTTGCCGGGCGGCGCCTTTGGCTTGCAGCTTTTGAACAATTTCAAATTTTCAATCGTGTCATTAGTCCTACGACCTTGGCAGCGCCGCGTCAAAATGAACCTAAATCCCAAGGTCCGGGTGTGCACTAAAAAAGACTGACCAAAAGTGCAAAAAACATAGAAGTCTCCTGCAGTAGTATATTTGTATGTATGTATGTATGTATGTATGTATGTATGATGACGATGACGATGACGATGACGATGACGATGACGATGACGATGACGATGACGATGACGATGACGATGACGATGACGATGACGATGACGATGACGATGAAGATGACGATGACGATGACGATGACGATGATGATGATGATGATGATGATGATGATGATGATGGTGATGATGGTGATGATGGTGATGATGGTGATGATGGTGATGAGGGTGGAGATGGTTATGATAATGATGATGATCCTGGCGGTAATGCTGATGATGATCACCTCCATCATTACCATCATCATCACCATCATCAGCACCATATTCATCATCATCCTCATTTTTTCCACCATCATCATCATCACCACCATCATCATCACCATCATCATCATCACCATCATCATGATCATCAACTAACATCATCTTACATATCAGTCTTTTTTCAGTGGTTACGCTCCATAACCTACTTAACAAATTATGATAATATATGACTGAACGAGTAGACATAGGTAGTAAACTAAAATGTGTAATTACATTTACCGTCACCGTCCATTGAAAAACCCTGCAATACTTACTAATTTATAATCTAAAACACAAATCCAAATGTCAAAATTTTAATCGAAATAATATTATGTTAGCGTGCGTCAAGCCGTCGACTATCGACAAGTAACCTGAATCTAACTGACCGACCATCAGGCCATTTGCCGCTTGAAACATAGGTACCATGCCTATACTATTCTGTCTTTTTTATCCCTTCCTCGCACTACTACTGAATACCGGTATTTGTACCGGTATTCGAGCCTCATTGGTACCTGTATAGTACCGGTAAAATACCTGTATTTCTTACGAAATACCGGTACAACGAGTACCGGTACCACGCTAGGTACCGGTATCCACTGTACCGGTACCTAGACTGGTACAGGTTTCCCATCAAGGTCACAGTACCGGTTCTCAAAAATACCGGTATTTCAAGCCCTGGCTACTCGTATCGCACTCTAACTGTTATTATTAACACAGGGTGATTAAATTTTTCATAATTGTTGGACTAAGTACACAATTCTCTTAATTTACTAATTAAATGATACACTTCAATATTTAATTTAAAACATTAAAAGTATTACGTAGACCGGAGTTTTAATTGGATCATTAGCTGCAGCACTTCCAAAGTAAACAGTTGGATGGTGTTATGCCCGACGTAACCAATGATCGTAAAAGTAATAATTTTCTTAAATTGCCGTGCACATGCCGCGTGCACGATGGGAGATGGGCCAACAATACCACCCATTGGCTTCCACGCGACGGACATCTTAGCAGAGGTAGATGGCAAGATGACCTAGAGTCGTTTGCGAGGGATTGGCAAGAGTGCGCTCTGGATAGGGAGCTGTGGCGAATAAGAGGGGAGGCCTTTACCCAGCAGTGGGATACATAAACAGGCTAGGAAAAAAAATATACATATTGGGATATATCTGAAAAAAAAAAGCAATTTTAAGATTAGTACTAGTTTTGCATTTGAACCAAAAGTTTTTTAATAAAGTTATTTGTTAATCGGATTCATACATTACAATACCTTTTTATTAAGGTAATTTCTTACTTCTCATTAGTATAAAGGACAATGCCAGGTCTCCATAGAAGCTTCGGCCTAAGAAAAATTTGTGACGGATAATTATGGAATTGGGTTTATTTAATGTAGAAAAATATTGAAAACAATGGTGTTAGTTTTTCTGAAGAACTTGCCTAAAGAAAATATTTAGAAATAATCGTTACTACACGTTACTCGAAAGATGTCATAATTTACAAAGTATCTTAATAGATGGCTCTATTTTTCGTATAAGTTCCCTAAATGTGTGAGTAATAAAATATTGAATTTAAATCTCATACAAAACAGGTCAATATCAAAATACTTCGTATCCGCGGGCTTTTTATAAAAAAGTGTTTTAAGCCCAGATGTGGCATTGTCCTTTAAAACAAACTCGTCCGTCTGTTTGGCTACTTATTTCTTTTAAACGAACGCAAGTTTGCAGAAATGTGTAAGTTTTCTCTATTGTTTTCTTTATGCCCATAATGCAAGCCTATAGCTTAGTTTGGGACTAGGTCATATTGAGTGAGATTGGCTGCAGAGATTTATTTACTGGTGTATTGTTGCGGAATGCTTTTCAATGAGCATGTTGAATTAATAGAGGCAATCAGAGGATTCCGATGCACATCGTGTTTTTATTGTTCGTTGTTATTGCTGCTTCTGCTGATTTCAATAATCAAGCGGATTGTGGGCACCATTTTTTTAATAACAAACCGTTATATACATTTATTTTGTATGACATGATTATGTTGGAAATAAAGAAAGACCGAAAAAGGTTTGGATGTACTGTTTAGCGGCCTGCACACATAAAGTTCGGACCGCGGAAAACACCACCATTCCAATCTTCGCTCCGAACCGTACGTGTAAATGCAACTGTAATAGTAAAATAGTAAAAAAAATACGGTTCGGAATGAAGATTGGAATGGCGCGTGGCGTTTCCCGCGGTTCGAACTTTACGTGTAAAGGCCGTTTTTGAAGCGTGAAGTGTGTATGAAAGGTGTGAATACGGAGTTAAAAGCGGATAAGAGTTTGTGTGATCTAGTGTGGGACAAGGACAGGAAGATGATTGTATAATAAAGGCCCGGCCACACCGGATGCGTGCGCGCTGACGTCACGGGCGCGTTCGCTTTACACTGCGTTGTATAGTGACATGTCGTATGAGAATTCGTACTATAAACCGCAGTGGAAGGCGAACGCGCACGTCGCGTCTACGTGCACGCATCCGGTGTGGCTGGGCCTTTATGTTGATAACATGAGAGGCATTAGTAACGGGTCACTATTCACTACGATAAGGTTAGGCATTTTGAGGTGTTAAATCCTGCCTGGTTCCAATCAAAGTAGGAACAGAGCTATGGAATTCCCAGTCCCCAAATAATCTTTCAGTATAATTCTTTTTTAATGTATTTAGGTATTTCATTTTGTTTCTGCTACCAGTGTTCAAGTTTAGACCTTAGTTAAGACTAGGATTTTTGTAATATACTACTATACTCGTATTATTTAAACACCCTATATTTATTTACTAGCTTCTGCCCGCGACTTCGTACTTCGTCCACGTAGTTCGATTATCGTTATTGCCTCGGATCACAGATATAAATACACATAGATAACGTAAACACCGGAATCTGTATGAAAACCAACCGTGACACTTTTTCCTACCAACTGGTACGTCAGAAGAGAAGAGAATTCCCTGTTTTCCGCGCAAAAACACAAATTGATACAAAGTCGTCGCTTTTTTGGGCTATTGCAGTTTATTATCACGCAACGAGGCTTTTTCTTAATTTTCACGGCTGACCGGCTGCAACAACAGGCGCGCGGAACGTCAGTAGCGGCGACCAACCCCGACGCTTGGTCGGGGTTTTGGTCGGAATTCGTACACGCAAAGTAGATGCATTTGCGTTATGTATACTTTAAAATTTTCGAGGATAAAAATTTGCCTATGTGTTAATCCAGTGTACAAGCTACCTCCTTTCCAAATCCGTCCAGCCGTTCCAGCCAGCGTGAAGGAGTAACAAACTAATATATACACACACACACACACACACACACACACACACACACACACAAACTTTCGCATTTATGATATTAGTAGGATTAAAATTAATAACTTTAAATTAAAAACGCTCTGCAACTATTATTTTAACGCAGGTAGCAGAATGCCACCACGAGGGTCGGGAAACCATCATGGTCAGCAGCGGTGCCGTGGCCTTCGGACGGCAGAAGCTGACCCAGGAGCTGCTGATGTCCATGTCGATGAGAGAAACTCTGTCAACCAGCGACCACACACGAGAGGTATTCTTTATTTTACACTAAACTTTCGTAGTACCTAAGTGTATAATTACTACCCAAGGCGTGAAAGCCGTTTATGAAACCTTCTCAAAAATCTGTGAATGGAATTTAATAATTGCCCTGTTTTTATAGTAATATCGTTTGAAAATCAATTATTACCCCGTTTTGTGTCTTTTTAAGTCTAGATGATGTTGTTCATCAACACGCTTTAGCGCGCACGCGGGCGTCTTCACCTTCTTTTGGCGAGCAAACTGCACAACGCGCTAAATATACAATTTGAAAAAAAAAACCGTTCCTGGTTAATGGCGTACTTCTTCCTTGAGATAATTTATTCGTTTTATAAGTGTAGTATTTCGCAGTATCACTCGAGGGTAAATAGGTACCTTAGAAAAAGGGTACATATTACTAAATTTGTGTGTTTTATGCACACTGGATTGGTAATCTGTGCCTTATTCCCCTTGGTGTATAAGCTACTATTATTACAAGGAGAAACAAACATGGTTATTGGCCACCCGCGGGATTAATTAAGGCCGTGGTATAATTATTTGCATAACAACTACTTAATTTACTAATTTTCATATTTTTTTACACAAATTGCATTACTTCGGCTTGCATAATTAACCAATGCATGCCAACGAAATGCATGATTTCTTTAAACATAATGGTCTATCTATGGTGGAATAATATGCCTCTTTGCTAATCACATCACTCAACCAAGCTGGCTTACCCTCCATCCTGGAATACAACAGGCTTATATAATATGTCACTAAATCAATAATCAATCGATCAAGCACCCTAGTTGACTTAAATATTCCTAGATGGCGCTGTCAGTGAGTTACAGCCCATGTTTGCATAGGCTAAACGTTATAGTGGTTTTTCACAACTTTACGAGTTAATGTGAGTGCCTAGTTTGAGTAAGAGACCATGTTTGTACTAAGATACCTAAAGAGTATTAATTCCACAAGGTCACCATACTACTTGATTTAACGTAGGTAGCTGTACGAGTTACACATCCATTTTTCGGGTCAATGTTCCAATTTCAGACAATTTTTGTGTCACATTGGGAAGTAAATAATACGGAAAAATTACGAATGATGTCAAATTGCTAAACAGTTAATTTACTTGACCATAATTATATTGACGTAACCGTGCAACGTTTATTTGAGTGATGGACTGAAAACACTATACATAAGTTTGTTTGTTTGTTTAGGACGCTGGCAGCACGCTGGACCCTCGAGCGGCGGCGGCGGTGGGCCAATCGGAGCTGATGTCCATGTATGACGCCATGTTTTCGCAGTACAACGTCAAAATTGCACAGGTATGTTATCTCATCCCTTCAGACGGCATCTGTCGGTATATTCATCATCATCATGTCAGCCCAAAGACGTCCACTGCTGGACATAGGCCTCCCCCAAGGCTCTCCACTCAGACCGGTCTTGTGCTTTTTGCATCCACCTCGTTCCCGCGAGCTTTACAAGGTCGTCACTCCATCTTGTTGGAGGCCTACCTACAGCTCGTCTCCCCACGTCAGACGTCAGCGTGGTCGTCGTGTCGGTATATTGAAAAAATGAAAATGAAAATCGTTTATTTTGGTTGCATTTCATACATACAATTTTGCAACGGTTGGTTGGTTTTGTGTAATTATCTTATTCTTGCATATTCTGTTAGCGATATGTTCAGGTTTCCTCGTGATATTTTTTTTCATAGATTATCACTGGAAGCATTAATTTTTATCTGAAAAAAGTAGGTTACTGTGATTCTAAACGTGTTTATCCTACAATCACAAATGTAAGCTTAAATTCGAATGCTCAACAAAGATGTTTTTTCAATTGTTTCCTTGATTTATCCTTTTCTCGCGTCGTCAAGAAAAGGCACGGATAAAAGGGATATCGCATGTTAAGGTAACATAAAAAATAAATAAGTAAATTATTTTAGTACGTGTAGTCTCGAATTTTATATCAGTATGCATGTCGGAATTTGAGTGTTGTAAGATAGGAGACTTACTGATTTCCTCGTCGGGTTCTTCGTGGCCATCCATAATCAAACAGTCGATTGCAAATCACTATATTTATTCACAAATTAAGCACATATCTCTAATGTAAATAAACAACAAAGTATTCTCGAGATTGATTAAAGTGATTCAGGCGGAAATATCACTCCGATTAGACGTGAGGACAGTACTATCCTTTTTCTTGGCTTCAAAAATTAACGAACGCCTTCATTCTAAAAACAACCATAGCGCCTGTCCACCCGTCACCTGATCCACGGATTGCATTCCTCATCATAGATGGCGTAGTATCACTGCCTACGAGCTTGTTAATTTAATCAATCGCCACCAGATGGCGTTACTATTCTAATTATAATCGGATTATTATCAAAAACGCCGACATGCACGTGTCATAATTGCACACAGAGAAACGGATCGACGCCATTTTCTATGTATGTATGCAAGTATGTATGTTCGGGTCAAATCTTGAAAGTAAAGTTTGAACCTCTTACAGGGGACCAATTGAGCTGAAAGGTATACTTATCTTCGATGACAAGACAATAATATGGCACCATCGAGTTGATCTGATGATGGACTCGGAAAGTGGGGACAGGATCCCCGGTATACTTAATGTAGACCGACCCACTGTGTTGGTATTCATTCGATTAGTCTTGATTAGACGAGTTTTAGCAAAAAAAAAACTGTAGTAAACTAGTAAGTAACAAAAGCTTGTCCTAAATTTTTTTTTGATTGATCCTTACAGAGATTAATATAGTTTCATAGTGTGACAAAGGCTATATTTTATCCCGAAATCTTCGAGAATTCCCAAAAAAATTCAGCGATACACAAAGCCCCGACAAAAAACCTAGAGCTTTGTCAAAGTTAATTCCAATTAAGTACAAAATATATTTTTACTTGTATTTTTGATTTGTTTTTGTACTCAATGTGTCGAAGGGTAATTTGAAGCCGTGAATTAGACACTTCAGACTATTGAGGGCTGAAAGAGGTTCTGATTAAAATAGTATTTTTAATAGTGTTAACTTTGTCTACGTGAGTTGAGAGAGTATCTAATGCTTTGAGAATTTACTTGCTTATTTTTTAGTATTTGCATATATAAATGAAACTTTATTTATGTTTCGGGCAATGTTTAGTGAACTAAGAAAATATTTGAAAAACGGTGGCTTTTATGTCGTCGGCAAGCATTCTTTGGTTCGCCATGTAGATGTGATTGGTTAACAAACTTGCAAACATTTACACAAACTATCATAATAGTAACTAACAATACGAACGCCTAGATACTGTAGACATTGTAGACATACAGATAAAGGAGCGATATAAGTTTGAGTTCCCTCTTTTAAAATTGAGGTTTTACAAGTAGCTTATTATGGTAAGTAGGTAGGTACTCAGAAAGGAAGGTAAATACAATAAAACGCAACTCTCCATAATGTACACTTTTCATCCCCTTCCCTGCCACCACGTTATTAAGATGTATTTACATCTGTTCCTCAAATCGAGCACTTTGTAGTCTTGTCACGGACTCCAAAGATGTTTCACAAAACACCTCGGCAATGTCACAGAGTCGTACGCTGGTGCCTTATGACAAAAGGACGTAGAGACTCTTAAGGGCTGAAGCAGATTCAACTTTCTGAGCTATGAATAAGATTGATGTGCCATAGAAGTTTTATAACGGTTACATCTTTCTTTTCAAATGAAGGAATGTGTGTTTCATAATATTACCCACGTGCCACGAGACGAGCATACAAATAAGAAGCAATTAAACAACATAAAGCTCCTACAATTTAAAGCGAAATAAATTACGAGTTAAAAATATACGCGTGTTTTTTTAAAGAACTTGTACACGCGCGGGTCGCCGCCATTTTGAATATGGCATTCAGTAAAATGACGGTTTGTTTTCAATGCGCGCCCTAAGGGCTTGAGTTGGATTTTATGAAATTCCACGTGCAGCGATTCTTTTAATTAAAACGCATCCGAAATTCCATTGAATTGACGGACATGGCCGGACGAATTTATATTCATTAGAGGCTATTCAAGCTTTTCGCATTTTTTCCACGTTTGGTACTATACACTCACTGGAAGTATGACCATATACGAATTATATACGATTTTTTACGCCCTCAATGTCTTCACCCATAATAGTACATTGTGTATTAAGGGTGGTAAAGACAGAATTACAAACGAGAGTCTGTTAGAAGTTAGTTGTAATGACTCGAGCTTTGTATTTTCTTTACCACCCATGTAACATACAATGTTTTTCATCACAATTGCGAGGAAATGAAATAAAATCAGACAAAAGATCTTATTTTTAAATTACGATTCTCACTAATAATTTTAGCCGCGTTGGCGATGTCCGGCAAAGTCGCATTATCCATTTCTTCTGATGACGACATGTTTTTTATTGATTTATAAATTTTAATATGTGCATAAAGACATTGTCTATGACTTACCACAGATAATGTCAAACGTGTTCAGGAGTCCGATTCTAGTGACAGCCGAGATCAATAGTTTATATGCGAGATTTTCAGAAAATTGTATGCTACTGACATTTTATCTCGAATGAAACTTCATATCGAATGGCACAAGAATTGGGGTCCTGACGTATTATTATAGTTTGAGTCCACGTAATATATTTTAAAAAAAAGCTATTACGCACCGTAGGGCGTAATGGTAAAAAAAGGCCCGCGGGTATTATTTTGGATTTACGATCGATTTTTCTAGCATATTAGGACACTATTTACGAGCAAGTGTGATGAAAAAATATAAAAAGATAGTAAGCTTTAATTGGCTTTATAGCTTTTGAAAAAACGGGAGGCCAATATCATTTATTTTCATTTAAAAGCATAATAATACTGTTGAGTAATAAATTGACAGAACTACAGTAGATAGGTACTTTGAGTGTTTGGAAAGAGACAATCCACAAAGCACATACCTACCTACCTACCTAACTATTATTACTACCACTAACACCAAAAATATCACAATTTCAAAATACCAGACTAGGAACCCTTTACCCGATTCCCAAAATCAACTTCGAAATATGAGCTAGCAGTTCAGGTATTTCGACATAAGATCCGGGCGTGTTCATAACCTACATTAAGTACTTTAACACCTAGAAATGTCTAGGGTGTGTTAAACAAGGACGTAGGTAGAGTTTAACACGGGTCTAAAAGCGAATTATGGTCTTGACAACTAGTTTAAATACCTTCATTGCTTCATTTTCAACTATCCAACAGGTTAATAATATAGGTACTAGGATTATATGATCTCCTGGCAATCCTACCTCTTGTCAGCTTGGAGTTTGAATTTGACTGTTTTGTTACCAAGGGGGCTAATTATTCGAATTTGTGCTGTATGCATGGCGGCAAACTTTTAATAACTGGAAATCTAAAGGGGTTTGGGTAAAAGTGTTGTCATTTGTAAAATTCATACATTCTCAAGGTGAGCGGCCATTCGTAAAAGGTGGTAAATTATAATAGAATTATTAAAGATAAACATATTTTGTTATGCAATGTAATACTCTTAAGTGCATCGGACCGAGATATTTAAATATTCATACTTGGGCGTACTTTTGTACTAAAACTGAATAAGTACTTAAATCTTTAAAATCTCCGCTCCGATATTATTTAACGCCATAAATTATATATAAGTATCTATGTGTATTTAGAGGTCCTCTAAATAACTATGTAAAAATCATCCGTGGCCGCTGAAAAAAAGACAATATTCTTCAAACAAATTTACCCAATGCCCTTTATGAAAGTCATACTCGCTTCTTATCTTGCAGGAAAACAGATTGACGTTTGTAACTTTAAGCTTACAGACATTTAAAATCAGAGTAAAGAATACTTATAGTGATCCAAATTGGCTCCACTGTTTATATTCGAATGGTTAATAAGCCCTAAGTATATCCGACATTTCGTATAGTACCTAATCGCTGTACTTTTTAAATTCATGGGCCATATATTCTTTTAGAGTCCGAATTGGACACGATACTGTAGCAATTTTACTGGTACATTTTAAAAGGAAAGGGAAAGGTTTGGGTATTTAAAAGATCAAATAATTAATATTTCAAAATAGCCAAGAAATTAAATCGTCGATGAAACTGCAATACCGCGTAACCAACAATTGCTAATGCCGCGTAACTGACTTGTGGCAAATTTTACAGGAGAGCATTAAAATTAAATATCTTTGTGTTTATTGAGGTTAGACTTACCCAAACGCTAAATAACTTTGTTAACCCCATAATGTAGCTGTTTATTATATTAAGCATCCAAATTTACCAGTATGTATTTATATAAAGCACTTACGCGGTATTACACAATTGAATAATACGTCATCTCTATACTTGTATGCACATTCGCGGAATTGTAAAAACGACATGCTCTCTCGCGGTATCGACATGACGTGACTTTGGAGCTTTCTGATTGGTTATCGACACAGCTGTCAATGCCGTTTGGAGCCTATCACAGTGCTCTATCACAGCCGCGAAAACTCAAATTTGACACATTTGTTAGTTACGCGGCATTAGCCATTGTTGGTTACGCGGTATTGCAGTTTCATCGACGACATCACTTTTAGTACAAGTTTACAAACAAAATGACCCGTTATTTGGAGTATATCAGCAACTCAAATAAGAAAGAAAAGTCAACGTGAGTTACAGTTAATCCTTGGGAGTTAGAAATTGAAATGTAAATCGGATTTAAAGGGGCTTGTATGAAGCTCAGGAGTAATCTAAGGATTTATCTCGAGATAAGAGGATGAATTAAAAAAAGTCGTATTAAACAACTGTTAGTGTCGCGTAACCTGATTTATGGGGAAAAGTTAAAGCAATTAAAGTTGGTTGTTAAGTCTTTGTTTACTTTTGTTTCGCGATGTCTTTTGTTTTAAAATATCGGTTTTAACCGTTTCGCAAAGTTACTTTGCGAAATTGGAGTGTGGGAGAAACCAAACTCATTAATGATAAGTCCCATTAGTGCTCTAAATAAGGGGTTAACACATTCTTACGCCTTTTTCAAAGACTGAAATAATCTTTGTATTTCTTCTCCGAAAGTTGAATTAGAGATAATTTGATCTTGAACTTAAATTCCTGAAAAAAACGCATTTTATTTTTTCTTTAATAAAAGTACTTCAAATTGGTAGGGGCCTGGTTAGATTAAGGAAGCTATCTATTGGGGGTGTTTGATAACGTTATTTGACTACAAAATGGTCATCTTGGATTTTTTATCTTATCTTATCTTATCCTATCTTGCAGATGGGCTTTTTCGGATACACTTCGACCCTTTAGGATCTTTTGTGCAATTACCCTCTTACACACTCAGCTGTTGGAATGTGCAGGTTTCCTCACGATGTTTTTCCTTCCCAATAAGAGCATCGGGTAATGCACTTAAGTTAGAAAAACTCATTGGTACAGGTGACCGCGGGGTTCGAACTCGGTACCTTAGGATCACGAGTCGACCCTCTAAGCCATTAGGCTACCGACGCTCTCACAAAATAGCCATAAAACAACCTACATGATCATTGTTTCCAATAAATGACAAGCTAAACTTAATTTAACGTTACCTAGTACGTTTTAATCCGACTACTCAAAATGTAGCTATGTTTCCATGTACATGTCAATTCATAAGAGCTGTCACGAATGGATTGAATGAATGCACGAAAGTATACAAGTGTGTAATATAATAACAGGTTTTCGATTTGAAATTCGAACATCGGTTCAAAGGGCGGCACACACACAGTGATAGGTGACATTACTTTTGTTCATTCCAACACGCCAGCTTTAGTGAATCTACCGTCGTTTTTAAAAAAAACAAATAATTGTGCAGTCGCGTTTTTAAAGCTTGCTCTTTGTTAGACTGGTTGTGTAAAGAGAATAACAGCAGCAGGTGGGATAGCGTTCTTTTGAAACGGATTGCTGTCAGCGGAGTGTTCGGTGCAATTTGTACTGCATAGACGACGAGGCGCTTTCCGCTCTGAACCCTAAAACTTATTTGACAAACTTTTTGACGACGCGCTGGCCTAGTTGGTAGTGACCCTGCCTACGAAGCTAGCGGTCGTGGCTTCAAATCCCGGTAAGGGTAGATATTTGTGTGATGAGCGCGAATATTTGTTTCTGAGTTATGGATGTTTTCTATGTATTTAAGTATATATTTCTTTATATATAAGTATTTATATCGTTGTTTAGTACCCATGCTATAAGCCTAGAGCTAAGCTTGGGACTAGGTCAATTGGTGTGATATTATTGTCCCCTGATATGTATTTATTATTATTTACAAACTAACCCATAAACATAAACATTTGCAATCTCATGAATCTGCATCTTTGAAACACCTCCACTGGTGGACATAGGCAATCCAGGTTCTGTGCCACATGCATCCGGAAAAAAATATTGGCTGGATAGATGAAATAAGTTTCTTTACTTAATAGACATATATTTAGTAAATAATTAACAAAACTTCTAGGTTTAGGTATATCTACTGGTCAACCGAATGTAATTAATGATCAAACGAATTTACCTGTAAATGAACTTCTATCATAATTACTTATATGAAGTTTATCGTACGAAGAGATTAGTAACCTGGAAAAATAAACACGCTACCACAGATTAAATAAGAGTTACTACGTAACAGATATTTCTCTGCGCGAGGTACGTACGATAATCACCGCCTCACGGAACATAGTTGCCGATGCTAATACATGAAGGATGCCCGCGCGCGGCGAGGCCAGCTCGCTCTACCGGTTTTTGAGTGTCGAGATTTCGAGACACGTCAAGCGAGATGCAAGTAGGCAAGTAGGTAGAACATTCTATTCATTACGTCAAGTTGGGTTAGATTTGTTGTTGTTTCTTGTGTTGTGTTGGTGAATTTAGATTATAAAAATTACTCATTATTGCTGTGTGAGTGGATGACAAGAGAACTAAAGATTTAAAGTGATCAACACTAAACAGTACCTATTCATCAGGTTAGAACGATTTGATTACCAACCTACTTAGTTTACTTATTATAAACATGTTCGGGTGATTATGTACATAATTATTCGTAAGGGTCTTAAGTAAAAAAAATGATAACAAGAAAAAAATAACGTACACCAGTATAAAATTGTTACTTATTTTATTACAAAAATGTTATACCTATACCTTAGTGACAGCGAATTCATTAATACGTAAGTTCTTAGATGTAAGTAGGTAGGTAAGGTAGGTAGCTAACATAAAAAGGAGGTTAATTTTTTGACCCAGATTTATGTAATATGTAACCACTAACAACTAGGTACTGCGCCGATGTACTTCAGGAATGGCTCTTAGTTATAATAACTATTGAGCGACCCTTAAAGTAAAAAATAAATTATGTAAGTAAGTAGTAGTGAGTAGTTTTTTGTGTAATAATTTTTTTCTTATAATAATGTATTCATATTAATATTTTCATTGTGTTGACAACCCTACAGTTCGAGCGTGCAAACGTAGGTATCACTAAACGTTCGATGGAAACTTCGAAAAATGAATTTTCAACACGAGTAAATAAAGTTTATTTAGGCTCGTTCGGGCAGCATTATACATATGTTTTATATGCCTACAATAAGTTGTAGGTATTGATGTACTTTGTCGTTTTGTATAGAAGAAAAATAGGCCTGACGCTACCTCGGCATCCCATAACATATTTATTCACAAGAAAAAAAAACAAGTCACTTCAAGTAAAAAGGTATCTAAGGTAACATTATACCTCATATCCTTGGACCAAATAAAACACAAAAGGTGGAACTCGAGACTCGGTATCGGAAGTAGCCCAAAGATCACAACATAATAACATATGACAGACGTGGTAACAGGAGTGGTCCCGTACAAAGTGTTGCGTTATATTACTACAGTTTTATTCTCGTGTTTGGTTACACTGGATATAATGGATAATTATGATGGATAATTTATTATGTAATGCTAGGTTTACACGGGTTTAGTAACTAATGCTTAGTACTTGTCACTTAAACTAATATCCAATGTATAACCATGCTGATTAATGCTTAGTATTAGTGTTTTTGTACAGTGCAAGTGAATAGAACTCGATCCTATAGAAGTCAATACCCCTCTACAATTTACTAAGCACTTGACACTTGCTGACCGTGTATAAACAGCTACGACAAGTGCTTAGTGAAGAGTTGTTGTTCGAATGTCTGTTCCCTAAATACCCCGAATGTCTGTTCTACTAATTCCAACGTGTAAACAGTTACTTCTCACTTGTCACTATGCAGGTTAGGACTCTGCGATTAGTACTAATGACAAACACTAAGTCCGTGTAAACCTAGCATTGCTAGGGTTACACGGGCTTAGTAGCTAATGCTTAGTACTTGTCACATATATCTCAACATATTGTATAAGTGCTTAATATTAGTGCAATTGCAAGCGCAAGTAATTAGCCGCCGGTTCTGTTTACTCAGCGACAAGTATCTACCCTCAGCGAAAAATCTACTCATACCTTCCACTTTTCGAACGGTGTGAACATTCATGTCAAGTGAAGTTTGATTACTGAGTCCTATTTGACCTCACACTACAGCGCAACGTCTCTAAACTCGCTACTAGTATATAAATGTTTTTTTTGTTCTGTCCTTTTACATTATAGTTGTATCGATTAAAATGTTCGATTATATTTGTTGTGTTGCAGTGTGTTTTTGTCAAATAAATGTTGTTAGTTTGAGTTTGAGTTTGATTACTACCAATACCATTCTCTAACACATATATCGCACTGCCAGATCAATACAGCATTAACTCAAAATACGACTACATTTTAAATTCGACTCTATTACATTTCCTATGAACTTAAAACAAAACAAGCTAGTTTTTTGAAATGATACTGTGTTGATCTGGCAGTACGATATATCGCACCTTCAGAACAACAGTGACCTAACTGAGAAATTTTAAATTTCGAGTTAGGTCTCTATGATAATAAATTTATGATTCGAAGTTTGAAAGCACAAATTTTGAATTAGGTCATTATTGTTCTAAAGGTGCGAATTATGTAGACGGCTACTTGCCACTGGTCACTCTGCAGATAGGTCTCTAATCACTTACACTAATGACAAATACTACGCCCGTGTAAGCCTAGCATAAAGCTAACTCGAGCGCAAACTTTTTCTTTGTATCTCTACAGAAAGAAAAAAAAAAGTGGTATGACCTTGTACAGGGTCCGACCGGCTCACTAACAGTATCTTATCCTTTAAACTATCGTCAAATAGCAGTTTTCGCGTTGATGTGTTCCGGGATAGGACAACCGCTGAAATTACTAGCATGGAGGCATTCCATTTTAGTTCTCAGGGTTGGCAACGCATTTGCGATCTTAGGATTGCTATCTTAAGATTGTAGTCTTGAGAATACAAATGTTTATGGGTCACGGATCCCACTTACTATCAGTATCGTTTGCCTTCATGCCATTAAAAAAGTTAACGTATCGTCGTCGTCAAGTTATTTTTTCCAACATTGGGTTTCAGAAATTAAAGTACTTGTAAAATAGCAGTCAACTTCTGTAACTTTTATTGGGCGTCTGTTTTATTCTAAACTAGCTTCCGCCCGCGACTTTGTCCACGTAGATTTAACATCGTTATTCCCTCGGGAACTTTTAAATTTTCCGGGATAATGCAGCCTATGGTTTGCATGCCAGTGGTTGGCAAAATGTGTGGGACTACAAACATATTTATTAACCAGATTATGTACCACATTTTATGCAAATAAATAAATTTGAATTTGAATTTGAATTTATGTGTTAAACCAGGGTATAAGTTATCTCTATTTCAAATTTCATCCAAATCCGTCCAGCCGTTGCAGCGTGAAAGAGTAACAAACATCCATACATACATAAATACAAACTTTCGCGTTTATAATATTAGTAAGGATACAAACACAGAGTAGGTACATTGTCAAATTTAACTTTAGTTGAATTATCTACTAAAATACCCCCTTTAAAATGCTTTACCTTTGAACCTTAGTTAAACAACGTTGCCGGTCTTTGCAGTGTCAAATTCTCAAGGTACTTAAAAACGGATAAAGTGTATTCGAATATCGCTTGTTAACTTTTTAATTACAAACTGGATGCTTTGGGGCTTAGAAAATGCCATGATATAAAACAAATAGGCCCTCGGCGGCGTTTTAGTTGATCTCTTTTGCCTAAAGAAGAAAACGGAAACTGATGCCTGATCTTTTGATTTTGTAGATATTTTATCGTGAACTTCTTGGCTACCCTGTAGGCTATATAAAAATCAAAGCTTGTCACGAATATTTTTTCTTTACTGCTCCTTTATCACTACCTTTTAGGTTTTCATAATGAAATGTGGCGAGAAAACCGCAACGATTTGTTTGCATGATAAGCAGGTACCTAGTACTAAACTTATAGGTAATTAAAAGTTTTCTCCCACATGCTCGTCAATGTTAACCTTACTGTTGTCAAATCAGCCCGCGAAGTTAAAGTTCCAGGCCCAGGTAATATTAAAAAAAAACAAAGTTATTATTTACCAACGGCAGCGGCCGCGAAAATGTATGAAATTTCATCACGTAGTACCTGGCGTTTTACTTTTTAAAACCATGTTTGGACTAGGATAACTATCTCCAAACAGCCAAACACTCGTGCAATCAAAATTCTTCCTTGTATATTTTACTTTTTAAATGTCATAGAATAAAAAGTTAAGCCTTTTCAAACAGCGTTTACAACGTATTTAAAAGTGTGTCAAATAACTTGACGTTTTTCAATAGAAATTGCGTAATAGAAATTTATTAAACAAAATAAATTGCCGAAATAACAAAAACGCGTAATAAATGTTATAGTTTAAACTATATTTTATTCAAATTGAATTTATTGCGTTTAAATTTGTGATTTTATTTAATGCTTTATTTCAGTGTCATACTAAATCGTACGTTTCTGTTCTTTTTTTGAAGGAAATGTTGGGACTGTGTTTAACAATTGTGTTAAATTTCCTCACATTGTTGGAGAAAAGCACTATACAAGCCTCGACCGGGAAGGGTGGTTGCTGGACTCTTATATAGCGCGGTCTCGACTGCGTCTCGGCCACGCTAACTCTACTCGTCCCGCAACGGCCTATTTCCCGGTCTGTGCAGTAATGTACTATTGAATAATTTTGATTCGTGAATTGTATATAATAGGACCACAAAACTGCGTCGCTATTGCCTAACGCACTCGCAATCGCAATCGGTTTCAAAGCGGAACATTGTTTTCATTATGTATTGCGATTGCGTTAGGGAAAAGACCCTCTGCTTGGCAACATCTGTTGATTGGATGTCTGGGATCTACATAATTTAATATATCAGAAGTCAGAATGCGGTCCGGGATATTTGCAAATGGAACTCCACTGAGAGCCCGCTCTAGGTACTAGAAACTAAGCTAACCAAGCCGTCTAAAAAACAGAAATGTTAAAAAAAGCTAATGTAAGTTATTAATTCAACATACAGTGTGATCTGTAAATTACCATGTACATTTTATTTTGCGCAGCCCATTAGTATGGGGGTTTCGGCAGTTAATTTATTTTAAAAGCTTTACGGAGTGCCTCGGTCGTTAACAACGGTTTGTTGTAATTTACTCTGATTTATTGGTAAACAAACATACCCTTCGGAATCCTTTTCTGGTATAATGTAGTTGTTACAAATTATTGCTGTCCCACGGTTAGGGTAGAGGTTACACTGAGTTGCGCTACGAGATGTGATACTTGCCATGACTTAGGCTACGTCCTACGTGGGCGATTCAAAGCGAAAAGAATTGCGAAGCGATCCGATGCGGTGACACGCGATTTCAATGCGAAACGGTGCGACACGGCGGCCTTGTTCTACGTGCGCGCGAATCGCGCCGCCGCGGGACTACCTCCGCCGCCGACAACCGACGCCGCGTCGCTTCGCGCGAAAAATATCAAACCGTTTAATCGCGTTCGCTTCGTTTCGCGTCATGCCGCCCGCACTCTGCGCCTATATTGGTCACGTAGGACACTTCAATAGCTGTCGACTGTTTGTTTATTTCGCGCCGCGTCGCTCTGCATCACATTCGCGTGGAATTCGCTCACCTAGGACGCCGCCTTACATAACTGGCTGTCGGTAACTAATTACTTTGTAAGGTAACGTGTAATGTTCTTTGTTTAAGTTTTATTGTATTTTATGAATTATGATTGAAACATGACCTTTTGTTACACTTTCTTGTAGGACTGCTTGTTTTGCAATGATTGTCTTTTCCGAAGCGTTAGTCGATTTACTCAGCAACGTGAAAAAGAGCCATCATGTGGCCAATACACATTTGAATTTAATCCAAGACCCAACAATTAAAAAAATAAAATAAACATTGTCTAAAGAGGAGGTCTCAGTCTCTTAAAAGCTGAATATCATACAGGGTGTCTCATAAAAAAGTGTAGTACCGACTCTACTCTTCAAATTTATTTTTGTTTTTGTTTTGCGGTGTGGTTCGTAAACAAAAAAATAATTAACTCCCCTAAAATGAGTGACTCGACAAAACTAGAATATGCAATTACCCGAACTGCACAAATAGCCTGTTTTTTCAAGTGATGTTTCTGCTGGTTGACTGGTTGGGTTATTAATGAACAAATAAATACTAAGTTTCTGCAACATATACATCATTTCGAAATAAAATATAGTATGAAAAATTAGATTTATGGACACTTTTCGGGAATAATTTTCATAATGCAAAACAATATTTGAACGAATTACTATTTTTGGATAAAAATACTAGTAACAGAAAAGATCAATACATTGCTTGTTGTTATTAGAGGTAAAATGCTGGCGGAAATAGGGAAATATGTTCATTAGAAAGATGATTACTGTGTATTTTGAAATACTTTGACTTATTAAAAGCAAAGCAAAGCGAAGAATTATAATAATATGTTCACTAATGAAGCAGAGGGCCCTGCCAAGATGAATTACGCTAACTGACGTTTCTATTCGTTTCGTTTTTAAACCAATCGCGTCACAGGGAGATCACGTGACTTTTCGTATCACGTCATCTACCAGTGACGCGATTGGTTTAAAAACGAAACGAATAGAAACGTTAGTTAGCGTAATGAATCTTGGCAGGGCCCTCAGTAGTATTCATATGCTCGTTTGAGCGAATAATAGATACATTACGGTGGCGCTTCCAAATACCTAAGTAAAACAGTTACATTTGTAAAATAAATTAGTTACATTTTAAGCCACAGCGTATTTTCATTTGATAAATTTTCTTACTATTGAAACGTAGCAATTTAACGAAGCTGTTTCACAAAAAATCATAACATTTGTTTTGATTCCAGTCGCGTTAACAATTCAGCGTTTTGAGCTTGTAAATTTTATCGAAATCATTTTACGGTTCGTAATTTAATATTCTGGGTAAATTTAGAAATAATTTTAATGGCCGTCTGAACTGACAACAAATTTTAATAACTGAATTCATAAAACAAAACAATTCTACTTCAATTCTATTATTTGAGGCTGTTATTATAAATAGAGTTCATAGTTATATCTCATCGTTATTTCATAAAGTTAATTGTTGCTGTAATACATTTTGTGGTTGACGAGATGATTTAATTTATACTTATTGCAACAAATTTAAATTTAAAGCGTAGTGAAGCGTAGTGAGCGTAGCGTTGGTATTAAATTGTGTTTCTGTTTTGTCAAGACCCTGAAATAGGTACTTTGTTTTAATATTTCCAATATTAATTTTGAACACACTTTAAGTGGTGACTATTATAGTTATATGAATAAGAAAATAACACAGCTTGCTAACGTTTTAATAATATCATATTTAAGACTATTTAAGTTTAATTTTAACTTAACGAGTCTACAATTTGTGATTTGGACTTAACTTTATGACGTTGGTTATTTTTATCAATTATTGGGTTGCGTTTGACTTCAGTCTCACCTGATGTTAATCGACGACGAGGTCGAAGGTGGTACACGCTTAGTCGCTTACTCAGAAAATGCCTATTCATTCTTGCATTCAAAACACCAAAGTTTGTTTGTTTAAAATAGGTTTATTGTGCGTTTATAAATAAGAGGGTGATAAAATATGGATACAGCATCCGTCACTCTTGTACTTATATAAGTGTCAGAAAGTGACGGATGTTTTATCCACATTTTGTCACGTATACCTAAACGCAACCATACTAGGCCCGCTGTATTTACAAAAACATTTAAAACCTTTACTTTTTTATGTTATTTATGAGATAAAAGGTTCTTCAATTCGTCATTGCTGATACCACAATGTCAAACTTTATCGCAAATCGGTTTTTGTTTAAAAATATTTTAGAGACAAGATTTTGTTGCTGACCGTACTTTTCTAGCAATCTACAGAAAAAAGTTTAGAAATTACCGAATAGAAGCAAACGTTAATGCAAAGTCGTAGGTATTATATATACCTAAACAGGCTGACGAAATATTGAATAAGAAACCAGGAAAAACTCAAATTTCGCAAATCATTATAAAAAAATAATGTAAGAATTGGGATTGTTCATATTTTTACAAATTACTCAATTCTAAAACCATTACCAGGAATAGGGTCTTAAAGCCGTACTGCATGATTAAGTTTTTGAAATATTTATCTATTTCGAATATTCCGGCAAAAGTATATTAAACCTTTGTTTCACTTTCGTTTTCGGTTTGAAGCCCTGCTAGGTGTATCTTACGGGTAAGGCGAAAACCGGTTGAAATAGTATGTTTTAATACACTATTACAATCACTTTTTATCATTAGATATCATTTAATTGTTAGAAATTATTAATTTATTAGAAAATACCATCCATTTAAAATAATCATCCATAAAATGTCAGCTAAATAAATTAAGATATGAAAACAAAACTACGGGTCAAATACAAAATTAATGAAATTGGTTTCTTAAAATGACGTATTCTTTCGAATTAGAATGTAAAGACCGTGAGTTATTTTTTTTGGTCTATCCCAATTACCTACCTTACTTACACCTAAAAATATATCACCTACTAAAATAAAAATTAACAGCCCAACTTTAATTCTCACATTTCCTTTTGTCTCCAGGTGCTAGTGACCAAGCCAGACTTCTACAACGAAGAGACCCGCAAGCATCTGTACGCCACGCTCTCGGAGCTGATATCTCTCAACATAGTGCCCATCATCAACACCAATGACGCAGTCAGCCCGCCGATGTTCGTCCATGACGACACCTACGTACCAGGCACTGGGAAAAAGGTCAGTTGACTTCATCAGGTTGTATTCATTCAGGTACACAAAGCCAACGGGTCACCTGATGGGAAGTAATCATTGTAACCTAGGAAAAAGGACCGCATGTTTATTTTGCTGGAGGAGCCAATGACTCAACTATCCTGTACAAACCCCTCCTCCTTGATACTAGGTTAACAGGTCAAAGACGATATAGTTTTTATGGTCTAGAATCTCGGCCCTGTTCACCCAGATGGCAAGCACGTGTTGCCTGCGGCTGCATTTACATAGTCTTGTCACTTAAAATGGCTAGGTTACATTTGTGACCAGAATAAAAATAAACTGCTTCGGCGGGATGTATATTTGTGGGATATTATAGTTAGTAAAGTGATACAGTTTCCTGAAATGACGATTTGTTGAAACAATAATGAACCCAATTACATTTCCCCTTAAAAGTCATGTTTAAACTCAACAAGGTAATACGAATTTCTGTGGACCCTCTTTACTTAAAATATTAGGTGTTTTATTATGCAGTATTCAAAATCATTGACAGTTAAATTTAGTAATGGTAATTTCTTATATTACGTATTCAGGGAAAATATTACTGAACAACATTAAAGATTCCATCGCCATAACAACTTCCTTGGGATTATCAAAGGGAAACATCTAAAGGAATTATTAAAGATAAGGAGACGACTTCCTTGTTAAAAGTACTCCCAACTTCCGAGGCGTTCTATAGGAAAGCTTGACATCGCCTTTAAATTCTGTTTTGTTTCACTTACGAGCCTTATAAGGGTTTTGAAAGGTTATTTCGTTACGCGTTTTAATAAAAATACACTGAATTTTATGGAGGGTTTTCTTAGAGGGGTTATTTCTCCATTTTGCTAAAGCGGCTTTTCATTTTGTTCGGTTAAGCTTTCAATGTAATTGTTAAAATTTTGCATACTTTTAACTTTTAACGGTCTTACTATCTTTTTGAGAAAATCCTAAATACAAGAATTATCTATCCACTGGGTGCATATTTTTACCAGCTTTGTTGGTCACAAACAGTCTAAATAAAAATTACTATGTCCTATACTATGTTTTTTTAGTGTTTTTTTTAATACCTACTTCAATGAAACCCACTATTGTATTTATCAATTTGTCTGACTATTTTCAGCTATACAGTGGATGTTCCTTTTATAAGACGTATTTTGTGTACCCGCTTTAAACAATTAATATTTTGAATTTGAGTTTGAATTTGAATTCTAAACCAGTAAAGATGTTTAGAGGGAGGGATTAAAAATCCAGTAGGGAATCTTGCAACTAATAGTATAAATATCTTTTTATAGGCAATCGATATTCCAAGAACGTTCATAAAATTTTAAGTTAATTCATTATTACCTACTTATTTAATAATATACACATTTTTGTCATGTTCTTTTCCCTATTTTCATACATTTAACCACAACCCATTTTTAAAGAGCTGAACACTTTCTGCAAATAATAAAAGTTCCAATGATTTTGTCAGGGTATCGGTCTAAAGGACAACGACAGTCTATCAGCGTTGCTAGCAGCAGAAATCCAAGCGGACCTCCTCATCATGATGTCAGACGTGGACGGAATCTACAACAAACCGCCCTGGGAAGACGGAGCAAGGATGATGCATACGTACACTGCAAAAGACCGGGATCTGGTCGAGTTTGGGAAGAAATCTAAGGTAAAGCTGACATCATTTGGTGTAGAAATGTTGGTAAAGTTAGAAAAAAAATCAAAACTAAAACCTGATGATCGAGGGACGGTATCTCTTTGTATATAGTGTGGGTTGAAAAGAGAGAAAATGAGTGATAGGTACATTATGAAATATTAACGTTTTGTGGTCTCGAGGTCAATAAAAATAGAAAACAAAACTAGTCCTCGATAGCGATTATAGCTGCTTGGAGAACAAAAAATAACCACACTGGTTTTTTTAGCATCATACAAAGGGCAGGCATCAGTTAATTATCAGTTTTGACCGATTCCATACTGTTCCAGGTTGGCACAGGCGGCATGGACTCCAAGGTCAACGCTGCCACTTGGGCCATGGCCCGAGGCGTCAGTGTCGTTATCTGCAACGGCATGCAGGATAAAGCTATTAAGACCATCATCAGTGGAAGAAAGGTCGGCACTTTCTTCACGGACAGCCCTGCGCCTTCGACGTCATCGGTGGACATTGCCGCTGAAAATGGTTAATATTTGTTTTGCTTGTTGTTAAATATACGGCTGTATTTAGGATTTTAAGAAAAACTTATTGTTTACATTGCAATATTTCCGTCTTTTTTAGCTCGCACAGGAAGCAGAGTATTACAAAGCCTAACACCAGAAGATAGAGCTTCAGCAATACACTCTCTAGCTGGTCTCTTAGTTGATAAACAAGAGCAGATATTAGAGGCAAATATGAAGGATATAGAAGAAGCCAAACAGAATGGCTTAGCAAAGCCACTTCTCGACAGACTTGCGTTGAGCGAATCAAAGTTAAAGACTTTATCAGTCGGACTAAATCAAATTGCCGATTCCAGCTACGAAAATGTCGGTAGGTTATTAAAAAAGACCAAATTGGCTGAAAACTTAGTACTACAACAAGTTACAGTACCTATAGGTGTGCTTTTGGTCATATTCGAATCAAGGCCAGACTCATTGCCACAAGTAGCTGCCTTGGCTATGGCTTCAGCCAACGGTCTTCTGTTAAAAGGAGGCAAGGAAGCTGCACATTCAAATAAAGCCCTGATGGAATTGGTGAAAGAATCTCTTAGTAGATTTGGTGCTCAAGATGCTATATCATTAGTGTCAACCAGGGAGGAAATCAGTGATTTGCTTTCGATGGAGAAGCATATTGACCTTATCATTCCTCGAGGGTCATCTGAATTAGTAAGGAATATACAGAAGCAATCACAGCACATCCCTGTGCTTGGTCACGCTGAGGGTATCTGTCACGTGTATGTGGATAAGGACGCTGATCCCGCTAAGGCTTTGAAAATCGTTAGAGATGCCAAATGCGACTATCCAGCCGCTTGCAATGCTATGGAGACCCTTTTGCTTCACGAGGATCATTTATGTAGCTCTCTATTCACGGATGTCTGCAACGTGTTGAAGAAGGAAGGTGTGAAGATTCACGCTGGTCCGAAGCTCTCAAACCACTTGACTTTCGGGCCCTCTCCAGCTTTGAGTATGAGACATGAGTACGGCGCTCTTGAGTGCTGCATTGAGATCGTAAAGGATTTAGATGAAGCGGTTGAGCACATTCATAAGTATGGCAGCTCCCATACTGACGTCATCGTCACTGAAAACGGTAAGTTTATTTATTTATTGGAAAACAAACATCTTAAATATTACAAAAAATATAAAATAATTTGGTTAATACATGGGCCAAAACAGTTTTCACTACTAGATAGCACAATATATGCTCAGACGAAAGAAATTCGTGATAAGCAGAATATTACTAATAACAAAATGTATGAACGGAAGGAGTTAGTAAGCAAATTTGGAAGAATAAAAAAAAAGACACAAGAACAAAAAACTAATAAGTAGCTACAGTTTTCTGTTTTAACTGTTTTCATTGCGGAAATAAATTGCCCAAGGCGCATAGTAAAGGGGTCAATGTGCGAGTATTTGATGTTGTAGGTTGAGCATGGTCTGACGCGATAGGAATTTTTTGCATATTTAGGCCGACAGAAAGGAACAGAATATAAATTATGTAAGTTCACTAAAACCGTAATTAACATGTAACCAGTTTTTTTGTTTGTAATGGAAACTGCCTATATCAATAAAATAGATAACACTGTTGTGTTTGTTCACACTCAAGCCAGATAAGGCAATGTTTGCGTAAGCAAGATTCGATCGGTTGTTTACGTCTGATTTTAATTGCTCTTTTTTAAATGTAAACAAAGATGTCTGCCAATTTAAATAAAAGGTGGACGATAAGAAATATTATCATTAATTGTAAAATAAAAAAAATGGATTTTAACAATAATTTCAATTTAATTTTTTAATTGTATTAATGTTGAATTCTGTACTTAGTTGGACGTATATAATATATTTGACTAAAATAAAAAATAATTTCTAGGAATCTATTACTATATGACATAGTTTAGGCATATTTATTTTTAATCAGGGTAGATTTGTTTGACTGGATAATTTTCTAGGATTTCAATTATATTTCCAACAAGTCATGTAAGCTATATTTATTTTACGTGTATTCATTGCAGACGGTACCGCGAAACGTTTCTTGAAGTCTGTCGACAGCGCGTGCGTTTTCCACAACGTGTCGTCTCGCTTCGCCGATGGCTTCCGTTTCGGGCTTGGTGCTGAAGTAGGCATCTCCACAGCCAGGATACACGCCAGAGGTATGAATATTCATAAATATATAGCTTTTTCCCGCGACTTCGACTTACTCACTAGTATTTCCTCGGAATCTGTAAAAAAACTGGTACGACGTTCACTCAAGCTATCTATTTAAATATTGGACTAGCTTGCTTTTTTCTTTATGATAATGTTGACATTTTAATAGCTCTTCGCACTGAGAGCGGAGGCGGCGCGCAGTGCGGCGCATTCCCATATTGAAGCCGCTTTCGCCACGCTTTGGGCACGCTTTTTAGTCGATTGTTAGATCAGTTCCTCAAAACTGATTAGTTCCGCGCAGCAAACTTTCCAGTCGCAGTTTTCCCCATTTTAATTTTTCTCCGATCTCATTGTTTCCCATTTTGAATTTAGCAATCGCATATTTCCCATTTAGGATTTTCCCCACTCCCATTTCCCATTGTAATTAAGTCGAAATAGATCGAAATAGGTAGATAGGTTTAGGTTATGTTCGTTTCGCAGAAGGCCCGAAGGGCCATAGCACCCAGGAATAGGAGCGGAGCTCCGTCGACTCAGTGAAATTGATTTTGAATTGAGAAAACATGCAAGTGGGGAAAATCTAAAATGGAAAATATGCAATTGGTACAAAAACAATGGGAAGAAATGCGATTGGAGAAAAAATAAAATGGGGAAAATTGCGAATGGAAAGTTTGCTACGCGGAATTAGTGAGGCTAATCGAACTATGTTCTCTTTTTAGTATGGGAACGCGCCACACCGCGCCGTCGCTTCCGCTCTCAGAGCGTTTGCGGCTTTAATGGCAAATCAATAAAAGCTACTATATCTTCAACAATATTATTACGATATAAAAGCAAGATAAACTAAAACAAAGCGAAATAGAAGCCCATACATCTATAAGTCAGTTCAGCCGTCTATTGTGAAAGCGTATTCATAATATACGTACTAGATTGGCATAACTAACTTGCACACAGAGGGCGCTACCAAGATGCATTGCGCTGACTAACGTTTCTATTCGATTCATTTTTAAACCAATTGCGTCACTGGTAGGTCACGTGACTTTTCGTATCACGTCACCTACCAGTGACGCGATTGGTTTAAAAACGAATCGAATCGAAACGCTAGTTAGCGCAATGCATCTTGGCTGGGCCCTCTGGATCCAAGCTTATGTTTCTTTCAGGTCCTGTCGGAGTGGAGGGGCTTCTAACAACTAAATGGATTCTGGAAGGCACAGACCACACCGCTGCGGAGTTCAATGAAGGCAAAAGGACTTGGTTGCACGAAAAAATGCCTTTAAATTGACTAAAAAAGAGATTTTCCCAAAAGCTGTATTGTGTTAAGAGATTATTCTCTCGTTAACAATAAATTTTATGTAGGACTAAGTGTAAAAAGGTTTCGATGTTAATAAATTGATTACAACCAACAAAAGTATATTTATTCACCAGAATAAAAAACAAACCAACCAGGATTTGAAACAGAAAACATTACCATCCTACGTGCGCTAATTAACTGAGCTTCCTGATGTAAAATAAAGGGCCAATCTCCAATAACTGGCAACTTTGTAGCAACAAGAATTCTATGTAGTACTGTTAGGCGATGGGCTTGCAACCTGACACTAATACACTGGTAAAAATGTGAGCGTGGTTGTGAAAATGTGGTTACAGAATTATCAACAAGTTGTTTGGTTGTTGGTAATTCTGTAGCTCTGCCTATCCCACTCTGGGAATGAAGGCGTGAGTCTATGTATGTATGTGTATGTATTATATGTATAACTCAAACCTGAAGGAAGGAATAACAAAGTCTCCTTATCTCAAATTATTCTTAAAAAAAGTCTAACAATTCAGAAACTAATCTATATATATAAAAGGCAAACCTGACTGACTGACTTAGATATCAACGCACAGCCGAAACTACTGTATCTAGAAACTTGAAATTTGGTACAGTGGTTCCTTTCATGATGTAAGTGAGCACTAAGAAAGGATTTTTGAAAATTCATCCCCTAAGGGGTTAAAATAGGGGGAGTAGCGGGAAACTAATTCTACGCATACGAAGTCGCGGGCGTCCTCTAGTCCAAAACATAAGATTTTTCTAACATTTATAATAGTAACTGGAAGACCGAGCGTCGCTCGGGTTGAAAACGAAATTTCCCGAAGATGACAACTTGACAGATCGATTTTTCGCACCCGTAAACCCCTATATTTCAAATTTCATCGAAATCGTTGGAGCCGTTTCCGAGATTCAGATTATATATACAGGGCGTCCCAAGACTATGGGACATGAAGGCAAAGTACCTTAAATATCGTAGATAGGATATTTTGCTGAAAGAAGACTTTATATTATTTTTAAAAATTAGTAATACTGCATTCAAAGATAGTCTAAAAATTACTTGCTTCGTCTGGGAATCGAACCGACTTAAATGTGAAAAATAATCACCCGTATTTTTATGATGCCAATCGAAAGAATGAACAAAAAATAATAATTCTTCTTAAGTAACGTACTATCTTAAAAGAAAGGAATACCGTAAAATTATTATTACCGACGACGACGTCCGAAAAATAGCGATATTATTATTCCATAGATAGCATTGATTATTCGCAAATAAGTACCCACTTAATAAACGACTTACTGGCTCAGTTTTTCTTATTATAGGTGCACGTGCATTACTTCACCGTAAGATTACTTCTTTTGGTGATAGGTACGTGAAAGATTTGCTATACAAAAAGCAATACGACAACGTGGGCGAATTACAAACAGAATTGAGCCATATCATATCGAGGATTCATCATAATAATAATGATAACACAACCAACAGGCAGCTGATTTATTAAAAAAAATGGCGATTTGCATAAGACAAGAGGGATCAAATTTTGAGCATTTAATTAAAATATTTACAAAGAATACTTAACTGACTTTGGCAGTTCCATGTATGTTTTTAATTTAATTAAAATGATTAATTTCACGTTGTTCCTTTCTTTTAAAATACTATGTTTCTTAAGAAGAATTATTATTTTTTGTTCATTCTTTCGATTGGAATCATAAAGATACGGGTGTTTTTTTTTACATTTAAGTCGGTTCGATTCCCAGACGAAACAAATAATTTTTAGAATATCTTTGAATGCAGTATTACTAACTTTTAAAAATAACATAAAGTCTTCTTTCAGGAAAACATCCTATCTACGATATTTAAGGTACTTTCCCTTCATGTCCCATAGTCTTGGGACGCCCTGTATAATACAAGAATTGCTCGTTTAAAGGTACCTATTAGATAACGTTTTGATTCATGTAATAAAATGAAAACATGACTTTTTACCCAAAAAGATGCACTTATTCTAATTATACTTGCGAGTGTGAGCCAGACTGCGGCTAACGCTCTACCTCTTTGGAATGTTTGTGGCTTTAATCCTGCTAAAATTGGACACATGCCCACGAAACCGGCAACAAAAAATTCACCAAAATGGCCGAAATTTTTAAAATCTTGCTAAAACTACGAAATGTTTTCCATAAACTAACCGACTAATTACTTCGCCATGATTGTTGTTTTTGAAATTTGTATTTTCTCCTTTCCGTGCCATAAAAATAAATTGAGCAAATTTAACGGGTTAATTTGGATTGCTTGTTTGTTGGGTCTTCCACGATGATAAAAGATGAGGGATAAGTTCGCCTTCGTACATTCCTTTTCTATAAATATTATATTTGAATTACTGTGTTTTGTACAATAAAGAGTTTACATACATACATACATACATGATTACACGTCAACTTTGCTCGTGAATCACAATCACATAAAAACATAATATATGACTTTAAGGAGCGGAGGAGTTGAGCAACAAACACAGTTGCAACGAACAGAGAATTGAGAAAAGTAAATGATCACGATATTTTTTTGACACTATAATAGAAAATATGTTTTTGTGTCGTTACAGACAATTTTAACGGATCATTGTAGGATTCTACATGGCTTACATATATAAAATGAATACACATTAGACTAGTTTTATTGAGTTTGTAGTTGTTTACATAATATGATACTTGAATACAATAAAATCTGATTTTAGTTAAGTATTACTTAATTATTATTAAAAGATTTGCTCAAACAATTATGACTAGGTAAACTATACATAATTTTTAAACGCTTTTGCTTTGTCGGATATTTTTGTATCTTTATTTTTACAGATTTATTTATAGCCTTGGGTGTGTGACGTATGAGCTTGACTATACATTTCTGAGTCAAAGACCCATGGAGACTCGATTTAAAGACTTCCATTAGCCCGGAGACACCATTAAAAGAGGCGCTTGGGACCAATATTTTAAAGGTGATATCGACAGGAACAGGAACCCGTTGTTAATTAATGTAAATAATTCAAACACATGTTAAATGCATGATTACTCGTATGGTTTTACCCAGTTTAATACTCGTTGAGGCCCTGGGGATCTATTCTACTTGGGCAAACTAATTCTACTTGGGCAAACTATTTTTCTTTTGACCTGTTATTGTATTGTCAACGTTATGATCATACACCGGATTGACGGAATTGAAAATTTACCAGTGCTAGTGATTGACCTTAGTTCTACTGCGGATACCATCATTTTTGATTCTATCACCCAGAGAAACCCTGAGCATAGCCCTCCCCATAGCCCTCTGAGTGACTTTGAGCTTCCTTATAAGGCCCATTGTTAGCGCCCACGTCTCAGATCCGTAAGACCTTGTAAAGATCGCTAGAACGCGGTGGATGCGAAAAGCACAAGACCGGTCTGAGTGGAGAGCCTTGGGGGAGGCCTATGTCCAGCAGTGGACGTCTTTCGGCTGACATGATGATGATGATGATGAGTGATTCATTAAAAATCGACTAAGTTTATCGACAACTATGTTCGTGACATATGGATCTTACATTTCTTGTAAAAGTAACTCGTACCTTTATCTGAATGATTAGCTTTCCATGAAGATAAACGATCTTTTTTTTATCGACGCATTTTTAACAGACTTAAAAAACATAAAGGTCCTCAATTCGTCAGAATGCTAAAGAATATTGTTGTACTGAATGAATTTGTTATTCAATGTAATTTCAATGGTTTTCAAATGTGATTTGAGTCCAGAGTCAATGTCAGATACCGGTTGTTTATAGCTGCGATAAGTATAAATAAAAAAGGTTTGCACATAATTTAAAGGTATTCAAACTTGGCCATTACTTATGATAATTATTATAAAAAAAGTTTAAAAAAACAAAAACCCGCCTTCAAAAAACAATAAGTCAGTCCAACTGAAGTCTGCTTTTGGTTAAAATATTCCTGGACGCCGACTTCAGTTGGACTGACTTATTTACCTACCATTTTAAAGAAGTTATTTTTTGCTTTTTGAAAGCGGGTTTTTGTTTTTTTAAACTTTATTTTTATTTTATACTTTTTAGTGATCATAATTATGCTGTTATTCTCCCACTTCTCAATTACCTAATAAGAAACAATAGAACATTTCAATCTCGCCGCAAGCCACGCCGTGGGAAAGTCATAGTCATATATTTAAACCTAAATATGCTTCGTCTTAGTCGCTCAACTATCTTAATCGAAATATCTTGTGGCCACCCTCGAAATATATACCATTTAGGAGTTCCGGTGGCCATCTGTGGTCTTCATCATCAGTTCTACTTCACCAAATAGTGCTTTCCAAGACCAAATACACAAGTTACAATGAAAAATACCAAAATAGCTATAGGTGTGCCTATAAATTTTGAAGGGTTCCGTCGATTCCTCATGGATTCCACCATCAGATCTTCATTTTGATAAGAATGGGACCAATCGGGAAGCACGAGCTTTCAAATAAAAAAAGAATCATCAAAATCGGTTCACCCAGTCGAAAGTTCTGAGGTAACAAACATTTAAAAAAAAACAGGTGAATTGAGAACCTCCTCCTTTTTTTGAAGTCGGTTAAAAATAGCTTTTTGTCGAAGTCGATAAACTTAGTCGACATTTAATGAATCACTAGCCCTGGTACATTTTTGCCCCCGTCAATCCGGTGTTTTGTTATGATAGCTCTTATTCACTTGGCAGTAACGACAGCTGACTTGAAAACAATTCTATAACCTGTCTAAAGCAACATGGTTTTACAAAGTAGAACACAGCCCTGATCAGATCAGATCGGGAACGTATTAAGAAAGGGCCAGGTCAGGAGACCCTAAACCGACGCACGTGTATTAAGAGACTTATGAGTGTGGAGGAGGCAAGGGAAGTTTGTCTGAATCGAAGCAAGTGGAAGGAAGTGGTCTCTGCCTACCCCTGCGGGAAAGAGGCGTGATTGTATGTATGTATGTGTACACAGCCCGAGGTAAAAAAAAACTAGCATAGAGGTATTCCATAATAGACTCTTTTTCATCTAAGATGAGTCTTGTGACAGCCGTATTTCGTAATTTCAATCACTATGCTCACATGCGAGGTACTTAAAAATAGGCGACTAATTATTTAAGTTCCTGAACCGCGTCGCTAGGTGTGTACCAATGTAGTATTTATGTAAAGTTAAAGAAACAAGTGTTTATATGAACTGTCACAGACCTCATCTAAGGTAAAAAAGAGTGTAGAGGGCTGGTAACGCATTTGAAATTTTGAGGTTATGTTCTAGAAATTGCAATTTTCTATTAGGACCTCAATTTTCATAAGGGAACTTTTTCGCATATTTACACTCCACGCATAAAAAACTGGGCCACAAAAAGCAGCATTTTATGCCTATTTACGGATTCGCATAAAATTTAAATTAATTTCGCTAACATAAAATTCAGAGTCCTCATTTAACTCGCTTTGAGGTTCGCCCTCGAACGGGAACGGCGACGAAGTTAAACACGAGGTTAAAAGCTATTCCAGTGCGAACCAATTTAAAGAGCGGATATTACTTACAAATTCATTTGATCGAAGACTTTTGAGCGAATAAAACGATGAAATATCGCATAGCACTGAGTGGAAACTACTTGAAACTACACGTAGCTTCTGTTATGATTTTTACGTATTATTTATGAATGTAAATATTTATATTTTCCTTTTACGTTTGTTATTTAAGACAAAAATATTAAGTTTTGAAGATGAGTTAGTCTAGCCTAGGAAGCTAGCGGTCCTAGGTTCGATTCCCTACTTACTACGTACTTTAGTACGTATTTCTTTATATAAGTATGTTTATCGTTGTCTAATATGTATCCGTTGTCTAATAGTACAGTCAAGGGCTTTAATTGTTATGCCACTATGGAACCCTGTCGCATAACGTTCATCATTCACTTAAGCGTAATTTCTGTCATGTGGTTTGACGCTGTCATTATGACAGGGTTCCATAGTGGCATAACAATTAAAGTCCTTGACTGTACTAGGTACAAGTCTAGTCTAGAGCTTAGTTTGGGAATAGGTCAATTCGTGTGAGATTGTCTTCTTTTTTTATTTTAAGTATCTATTATTTAATATGATAAATGTGAAAATAACTATGTCTGTATGTTTTTTAAGCTTTCACAGTTATACCGCTGAACTGATTCCAATGAAATTTGGTATGAAGTTAGCTGAAACCTCGGGAAAGGACAAAGGGTAGTTATTATCCCGGAAAATAGGACAATCCCGAGGGAAAAGCGATAAACATACGCGGATAGAGTCGCGGGCACCAGCTAGTAAAAAATATGTAAGACTACAAAAACAAATCTATCAAGGTTTCCAAGAGTCAATCATAATTAGGGTTAGGATTTTGGTGGCATATCGTAGTTCTAGGATCCATGGAGTCGCTATTTCCTAATTATCATAATTAGACTACCAATTCAATTGGTCGATTAATCGGCCGACTAGTCGGCAATGCCAATCGAAGGATTTTGCTAAGTTCGAGTGAACTCGGAAACGTTCGTTTCGCTTCGTCCGTCGCTCTATTTTTTATCTACTCCTACCATGCGTTATAATAATATACACATAAACAAATTTTCTAGTTCTACCTACCTACGGCGGTATGTGAATGTAACTGATCATTGTTTTGAGTTCCTATATGTTAATTGTTTCATAAGAATATTAAATTTCATAGATTAAAAATGGTTTAATTTCTATTTCGTATAGGCAATAAAGTGCCCAATATTTGCCGACTAATCACCGACTAGGAATGATGCCGAATAGTCGGCTTTCCCGACTAATCGTCGACTAGTCGGCCCATCTCTAATTATAATACATGACAATTTGATTTAGACCTTCAGTATGGTCATATTTCAAAATTAACTACCTAAATACAATTTTAGTTCGGTTATTCCATACCTACTAATATTTGCTTGTATTTCATTGAAATTGGTTTAGCGGTTTAATGAATAAATGAATATTAAAATTGGTATGTATTATAATAAATAGGAAATAGCGACTCCATGGATTCCAGAACCACGATTTGCCGCCAAAAGTCCTAACTTTAATCATAATGGTGTTCCGTCAAATTAATACGTTACAAAATACCACGTATTTACTGTACGATGTTATATGATATGATTATTACTCATTCTAACCTCTCAATGAAGTTTTCACGATTTAAAGAACCGAAAATTATCCGGACAAACAACTTAGAACTCCGGAATTTTCCGCAACAATTCCTCTAAATTTTCCACGTCAAACCAAAGCAGTCGTCTGCCGCTTGAATAAGTCGACCGACTCTAAAATTGTTCTTTATTGTTCCTAAACTTTTGCCTAAGTTAATTAGAAAACGCCAAAAGAAGGCAGCCGATAACACTTAAGTTTAGTAAGTTTAGTAGGCTAATTAAGATAAACAAAAGACGTAAAGAGGTTGGTACTAATTGGAGCAGTTGAGGGTAACACTGGATGGACCGTATTTTCCGTGCGTGACTTTTTGCAGTTAAAAAAGGAAGAAAGTGGGTGTTAAGAGAGGATAGTAAATCGTAAATCAGGCAGGGACGGGAGCGAGGACGGAGTGAAATAATGACCTACTGTTTAGATGGATATTGGAATCTTTCGTGATGGCTGACCCTTAACGTTATTCGAAGTTCGAACACAGTGTTGCAGTAGCCATAGATTTTACGAAATTATGTGCCTTTTTAGATGTATCGAATAATGTTACTAATAACTTTTCTCAAAAATGTCCGGAAATGTTGACATTCCTATTTACATATTGAGACGCGAAGTACATAGTTTACTGACAATTCTCAAATTAAAAAAAAAAAACATTGCGTGCTCGCTACACAAGCCCGCAATGTTGCATACAAATTCCATTACTATCTAGCTTGTAACTTTTTAAAAAGTGAAAAGTGCCGTAATGAAATGAGGGCACAAGTCTTATACATCCAAATTTTATTCGAAACATAACTTTTTTATTTGTGCCTGGAATAGCTTTTTATTTTTTTAAAACAAAAATTGCGTTTCTCCTTGTCATAAACAAAAAGGCGGTAAGGAGTGATGGTTTTTTCACATGAAGTTTCTGTTTATATGCAATTCAAAAAATGAGTTCAAGCGATGAAGATTTGACTCCAACACAATTTTTTTCTTGCGATTTTTGAGAAAAGCACTATATTTGCCTCGGCAGGAACAGCAATTGCGGGCTTCGTATTTTTAAACGGACTCGCAAGCTCGTCCGTTTAATCCAATACTCGGCCCGCAATTGCCTACTTCCATGCCTAGGCAATAATGTACTATAGTTTTAGGGGTTAGCAGAATGGTTTACTTTTTTATACTTTGCAATGTTATATATCAACATTATCAACGTATATTGCAGAATATCAAAATAATGTAGGAATAAAATGTGTACTATATTTGACATGTTTTTTTTAACAAATAATCTAAGCAACTAAGAAAATAGTCTGTAAAAAATTAAGGATTTCGAAGCGTTGGCGTTCTTGTGTTGGTGCAGACGGCAGCTGGCAAAAGCGTATTAAAGTAATAAATATCGAGAAGAGTGCTCAAAGACTTCGTTCGTTCACAAATATATTATCATGTTAAATAAAGCTTATTACAAGCAGTTGGATAGCAGAAAAAATATCGACGGAGGAATAAGATTTGTAATTTTTTCCCGTTTTTTCTCTGTTACTGAAATTTTGTCTAGTATGTCACAGCAGTTTTTCTCTAAACCATACAGTCGGTGATAGAATTCGAGATCAAAATTCTAACCTCAACCGGCGCACAATCGCTGTGATTACTGCATTTTGGTTTAAGTGTAGGTATTTTTATCAATAAAAATTACCCCAAAATTACTGGTTACACGAGTTCTCAGTCACGTTTTTATGAAATATTGTTAAAATAACTACATAATCAAGATGGGAACTGTTAGATTTTGATCTCGAATTCGATCACCGACTATAGAAACTATCAACTTTCAATTGGGATACCGACTAAAGGTTTTTTTTCAAGTCTTAATAAAAACTCTATATTCTAATCGGTAAAACCATTTGCGTTGATAAATATCAAAGTCAAATATGTGCTTGAAGTTTAGTATACGAATTTAAAACTTAATTTGTTCGAATTAAGTTTTACATTCGTTTACCAAATTTCAAGGGCATATTGGATTTTGATATTTATCAACTCATTTGGAATTTAACTTGTTATCGTATCGTTTCACCCGGCCGCCATTACAGTCGATTAAATAAAATCTATCGTAACGTAGACGATACTCTCAAAGCCACTAAATCTTAAACAATCTAACCGATTGTCGTCCAACCTAGCTAAAAACAAATAAAACAGATAAACATCTTTGTGCGGTGGAGGTTAAAAAGAACTGGGCCAGATAAAATCGAGAGATAAACACGTCATATACATATTTCTACGTATTTAATTGTTGTACGTTTAGTTTAATCGCTCAAAGGTTAACTGGAAGAGATCCCTTAAAGGGATAATTTCGCCTTTGTTTCTTTTTTTAATTTCTTTTTTTCTGTTTGTGCAATAATGAGTATATACATCTCCGCTTTACTAAACCTTGATCAAAAGAATACACGGTGTAGCGGATTAAATGACTGTTGAGTCAAGGGATGACAGAGTAGGTCAAACAGAGCCTACATGTTTTTTTTCTCAGAATAACATGTTGCAATAAAATATTTTTTGACAAATTTATATCTTTTCTCGCAGCAGTGCGTGGGCATTTCCTATAACCTTCGTATGGTTGCAGATTTCCCAATTTCCCCGGAGAGACGGCTCATTGCTTTCTCGTAATTACGTGGGTTATGCGAATTAAGTGGCTGCGGGCGGCGAGTCGCCACAGCCTGGCTAATTGCCTGTCAGGGCCGGTGCCAAATAATCAGACTATTTATAGTTAAGAGAGCTTGATAAGCATCTGTGGCTTTAAGGCGAGACGGGGTACCCAAACGCCTTTCCGTACTAACTTTGTAAGCGTTATTTTATTTAATATTGGTACATAATATATTTTTTCAACAATTATAATTATTTATTTTTTCTATTACTATTTAAGTCCTTGCGCTTAATTATCTAATATATATATATTACTTTTTTTTAAGTACCTTAAAGTTAAGTTGCACTAATTGAATAAACAATAAAGAAGACCTACGAGCAAAAAAAGCTTTATACAACTAAAATAAATAAAAACCTGCACCAAGTTAGTATGGAAAGATGTTGCCCACCCCGTCGCCTTAAGGCTCTTTGCATTGGTCAATGAATTGTAAGCGGTTATGGTAGTTCGCCAAGTTTTCTCTTTTTTAACAAAGATTAAAAGGCGTTGGCAGCATGTTTTCCACGTATCGCCACAGCCTGGCTAATTGCATATCAGCGCGGGTGCCAAATAATCCGATTTTTTTATAGTGAAGATAGCTTGTTAAGCAACTTTGGCTTTAGGGGAATTAAGTTAGGAAATCTGTTGCAATAGAATTAAAACTTAGAGATGGGCTAATGCGGACACTTAGTGGGTCTCCCAGGACGGTTGCAGACTACTAGGCAGACCTAGGCAGAGACAGCTAGTTGAATTAGACGCTTTCTTAAAAAATGGGTCGAAGGTTGCATTGGACCGAGAGTTATGGAAATTCTAGCATGTGGCCCGTGCCCAACAATCGGACTCAATATAGTTAATAGAAAATAACCAGAGCATTGGAAAAGGTAGAACACTATTTTATTTCTTAATAAGATTAAATGAAATGTATAAAGGGGTCAATTAGGATAACCATTCTCTAATTTTAAATATCTCTAAACCTAAATGTATAAACGTCAAACTCTATTCGTGATAGGCTAGAATCAAGTTTGACGTTTACAAAATTCTAGAACAGACCAACATCTCATGATGTGGTTTTACATCATTTTGCATCACACACTTTCATTATGTTTTTGAGATGTTCTTGCTCTTCTCGCTAACATGAGAATAGCCGGCTTTAGCGATGCGCCAAACTATTTAAACTATATTTTGTACCCTCTGCTTAACAACTTAAAGTCTTTGTTCTCGTGCATGCGAGATAATTGCTCCCAGCCGGTGCAGGAACCCATTAATAACCTGATTTTATTTAATTTTGCACCGTACTATTAATAACGGGAAGTCATTAATTGTTATAGCGAAATTACGTCCAATATCAGAGGGTTTTTGACAAATCCCTCCGTAAAATTATATAGAGCTGAGGCTCTATTCTATTCGCTGAAACCATATTGCTATTGGCATGTTATCGTATCGTCATTATACATACGAGTATAGTGGGGTTTTATCTACACTCAGGATTAATGAAAACGGGTTACTTTCTGTGGTAATTCTATACAAAATGACCCGTTTTCATTGCTCTTGACTATAATATGATTAAAAAAGCGTAGCGCTGCTAGCAACGTCGCGGTTTTAATTTTTCACTTAAGTGCAATTGAGTGAAATTTTGAAATGTTACCTTTGAACCCTGTGCATTTACATCCGGTGTTATCAAATGTGCAGTTGTCGTAGTTGGAGTTATTATAATTATTATTTCAAATTTTGATCAATGTCTGACTGAGTTATTATCGAATAATTTTAAGCTTTGACGAATTCCTATTTCGGATCATCAATATTATGCATAAAGTTTATTCGGTCAACGAACATTGTACATAATGTACTTGTGGAAAGCATAACCGGCGTAATCAATCAATCAAAGTTTACGCTCATTATCACTGCGTAAAGTGATTAGGCGATAAATAATTATTGTGAAAAAAGTGTGCCAAAGAATCCGCTCCGCTGAGACCACATAACAGAAAAAACAGTAAGTGTCAAGTGGGTGTCTAACGTGTGGCATGGTTATGCGAAGTTCCGCGCAACCTACCATACTTTTACCGCGATCGCTTATTTCGATATTTCCATATTTCTAAAAAAGGAAATAAATCCAGAAGCATGCCTTATTGTGCTATTTTGGAATGTAAAAACGATAGCCGCACCAAAAATATTTTCCATGGTGACGTGTTTTTTTTATGATAAGTAGTTTGAGTATTGGCGACAACAGGTCTGATACTAAGCGAAGCTTATGCCACTTTTTTTTAATTCCGCGGCTGACACATACTAATGCATGTACATCCATAAAGTCATTAAGCTATATTGAAACATGTAAAAGTTAATAAATTTCAGTCTAGATTTCAGCTTATTTCGCGTCCTCGGTACTCTAACGATAAGTTGGAAAACTTCGATGCTTAAATTGGAAAGCTGAATGAAATGACACGAAATGACTATGAGATGACTTCGCAGAGTATAAAATCGGCTGTGGGCGAAGTTTTCTTTTGGCTTTAAATACAAAAGACCCTGGTAAAGTCAAGGCTGATTATTATAACGCTTCTTAATATAGTAAATAAGTAAGTAGACTTAAGTACTAGGAAGAATTAAAAAATAATTACTAAGAAGTATTTTACAAAAAATGCACTTCTATGCTTGTCGTAGACAGTATCGTGGGATGTGTTTTAGCCAAAATTAATTCCTAAAAATTAAAACACTATTAATATAAAAAAGTTAGTGAAGTCGTTGAGAAAATGTCTTCTATTTTGAACCTTCGTCGTAGGCACCTGATGCCGCGTAATGCCTATGAGCATATAGGCGAAGTTATGATTATCAGTAATATTTGGAATAAATAAATCTCTTCGAAAAATCTCTGACAAACCGACCTTATAAGAAATCCTTAACTAAGGCCTGGCTTAACTGTGGCTACTAGGCAACTATACTTATATGGATAAACTACAAGAAAAACAAACACTCGTGCTCTTCTCAAAAATATGTGGAAGTTTTTTTTTTACCGGGATTTGAACCCGGGACCGCTAGCTTTGGAGGCAGGGTCACCCACTAACTAAGCTAACAGCGTTATCACACTCGTCTAATTAATATGTGTGGCAGGTTCGAATTAGTTTGCACAAGCTCATCCACACTAACTAATCTATGTATATATTACAAAACCGTACAAATTACGTGCTAATTTTAAACACCGTGTATTCGGCGAAATTTAATAAACAAGGGTGTTAAATTTTCTAAACAAACCTTAAAACAATTTATATACGCACGAATTTCACGGAACTTTTGCAATCCGGGGCTAATTCAAAAACAATTATCTGTCCAACAAATTAGTTTAATTTTAATCCTTTGTCACTTTGTAAACAAGCAGGTTTAAAGGTAGTTTGATCGTCAAAATTTTGATAATTGGCAAGTTATTGAATGTGTTCACAATGTTTATATTTTACTAAAATTGTGGTGCCCTGAAAATTATGTACAACGACCAATCACTCTTGTCTAATTGCCGTATTAATACCCTGATCTTAAGTGCGAGGTCCATCTCAAGACGCGTCAGAAATAATAGTTTTTTATGACGTAACGTTTACGTTAACTTATCACAAGAAGGACTTATTATGTATCAGTTAATCTCACACTTACATAAATACTAGTCAGAAAGTGACAGATATTTTATCCATGTTTATCCACATCGTAAACACGACCGTAATAGCAGTTAAATAATAACGCCCTTACAGCCTTATTGATAAACAGAGCTTAATCATAACATAACATAATATTATAATCAATCCTCGTGTGGTTGCCGAGTTAGAATAGTGCCACTCCATGTCTTCCCGTGGATGTCCTAAGAGACGACTAAGGGAATAAAGGCTTGTAGTACTGTCAGGCGATGGGCTTGCAACCTGTCACTAATACGCTGGTAAACATCTTAGCCTAGTTGTGCAAATTGTGGTTATAGAATTATCAACAAGTTTTTAGAGATGTTTGTAATTCTGTAGCTCTGCCTACCCCACTCTGGGAACGAAGGCGTGAGATTATGTATGTTATGTATTATAATCATATATTAGTATTTTTTATTACCTATGTATTTATTTTATTAAAGCAGATATTATTACTTTTAATGTCTGTTTTTCAGATGTCATTACCTTTTTTTTTCATCTGTTATTTTGTAAATTTGCCTATCCTCTTGCATTATCCTGGCTTATTCTACTCCAAGGTTAACTGGAAGAGATCCCATATGGGATAAGTTCGCCTATGTATATTATCTGTAGTGATGCAAAATGTTTTGTAATTGTTTATGTGCAATAAAGAGTTTTACATACATACATAACAGAGAATGCTCAGAAAATGACATTCGCTTTGACGTCTTTTGAAATGGGCATCTCACTCAAGATCGGTCTCAAGTCTCAAGCAGTTTCTTTTTTTAAACAGCAGTAAAAGAGGTTGGTCTACAAAACTACAGAAACTCCGAGCTATAATGACCCGAACGACTTTATTAGTGCACGAAAACAATTAACATAGCTAATGGTCCATCCATTCTGCTGTCGGGCACACTCCCGCCACTTACTTAAACTAATAGGGATGCATTTGGACCGGATGGGAATCGATGGACGTATGCCCATCTAATCCATCTTGAGTCCTTGCACCAAAAGCTAATACGTACCTATCGGTTTATGAACGGAAGATAATTTCTGTTGTGATTCTAGAATGTAAACAAGTACAGGGTGACTTTAAATTGGTAATACAAACCACTTGATTGCGGCTCAGTTAATGACGGATAGTGTAATAAAATAACTCAGTTGTTTAAATAAGCCTTCTTCAATTATCGTTAGTATTCGAATAAAACTAATAATTACAATCTTAAAGCGTGGCTACCCTAAAGGGGTTTGGGTAAAAGTGTTGGCCATTCGTAAAAGTGGTAAATTATGATAGAATTATTAAAAATAAACATAATTATTTTGTTATGCAATGTAATACTCTTAAGTGCATCGGAGCCGAGATATTTAAATATTCATACTTGGGCGTACTTTTGTACTAAAAACTGAATACTTAAATCTTTAAAATCTCCGCTCCGATATTATTTAACGCCATAAATTATATATATCTATGTGTATTTAGAGGTCCTCTAAATAACTATGTAAAAATAATCCGTGGGCGCAGAAAAAAAATACAATATACTTCAAACAAATTTACCCAATGCCCTTTAATACCTAGGGGAAGTTGGGGTGGCTTCGTACAAAGGGAGCATTCGTACAGTGGTCATATCTCGACTAGCCAACATGCTGAAGCGTTCATATTTGTATGCGTGACTGTCGCTCTTATGCATAGGCTATCCTCAAAAAGCGATGGCAGTGCGGCAACAGATTTCGCCAGAAATAATTAATATGTGTTTTCGCGACCCAAAAGTAATTTTTGGTTCTTCTTTGAATGCGTCTGTCTTTAATAAGTTTTACTCGAATTAGAAAAAATATTTGTATATAGTTTGTAATTAGATGCTTGAGATTAATATGTAAATAATGGTTTTGGGATTACTTTAACAGTAATTTTTTATTTAGATTTTTTTTCGGATCGTTTTGGTTGGGGTACCTTCGTACAGTCAAAATGTATGTAATATTATACTGTACGAATGCACCCCATGGAAGTTAAAAAAATGTATATCAAGAATAATTATAATCACAAAACCAGGTCAGTAAGATATGCCTAAAAGGTGACTGAAACAGGTGAAATAGCTGAAAATCCAATGAATCCTGGAAAAAAACGAATAGTGTACGAAGCCACCCCACGTATGGGGTGCATTCGTACGTTTCCCACTTTTTGGAAAAACCTTTATATTTTGGCACAGTTGCTTTGTATCCAAATTGAAATACACAATTATTATAGCCAAATAAGTGGAAGATGAAGTAACATTCAACTCATTTAAAAATAGCGGTTATTTTTTTTTTACAAGGCTTAGAGTAAAAAGTGTACGAAGCCACCCCATCTTCCCCTAACTGTTATACCTGTCACTCAATGTTATTAATCTAATTTAAAACATAGTGGTATGGTAACCGCATTAAGCCAGTTAAATTGGGATAAAATAAAATTTAAATAAAAATACCACTAATTTAATAAGCAGCATGAGACTTAGAAGAGGGATTTATTTTAAGGAAGATGTGTGTAAACCATTGATTTTGTATTACCAATTTCAAGGCACCCGGTGGAATTACTTTAATGTTGCGCGTGATATGAATTGGAATATTATTAATATTATTAAGCGGGGCACATTGCTCGCAGGACTGATGGCCGATGGGGTCAGAAGGTTCTTGAGTGGCGTCCGCGGACCGGGAGACGAGCTGTAGGTAGGCCTCCAACAAGATGGAGTGACGACCTTGTAAAGATCGCGGGAACGCGGTGGATGCGAAAAGCACAAGACCGGTCTGAGTGGAGAGCCTTGGGGGAGGCCTATGTCCAGCAGTGGACGTCTTTCGGCTGACATGATGATGATGATGATGATGATTATTAATCTATACTAATATTATAAAGCTGAAGAGTTTGTTTTCTTGAACGCGCTAATCTCAGGAACTACTGGTCCGATTTGAAAAATTCTTTCAGTATTCGATAGCCCATTTATTGAGGAAAGCTGTGGGCTATATATCATCACGCTAAGACCAATAGAAGCGGAGCACCAATGAAGAATGTTTCAACCCTCTACGGTAACAAAGTAACGGGTTAAAGTTAGCGTTAGCCCAAAGTAACTATTCCACGGGGACGAAGTCGCGGGCAGAAGCTAGTTAAATAGATAAAGCCTCCGAAATAACGGCGAGTCTTATTTTCTGAACTATATAATTATTGATAGTCATCATATACAAGCTTTTATTTAACTTGCAATGTATGTATGTATGTATGTATGTACGGGTTAAATCTTGCAAGTTAAATTTGGCCCACTTCTTGTCAACGGAATTGGCTGAAATTTGGACCACATAATGTAAACCCACACAATGCAATATTAGGGTATCTAAGAGGTGATCTGATGATGGAGTCGGAAGGTGGCGACAGCATCTCCGCTATTCTTAACGTAGACCCATCATGTTGGGAGACTCAATAGTTTGTCTATATAAGCAGATACATATTTTAAAAAAAAAGTACACTCGACTACAAAAGCTTGTCCCAAAAATGTTTTTTATTTGACAGAACCTTTTTATATCCAATTATATTTTATATAAAGATACGTCACCTGCGTGCAAAAACGTTCCTCAAAAAGGAAGGCAAATTGCCTTACTTTTTATCTATTTATCTCTTTTTAACAATAGCGTTCGCTATGGATTGTAATCTTTGTCTCTGTCAGTAATTGGTCACGGGTTTTGAATGCGTTTAGTATGAGCATAACGTATCTTAATATAAAAAATCATTGTTTATATCACTGATTTGTTTAAGAGAACCATCTTCTGGCAAGGTATGTAATTAAATAAATATCAGGGGACAATCTAAGCTCTAGGCTTGTACTACGAGTACAGTCAGAACTTTAATTGTTATGCCACTATGGAACCCTGTCGCATAACGTTAATCATTCATTTAAGCGTAATTTCTGTCATGTGGTTTGACGCTATCATTATGACAGGGTTCCATAGTGGCATAACAATTAAAGTCCTTGACTGTAACTACTAGACAACGATAATCTTACTTATGAAGAGGATATCTGCCCTTACCGGGATTTGAATCCCGGACCACTAGCTACGTAGGCACTACCAACTAAGCTAAGGTGTCGGCAATTTGGCGCATGCTCTTAAGCATATCTATGAGAGGTAAAGGACTTTCTTGGTACAGTCGAGTTCATAAATATATTGTTACGTACGTGGGGGTAGGTAACTGATAGAAATGCACGAATACACCGATAATCAAAAGTAGACTTTAATAACGCACTCACTTAAACCGTTACAAAACAATTATCGCACAAAAAAAAACTTCGAATACTCAGATCATCGCTCGGGTCGCTCTTATTCGCACTGTTCGCTTTCCAAGTAAAGACTGAATCTCGGTTCCGGTAGGTCCGCCTTTTATATTTCCCGTGTCCGACCTTTCTAGAATGCCTTCCGGAATGTTCGATGTACTTCGCCCCGCCAAGGACGATCGAGACTATTCGTTGCTGGAATGTTCTACGCCTTGCTACCTTGTTCTGTTTAGAATCACAATGTCCTTGACTCACGGGTCTGGATGAGTCTGGAATGTTCCGTTTCTGTTCCGTGTTATCTCTTTCACAAGCTTCAGGATGGTTCTCAGTGTCGCCGTCTTTTTCTAGTCGTGTTTTCTCTTTCACACACTTCTCGAAGGTTCTCAGTATTGCTGTCTCTTTCTAATCATGCTATCTCTTTAACTCTTAGTGGAAAAATTTCCTTATACTGAAATGTACTTCAAAGGCCCATAAGGGGTCCTGAAAACGCCTGAAAATGGGTTTTCAGGTTATGGCGTAATCTGAAAGAGAGTGGCCTGAAACGGACTGAAAACATTTTTCAGCCGTCTGAAAACAATGGCAAGTTGGTCGAAATTTTGATAATCTGGTATGTGATAGAGCTACTTCTGAAACGGACTGAAACGATATTTCAGCGTGCTGAAAACGCTTCTAAAGCACCAAAATTAACTATAAAAAAATGAGACGCCTTATGCCATCGGCGTAATAATTATTTAGTACCTTTTCTATTTAATGTCATGTTCAAACTGCCATAAACGAATTATCACAGCGATTAAACTGACAAGGTACTAAAGTGTACACATATTTATGAGCTCGACTGTACAAGATAAAACAAATACATTAAAGTCAGTTGTTTACGTCTGCTGGTTTAATAAACAATTAAGGCATTTAATTAACACAATTAACGCCAGGCTAATTAATACTGTTGTTTGTACATGGGTAAGGTTTCTTGTATCATTTTACATTGTGCCATTTTTTTTATGTCAGAGTATTTAATGCGCATGTATTTTACAGGCTGACGTGTGCCACTCAATAAAAGACCCATGGTCAAGTTTTTTCCACTCCTTCATTTATTATCCAAGTTTTTTTCAATTCTATTGAGAAGGCAAACAAAGACACATATCGATCGATACAAGTGGTATCTGAGACGCACATTTGCAATCTCAAGACTACGACTTTAAGGGCCGTATTAATAAACTCATCTTGGGTGAGATGCCCGTCACAAGATACGTCAAAGTAAACGTCAAACCACAGAACACTGTCATTTTTGACGCATCTCGAGACGAGCATTAGAGTTGAGATTAGTTTATTAATACGGCCCTAATTCAATTCTGAGACAACAAATGCATTACCATTTAGGTATAAGTTGGATTTATTATTTTAATTTTATTATTATTTATTTATTAAAAACAAACAATAATATTAAAGGCCCTGCAAAACTGTTAGAACAGTTTGACAGCAGGAATATGTCCGTAAATAAATCTGGTTTTTTTTTAACATAGCTTACAGTACGTCTTACAGTATGGAAGTGCCTCTATGCTTGTCATTTAACTAGGTATTGGATCCCATTTAAAGTATTTTAATGAATTTTTTGTTTGGTTTTGGGTCAACTTTTATCCATCTTAGTTTTTTACTTATTAAAAACAGAGACATACAGACGGGCAGATTAAGCGTAAGCAATTAGAGTTGTTTTGCCCTTTATGAACGGTAACATCGAATTCAAAACCGCTCAAGACAGCTCATATAACTGCATGATTAATGTTAGGTAGTATAACTAAAATCGATTTGTTTCGAACGAAGGAACTATCGATTTGAAAGTGAATCGATTAAGCGAATGAAAGCGATCGCTTAACGATATTTGCGGCCACAAATGACTAGCTGTAAAATATACTTCTTTACGACTTTCAGGTTGGCTGTACACTGGGTACTAACTTTTTTTTTTCGGTTTTTATAAATGTTCTATTTCTAAAAGTGATTGGTGGTTTACACTTGAATCACCGAAACTTATTTCATAGAATGTTTTACTTCGCCGAATTTTTATTGCACATTTTCACACGGTAAAAGTCTATCATATTTTTGCAGTCTTCAATTGTTTATCGAGCCAGAACCGATGAGTCTCAACTCGATGGGTTTACGCTAAGCAGCGGAGATCCAGCGGTTGCCACTTTCCTACTCCTTTAAAAGGGGTGATCGACGGGCGAGTAAGTACGCCGTACTTGGGCATTTCCATGAAAAAGTGTACCCAATTAAGGACTTAAATTAAGGAACTTTAACTTTGTCAGTTTTGGCGGCCGTCGATGTATATCTAATTTTCGTCACAAAACTGACAAAGTTAAAGTTCCTTAATTTCAGTCCTTAATTGGGTACACTTTTTCGTGAAAATGCCCAAGTACGGCGTTCATAAACAAGTAAAGTTAAACAAAAGCTTCTAAAAATACCCTCCTTATTCATAAACGGTCTCTTAACCTGTTTTAGTAAAAGTATGCGTTGTCACTTTCCGTCAGATGCAAATGTAACAATGACGGATAAGGACAAAGCATATTTTAAAAACACTTTAGCTAGTGCGTTTATGAATAAGAACTCTTGCATAAACAGTCAAGGAAATTAATTTCTTGACTACTTTGGACTATGTCAAAGTGACACTGTAAATAAAATCATAAGAAGTCTCTTACGTTTTGATTGATGACGTCACTTTGACATAGTCCAAATTGGTCAAGGAATCACTGGGGTCCTAGTGAAAAAGGATAATCGTCTTCTGAAGATCAAGTGAAAAAGGGTTTAAGTCTAGTACTTATACTCCGTTCATGTATAAACCCTTTTGTATTACGAGTTAAGTCGACTTGTAACCTTTTTCACTACCCCAGCATTTTCCGTGTCCGTTTCAGCGTGGAAATAGCTGCTAAAAATACCGAAATTGTAGCCAAATGGGCAACCGTTTTTCGGTGTCAGTACGTAAAAGTTGTGATGAAATTGTTTTTTGATTCGAAGGTTTGAAATGTTTTCGCTCATTTAGGATTCAGCCCGTCACTTCGAATTACACCGATCAGCATAAATTCGAATTTTTCAAATTTGCCATTCCGGTCGCAGCTGCCATTGTTGCAAATGATGGGGACTTCCGAGGGGGCGAAATTAAGTTTATTTTGATGAACATCCACCATAAAAATAACTTATTATTACGTATTCTACTGAATTTGTGGAATCTTTGTTTTGTTTAACAATACTTACTGTTTTTACGTTAATACACGTAAAGTTAGAAAAATTATTGATGACTAGCTCGCTTTGCTTCGGTTAATAAATAAATAATAATAAAGAGTCATTATTTACTAACATAACTACGTGCGTTTTACATATTAAGTGTACTTTGGTTATCAAAATAAAATATAACCTATATTAATCATGGATAATGTAGTGTCTTACAAGTGTTTTTTTTTTTAGTTCAATATTTCCAGAGATTACCCTTAACATACAAACACGCAATTTTTCCTCTTTATAATATTATTAATAATAAGTAGTAAGTAAATTTAAGCATAGTTGGATTGAAAGTATGCCCTATACTTGCGTTTGTTCTAAAAAAATATTTTGGTCTGCCTTTTCCTGACTGAAAATATCAGGTAAAAGGGGAATACTCTACGTATAGGATGATGACCCTTGTTGTTTAATATATTGTTAAAATTTAAAAGTAATATTTAGCAACAGTGCAAGTTTAAAGTGATGGTACGTTTTAATTTTTACTTGGCTAAAATTTAGTTTAAATAAAATACTTACATACATACATTAAATCACGCGTGTTTCCCAGAGGGGTAGGCAGAGACCACTTCTTTCCACCTGCTACGATCCTGACAAATCTCTTTCGCTTCTTCCACATTCATACATTGAGTCATGCACGCACGTCGGTTACGGGTACTTATGATTCGGCCCTTTTACAGAATTTCTCCGATTTAATTCGAAAAAGTAGGCTTAGGGCGGCCCCTTCCGATCCTCCCACTCACTTTCGCTCTGTATATCTCTTTCGTTATTCTTAAATAAAAAATAATCAATGAACTTATTAAGCGAACTAAGTGACCCTAAGTTGTTTTAGTTTTAATAGAGGCAAGGAAATAATTTTATATATGTCTTTTTAGTTTGCTTAAACTTAGCATGTGAAATAAATAAATAGTTAAATATCAGGGGACAAAGTCACACCGATTGACCTATTCCCAAACTAAGCTCCAGGCTTGTACTATGGGTACTAGACAACGATATAAATATTTATATAGAAAAATATGTACTCAAATACATAGAAACCATCCATGACTCGGGGACAAATATTCGCGCTCATCACACAAATATCTGCCCCTACCGGGATTTGAACCCAGAGGGCCCTGCCGAGATGCATTGCGCTAACTAACGTTTCTATTCGTTTCGTTTTTAAACCAATCGCGTCACTGGTAGATCACGTGACTTTTCGTATCACGTCATCTACCAGTGATGCGATTGGTTTAAAAACGAAACGAATAGAAACGCGCTAGCTTCGTAGGCAGTGTCATTACCAGCTAGGCTAGCACGTCGTCAACTAATAATTAACTTTTCAAAATACAATTGTTGAACATGGTTGTAAAGCAAACAATACTTAAACTTATCAATGCAGCTTCTATTTCACAATTAAACACTTGAAATTACATACTCTGACATTCATATCGTAATTAAATCAAATACGAATCAACCTAAAGTCTGACAAGCGAATAATATATTTACACAACATCAACAATGTTTCCTAAACCCTTTGATGAAAGTTTAATCTCAGCTATAGCCCGAAACAGTGTCATTAGAACACCCCCGTGTCGAAACAGAAATCAATAGAGTCTCGTTCCATTGTGGTCGCCATTCCAATCAGTATCAGACACAAGCAATATGTCAAAGTGTTGTCAACACACATTAGAGACAATAGCAACGTGGCTTTGGTGCGAATACATATTAGTTATACATTTATATACATAATCCAAAAGTGTTTATTGGCTCTCAAAGTTTAATCGGAACTTAGCTATTAACTTCAAGTGATTTGTGGGTTGTATGTTTAAGTGTAAGTGTGATGTGTATTTATTGTTTGTGCATGTGTATTTTATGTTTACAATTTCATTCAATATTCCCTTCCTTTTTTATTCATAATAGTTTGTTTCATATGGTACCACTTTTTTTCTTTTACCACTGAGTCACGGGTTAACTCGAGGGTTAGCCAGCAGCAACCCTTTAAAGCAGTGTTCCCCAAAGTGGTCTATATCGACCCCTAGGGGTCGACAACGACCTGCAAGGGGTCCACGTGAGCGGAAAAAATAAATTGGGGTCCATGAGATGGAAATGGGGGTCCACGATAGTGGATCCCATTTAAGCAGATCGTGACTTTAATTTTGGGTTTTCATTAATGGAATAATCCATATTCATACACAGATAGTAGGTAACTACTTAATTACGTAATACTTTCTTATAAATATATAAATAAACAAATATCTATCTATATAAATTAATTTTTCTCTGTGTATAGCTTTTTGCTTGGTAAAAAATATTTTTTCGCTCTAAATTTTCATTGTAGCCTGTGTCAATTTCTAGCCGGCTAGACCTCCAACGTTATCCATGCAAAAAACCCAAATATTTTTTGCTTACTTTTTATATTAGGTAAATATTAGGTAAGCAGGGGTCCACCCAAAACCAAAACAAATGCCAAGTGGTCTATGAGACAAAAAGTTTGAGGACCTCTGCTTTAAAGGTACCTATTAGTTCGCCGTTATATACTGGTAGGTATGTTGAATTTTGGGAGCCTGTGATCTGTTTTAATTTATTGTACAATCAAAGTTTACATACATACCTACACACGACTCCTAGATTTGCTTTACTGATTTTTATTTTTATTTAAATTTTGCCCGTATTATTTATATTCATTAAATTTTTTGTTTGTCTCTTTTTTATTCATGATTATTTATTTTTCATAAGGTACAATTTTTTTCTTTTACCTCTAAATCATAGGTTAGCTCAAGGGTTATCCAGTAGCAATCCTTTATAGAGATAACTTCGCCTTTAAACTCGTTTGCAGGTTCTTGGTTGGCTGTGATCTGTTTTGATTTATCGTATGATACATTCCTAAATTTACTTAACACCAAGTTTAACGTGGCTTTTGTTCCCACTTTACTCAGTGTAAGTACATTAGCTATTTCACATAATCCTTCTTATAATATTGATTCTTGGTGGGGGCACGAGGATGCAATTGCTTGACCAATTTCCCCCGAGGCAGACTATCGGGAAATACTATCCCAGAACAGGATGATGATGAAAATTAGTGCAAAGATTTGTTATCTTTCAAATAAGTTTTAAATGTAAACTGAAAGAAATTCTTATTTAGACTGTATAATTAAAATCGTTTATTTATTATAATTAGTAATTAAAACAGCAGTTCACTAATGTTCGACTAAATCATCTTATGGCAAACTGTAATTTAACAAATTTAACCCTATACTTGGCAAGACATTTTTTTCTGAAATGTTGTTGGTTTTTTTTATGAATCGTGTTTTTTGGGGTCTGAAGTTGGCTGAAAAAAATCCATCGTTTTTAATTTGTGTTTTATTGAATGTATCTTTAAATGCACACCGTCATGTCGTCACAAATGTACATAGAAAAGTATATGTATCAGATAATGAGTACTCAAAAAAATATTTTTAATATTACTTAACTAAAATAAATAAATGAAAATAGGCCTATTTAAAAGATAAAAATTTATTATTTGACTTGCTCAGGAGTTTATGTAACAAAAATCTGTATTTAATGTAAAATTTTGAATTTTTGCTTTATTTTTATAACCTTATTACAGCCATAAATTTTGTATACTTCCTACCTTTTTTGGGGTTATATATCAACTTTACCTTAGTTATGTTATAAGCCCATGTAACCTACGTAATAATATGTAACCACTTGAGCACGTTTTTGCAAAATGGAAATTTGTACAGTGATACGTTTGCCAAACATTCTTTTGGTCAAATGATACTACCCAAAAACGCTTAAAACCCATTCTTAACAGTTTAAAAAAAACTGTTTGTTTCGATATTATTTTGGTCGTCAGTAATAATATCAATTTATCATTAAATCACTCGAGATAAAATTGCCTAAACGCCCATATTCCTAACTTCTCTAGCAATAAGAATTTAGGAATAAATTAGGAAACGACGTGCAAAATATGTTATATTTATATTCATTAAAATAAATATGTATTCAAAATGAGAAACCAACCTGTAAAGGATTCATCTCCATCGTCTCAAAAGTTTACTAATAATGTCTATCAAAAACTCATTACAAAGTCATTTCAAACTGCACCAAGACAGTCATAAATTAGTTTCGACAGACGCCGCTATAATTTTAACACAGCAAGACTAAGGGTGTTCCAGAACAGCAATTAGCTTATCCTGCCGGCCCTAGACCAAGTTTCCCGCTTACAAACTGCAGGTCGTTAATCTAACGAGAATCCTGTGCCCATTAGCCTATCGCTCTCTTGTAATTCAGCTAGTATTTCTGAACTGTCGGAAAAGGTCGCTTAAGGGCGGTTTTCAAAAAAAGTGTACATAGTTAAGGACTAAAATTAAGAAGCTGTAATTTTAGTCAGTTGAGTCACGAAAATTAATCATTCGTTTATATACTGCCCTCATAAGCCAATAGGAGGTATCTCAAATTCAATAAACGAGCAGATTCAAGCTTCACCCGGTAGTAATATGGTCGCACTTCGCGGTGTAAAAACGGTGTAAACGTAACTACAAAAAATTCAAAAATCGTTTTTTTGCGTTTCAGAATGTGCTCCTGCATGAAATGCCAAAACGACGTTACGTTACGATTTATCATAAGAACCACTTTTAATCGAACCAGATGAGCGTATTGCGAATTTCGTTAAATTACTTTTAACCACTTTCGTATCAATTAGAGGCACATGGACGTATATTTTACAGTAACATTAATCTTACCATTAAAATATCATTTAAGTCACCTAACACGTAGAACCACAACAACTTAAAAGCTTATGCACAGGTCTGACTGCCAAATAATACTTAATTTTAAGTTAAATTTAAAGATCCAAAGCAACGCATGTTAACCAATTCGAGAAAAAAATACCGCCTATATATGTACGTGAACATTCGCAAGTGTTGAACTTTTTCAAATCTTTAGCAATGTAAGAATTCATCAATAAATATATTGGTCTCGAAAATCATAGTATTAGTGCTAAAACTAATATTGGAAAGTTGAAGACTTGAATTCGCACCGTTTTTTTGCTCTCCCGTAAAATAATAAAAATGTAGATACGTTCATCTGGTTTTTACACCGCGACTTGCTACAGGAGTTTTGCCTGAGATACCACCATTTGTTTTATAACGGTATAGTTAATATTCGTGACTCAACTGACTTAAGTTACCGTATCCGTATCTTTATTTTAGCCCTTAACTATGTACACTTTTTTTGAAAACTGCCCTTAAGTGACAAAAATTATTGCAGAATTATTTTTCGGTATGTGTGAACAAAAACGTTAGGTTAGGTAAAGTGATGTTTCTGTCGATTTAATTTACTAGATGTATTTTTTTAACGCTTGCTCACGGACAAATAAATTGCATTGCCGTTGCAACGAACGTTTTTCAAACAATTTGATGCAGTTTATGAGTCTTTTTGATGCAGTTTTACAAACTTTTAATGTTCAGAGAGTACTAAACATATTTTTTACTAAAGTTATAAAAATATGTTTATTCAGTAAGTAGGCAGCATGTGCACTTTTACACTTTAAAAATGTACCAGCGCCAGCGCTTGCCAAGAGGCGACCACTGCTGTGAAGAAACGCCACAAGAAACTGAACAGTCGGACATTATATTTTAAATGTTGCTAATGACAATGATAATACTTAACCACGCATTATATAAAACAAGGAATATATTTAGACGATTATAATTATATATCGTGCGTAGTTGAGCAGGAAAACGAATCTCAAGGATAAAGCGATAAAGGATTACGTATATAATTTTGTAAATATTTAAACGCCAGCAATTTAATCTTTCCCTAAAATACCGTTTAACATCAAAAAAATCTATAGACGTCAAAACCTCAATTAACAGTATCAAAGAAAACAAAAAACCTCACCATTATACTAAAAAACTTGAACAATAGAAAAACTTTTCAACTCCGCCCGTACCGCAATAACAATGTTCGAATTCCTATATATTCAAGAATAAGATTTCAAACCGTAGTTTGTAGTGTGCCTCAAACTTTTCTGTTCCCGTTCAGAGGCGGTGCGGGTAATGGCTCTCAATTTATAAACTCCTGAGTACTGTTCTCGTCGTTAGACGTGGGCAAAGTTTACACGTCTTAAAATTGAAGGTTCGTTTCAACCCAACTGTTTAGTGGTGGTAGGACCTTGTGCAGGTTTCGTCCGGATAGCTACCACCATCTTATCCATTAACCCATTGCCAAGCAGTAGTATTCGCATTGCTGTGTTCCGGTGTAGGGATAAGACAACCGGTGAAATTACCGGTTCCATCTTAGTCCTCAGGGTTGGCAACGCATTTGAAGTCTTAGGGCCGTATTAAAAAACTCATCTTGGGTGTAATGCCCGTCTCAAGATACGTCAAAGTAAACGTATAGATAATTTTATTAATACGAGTTGAGATTAGTTTATTAATACGGCCCTTAGGATCGCAGTTTTGAGATGGTAGTTTTGAGGTTTCAAATGGCTCAGATCCCACTTGCCATCAGGTAGCCTGAGTGCTCGCGCACCTCCTCCTTGCCATAAAAAAAACCTATTCGAATGAAGGTACAATAACTTAGAAGAAATTTAAGTGCATTAGGTAGGCGTACTGAATAAACATCTTTTATCTTTTCTATCTGAGGGTTTCGTACCCAAAAGGGTACCACTGGGACCCTGTTAGCAAGCTTTCGCTGTCCGTCCGTTCGTCCGTCGGATGAGTACAAGGATGAGTTCGACTCTTACCTCCTTAAGTTTTTACTGTTGCAATTAAAATTAATTTCAAAAGCGAAGTTATTTAAAAGCGATAACTAAAATTGTAAGAGTGCTGTATACACTTGCCCAATATTGCACACAGGCTTGTAATGTTTTTTTATATCTTAATTGTGTAAATACTGTGTATCTTTTTAACAAATAAATAGATAAATGTACACCAGCACTTTCCCATGACTTTTTTGTTTGATAAATTACTCTTTTCAAAGTTTTCTATCAAATACTGAAATACGGAAGTAAATTATCTTTATCTGAAATGGCTGAAGATTTAGGGCTGAAATTCGGAATAATTTTAATATTTATTGGTCCAGTCCAAAGCCGGTAATTTACTACTTAGGCTACTTTTCCATTAAATATGAATATCTTTACTTGTTTCCTTTTAAACTATTCATAACAATTTTTCATGAAACAATAGCGCTATCTACGATTTAACAACAAGTAACAAAATCGATCTATAATTTGTTGTTGTAAATGGCCTAGTTTAGGTTCCGATATTGATTTGCATCTCTTACATGTTATCCTTTTTGCTAACTATATTTTACGAAAGAGACAACCGCATCAACCTCTATTTCCTTAACATTTTAAACATTGCTAATTCACAAAATCCATTTCACCAACTACACTCGACGGAAATGTATTTCGGTATTCATTTACGAATATGTGGCTACGTTCTGCGACCAAAATGGTACAGGAAATGTTCAGAGGAATTTTAGACTGTGACGCTAGGTTTAACTGGAATTTATATCGGACTAAAAATGTAAAATAGAGAATATCTTTCGGTTAACTTGTATTTAGCGATACGACTGTAAGATTTAAGTAACTAAGTAGTCATGCTTGTCGACCTTTTAAGCTGGTTTGTACCAAAATCTCTCTGTTTATTTCTCAGTCCAATGCCTATTTCAAGCAAAACAATAATTCTAGTTTTAGGTTTTTTTTTTTAATTTAACTTTGTTTAAGTGACCTAAAAATTAAAGAAACTGTCAGGCTTTAACGAATAAAATCTGCGCCTCTATCTAGGCGTTAAAAACGATATCGTAGTTTACCTGTTATGGTATTGTTATGATGTCAGCCGCCATTACTGTCAAGAAAATAAGAGCTATCAAAACGTTGACAATACGATAACAGATCAAATGCGATATTGTTTTTACCGTCTTGAATAGAGGCAAAGGAGTCATGCTTGTCGACCTTTTAAGCTGGGGTGTTATTCTCTTAAAAACGGCGGTCGGTCGGACGAACGAGCGAAGGCACAGCGACGAGTTTAAGTAGTCCCGTCCGAGCGAACAATACACATTTAGCGCATGCATTCTCAATTAGGTAGCCTTATACGTTCGAGAAGCTATGCTGCCAAATTGAAAATGCATGCGCTAAACGTGTATTGTTCGCTCGGGCGGGACTACTTAAACTCGTCGCTGTGCCTTCGCTCGTTCTTCTGTCCGCTCGTCGTTGTTTAGAGAATCACACCTTGGTTTGTACCGAAATCTTTGTCTCTCTGTCTATTTTCTAGCTTAATAGCTATTTTAAACAAAAAGATAAGTCTAGTTTTAGGCTTAACTTTGGTTAAGTAACGTAAAAATGAATGAAACATCAAGTTTAATGAATAAAATCTGATTATTTTTTCTGCGAGTGGCTAAGCCCTTATAGAGTTCCATACTTTTTAAACCTCGCTAACGAAGGACTAAGGACTATTTGCACGAAAAAAAATTATCTAGTCTCAGTCTTAAAAGTAGATTTGTACTGACAGTACCATTTTTTTCATATTTTTTTTATATTACTCTAAACTTCAAGATTTATCTTTTTAAAGAAAAATTGCGAGTTTGACTCGCGCACCGAGGGTTCCTTACCGCACAGTAGGTATTATTATATGCCAATTTGAATTCGATTTCGAATCAAATCACCGCGAGACCAGCTCGCACTTGACCCTTTTTTGTATTTGTTGTTTTTCTTCAGGGTTTGTACTAATAATTTGTTAATGTACTTTTAACAAAAAAGAAAAAAGAAATACACTTGTATGTTTTACCATTCTTACATTACAATAAAAAAACGTTGAAAAAAACCTTTCTTGTATGGAGACCCCCTTTATTTAAATTAGTAAATCCACCGTAATAACACATTTTCTGAAGAAAAAAAAACCGCTATACAGTGTGCTACCAGCACCCTGGCTTTTTTTAAAGGAGGTTAAAATAACGTATTATCTGTAACGTAACCATGACATTAATTTTATTAATAAACAAATTTTCAGGCTTTTTTAACTTTCTAACAAAATTTTAATTGCCAGCAATCTAAAGCACAGCAATTTGACAAGTGCAAATGATAGTCGACGGATACTTTGATTATTATGATTTGCCTTTTTTGACTGCTAAGTCAAACTTTTTAAGTCTTAAACTCAAAGCTTCTGATAATAAAGTAAAAACGGCGTGGAAAATTATAAATAGAGAAACGGGTAAATCTAAAACTCGTGATAATCAAGTCACCCTAAACAAGGGTGACAAACAAATCACGTCAAACAAAGACGTGGCCTTAGCGTTCGAAGATTATTTCTCCACTATAGCTATTAATACAACGAAATGTCTTCAATCATCTGCGATTGTAGCTCAAAAACTACTTTGTGCTAATGTTACTAAATGTAATGTAACCTTTGATTTTAGCCATGTAGATTCAATTTCTATTGTTAAGGTATTTAAATCGCTCAGTTTAAAAAAAACTGAGGATTTATGGGGAGCGTCAGTTAAAGTGATCCATCATGTCATAGATATAATTGCACCTCACTTAGCTTTAATCTACAATAATTGCGTTTCAGAGGGGGTTTTTCCAAATCTTATGAAATATAGTAAAATACCACTTTTTAAATCGGGCGACATGAGTGATTTAACGAATTTCCGTCCCATTTCTATTCTACCGGTTTTAAGTAAAGTTTTTGAGAAGTTAATGTTAAAAGATATGTTAGGTCACTTCAATAGAAATAAACTGCTTAACAGTAATCAGTTCGGCTTCACCAGAGGACGATCCACAACTGATGCAGCATCTGTACTCAATAAATATATATACAATATTTGGGAGAAATCCTGTGATGCAATAAGAATTTTTTGTGACCTTTCCAAAGCTTTCGATTGCGTAGATCATGCGACTCTTATATTAAAATTAGAACATTATGGTCTGTCAAATAATTCTCTAAATCTTATGTCTTCATATCTTAGTGATAAAACACAAACGGTTGTTGTAAACCAAACACAGTCCATTGGAGCAACTGTTAAATTAGGTGTGCCTCAGGGCTCTATATTAGGTCCTTTCTTATTTCTGGTCTATATAAATGACTTACCACCCACGGTAGATAACCTTTGTGATATTGTGCTATTTGCTGATGATACTTCATTAATTTTCAAGGTGGACCGAAAATCCGTCGATTACAGTAGGATAAACGCCACGCTGGTTAAAGTACTTAATTGGTTTACTATTAACAATTTGCTACTTAACGCTAAGAAAACTAAATGTGTTAGGTTCGTTTTGCCTAATGTTAGACCGGTAGAATCTAGTATATTTCTAAATGATGAGTGTTTGGAGATGATGGACAAGGCGCTTTTCTTAGGGATAACTATAGACAAAAACTTGCAATGGAGTCCCCATATAGCAGTACTAGCAGGTAAATTAAGTTCGGCAGCTTATGCTGTTAGGAAAATCAGGCAACTTACCAATGTTGAGACAGCTCGCTTAGTTTATTATAGTTATTTTCATAGTGTAATGTAGTACGGTATTCTGGTTTGGGGAAAAGCTGCTGACATACAGACTATATTCGTGTTACAAAAAAGAGCCATTCGTTCCATATATAACCTAAACTCCCGTGATTCCTTAAGATTACTATTTAAAGAAATTAGTATTTTGACAGTAGCGTCACAATTTATTTATGAGAATATTATTTATGTCATTAAAAATCAAGACTCTTTTGTTAAGAATTGTGATATACATAATTTGAATACAAGAAATAAAAATAAAATTGCTATTAAAAAATTTCGTGTCCGTAAGGTATATAAATCATTTGTTGGTCAATGCATTCATTTCTATAATAAATTACCTGACGAAGTTTTAAAGTTATCATTTCCAGCACTTAAAAATTACTTGAAAAAGTCGTTGATGTCGAAAGCTTATTATAGGGTCGAGGACTATCTAACAGATAAAAATGCTTGGCCTAAATTAAACACCTAAATAACTTAGTAATAGCTTAGTCAGGAAAATATCTAAACATTGTAGGTATAATTATTGTCTAGGGGACACGGTTTCTGTAGGAGAATGTATCAAAACTATGTGGTTGTTTTGCACCGTCATGGGTAAGTATATGATTATATATATGTATATATATATATGTATGTGTATATATATATATATATAATTATTATTATTACTATTTAAGAGTTCATCTGAACATACTGAGTTTTGACACATTTGCCTGCTCAACTACGCATGATATATATATTTTAATGTTAAATTCATTGTTTTATATAATGCTAGGTTAAGTTCTATAATTGTATAAGTAATTTAAAAAAAAACGACTGACTGTTGAGTTTCTTGCAGCGTTTCTTCTCAGCAGTGGTCTCTTGCGAAGCGCTGGTAGATTTTTGACGTGTAAAAGTGCCCGTGCGGCCTACTTACTGAATAAACATCTTTTATCTTTTTTTTTTTTTTCTTTTGCCCCCGTACCACGACATGCCTTGTACTAAGCAACAGCGATAATGATAACGATGAACACGCAGCACATGCACTACATTAAAAATGGACTGTATCTAAGAAAATTAATTGTGAAGTTAATTTAATTATTTTTTAATTGATAAGATAATACTTGCAAACAATTGCTAAAGCAACATATTTCGAGTATCAGCAGTTTTAATAAATGCCCGCATGCCGGTACCACACTATATATTACGGTTTAAAAGATACAGCTCTTTAGTGGTAGAACGGACGGACAGATGGACGGACGGACAGACGGACAGGGTCCCGTTGGGGTACATTCGGATACGAAACCCTAACAGGAAGACTTCTGAATTATTAATTTGTGTCAAATAGCATTGACCACCAGCGGTTGGTAAAAACCACAGAACAGAAAAAACAGTAGAAGTGTGATGTGGGCGTATCACGTGTGGCATGGTTATGCGAAGTATAAAACCATAGTATGACGCGATCGCTTGTGCGTGAAATTTGTGCGAATAAATATTTCTAAAATAGGAAATGAATCCAGAAGCATGCCTTATTGTGCTATTTTAAAATGTAGAAACGATAGCCGCACCAAAAATATTTTCCATGGTGGCGTGTTGTTTTTACGATAGTGTGAGTATTGCAGACAACAGGTCTGATACTAAGCGAAGCTCATGGCATTTCCACTGTTTTTTATATTCCGTGATAAAACAGTTCACCGAAACCTAAGATTTTATTTTTAGACCTAGTCCTTTCTACGATTATTATTTGATACGCCTACCAAAAATTAATTCTGCCATCGAAACTACGCGAATAATTATGCAAATGTAATTTTATCCACTTTATGGCCGCCGACGGCGTTAAATATTCAAACCTGGCAGTTTAATTTTCTGTAAAGAAAATAGAATTAATAAAATCGCGAAAAGTGAAATACTTTTGAAATCGCGGAGCGACGTGACTTGGACAATGGTACGGGTTTATTGAAAGAGTTGAAAGGGAAAAAGTGGAAATTTTATTAATTAGTCGGCTATTCTAGTGATTTCAAATCTCGACGGCTCCTCACTGCTTAGGGCAGATTCGACCAAACGAGGATAAATATTATTCTTAGAATAAATGCCAGTTAATCGAGAGTAAATTAAATTTACGTTTTACCAACGATTTCTAACAATAGTGAACCTATTCGGGAATAGTTACTGTGGAAGCCTGCAATAGCGGCTTCCTCTTTTTAGCTTCCCTAACTCAACTTTTACTGCCCTAAGCTATTTTAAATAAATACTGCACATGGGCTTATACTATCCAGATACATGTAAGCAACTGAAGTCGCCCCTCAAAACAAGACAATTCTACACCTTTTCGAACTATCGCTTCGTATATTACTGACGTACTAACCAGCCAATACAACTTAGATGTAGCCAGCACGCTACAAGTAGCGAACCTTCAGATTACTATACCGCCGCCATTTAGCGTGGAATAACAGAGTTATTCTAAGAATATTTTTTTTGTGCCTTCAGTGCTGTCACCTTAACACTCATTTTGTAATGACAGTTATTTTCCCAGTCCTATAGAATACTATAAAAGTGACATCTCTTAAGTTTTGACATCGTTCCGTTGTACAGCGATATTTTTTGCCTAATACATTCGTACATCATTCACTCTACTAATTCGAGCTTAGTAATTCCATGTATAGCTTGGAGTGCGCAGAAAAACGACAGCTGGTTTACTCCAGAATAAAATTGTGGAATAGATATATCCTTAGTAGGTATAGTTATTCGCGTATTTATTCAAGTTTAGTCGAATCCTCCCTTAATACTGCGTATACGAACGAAACCGTTTAACTTAGGTACACACTCAGCTGTTCGAATGTGCAGGTTTTCTTACGATGTTTTTCCTTCACCGCAAGAGCATCGGGTAATGGACTTAAGTTAGAAAAAGTAATTGGAAACATCAAGGACTTATGTAGATCCACCATAGAACCTTGTCATAATGACAGCGTCAAGTGACGAGATAGAAATTACATAGGAATTAATCGTTGGCTTCATGTGACAAGCCCTATACATATAAGATACATTCGGCGTGAGTTATAGTTTTTTTTTTGATTAATGGCTTTCACTCCTGTTAAAGTGTATTTCGCCAATGTCGAGTTATTTATAGACACTCCCATGGACTTATTAGAGAAATAAATATATCACATGCGAAGACAATTGTTCGGTAAAAGAGTATTTTCTCTAATGGACTAAACAAAAGCACATGAGGTTACGAGTAACTCCACGCGCTTCTGTCAAGTCCTTCGTTATCGCTATCAATAAATGTATATGTTTGAGATAAGCAGTCAGAACGGTCGCGTGGAGCTCCTACGTTAATTCCATACATATTGTCTGTTTTCGAAAATCGTTTACGTTAGCGTTAACCAACTTGTCTACCCTCACCGGATTGAAAATGATATGCAGGGCCTCTATTCTACTATAGAAATAGAAAATAGAAGTAGAAATAATTTATTCAACGCATACACACATTTGAAAAAAACAGATGACTAAAACAAAAAAACATTAAGATGGGGCGTTGAAAAGGGCTCCTCTCAGCTTTGTGCCGCAGCAAGCCGCAGCGCTGGTTTTTAGAGCGACTTAAAGACTAACTTAAATATCTAAAAAAAAAAAGGGATGCGACACTAACATCAGCGACAATCGCTAGCGAGTGGTCATCCTTACTTGCAACTTTTTTGTGTGGCAACACGAGAACAACACAACCGTTTCCTGTTGCATCGTACCTAGCGTAGGCCAGTTTTATTCCTGGGTATGCATTACGTATAATCATACCTAAAATCATGTTACCATTGACATGTTATCGTATTGTCAACGTTTTGATAGCTCTTATTTACTTGACAGTAAAGGCGGCCGAGTTAAAAGCGATACGACCACACGTCAAAGGCAATATGAGTTTAGCCTAGTAGAATAGAGGCCCAGTTGTTTTATTCTCTTTTTAGGGTTCCGTACCCAAAGGTAAAAACGGGGCCCTATTACTAAGACTCCATTGTCCGTCCGTCTGTCGGTCTGTCGGTCACCAGAGCCGCGATAGGTAGACAGTTGAAATTTTCACAAATGATGTATTTCTGTTGCCGCTATAACAAAAAATACAAAAAATCGAATTAAATAAATATTTAAGGGGGCTCCCATACAACAAACGTGTTTTTTTTGCCGTTTTTTGCTCGATATTAATAACGGCAACAGGTAAACGCTTAAAATATTCACTGAATATTTAGCTGTATAATCACTTTAAAAATAAATAATATTTTTTTTATTTTTTTTAAGGTGGCCTTCCATACAACACACGTGATTTTTTATAGGAGTCTATATTGACTGGTAGGCCTCCAACAAGATGGAGTGACGACCTTGTAAAGATCGCGGGAACGCGGTGGATGCGAAAAGCACAAGACCGGTCTGAGTGGAGAGCCTTGGCGGAGGCCTATGTCCAGCAGTGGACGTCTTTCGGCTGACATGATGATGATGATGATGATGATATTGACTGACATAATTATTTTTAGTCATAATGTGCTTTAGTTCATAATGATCGCAAGTCATAACGTGTTTTTTTAAAGAAACTGTTACTTTTTCAGGATTTTTATAAATCAAACCTAACCTAACCTAGCCTTGTCTACACGTTAGATATTACAGAACTTCTGAAAAGTTCGCAGTTTCAGCGATATAAAAAATTATGACTATCAAAAATTATGTCAACAATTACATTATGACCAATAAAATTATGGGAAACAATGGGCTCCCTTTTTATAGATAATGGTACGGAATCCCTCGCGAGCGAGTACGACTCGCACTTGACCGTTTTTTTTATTTTGCTGTTACTTTTGCCGCTTTGCATAGCATTTTCATATTGTTTGCTTTAAAGTCTGATGCCTCTCTGGAACTGCATTTTCCAACAGCTGTTGCACGTAACATTGTATATTGTGGACGGGTTTACGGTTGTTTTACAAGCCGGTTACAGTTTCGGTTTGTCACACACTTCACTAGTGTACTCAGCTTTATACGGCGCAATTTAGTAAGAGCACTTTAGATCTCGGGAACGCCTGGAGAGGTATCAAGTGGAAATCCATATCAAACACTTAGGTTTGCAAACTGTTGGAGCTGTGAAAACGTATCTTTGTTTTTTCCGGCCGTTTATGCTGAATATTTTCACATTCGCAAGGGAACCAAAATCTATAAAGTACGGTCACGGAAGTTAATTTGCTACCCATTTCAAATAAAATCTGCTTGAAGATGTCATTGTCAATAGAGATGTCAAGTCATTTGTAATTGATAGGAAACTCAACCTTATTGCTGTAGAATGTCAGATAGACTTTGGACCTTAGGTGGGTCCCAAATTAAATTCCTTGACTGTACGGTCACGAGATTAAATTTGTTACCCACCTTAGGTCCAAAGTCAATCTGACATTCTACAACAATAAGGTTGAGTTTTCTAAAAGTTACAAATGACTTGACATCTCTAATGACATTGACGACTTCAAGCATATTTTTCTTGAAATGGGTACCAAATTAACGCTCGTGACCGTACTACGATCATGAAATTTAGACAGAAGCTCATGTAAAGGGAAAAATAAATAACAATAAATTTGAGTAGGTACGGAACCCTCGGTGCGCCAGTCCGATTCGCATTTAGCCAGTGTTTTTTGTCAGTTGTATGTTATAGCTTTATTTTGTTATTTGTCGTTGTGCCGTATTAGATGCAACAGTTTAAATATAGAAGAGAAGTGTAGTTAAAGAAAATATAATGAAGTTAAGACCGAGAAAAACCTGACCAGTTTAAAGTGAAATCAACGCTTCATTATACGACTATAAAAATAAAAGAAATGATAGAATGTAGAATAAGCTTTAGTTAATCCATCGATAGCAGCTAAGGTCTTACATTTTCATTGATCGCTCTAATTAATAAACTAGTTCAGACTTCAGTGGATTTAAGCCATTGTAATTAAATTACTTAGTGTTAACACTGGTTTCTTGTGGCTAGAAGATAGTGTTGTGAAACTCATTGATACTGGTTCATATGTGGTGTTTAATACAAACAGACAGACCTATCTCATAATTCAAAGTAGGGAAAATTTGTATGTTTGATAGGTATTGAATTTTAAGGTAAATATATTCCTAATTCACTACATTTATCTGATATTTTATCTCAAAAACAGCTGAACGGATTTTCATGCGGGTTTCACCAACAGGTAGATAATTTTTCACGAAAGGTTGTACGGGTGTTACAGAAAACTCACATAAACCGAAGCGAAGCGAGGGCGGGTTGCTAGTAATATTATTTATAAGCCGCTTTAATCGGGTATATTAGTTATGTGAATACAAAAACAAAGGATAACTGTATTATCCTTTGTTTTTGTATACCTATAATATGTGAATTTATGTACGTTGTTTTCCCAATAAATAAATAAATGAACTCTTTTGCCTCATTTGCCGAAATCGGCATGGATTGGATTAATTGATAATCATACAAAAGTTTGGTTGTTTGCTATTTGTCACCGGTCAACGCTCAACTCGACTCATCATCGTGAAAGGTATAGTTTATACCACGGAAATAGATATAGGTTACTTTTAATCCCACAAAATCAGTAATACTGATCAAAAACCCGCCAAGTGCGAGTGAATTTATTAACAACCTCTGAACGGGTCAAGATGAAACTTGGCACACATATTGTTTAGGTCCTGGAATAGGACAGAGGATAGTTTTTATCCCAGAAAATTTAACCGTTCCCGAGGGAGCAGCGATAAACGACTTCTACGCGGACGGAGTCGCGGGCGAAAGCTAGTAAAAGGAATAAAAGAAAGTGAAATAATAAAGGGGGCTAACACCGCCGTCATACCGCCGTCTCCTTTCTACCATCGGACTTTCAAATACCATCCGTGAAATTCCTCCTTTTCGAACGAAGCGCTATGCATCATCCTTCATAATCATACACCGGATTGCCGGGGGCAAAAATGTACCAGTGCTAGTGATTCATTAAATGTCGACTAAGTTTATCGACAACTTTTTTCGTGACATATGGATCTTGCATTTCTTGCAAAAGTAAGTCGTACCTATAACTTCTATATCTGAATGATCAGCTTTCCATGAAGATTAACGATTTTTTTTCTTTCGACGCATTTTTAACCGACTTAAAAAACAAGAAGGTTCTCAATTCGTCCGAATGCTATAGAATATTGTTGTACTGAATTAATTTGTTGTTCAATGTAATTTCAATAGTTGTCAAAAGTGACTCGAGTCCAGAGTCAATGTCAGATACCGGTTGTTTATAGTTGCGATAAGTATAAATAAAAGAGGTTTGCACATAATTAAAAGGTATCCAAACTTGGCCATTACTTATGATAATGATGATAAGAAATTGCTTTTTATCGATGTCGATAAACTTAGTCGACATTTAATGAATCACTAGCACTGGTACATTTTTGTCCCCGTCAATCCGGTGTATGTTCATAATGCTTATTGCAAAAGAGTGGAATGCACTTCCAGCGTCTGTATTTCCGAGTGCATACAAACTGAACCTTTTTAAAGCCAGTGTGAATAGGCAGCCGGGTGAGCTCGCTTCACCGTCGACAAAATTTTCGTCCTCCGAGGGCAAGAGTTAGTCAAGAGCAAATCCTCTTAATAACTTTAACAAAAAGCAAACTTTCAAAACCCGACTGTTGCTAACGAACTTTAAATCGTTATAAATCCTGAATGATCATTCAAAATGAAAAATTATGAAAGAAACCTAATATGATTTTTAAATCCCTATTTAATGATACCCCACTTGTCATACTTGGTCGACTTTTTTTTTAATTTGCACCATTTGGTTGCCGCCATATTGAATTTTTATTACTGTCATCTTCAGTGACACTCACCAGATTAAGACAAATCGATTGACATAAGAATCATCAAAATCGAACAACGGGTTTAGTTTTTATAGTGGACACAAAGGAACAAACATACATATATAGGCTGTGAAACACATTACCCTCCTCCTTTGGCAGTCGGGTAAAAAAAAGGAGTCGCCGGCAAAATCTAGTGTTAGATAAATAAATGCAAACAACACAAAGTAGCACCGTAAAATTTTCAGGTGACTCTGAAACTATGCCATAGAAAACTTTAGTTTATGATTATGGCGTCTGAAAACTTGTCAAACGCGAACTGGGGTAAAGTTGCAAGTCAATGATTTTATGGGTCAAAGTTGCCATGTTTACGTGAACTTAGCGAGTGATAAAAAGTGCGACGACTCGTAAAGATCTGGAAAGTATTGTAGCTACTTATTTCAAAGCGACATTCTCGATGGAGAAGTTTTTTTGTTACTCGTCGCCAGACGCTCTTTTATCGTGTTATCGCCGCAAAGTTATAGCTTTTATTTTTATGAAATGTGAAAGAATACCGTAAAATGGGGTGAGTAGGGATTAAGGGGTGACACAACCTAAAATGAAGCATATGTTACTAATTATAAGACTGAAATTATTTCCAATAGACGTAACGTTATCGTCCATTTAATGCTTGTTCGTATTTGTATCAAGTTATGACTTATTTCAGGTTGTGATTATACTCACCCCGTTTTGCGGTACAGCATTTTAAAGCGTCTTATACTTGTTTTCTTTCTTAACCTCGTAAGGCCCAGTGTGCAAAATAACATACATAATCAATGCAATTTAATTTGAACTTTGTTGCAATGATAATAAAGTTCATTTACCTATCTTCATAAACTGAAATTAGCATTTCCGAACAATCGTAATTGAACTTTATTGCCTTGATGGTAGATTCAAAGTCCCACTCACAAAAAATTCCCTGTTTGCAGTATGGTGGGCCTTACGAGTTTAAATCTAACGGTCCAGTTAACCTTACGACTAAAAAGTATCTGTAGCCTATAATGTTTTATGTAACTAACAGGGCTTGTTTTTCACTTTGGATGAGCTCCATTTAGTTATGATTTTAGAGCCTCTATTCTACAGGCTAAAACAATATTGCTTTGACATGTTATTACATTGTTTTTAACTCTGCTGTCGTTACTGTCAAGTAAATAAAAGTAATCATAACGTTGGCGATACGATAAAGTATCATCACAGAAGAAAGACTAAAGGAATAGAAACCGGACTAAAAGACGTACTTTGCGTCAGCTATCTTTCTCTACTTTTTAGATTACGTATTACATGAGAAAAAATGAAACAAAAAGTAGGCTGTTTTTTCTTCTTTAACTGTCATTGTCACAAGGTTTTACACAGGGACTTCTTTGTCCTTCCTATAGGAAGTATAGGTCTTTCCTTGTCTATAGGTCCAAATCACGCCTTACTTGTGACGATATACCAAATAACGAACGAACAGCTATAGATTCATCTCTTTCCAACTCACTATGAAAACCATAAGTAAAAAGTAGTGAACCATAATGTATTTTCTGCTTATTTAGTACGGTTTCCATGCCTTTAGTCTTTCTTCTGTGCGTGTCATAGGCAATATTAAGATAGGCTAATACAATATGCAAGAGATCCTGAAATTCAGTAAATGGGTCTACGTTTTATTATTTAAATTTCTTAAAAGGATTATACTTTAAAATATTATTGCTTGTTTGGTTTGTATAATTTAAAAATAACTAAGAATTATTTTTTGACATTCGTTTCTCAAATTATGTTAAATCCAAATCACGAACAAATCTAAATTCACAGCGTAATTTTATGACAAAAATACTAACAGTTTTGGGGCTGTTCCAAATTTTTCTACGTTATTTAAAATGGTAAATTCGTTTAGGTCCACCTGCCGTCCAAATTGCGGCCTGGATTTGAACTTTTAAATAAAATGTTTTCTTTCATTTGCGCCTCTAATTTCCACGGCCGGCAGAAAAAGTATAATTAAAACAACCACGGTGAAATAAATTTCTTGATCCTTGTTTTTCATGATCCTTGGGGAGCGGTTATAATGAAATACTTTTGTCATTTTGGTAATTGGATATTCCTGTACTTAAAGTAGAAAAGGGGGAAAAACAAATTACATCACATTTTCCCCCCAAACGCATGTTAGTTCTTGCTTTAAAATTAATTAGAGGAAAAAGAACACGTTTAATTGTATTACAAGCTTTTATTTACCTTGCTTCGTTCCAATAATTACGTAGCTATGTCTGTCATTCCGGTTTAAATCTTGTACTTAAGTCAAATTTGAAACACTTTCCGTTGTCTTAATGAGTTAAAAAATACATAAATCAAGCCGAGAGCAAAGACTTGCGTAGTAACTTGGATCCTAACTGGCCACTGCAAACTGAATATACATCTGTTTCGAATGGGTATGAAACAAGATAAGACAAGAAATTACTTGAATAAGTCGTTGATGTCGACTATAGGGTCGAGGACTATCGAACAGACAAAAATGCTTGGCCTAAATTAAACACCTAAATAAAATAGCTTAGTCAGAAAAATGTGTAAACATTGTAGGTATAATTATTGCCTAGGGGACACGGTTTCTGTAGGAGAATGTATCAAAACTATTTGCTTGTTTTGCACTGTCATGGGTAAGTATATGTATATATATATTTAATTATTATTATAGATATTTATTTAATTTTCTGTACATTAGGTTTTTTATAACAAATATTCAAATATAAAAGTAAAATAACAATACTAATACAAAAAAAATAGACATTATAAAAAACCTAACCTAACATACTGAGTTTTGACACATTTTCCTGCTCAACTACGCATGATATATATATTTTAATGTTAAATTCATTGTTTTATATAATGCTAGGTTAAGTTTTATACTTGTATAAGTAATATTTAAAAAACGACTGACTGTTGAGTTTCTTGCGGCGTTTCTTCTCAGCAGTGGTCTCTTGCGAAGCGCTGGTAGATTTTTGACGTGTAAAAGTGCCCGTGCGGCCTACTTACTGAATATACATCTTTTATCTTTATCTTTATCTTTATCTGACGCGGTTCTGGTAGGAGACAGTGAAGACTGCGATGCACATCCTCTGCTCATGTCGACCACTAATGTGCAACAGAAGTGTCTACATAGGGCAACATATCATGGTACCACAAGAGATACAACTTCTCACTGCCCAAAGCATCTGGAAATTCCTGGAGACACCGGGCCTTTGCGGTGAGCTCTAAACAAAGGGCTGCCACAATAGATTAGCAATGGTCGAAGCGGCACAGAAGGCCCATCTCAAGCCTAGTAATAAAAAAAAAACTGAAATCAATGCATGTATGTAGGAGCTGATCTGATAATGGAGTCGAAAGGTAGCACAAGGTAGCGCTGTACTTAACGTAGACCTCTTTGAAGTCTCGATAAGCAGATGACGGCCGTTTTTGAACTAAAACGAATTTATAAAGCAAATTATAGGCGAAAACCTTAAGTAAATGACCTCTTGCATGCAGTAGTAACCCATCTGGTATAGACCGTTCGACATCCTATATTTGAAATTTGACGTAAATAAGTTTTGTACACGACTACATGCAAGAGCTCATTTACTTAAGTTTTACACGTATAGCTGTTTATGCACAATTTAATATCCGATTCCTTTGCCTTATGCAAGCAAAAGTATTAGCGGCAAGCCATATCGAATCTTCCCTCATGGTTAAGTTAACAATTAACGCGTTAATGGCTACGATTGGTGTCCAATTTTACCCCTACCCACTTTCTATCCCCAGCTCAACTCGGTCTAAATTGTCGATTCCACAATCTTAACACATGACCTCTACATAATGTTAGTACCGAGCACCTGCGCCAATATGTAAATGTAATTAAGGTTACAACGCCTCCACTAATTCCGGTTCTAGCATTCGCAAATAAACGGATAATGTATGTGGTATCGGGGCTTGTTTACTTTTCTGTAGTGTTATTCTCTCTGGTTTCGCATACTAGGGCCAAATTGTTAGTCGATTGCGTTTTGGTCGATGCTATAAATTCGTGGAAACGTAGAACTCGATTCTAGCCAAACAAGAATAGAGCGGACTTGCGTGGAACTAGCCCCATGTGCTTCTGTTCAGTCTACCAGAGTAAATACTTACTGTTTATCTGAACAATTCCGATCCTCGCGTGTTATATCGTCGCTTCCCGCTGTCTGTCTGTCCCTATGTAAGTATGCTTTGATCTTTAAAACTACGCAGCGGATTTTAATGCGGTTTTTTTTAATAGATAGAGTGATTCAAGAGGAAGGTTTTTGTGTATAATTAAATTTGGATTATCCACGGGAATTACAGAAAACTGGCATAAGCCGAAGCGAAGCGAGGGCGGGTCACTAGTTTCTTTAATAAATTCATGGCGATTGTCTAAACTCGACAAAAGCGTTATAGCGATTAGGTACAATTATGTGCAGCTTCTTATAAGGCTTAGTTTAGAACTAAGTCAATTTGTCACTTGATATTTTATAAGTGACGCACGGTCCAAGATAGGCTAGTTCGCCCAAATAAATTCACTTTCATTTTGTAAATAATAGTACCCCTTGACGCCCGTAAGAGGTAAGTGTTGTGTTTGCTGCTTATTTTAACGTAAACAGTCCAGTTAACTGGCAAGGACTAAGTGGGTTGAGGTTGGCTTTTAAATCTTTGTTTGTGCGCCGACTACGTAAAAAAGTGAAGTTTTCTTGGGTCTATATCGGAATCCATAATGGTTTTTTCGCATAATGTATCATATGGCATAAAATCGTTTGACCTAAAACGGTTTTTACAATAGAAAGGGTTTTATTTTTATTATAAGCCTGTCATCGCGTGATCCGGGTGACCCGTGGCGCCGCCTAATATAGTTTCTTTAGATTAAAGTTTCTTAGTAAGTTTAAATTATGTCAGTATTGTATTTTTTGTGTTTTTTATGCAAAATGTTTTCCGGAATAAACTATTTCATTTCATTTTATTATAAAAAAGTAACCTAACGTAACCTAACCTAATCTGCACAATAGACGTTTATTAAATTTTGCAATGTCAGCTGAAAAGGGTGTTATGCCAAATGATTTTATGCGAAATGATACATTAGGACAAACGATATTATGGATAGCGAATGACACCCGTTTTTCTTCATTAAGCTAGTAACATCTAAGTATTGGTAGGTACGATGAGCGTAAGTAGTTAGTCCGGAGTTTGAGATATTTTCTATTTATTTAATCTTATCTTTGAACGGAGGGCCTTTTCGGATATACTTCAACCCTTTAGGATCTTTCGTGAAATTACCCTCACATATATTTTGCTGTTTGATCGTGCAGGTTTCCTTAGGATGATTTCGGGTAGTGTAGGTTGGAAAAACCGGTAAAAAATTGGTACATTGCGACCGCTGGGATCGAACTCAGTACCTTGCGATACCAGAAGCCACTGGGCCAACGACAGTTTTCTTATTTTTATAGTTCTTATTTCTGTATTCCTGTACACTCTATTAAATTTATCTAACAAAGTAACAGTTATATAATCCATTAAAATATGTTTGTATCGTGCAGTCAAGGACTTTAATTGTTATGCCACTATGGAACCCTCTGCCATGACAGCGTAAAACCACATGACAGAAATTACGCTCAAATGAATGACTAACGTTATGCGACAGGGTTCCATAGTGGCATAACAATTAAAGTCCTTGACTGTACCTATTTAATATATCGGTAACGAAATTAACTGTGTTTCGTCGCACGGATACCTGCAATGCGACCTACCTAGCCTATGTCGCCAATCTTCCAACCATGCGTAGACAAATTTTATGCCTTCCAACATATTGGTCGCAGTGCGGTGGATTACGGAATTTACATACGATGCTATCTTAATGTGGATACACCTGTTACACCACGTATTTTCCATTACGACTCGATTGTCGATTTCTAAAGTTATTTTGCGATTGGTTAATTCGTATTAGGGTTGCCAACGCATTTGCTGTCTTATGATAGCTCTTATTTACTAGAAAGTAAAGGCGGCCGAGTTAAAAACAATACGATAACACGTCAAAGGCAATATAGTTTTACTGAGTTAAGAAGATTGTGAAGCTAAAAATTTCTATACAAAATGCGATAACGTTTTTCACCCCCCAAATTAAGTCCAGGTGAGATACGTTATCGTCCGGAGCAAAATTTGTATGGAATTTTTTTGACAGCTACGCTATTTTAGCGGCGCTTTACAATCCTCTTAAGTAGAGGCCCAGATTTCCTCTGTCTCTTTAAGGAAAAAAAAATATCTACATACAAGTACAAAAAATTACCCTCCTTCTTTCGCAGGGGGAGAAAAATCAGGTTACGAGTACTTTGCTATTCTATTACCGAGAGCTATCGCGTAAACTTTAATAAATTCTAATGTAGAGTTAATCATGTTTGCATTGGCTCCGCGTGGTAAAATGCAGCAGATTTCCAGGAAAATATATCCTTAATGTACTTACTTGCGAAGAAATTGGTGATAATAATATCAAAGTTATTTGGAAAAAAAACCAATGTAACGTTTCTTGAACTTTAATAGAATAGATATTGACGGTTCAGACTTCAACTTCTACTGTTGTGTGGTGCTGTCTTCAAGAAAACTAGGAATCAAAAATCAAGTAAATCCGGAGCAAAGCAGTTTTATTATGTCTACTCGTACTATTTTTTATTTATTAAATACTTTACCTATTTACACGTCTTTGACCTTAGCTTCAGACAAGGACACAAAGTGATTTGCTACTTTTGACGTTGACTATGTTAACTATTTATTTTCCTGTAAAGCTGTAAGTTCCTGTTTTCTTAATAGCTAGCTCAGGTTTCGGTGAAAATGTAATAAAAGTTAGGATTGGAATTATGCTATAGATTTTGAGGTTAATTCTGGAAACTACCAGAATAATAAACGATCCATTATCCGACGTCCGTGGGTGTGTAAAGGCGTCTATTTCACCACCGCAAGCTAATTAATAAGAGCCTACAATAATCCATAATCCGATTACGGGCGAGGGTTAGTGTATAATTATAGAGCCGTAAGAGGGACGAATAATATTATACTACCCAGGTGGGATATAAAAGGGATGCGCACGTTTTTAGCGTATTTAAACATTAAACTGACCTATTTTCAGCATGCATAAATGCAGAGTGTGTAATCACCAGTGATCGGAATAGGTAGAGCTAATTTGCCTAAACTTGACGCATGTTCATTCATGCGTGAGAGAGATGGGAATACATTATTGAATGAACATGCATCAAGTTTAGGCAAATTAGCTCACGTATTTCCGATCACTGGTAATAGCAAGGGATGGTTTTGGTTCTTCAGAGGTTTTTTTCATAAATACATTCGGTTATTCTTCTGGTAAGTTTTATATGCTTAAATATGATTTTGATTAGAGATGGGCCGACTATTCGGCATCATTTCTAGTCAGTGATTAGTCGATGACTAGTCGGCAAAAAATGCCGAATATTCGGCACTTTATTGCCTATAGGAAATATCGTCAAAAAAAGTCCACAAACGCGATTTTATTTTTGACATAGTTATAAAAAGCACTAGGTGGTTCGTTTTAATACTATAATTAGGGTTCTTATTGTTTTTTTGTCATGAAGAAAAAACGTTAACAAAAGTGGTCAAAACATGGTAGGGGTAGGAAACAAAGCGCGACGGACGGAGCGAAATGAATGTTTCCGATTTCACCCAAACTTAGCAAAATCCTACGATCGGCATTGCCGACTAGTCGGCCGATTAATCGGCAAATTGAAAACCGATTAGTCGGCCGACTGGCCAGTCGGCAAAATCCGTAGTCGGCCCATCTCTAATTTTGACTCTTCGGCTGTCAAGATAGGAAGGGACGCATGCGACCACAGATAATGAAACATTCGGATTGTAACTACTACAGATTCAACTACAGTGTTTGTCTTTCATACCAACATGTATAGTAGGGCTGAAAGTAGGTATAAGCCCTTATGAAAATATTTGATTAAATTTGTTAACAAAAACCTAGAAATTAATTCGCCACGCAATGTATTTAGTAACAAGTTAACAACTGATATCACTGAATAATGAAAATATTAAAATTGAAACGAAACTAAAAGTCTGCTTCTCAGAAGTGTCAAATAAAGTGTAGTAAGAAAAAACTTTAAAAATTAGTTACGCTATATTATCAACGGTATAATTGTTATATTTTTAGTATAAAACGTTAAAACTAATGTGCGTATGGATGACACACACTGTTAATAGCTGTCCAGTACCTACCCAAAGCGCAAAGTTTTCGGTTTAAGACTCTCAGGTCTATTTGTAGATATTTATAAAAACTGTATTCGTAAAACCCGTTTCAAATATTATAACCTAACAAGACACAAACAATTATAAAATTTTCAAAGCACGTGTGTAATTTGAAATGAAAAAATACTATAAATTTAACCTAGTCGTGAACTTGAACCTTAAAAAAAAGATAACGCGAATTTACGGGAACATGCTCCGCACCCTACATAAATTTCTCGCAACAAAGGCCATGTTTTTTCGAGTCAACTTGTCAAAAAAACATAAATTTCTTCTCGCTTGCGAAACAAAGCGAGTCTGACGGCGAATTTATGACTGGTATTTATCTGGATGATCGGGTTTATGATATTGAAAGTGTAATTTACAATTTTACTAATGAGAATATAGAAAGTAACTATTTAGAGGATTGTGAAGCTAAAAAAATTCATACAAAATGCGATAACGTTTCTCTATAGGAAATACTTTCATAGAAAGGATAAAAAAACGGAAACGTATAAAAGTAGATTTTTATAGCAAATACATATTATTCAAAAATCCTGGAAATAAAAATGCAACTTAAATTGTAAAATTATTATTATTTATTTGACCTTTATTACTTTTTGTATATTGAAGTCGGAAACTGACCATTTATTAGTTGTTTATTAATGTTTGTCTTTGATTATTTGAGTGTTACTTTGTATTATTATTTTATTATTTTTTATTAATGTTGACGATATGAATGTACTTTCGTATTTTTCAACATGCAATGCAATTTATATTGTAACATTACATTGATGAATAAATAAACTAAACTAAACTAAACTTATCTCTTGATTTAATGGTGGGTAACGTTTTTTTTTACAGCGAAGCGATTTGAGCGTCACCTCACAGTCGTATTAAGATCTCATCTTGATTGAATGCTATTAATGTCACAATGTCGGTCGGGGCGTTAGAAACAGAATAAACAAACACACATTCTAATTAATTAAAAATGCTACAATTTTGGATTTCTAGAGCTATTAGGTCTTTAAGAAAATCTAAGTCTTGGATTTCGTCTTTTAGCTTGAAGCAAGAATAAACTATCTTCATAGACAAAATTAGGATTACATCTATTAATTTCCGGCATCTTAGCATTTTGCTTGCTCTTTCAACAGGTCCTTGATAGCTAAAACAGAACCCATTATTCCAAAGTCCTTTGAAACCTCAAAAACAACACAAGGAACAGTCCAGTTTGGATTCCAGGCCACATAAATAAACAATCTTTGAGCAGACCGAGATCGCATAAACTGAATAATTTGCATACAAATTGAAAGTATCGCTGGGGCCCTGGTCCCGTTTTGGATTAGAACCGTCGGTGCCCAAGACGCGAATCTGGGTCTGATTTAAATGGAAATTATGGAAAACGGCATTGAATAATTAGAATAATGTAGCTGTAAACGTTTATTTGTATGCCATTATAAATATCTTGGACGGTACGACTGATTCGATGCATGGACCAGTTTTGCAGGACTGCTGTTGCCATGAACCCTTTATAAGGTCTTATTCGGGTACTCAAGACACAACTAATATGGCGCGCAGATTAAGCAATAATAAACTCTTGGTCAAAGGCGTAAGAGCTTTGATGCATGCCATATTAATTGTGTCGTGCTATACCTTTTATTTTATCGAAACACCTCTCAACAATCATACGCAGAATTTTTATTTCATCAAAAGGCATTTCTCGCCGCATGAGTTTTTTTTTGGTAGATATTAGTGTAACCTAACCTAACCTACGTAATTAACATTTAAGATATCCTAAAAATATAATGTTTTTAACAGAAAATAGTGTTCGATGAAATGATACTATCGATGAAGTGAAATTAGATAAAATGATGGGTTACCGTCTTATTCACTAAAGGAGTTAATGTGAAAGAAAGACTATGCCCTAATTTCATAAAAAAACTGTAGATTCTTTTTTATCTCACTCACATCCTTTATTAGTCCGATTAGCACATCTTCTGTCACTTTCTAATTAACCAACAAAGTGTTAGCACACGATTGAAGTCGTAATTATTACGAGTTTTATTTGAGATGCTGCTATATAGGCTTAACAACGGGGAGTGTACTGAAGAATTATTCGGTCTCTTACCGGCCGCTGAGTTCCACCATCGAACTACTCGTCGTAAAGCCAGGTTCCATCAACATCACCTTGATGAATGGCGTTCTTCCACCGTGCGTTTCACTAGGCACTTTTTGCCTCGTACAGTAAAACTGCGGAACGAACTGTCTTCCGCGATATTTCAAACCAGTTATGACAAGGGTGCCTTCAAGAAAAGAGCTTACATTTCCCTAATACGCTATTTGACTAATTTTAGAAAACCTTTTTAAATGATATTTTCTTGAGATTCTACTGTATTATCAATAAAAATCTATGTTAAAGGTTAAATTTTCAAAACCGCGCTAACAACGCTGTTTTCTATCATGGCGCTGGCCATATGACACGCACACGCAAGTCAACAATAAACAATCCTTTCAAGAGATATACCCTTATGATCTGTGGTTACTTGCATTTGACGTCACCAGTAAATAACCACAGCTGCTAACCAACACATCGTGTTTCTGCCACAGATAAAATTTCAAAAAGTATAACATTCTTTTTCGTGTAGTTTCCAAAAAAAAAAAAAAAATTGTTTAAACTAAAGTGAAATATGTTGTTTTTCGCTATTATCTGATAGGATGACAACAATTTGTAGTATATTTTCAATATTGTCAAATGGCCTATTGTCCCGCAACGCACCGCCAACTCTTCTTGAGTTGCTGGTGTTATGGGCGGTGGTGATTACTTCCCATCAGGCAAGCCGCATGCTCGTTTGCGTCAAAAAAAGGCTGCTATTTGGATTCGCAGTTCCTAGAAAATTGCGATATTACCAGTAAACCTGTAAAAGGAATTTTAGTAAATGACACGAAGGGATAATGTGGTCTCATAAACGTTCCTTGATTCAGAACCGACACGTCGGAGTTGGTTTAATTGTATACATTGGCTATTTTGTGGCATGGAATGTGTTAAGAAGGTTTTCATTGATAAACACTGATGGAGGTGCCGTGACCAGCAAAAATGATGGAAGGATTTTAGGGTTGACAATATAAGCTTAGTATTTGAGAGAAATCGATGACATACTCGTTACGTAGGCTGACTGGGCGTAGGTTTGAAAACCGCAAGAATAATTAATAAATACTGATCATCACCATATTTTGAGTGAGTGGAGGATCTTTATCTGTTTCTTATTAAATCCAAGATCGTCGGTTTACCTTGGCTTTTAAAAATAAACGATCACAATTATAATTATGTACAGATGATTTCTCAAAATGATGGTAAAGTTCCATCGTTTTTATGAAGGACCGACTAAAATAAAAATGGAGTTATTTTTCTTCAAGACGATAAATGAGATAAGGCTACTTAGATCATTTCAAATGAACCGATGAATTTAAGTAATTAATAATTAGTGAATAGAGTCCTACATTTGTCTATTTAACTTGTGATATATAAAAATCGATGTTATTAAATATGTTAAATAATTAAATGAACATTTCTCTAGTGGACAAGTAAAAAAAGACCTACAAAGATCTAATTTATGACTTGGATATATTTTGGAACAACGAAACAACCACACGCCAAATAATTCCCCTTGGAACAAGCAACACTCTTAAAGTATTAATTAAATAAAGTAGATCCATTATGTTTCATGAACAGCCTGTACGTCATCCTGAATAAATAAACTTTTACGTCCTGTTTCATTATGCGAACGTAAATCCAAAGTCAAATATTCACCGCAGAGATATTTATTCTTCCGGAATAAATTCTAGCAACTGGTTATTCTAAGCGTTAAATTGTTTCAGTAAAAATAAATTTGTAATTATTTTAAACCCGGTCAGTATCTCAGATAAGTATAATTTTGCCTGAAATAGAGTCAAACTTTTTTTTTTTTTTTTTTGTTTATTTATTAACCAAAAATTACATAATGTTCTTAAACAAATAGTCTGCAAAACTGACAAACAGTTTGACTGCAGCTGAGTCCTTTTAAACTTGATAGTAACAATTGGTTCCTTAACCCCTAGTATGCTTTAGGCACGGATCCGTGCTTAAAATTTGGATACCTTTTTGTATTTTTTTTAAGCTTAATTTTATGGACTATATCGTAATCAGAAGAGACTAGAACTTGGTACTTTTTTGACCTCCCGCATACGAAGGGTTAATACTAACTTAATCTATATTTATTTTATAATTTATTTTATAATAAATGAAGTAGATGTTTTTTAAGCAGCCTTTTAAATTTGTGTAAATTTGGTTCTGATCGGATATCTTCAGGTAGACTATTTAAAGTGTAAGGTATTCGTTTTTTGAGTGTTCTGTCTCCTTAATAGTAATCATTGTATCCTTAATTAAAATATGTTATAATATTAAAGTCCCGTGTGGGTGCCGGCTTAGAATAGTGCCACTCCATGTCTTCCCGTGGATGTCGTAAGAGTCGACTAAGGGAATCAAGGCTTGAAGTACTGTTAGGCGATGGGCTTGCACCATGTCACTAATACACTGGTAAACATCTTAGACTAAATATTTAATTAAATTTTTAGAGTTGTTAGTAATTCTGTAGCTGTGCCAACCCCAATCTGGGAATGAAGGCATGGAGTTTATGTTTATGTATAACAAGTAGCATACATCGCTTTCTTTTTTGCCTAGGTCCCTAGGTGCACAAATATGGGTTTAATTAATGTCGCCTTAGTCGCATGCTGCCACATTAGAATGTGACTGATGGTGTGTTAATGAGAAATGAATACTAATGATCATTAGCGCAACAGGGTGTTTGTTTATCTATCTATTTGCAAATACTTATACTGTGTAATTAATTTGAACTAGGATGGATTTAATTATCATTGGTTTTTTTTTGTATATTCAACTAGATTACCCGTAGAAAAATCGATGTACCTTCGCTCATTGCTCTTAGGACTGCCAACTTTAAAAAAAAGCAAACTTATGTAGATATTTTTGAAACTTCGCTTGCTTTATAGGTATTAAATAAATTAGCTTAAACACTGCTATTGTTACGGCCAGCTTTATTTTTAAAACCATAATTATTTTCTATTGGTAAGAGTAAAAGTGGCGACTTTAAATAACTGAACCCATGGTAAATCAACTGAAATTATTCAAATTCAAATTTAAATTACATTTCTTTTATTTATAATAAGTTTCACTATTTTCGGGGTCGAATCCTCCTTTTCTGTTTACACCAGTACCCAGAACGTAGTTATTATACCCATTCCCGATGTCTAAACTGCGGATAATTTTGGTTACCTACCAAGTTTTAACCTGTGGTTAACCAGCGGCTCTTTTTCACTAATTATAAAATACTGAAGATATAAATGTTTTTTTTTCTTCCCCAAAAATTAAATTAAAATTAAGGATAAATTATCTCGAAAATAATTTCTGGAAAAAAAAAAGTTTTTTTTTTCAAAACTCCTTTGGGTACCACACTAATATACACCGTGCCCGGGACGTACCCGAAGGATTTTAACCATCGATTCTAGACCATATTTGGAGTGTATAATGTAGTATAACATGTAGTCCAATAACGCATAATTTCCGAGATTTTTATTATTTAAAAAACAATTCCATAGTTAATTTAATTTGAACTCTGTCACCTTAACCTAAAGCATTATTGACCAAGAAAGATTCATGTTGTAAGTAGCAATATCATCAACGTACAACAAAACTTAATTTAATCAATTTCTTAGTAAATAATGCTTTAAGCTAAGGTGACAGAGTTCAAATTAAATTAACTATGGAATTGTTTTTTAAATAATAAAAATCTAAGAAATTATGCGATATTGGACTACATGTTATGCCACATTATATACCTACTCCAAATAGGGTCTAGAATCGATGATTAAAATCCTTCGGGTACGTCCCGGGCAGGGTGTATATTTTTTTACATTAATAATGAGTTCGCGTTTGACCTCAGACTCACCTGATGTTAAGTGACGACGAGGTCGAAGGTGTTCCACGCTTACCCAGAAAGTGCCTATTCACTCTTGCCTTGAAAACACCAAGGTTATAATAATAATAATAATAATAAAAGCGAATAAGAAACGACGCAGCAAACCGCTTATTACAAATGCAAAAGTGTGAATGTTTGTCACTTAATCACGCCAGTACGGCTGAATGGATCCGGAGGAAATTTGGCACAGAGATAAATCGAAATTCGGAATAGCACATAGGTTACTTTTTATTCCGGAAATATGTACGGTTCCCGAGGGAAGGGCGATAAACCACTTCTACGCGGACGAACTCATGGACCACAACTAGTATAATTTATTTTGTATATAGCAAATAATACAAATAAACAAATCAGTCTTTTACGACGCGACGCGCTGGCCTAGTTGGTAGTGACCCTGCTTATGAAGCTAGCGTTCCTGGGTTCAAATCCCGGTAAGGGCGGATATTTGTGTGATAAGTGCGAATATTTGTTCCTAAGTCATGGCTGTTTCCTTGTATTGAAGTATATATTTCTCTATTTAAGTATTTATATCGTTTTCTAGTACCCATAATACAAGCCTAGAGCTTAGTTTGGGACTTGGTCAATTGGTGTGATATTGACCCGTGATAAAAAAAATATCTTTGGTAGGTATGTATATTTACAATAAAAATGACAATTTTTATCATGTTTCCGATGGAAAAAAGTCAAAATATCTACTTACTTTTTATTTCCCGTTCGTTCCGTTATGATTCGTGTCGCGTTTTTAAATTGGATAACTAACAGGTTCAATATAAAAGGATTTGGCTCGTAACAGGTTTCAGATCGACACAAAAATAGATTTGCCAAAAAATATTTAGATTTTTTCTTTGTGTTGCAACGCGAACCGAATTTTTTCATTTTTAAATAGTCATTTTGTTATTGTCATTGTGTACTTTATTTTGGTTACCTTTGTTTCGGCGAAATATGCTAAATTGTATCGTTTCCCAACCGTTTCATTTGCCAACCAGCTTCGTCTGCAACCGTAAATATTTCGGAATTTTATAAAAACTAACTAACTATAGGGTTCTACACGATGGTACTGAAATAAATTCTGAAATATTAACAGTAACAGGAAAAACAATGGCAAGTGAAACGTTTGGGAAACGACACATTTTGGCAAACATATTTCGGCCAAACGGCAGACTCCCATTTTATGTATTTATATTATGTTTTAACAGTAAAGTGGTATTGAAAGAGTCTTGAAAGTTGAATATAGTTAACAGAAGTCAAGGATCCTGTGGTCAAAGGCAAGATGCATCTGGCAAACGTTATCTGATTAAAGTGAGCTTCCGGACGTTTGCGTCGAGCGCTTAAGAGGCCACCTATGCTAAAGTCTTGAGTGTCTTTGTATCTGTTCTTTGGATATATTAAACTTGATCATATTTGCTTGAGACTGGCAAACGTGAAAACACGATTAGAAATAAAAGGCTCGATAGTTTATTTTTTCAAACATGACACCTTTTTTGCGTGTTTTTGGTTGAATCTTTGAAACCCTATAATATTTAACAATGATTTTCGATTTAATAGTTGAGAATATGTAACTTCTTAATCCCGCCAAACCATTTTTTCAATATATGTTAAGGTTTTGAAGTAAACAGCAATTAACTGAATTTGACGCTGCCATCAAGGCGTGCGTGAACTATCTTCATCTCACATTCTTCGTGCGGAAGCACATAATGCCATCCCTTTTCATTCTTGTTGGGGCGTGGCACCATAGATGGCCTCTTAATACTTAATATGTCTATAATAATGAGCATTCGGCGCGAACATCGAGTGGTGTGTAAACTTTGTAACGCTCGGCTCAACGTCCACACCACTCGAATATTCACGCGAATGCTTTCAGTGGGGACGCTCCTTATTCCACACATTTTGACAGCTTTTAAACACTCTTAACGTTAAGCATCTTCAAGCAAGCAACTCTAGCAAAATTAACACTTTACGAGTTCAATGTTTCCTAAACGGTCCCTCAAATTACTGGGGTACTAGTGAAAAAGAGTATAAGTCTTCTGAAGATCAAGTGAAAAAGGGTATAAGTCTAGTATACTCCGTTCATGTGTATACCCTTTCTTATTATGAGTTAACTCGACTTGTACCCTTTTTCACTAGGACCCCTCCTATTCAATGATCCCTTACCTACTTGATTTTAAAACGTAAAAAAAAACTTTACTCTTACTTAATGTATGGCTTGTCTCTTAATTAGACCGCAGACAGACGGACAGACGGACATGGCTTTTTGTTGCTTGACTTCGGAACCCTAATAACGGTACCTAGTAAAATTAACATGACAGGACGAAGTTGCTTCAAAAGCGTGTAGTAAAATGTCGTGTAGGACTGTCTTCTGAAGCCGCAAAACATCGTAGCGTCGTAGCGTCGTAGCTGACACACTAAGTTGTAGCGATTCGGATATGTTGTAGCACAACGCAGTGGCTATTTATGAACACCTCCAGGCTTCTATTCTATGATGTTAAACAATATTGCTTTTGACTAGGGAATGCAAATAACCGGTTATAACCGGTTTTAATCGGTTATTTTCATACAAAAACGGTTAATAACCGGTAAAATTGCATTCCCTACTTTTGACGTGTTATAGCATTGTTTTTAACTCAGCCGCCATTACTGACAAGTAAGTAGGAGCTATCAAAACTTTTATTTACTTGACAGTTATGGCGGCCGAAAACAATTCCATAACGAGGCCTCTATTCTAGGCGGTAAAAACCATATCGTATTTGATCTGTCAACGTTTTGATAGCTCTAATTTACTCGTAACATAACAGATCAAAAACGATAAAATTAGGGTTTTTACCAACGGCCCGGTCCGGTAACCCCTTCAAGCGGTTTTGAAAGGGTTTTTAAAGTGTTACTTTCAAAAACTCCTTGAAGGGGTTACCGGACCGGTCCCTGGTTTTTACAGACAATAGAGGCGCAAGTCAAATACGATGTCGTTTTTACCGCCTAGAATAGAGGCCCTGTAAGAAAAACTTGTAATTAGTACGAGGGGTGATCCATAAGTTTTGATAATAGGTATTAAAAATGGGAGATATGTAAATCGTTATATTTTAATTGGAATGAGCACACTTTCTTTATTTCCGAACACTTATTAACGTCATTCAATTATTTTATTTTAGCACTATAATGTACCTTCACTAAGTCATCACCAGCTCGAGATTGTTATGTACCTATAGTTGTTTTTGAACATTAGTGAATGAGAAGTAGTAGTCGAAAATTAGGGCTAAATAATGGGGCGAGAGGTTATGAGTTCTGATTTTTGGTCGACGAGCAGCACCCTTTTCAAATAGAAGGCTCTGAAGCACAATTCCTGCCGCAAATTCTTAGCTTTTTTTAAATATTTTGCCATAACTATGATAGATTAATGTTATATAACTCTCCTTGATTATTTGAACTCAATTGCTTAAAACTAATGTCGCAGTATTTATTTGTAGGCCTCAATAATCCCGGAAAAGGCCGAGAAAACTACCCTAAATTTTGGTGACAGAGCTGGAGATAAAAAAATCCACTGCTATGATAACTTATTTATCCTATAAATCATAATGATCAATCAAGGTTTCATTTTCAATAACAATATTTTTTATTATCTAGTGTACCAGAACTTTTTCCACCCAACTCCAAATTATTACAAAACTAACTCTTATTTTTGCCTTCTTGTAAAATTGTTCATACATATGTTTTTTGTTGAGCTATCACAGGAAAACAAATGAATAATGTATTCATTTTTTTTCTCTAATTTAAGTTTCATTAGTGCCATGGTATAGGTCACATTAAAAGAATATCATTATGTGGATGGTTCTTACTGATTCTCAAAACTTATGGGTCACCCTTCGTATTTGCAGTTTTTTCTCTTGATTTTTGTAATGCTTTTATTTTTGTATTCTTACCAACATGAAACCTGTAAATCAGAATAAGTAATTTAATCACCCCTACAACTTACCAATGTACATAATGGATAAACGCATAGGGAAGAGCGCTGTTCCCTTAGCAGGTATTTATTTACTTAATTAAAAAGGGACACCCACCAATGTTAAAAATGTTCTTTTAGTAAATGAATAAACCATATATTTCGTTTATGTATTTAAAAGCGACGATGAAAGTATCAAATCGTCGCTTCTCAAAAGCCTGTACGCCGTAACGATGTAATTACGTCGTTAGGCGCCTTTTCATTAATGCAAAAGTTGTCGGTTGAGTGAGGTAAGTGAGGATCTTATTTTCTTATTTTGTCATGAAATACAACTACACAGTTTTATTAATTTGAATGAAAATTGAAATTGTATTTTTTTATAGATTTTGAGAATAAATCTTTACATAGCCTGTCAAGTTCCAGACAGCAAAAAGAACAGCTATAATATAACTACTTTAATCTTCTCCCTTTCACTTCACGCGTTGTCCTCGCTCAGTCATTCCTTTATTAAAGTAATAAGTCCTCTATTGTACATTTTTATATTGATATAACTGATTTTATGTGAAAAAAAATATTTTTTGTACATTAAAGAGTTTACTTACATACTGCCTTGCACTTGGCCGGATTTGACACTTAATGATACCGCCTCTGGACTTAGTTACCTACTGCGACCCTTTAACAAAAGAAATATGTATTATAATATACTCTTACCTAAACTGCTGAACCTGGGCACTTGAAATAAAGGCAATATTTCTTGGGGTGCACTAACATAGGGTGTTTCAAAAACGATCCCCAACGAGACCAGAGACTAGTCTAGTCTATTTTTCACGATTCCAATAAAAGCTGATTCATATAACAAATAGTTGAGAAAAAATCATTTTTGAATCGCTATAACTCAAAGTCACTCAGAGGGCTTTGGAGAGGGCTATGCTCGGGGTTTCTCTGCGTGATAGAATCAGAAATGATGATATCCGCAGTAGAACTAAGGTTACCGACATAGCCCGAAGAATAGCCAAACTTAAGTGGCAGTGGGCGGGGCACATTGTTCGCAGGACTGATGGCCGATGGGGTCAGAAGGTTCTTGAGTAGCGTCCGCGGACTGGGAGACGAGCTGTAGGTAGGCCTCCAACAAGATGGAGTGACGACCTTGTAAAGATCGCGGGAACGCGGTGGATGCGAAAAGCACAAGACCGGTCTGAGTGGAGAGCCTTGGGGGAGGCCTATGTACAGCAGTGGACGTCTTTCGGCTGACATGATTATGATGATGATGATGAATAGCTATAAAAATAATCAAGTTATAAGCCAACAAAGACTTGTTCCTATCTCTTTTTATCAAAACAGAATTTAACATGGAGTGGCGAAAATTAACATGGAGAATGGAGAAAAATGGCGGACCTGTTATATGACGTCACTGTGCATATCGGATCTCTCTGTATAATCGCTTTCTAATTCGCAGTTTAAAATGCTTGTATCATCCGTATTTCGTGACCGATTTTAATTTTAACTTCAGTTTTGGTGATCTCTTTTACGGTATTTTCATATTTTGTTGAGAAATGCGATTAAAAAAACCAAGCATATTCCCTATTCCACGCGTACGAAGTCGCGGGCATCCTGTAGTCGTTTAAAATCCCCTCTTAAGACGAAAATGAAATGAAATGAAATGATACTTTATTGCGTGTAGATTAAAGTAACAAATCGCAGATACTCATCCTTATATCTAAGTTTCATTTAACCCTACCTTTGCAGGTGTACACGCAGTAACGACGGTAAGGAAACCATAATACATTTGATCAACCACTCCATTAGGCTCAGAGATTGAATAAGACGGCCCTATATCGTTGAACCAGATTGCATTTTCCGGATGTGTCGTCTCTCCTTATTGGAAAGGAGAACGTCTTTATACGGAAGATTTTTCATTTGTTGAGGACTGTTAGCCTATCAACTCTTGCCTCTCTGATCTATACAGGTGACGTGGGGTCGTGATACTTACTAAATTTCCACAACTCATTAAACGATTGAGATTCTATTAGTATAGTGGTTTTTAAAACAATTAAAGTTTAGCATTTTATTAAAATAATAGGTTAGGTTAAAATAATATTATGTTTCCCTAATTAATACAAAAATTATGGTCACGTAATATTTTAATGTTTGAAAATCAACCGATAACACGAGTAAGAAATTGAGTATGTAGGTTAGCCATGACCCTGAATAAAAATATTCGTTTGATGTTAATTTAAATTAAAACTTAATTGTCTTCACGCTTTTATAGTACATTACTAAAGAGGCCGGGACAAAAGGGGTTGCCGGCCGAAGACATATAGATAGGTCTGAGGCGGGCAACCCATATTTCCCGCCGAGGTATGTATAGTGCTTTTCTCAAACATCAAACATGCGGTACGCACCCCTAAATACCTTTGTTCTACTAGTACTTTGGATAAACATGCAAAAGCTTTGGTAGGATGCACGGCTTAGTATATTTAAAAAAAACAGATATCTAACCTGTTCATAAACACAGCCGCCATGTTAACACTAAAATAAAAATAAAAGTTTATTGTTTTTTTTAATACGCATAGTGGCAGAATGTCATGATGCCTGTGCCACAAATTTGTGTGAAATGGAAATTAAAAAAGAGGACTTTGCCGTCCTAGGCTTGCACGATTTGTATGAAATTCCATAAACGACCTCTTGTCCTAGCCGCCCCTGAAACGTCATACTTGGCGGCCTATTATAAGGAACATAACATCAATATTTCATGGCATGTTTGAGAAAAATCTATTACGTCATGTTCCTAATGGTGTAGTGAGTTTAAGTTTACTTTGTTGCTACACGACCCCGCAGTCGTCCTGGTGTGTTTATTTTGAAAGGACCAAACCGTTGAGTTGGCGAGTCACGGTTTGCCATTTCAACCAAAATAATTAGATTTGGCCAGGCAGGTGTCGTAGTTTTATCAATAGCCTAGTTCTCCAATCTATAATATGAATGACGACGCGATATCCTAGTTGGTAGTAGCTCTGCCTACGAAACTAGTACGGTCTACTATGGTCTTGGGTTCAAATCCCAGTAAGGGTAGATATTTGTGTGGTGAGCGCGTGTATTTGTTTCTGAGTCTTGGTTCTTTTGTATGTAGTTATTTAAGTATGTATTTCTCTATAGTACAAAGTAAAGTGCAACATGTGGTTACAGAATTATCAACAAGTTTTTTTTAGGGTTGTTGGTAATTCTGTACCTGTGCCTACCCCACTCTGAGAAAGAAGGCGAGAGTTTATGTATGTATGTAATCAATAATTGAATCCCTGAATGCAGGATATTTAGTAGGTCTAATTTTATAAAAGAATCCGCTCTTCCATAACTTACCTTTGGACGTAAGAATCATGTTTTTCAACATTATCAAGGCCGTTATATTAAAAAGGGCTAAAAAGGTCGGTACTTACCCCTAAAAGGCCAGCAGTCGTTTGGTATGATTTATATTTAAAGAGGTAGTTTATATGAGGGCAATAATTTTCATCTTTTGCCTGAATAAGAGGTAAGCACATAATAAATGTGATAAACAACCAATAAACGCAATTTGCTCTTGAACTTTGGGACTACCGAGGTCCTTCGCCTCAGGAAAAATAAATGATTTCCACGAAAAGCAAACATAATGTTAAATTAAATTGATACAAAGACCAAACAAATAATTGGTTCATTATTTGGAACAATACAGGAAGTTGTTTGAAACTGTAGTATATTTGGTGTCCATTAGCGCGTTTACAAACATGATGTTTCAAAAGATGTTGAAGATTTCGCTGAAACGTGAAATAGTAAACTTAAACTCGTTGACATTTTAGGGTAAGATTTAGATACCTATACAAAAATTTTGGAAAGTTATGTGACTTTAACGTTACTTACTAAAGACCTGAGTGCGTTCTTTTTACGTGTTTTTTTTGTTCTGGTTCCACTACTACTACATCAGCTAAAAGAGCGTACTCTGGGAAAGGCGAGTGAGCAAGGCAACGCACCTGTGACTCCTCTGGTGCTGCAGGTGTCTATGGGTGACGGTAATCGCTTAGCGCTTCCATAGACGGACTGCTTGAAGCAGTCAGGACCGACAGCCCAGTGGTCGCTATTGGACAATCTGCAGTTTCTATACGAACTTAGAACATTAAAACTGCAGATCGCCCAATAGCGACCACTGCTGTCGGTCCAGACTGCTTCAAGCAGTCCGTCTGTGGAGGCCCTTACCATCAGGCGATACGTCTGCTCATAAAGGCTCTATAAACCTATTTAAGTATGTTTTGTCACATTCTGTCAGACGAAAATGTCACAATGTCAGATAAGGACAAAGCATATTTTAAGCATGTTTTAACTATTGTGTGTTTATAATACGACGCTTTTACTTTTTCTGAAGGTTAGAAGTTTTTCAATTGCCTGTCTTTGTTCGTTTTACTCCGTGAATAAAGAACAAGTCTACGAAACAAAAAAAGGAGGATAAACTATTTAACATGCTTCCTGAGCAACTTAGGCAACTTTGTACCATAAATTAGCATTACTACATACAGTTTTTTCCTGTTTAATAATGCTTTTGTCGTTTTTTTTCCATGTTGGAACTTTTCTCTTTCCGCTGAGTATCTAGCTAGTGGGGGAAATGTTGGAGCATATCGTCTCTTTACTTTCTCAACCTCGTATCTGATCGAATAGTTAGACAGGAAGAGCACTGATGTTCTCTATAGAATAAATACTACTTTCCTATCTAACTATTTGATCAGATACGAGGTTGAGAAAGTAAAGGGACGATATTAAAATTACAAAGCTTCCATGAGACTTTATTACGCTTCTTTCATAAGGCAGTAAATAAAACAACATCCGTTTTTTTCTCAAGACAGTTTTATTTACACAATATTTCGGTGTTTTTAACACAAATATTCTATATTGATATTTTATCCTTTGTCAAACTCGAATATGACTTTATTTGTTCTAAATAATAAAAAAAAAAAAAAACATTGCTGAGATCGTGTAATGAAAAAATAGTTATGATATTTATTACATACATACATTAAATCACGCCTGTTTCCCAGAGGGGTAGGCAGAGACCACTTCTTTCCACCTGCTACGATCCTGACAAATCGCTTTCGCTTCTTCCACATTCATACATCGGGTCATGCATGAACGTCGGTTTTTATTATGTATTTAAAATAGGCATGTTAATCGCATTTCCATGCTTATGACAAAACTAAAATAAATGGACGGGATACGCCAAACTTGACATTTTATTTTCAGATTTAACTACCATTTTAAAGAATTGGTCTACGTTTATCTTTAATTTTTTTTAAGTTTATTAGTAGTTGTTTTTTGCAAAACAATAATATGAAAAATGTAAAAGCACACATTTTCACATTTATACATTTTTCATATTAATTAATAAAATATAAAATCTGCAGCATTTAGCCCAGAATTTAACATTAATAAGAACTCATACATAATTTATGTCACTTAGTAAGAGTGTCTTGGCGACTAAGGGTCTATTCTCAACATCGAAATTCAAAACGTTACTTTGATCTCTCACTTTAGTCAATCGCTGAGAGCGAGAGAAAGCATTAAGCTGACAATATAGTAAAGAGTATACCTAGGAAAGTAATCGCCGTCAAGCACTCATTAATTCCTAGAAGGCAAGTGCTCTTTCATACTAACTACATTTCAAGAAACTTAGTTAAACTGAAACTGATGTTCCATTATATCTCGAGTGTTAACAATATTAAGTACCAGGCTTTCAGCGCCTTGCAAGAGTGCTAATTAGCCTGGCGATGTCAATTACTCTTCATTTGAAAGTCAAGTGGGTTTGTGGGTAATTAATTAATACTGAAACTAGTATTATGTTGATGTTTCATTTGTACACATGATTGATATAACTGAATGAACATCATTAAGCCCTACGCTTTTACTATGGTCAACAGACGACGAAAAACCGATATAGATATTTTTATACTTAAATACATATAACTATATAGAACGCATCCAAGACTCATGAACATAAGTGCTCATTACACAATATTCGGCCCTTAACGAAATAAATAGAAAAGTAGGTCGCTTCCAGACCTTTATCAGTTTCTGTTAACTATTGTCGCTCAGGCGCTAGGGTTGCCTCTATGCGCGTCGCTTAATATTAGTACGCACGCAACCAAACGCCGGCGCGGCCCCGACTAAACCGGCTCGGTCTGTTCTGTTGAGTTTGCTTATGGCGGCGCTTATGATCCGGGCATACATGCAAGCCGCGCGATATACTTTTTTTTGAAGAGGAACTACGGTGTTTATTGTGTTCCTATCGGGAATTAGCCCGGGGTGGGTAGCTTAGTACGCAGGGTGACTAAGAAAAAATAAGAGATCACCATACCTAAAAATAATACTGCCTATATTTACAAGAAATGCAATTAAATTTTCTCTACCCTTCGTCATAAGAAAACAGTAGTTAGTTATAATAAATTCATTATTTAATTACCTAATTCAAATGTATATGAAAATTCCCTCTTATTTCATATAAAAAATGTTCATATTTTTAGCTTGTTTTTAAATGTATCTCAATAATTTATAAACCAAAAAAGTAACGGTAATAAATCACCTAATGAAAGTTGTTACGGACTATAAATAACTTACTCCATATTAAAGTGTGCTATTAGGTAATCATCGTAGAACTAAAGTATATAGCTATGATATCGAGTAAGACCCTTGTCAATATTCATAAATATTACATAGATGTTCATTAGCAAAGCAATAACATAGCGGGACCAAGGGAATCCGAGACCACTGAGACGAGTCCCAAGGCACGACCAACAAATCAAGTGCCCAAGCTTGCAATCCCCAAGTTCCAAATTGAACAAACAATAACGGATCGGGTATGTTGATGTTTCAATAACATTTATAGAGAGAGTTACAAGTGCGGCAGAAATGGCTTATATCGAAGGTAACAGAATTCAAGTTAGAGGAATAATTCTGTCATTCGTAGTCGTAATCGGCTTAGATTCTACACAGTAAAACCTTATTGCTTTTGACTTGTTTTCGTTTTGTTAATGTTTTGATACCTATTTTGCTTTCTTCATTACTTGACAGTAATGGCGGCACAGTTAAAAACAATAATATTGTATTACTGCACATGAAGGGTCCACGGAAAGAACATGTCTAGTCACATTAGTAACTTTTTGAGATATCGCGATTTGAAAGATAGGAACCATCATATTTTGTACGTAATTTTCGTGTAGAGGTTTTTTTAAGAGTGAAAAAATACAAGAAATATGAAGATTTATATCTTAAACTGAAAGGTAGGTAATAGTTCATTTCGTCCTCTAGCTTTTGAGATTCAAAACTCATTTTCAAAAAAAAAGTGACTAGACATGTTCTTTCCGTGGACCCTTCATATAATAGAGCTACTGTAACCCTTTACCGGTCACTGACAACTGTCATAGTTGTCGCAAATAGAACCTAACTGTCAAGTCTTAAGATTCATATTACATTTATTATGGTGGGAAATATCCTCTGCCTTATAAAGGGTCCATGAGCAAAATACAATGTAAAAAATCAACTAAGAAATCAAAACTTTTTATCCTACTAAAATATTATAAATGCATAAGTTTGTGTGCTTGTTTGTTACACATTCATGCTGCAACGGCTGTTCGGATTTGAATGAAATACCTGGATACAGGCTACTTTTCACGATTATCGTTATTCCCTTGGGAACTTTTATTTTCCGGGAGAATTAGCCTGTTTTAATCCAGGGTATTATACTATCCCCATTTCAAATTTCATTCAAATCCATCTAGCAGTTGCAGCGTGAAGGAGTAACTAAATTGTTAGTTTCAAAAACTTTCGCATTTATGATATTAGAAAGATTTCAACATAATCTCTTAGTTACCAAGTTGATCTTTTTATGTACTAAGCAACATACCAAAGGAAAATCCGACTTCAAAGGAAATATCAGGAAAACGAAAGTAAAATCTGTCTTTGCATTTCACAAGTAACTACAAAGGCCTCGTCATAAGCTCTCTTGTTTTCTCTTCTCTTTGGTTTCCTCGTTTCACAATACGTATAAATTTGTTAACAATAAACCTCGAGTTCTCGACAATTAGATTGGCATTAATTAGAATTGAAAGTTAGCGGCTTATCAACCACCGTGATAGACTTAGTGATGAGCGTCTTGTAAGTTTCGAAAATGAAACTTTCACTTAAGTATCTGCAATATTCTGAAACTTTCAAAAGTGAAACTTTTGCCTAAAATTTAATGCAATACTCTGAAAGTTACCAAAGTGACATCGTTTAATTTCTGATAAGTACTATAGTTTTAACATATAACGTAAGTAACAGAAACTTCATGAATTTGAAATGAAATTTACTGGTTTCAGAATCATTTCCATCTATTACGTAACTTTCAGAAGCTGTAATTTTTGCTGTTAAGGAATGTTTCGCAATGTTTCAGAAATCGCCCATCACTAGATAGACTCAATGTGCTATTGTGAACCAAAACAATGCGTTGGAATTTTCTATTGTGAACGTGCTTCGTCGTGGGAGAGTAAACAAATAATTACCGCTGTTACTCTCGTACGATCAACAACTTTCATTGTGTTGTGAAGTAACCATGGAACTCTGTCATAATGACGGCGTTAAGTCACAAGAATGAAATTTCGTTAAAATTGAACAGGATTTTCTGTGGCAGGGATCTATAGCAGCTCAACAGGTGTGTTATTCTCTCAAAAAAGGGCGGCCGGTCGAACGGACGAGCGAATAAAAGCGGCGAGTTTCCCGTAGTCCCGTCCAACCGAACAAAACACATTTTAGCGCGTGCATTGTCAATTAGGGAGCCTTACACGTTCGAGAAGTCAGGCTGCCAAATTGAATACACGCGCTAAAATGTGTTTTGTTCGCTCTGTCGGGACTACTTAAACTCGCCGCTTGGACCTTTACTAGAGCGAACGATCACCTTTGCTTGTTGAGAGAATCACCACCCAGTTAAGTTATTGACTGTGTAAAAATGCGGAGACAAAACAAAGAGCGGGTTGGTGTCTGACTTTGTTCATCAAAATTAAAACAGAATCATAGACAATCAAAGTATTATGCACAGGCTCATCAATGATAAAATTAAATAATACTTATTATGTCCAAAACCTATATGCAAGATATTTAAAACAAATAAATATAGACGACAGTCTTTTAAGTACTAAATGGATACACGTTTTAAAAAATTACCATGAGAGCCATACTTAAATATATATTTAACTAGAGACCCGCCTTCGCTTCGTTTCAGTTTAAGTATTCTGTAACATCCGTAAATAATCCAGCACTTATTATCAGTGATCGGAATAGGTAGAGTATATTTACCCAAAGTTCGCAAGAGGACATAATATAGAGTGGAAATGCTAAATATACATAATATTTACTTACGGTATGTTATATTTTATGTTAGCTTGTGATAAAAGGGGCCTGTACCTGATTTCTTTTAAGTATCTAATTAATAGGTGGAGCATATTAACCTAAACTTCTTAGAACAGAGACATAAACTGGAGACTTCCTTGCGACTACATTTACTAGTACCAGAAAAATACCAGAAATCCAGAATTCAATAAAAATCAGTTAATATTTCACCCGATTGTTACCACTCTATATTATGTCCTTTTGCAAACTTTAGGTAAATATACTCTACCTATTCCGATCACTGCTTATTATACATAAAAACCTTTGTCTTGAATCACTCTAGGTATTGCTGAAAACGGCATTACAATCCGTAGTAGTTTAAAAGATCTATACTATGTAAAGGAGATTGCATTGGTTTGTACAGTAGAAGCTCAAAGTCACTCAGAGGGCTATGCTGCCCTCCTAAGCAAAAATGCAATAACTAAATAAAATAGCCAAAGCAGATTCAACTCTCTTAAGTTTGTAACTAGGTTGCAATTTCTACAGATGTTTTTTCTGAGATATCGCCATTATGCTTAGTAGGGCAGTATGGAGAGGGCTATGCTCAGGGTTTCTCTGCGTGATAGAATCAGAAATGATGATATCCGCAGTAGAACTAAGGTTACCGACATAGCCCGAAGAATAGCCAAACTTAAGTGGCAGTGGGCGGGGCACATTGCTCGCAGGACTGACGGCCGATGGGGCCAGAAGGTTCTTGAGTGGCGTCCGCGGAGCGGGAGACGAGCTGTAGGTAGGCCTCCAACAAGATGGAGTGACGACCTTGTAAAGATCGCGGGAACGCGGTGGATGCGAAAAGCACAAGACCGGTCTGAGTGGAGAGCCTCGGGGGAGGCCTATGTCCAGCAGTGGACGTCTTTCGGCTGACATGATGATGATGATGATGATGTACAGTAGAAGTGATTAACAATGACACGCAAATTAATTCTAATAACGTTAACAACTGAGGGAGAAAAAATATTTGACTGACACAGTATGATTTAAGGTGCCATCCCACCGCTGCTTAAAATGCGGAGGCGGTACAGAATCGCAGTGACGTGCCATAAATGTCACGACTTTACCAGACATTTACGGCACGTCACTGCGATTCCGTACCGTCAGCGTATTTTAAGCAGCGGTGGGGTCGCACCTTTAAACAATAAAAGTGTTCATGGACTGGACCAGGGATCTTCAAACTTTTTGACGCAAGGGCCACACTGCACTTAATATAAATTCGTGGCCGTGCGGGCCAAGACTTTGGTTTCATGGCTGGTCATGGGGTAATTATTACCCGGTAATACATTAGTATTAGTTAAGTAGTGTTAGTCTTCAGGGGGTACCTAGATAACGCATAAGGAACGCACTTGGTGTTGATTAGGTATGGTCATGAGTGGCTATGATTATGACCATTTACCGTAAAGGGGCGGGTTTTTTTAATAGTACATTATTGCCTAGGCATGGAAGTAGGCAATTGCGGGCTGAGTATCGGACTCGCAAGCTCGTCCGTTTATAAATACGAAGCCCGCAATTGCTGTTCCTGCCGAGGCAAATATAGTGCTTTTCTCAAAAATCACAAGAAAAAAATTGTGTTGGACTCAAATCTTCATCGCCTGAACTCATTTTTTGAATTGCATACAAACAGATACATCATGTGAAAAAACCATCACTCCTTACCGCCTTTTTGTTTATGACAAGGAGAAACGCAATTCTTGTTTTAAAAAAAACATAAGCAAATAGCACAAATAAAAAAGTTATGTTTCGAGTAAAATTTGGATGTCTAAGACTTGTGGCCTCATTTTATTACGGCCTTTGTCACTTTTTAAAAAGTTACAAGATAGATAGTAATGGAATTTGTATGCAACATTGCGGGCTTGTGTAGCGAGCACGCAATGTTTTTTTTTTTTAATTTGAGATCTGTCATTAAGCTATGTACTTCGCATCTCAATATGTAGATAGGAATGTCAACATTTCCGGTCATTTTTGAGAAAAACTAATTACTAGTTACTTGGAGCTTTATAAAATAGGACCCCGCTATAGCGGGCCGGAACGTGGGCTCTCCCGCTTTCTTTCCGCGGGCCGGATTAGAAGGGCTTGCGGGCCGGACTTGGCCCGCGCGTCGTAGTTTGGCGACCCCTAGACTAGACAAGCACGTGGAGCTAACTGTGCTTCTGTTAAGTCCATAATGGTAAATATTAAATACTCTTTAACGGAACACTTTGTCCTCACGTGTGATATCCATGGACTTGCTTCTATTATAAGACCATGGTGATTATCTAAAACTCAACATTGGCGAAAAACAAGGAGTAAAAGCCAGTAATGTTTTTTTACCCGACTGCCGAAGGAGGAGGGTAATGTGTTTCACAGCCTATATGTATGTTTGTTCCTTTGTTGTACTATAAAAACTAAACCCGTTGTCCGATTTAGATGATTTTTATCTCAATCGATTTGTCTGAATCTGGCAAGTGTCACTGAAGACATGACAGTAATGAAAATTCAATATGGCGGCAACAAGACGCCATATTGTGCAAATTAAAAAAAAAAGTCGACCAAGTATGACAAGTGGAATAGGGATTTAAAAATCTTCTTTAGGTTTCTTTCATCATTTTTAATTTTGAATGACTATTTAGGATTTATAACGATTTAAAGTTGGTTAGCCACTGAACAGTCGGGTTTTGAAAGCTTGCTTTTTGTTATTAAATGATCACTTTTCAAGAAAATAAAATAATTGTATAAAATATGTCTAAGAGTAGATATGTTATAACTATTGATGGATAAGTACAGTTGTTGTGTAAATAGTAAGGTACTCTAATAATATCAGTAGCCCGTACATCATACGTGACTGTCGTAATTATAGCATTTAATTATCCTGCCATTACTAATTATCTGACAAATGTAATTTACACCCGAGCCATTCATCACGAACGAAGGTGATTAGGCTTTAACAAAGCTCTAATTACGAAGCTTAGACATTCTATTGTATCATTAACATGATATTAATTTTACTGCTGATGAAATATGTTGCTATTATTCAGCATTTTGCAAGATAGTACTCCGAGTGTGAAAAAGTAAGCGATTACTAATTTCGTGGAGCTTAAATAGGGTCTTGGTGGCATAAATGGTAAGGCGCCGCCATCGGCCCGGAGAACCAGAAGAGATGTGGGTTCGAATCCTACCTAAAGGTAGCAGTTCGCGCCGCGACAGAGACAAGCGACCGAGACACGAGACCGCGACAGGAGACCGCGACTGTCACTTGACCGTAGGCATCGTATGAGCGACAATTCGCGAACGAGACAGAGACAGGCGACGGAGACGCGTCTCGTGACAGTCGCGGTCTCCGGTCGCGGTCTCGTGTCTCGGTCGCTTGTCTCTGTCGCGGCGCGAACCGCTACCTTAAGACCGATGAAGTTTTTTCGCTTTAATATATGTAGTTAAGGTAGTACTACGTTAGGCAATAGCCCCTCTGGTCGGGAATCAAAACGAGAATGATGGATAATTATTTCAAGAATTTGAATTTTTTAAAATAGGTTTCTCTTTTTCTTAGGTATCTGTTTTGTATTCTAAAAAAAACTTGTTCGATTTACCACTGCGTTACCACTTACCAGTCTCCATGTGTCCTAACAATAATGTCCACTGCGTTACCATAAAAACAGATTCCATGCCTCGTTATACATAACTAGAGGACGCTCGCTTCGTACGCGTAGAATTAGTTTCCCGCTACTCCCCCCATTTCTTCCCGTTGGGGGTCGATTTTCGGAAAATCCTTTCTTAGTGCTCACTTACATCATGAAAGGAACCCCTGTACCAAATTTCAAGTTTCTAGGTACAATCGTTTCTGCTGTGCGTTGATATCTAAGTCAGTCAGTCAGGTTTGCCTTTTATATATATAGATATAGTTCAAAACCTCAGAATCTTAAAATTGAGTTTTTCTAAGATTATCCAGTTCTGTATCAAAATTATGCTTTTAAATAAAACGTGTTATAAAATTTTGGCCCTTTTAATAGAAAGCTAACTTAATCATGGTGGCTCTTAGCTAGTTTTGATAAAAGTCGATTAAGGTTGTATTCGACCAAACTGGAATAAGGTCTTATACCTAGATTAAACGCTGAATTTGTATAGACTAATCTCGGAGTAAGTCTTATACGAAGTGTGAAATACGGCCTAAATGACAAAAAAACAATGGTTTTAACGAGTTGAAAAATCCCTGGTATACAAAATGGCATAAACAACGTAACACATAGACCTCTCGTAACAAATACAAACAATATTCCTGTGTTTATAATTCACTGGCGTTTCAAATAATAAATTAACAGCATATATTCCCTGTGGGTCTTACGTTTCAGCTCACGTTCCACAATCACGTTTGAAGATGACTTGCACGCCCGACTCTAAACTTGCCTTTTATGAGAGAAATCCCGAAGTTTCGGCAATAGGTGCTTTAGATAGTTTGTAAGGCCTAATATTATATATCCAGCGCAATAAAAGAAACTTATGAGTTTCTGTAAATTACGTTAGTGCTTTATTTTCTTGAACTTCGTACGCACAAGATGTTGAAAGAGCCAGGCAAGCGAAGAACTGGATAGCTTAAGCCCTAATATTGTTAATCTTTTGATATCATAAGGACCTGTAATATTTTCGCTAATTACTCTGTCCAAAGCAATAAAGGTAATTAGTTATTGGCATTTTAGATTTATTTCAGAAATAATCTTGCTAGTCGATCTGTATTCTTATCTCCGTGGTTAATTTTACCGTTAAGCTGATATGAAGTGAAATTCTTTATTTTACTTGATACATCAAATATTATATCAATTTGACATTAAATATTATACAGGGTGGAACAAAACGAGGGACTGAGCTGAAATGATAGTGTTATCTGAGTGATCTACAATCGATTTATTATAATTGTAAAGCTGGACTTAAAAGTAAAACAAAATCATTAAAATTAATCAATTTAATATCAGTGACAACCCTACTACTACTAGTTCAAAGTTATTTACATTTTAAATTGACACATGTCATCAACTTCACTTTAGATGCGAAGCTATCTTGATGACGTAGTTGGATCTACTTGCTAGGGTTGCTAATGTGCAGATTTTGCAATAATCTTTAAAAAGCTGTATCTCTGAAACGGTTAGAAATATTAATTTAGTTAATTTATTGGTGAAAAATAAAGTACAAGACCTAAAAAATTCCCCTTTTCTTAAATGTCCCTCGTTTTGTTCCACCCTGTGTGTAATATAAATTAATAATAAAAAATATATCTGATCTATTATTATGTAAGAAACACAGATTGGTAGGTATGCAAAATCATAATCTTAATACTATAATGGTACTGGAAATTAATAATCTATCTACAATTACGATTAAAATTAATGGTGGTCAAAATATATGATTGTATTTGCCAATATATATTTAATACAAAATCAACTACTGCGGGCCTATTATGGTCGTGTTTATCGATGTGAGTAAACCTCGTTAATACATCTGTCACTTTCTGACCAGTATGTAAGTGCAAGAGTGACGGATGCTGTATTCGGGTCCTGCACAAAATAAAAGTAATTAAAACGATAATCACCAATTAGGGATTTAAATAATATTTTATACACATTACGAGTACGTATATGGAACCCTATCCATTTTGACCTTTTCTGCGCATTTTGTTACCGTATAACCAAAATAAAACAGCGAAACCCGATACGCTGACAATGGATCAGCAAGTGAACACTTACCGACCGAACTTCATCAGCTTCGAACATCGATATGGCCCGTATTAAAGGTCGAAAAGGTTTGATATTGGCGAACGATAATGTTGTAGCTAGTGCTGTAATGTTTTAGGACGTTGATGGATAAAATAACGGAATAGTGCCAGATGTAGGAGGGTAAGAACGGATAAATGAGCGTGGTCATAACGAATCTTAGTTTCTGCTGAGTTTCTTGTGGCGTTTCTTCTCAGCAGTGGTCTTCACTTGGGAAGCGCTGGTAGATTCTTGACGTGTAAAAGTGCCCGTGCGGCCTACTTACTGAATACATTTATTTTATCTTTATCTTTTTTAGAGACACAAGCACTTTTGAGATCAAAGACACGAAATCGGTTCGGTAAACCCAAAGTTTATTTGAGTGCTAGCTTCTACCCGCGACTTCGTCTGCGTAGATTTCGATTATTATTATTTCCTCGGAAACTTTGAATTTTTTCGGGATGAAAAGTATCCTTTGTATTAATCTAGGTACTTCCGTTTCAAATTTCATCCAAATCCGTCCAGCCGTTGCAGCGTGAAGGAGTAACAAAGTAACACACAAACTTTTGCATTTGTAACATTAGTAGGATTGTAGAGGTATACAAGTAGGTATGTATGTTATGTAAAATGGAGTAAATAAACATTACTTATTTCAAAACGTTCGTGTTTTTCATTGATATTTGTGGCATTATTTATGTAAAGGGACCTTATTGTCGATGGCGCTTACGCCGCACTGCGTCACGCGATGTTGTATTTATATCGGATCATCTTAAATAATGGTGGAAGCGCCATCGACAATAAGGTCCCTTTTCATAGATAACGTCACATTTAAAGTTAAACGGCAGGCCTTTCGCGTAACTCACTGGCAATCGCGATCGGCTTCAAAACAAAACAATTGGTTTCATTTTGTATGCAGAAAAGCCTTCGATTTTCAAAATGGAAACGATTGTGATTGCGAGTGTGTTACGCGAAAGGCCTGCGGGTCTTTAAACTTTGACCTTTTTGTACGTGTTACCGTGTTAAGACCAGCAGGCCTTTCACGTAACTCACTCACAATCGCGATCGGCTTCAAAACAAAACAATTGGTTTAATTTTGTATGCAGACAAACCTTCGATTTTCAAAATGAAAACGATTGTGATTGTGAGTGTGTTACGTGATAGCCCCTCCGCTTACCTTATAATATAAATAAACATTTCCTTTACATGGAGAAGACAACAAACCATATAGGCTACATGAATATACATGCAAGATTGCAAATCCGCTGCTAACCCTAAGGTCTAAGATGAAGTACTTACCTTCATAATGGCCAGAACAACGTGTTTTTTTCATGGCTTTGGGAAGGATGTACGAGCACACAGGCCACCTGATGCTAAGTGGGATCTGTGACCTATAGGCATTTGCATTCTCAAGACAAAAATCATAAGACTGCAAATGTCTGGCCAATCCTGAGGACTAAGATGGAATGCCTCTATGCTAGTAATTTCACCGGTTATCTCACCCTTACACCGGAACACAATGTGAACACCGCTGATTGGCGGTAGATTAAATAAAAAAAATGGTAGTAGCGATGTGGACGGATTTCGCAAAAGGTCCTACCACCACTAAAGTCTGTGCCAATTGAATTTGGCAAAAATGTAAACACAACCAAAGGAATCAATTTACCATTATCACTGGATAATTACGCGCTTTGAAGGATCAAGTGAGGTCTTACCAATGATTTATACACTTGATCAATACTTTCACATTAAGTTTAAGATTAAATAACTATTAATTATACGATATTTTAAATAAAAACACGCTTGATGAATATTTGAAGTTATGTGTCAAACAGTACTGATTTGTTTACATTTTTGGCATGTTCAATTGACACAGACTATAATACTGCTTTAAGATTAGCGAGTGAGATGCTATAGCGATCCAGACGGTCTTTGCATAATATCCTACTATCCACAATTCTAATAAAAGTCTGACAGTCAGAATCTGAAATAATCAAAGTTACCGAAATATGTGCTAAGAAATACAAAAACAGGAAGTAGCAGTTAATTATATTGAGCAGTGGCCAATATGGTGGATAGCGACAGAAAAAATATGGCGTCTATTTTTCATCCTCATCTCTAATAATAATATTGTTGTTTGTTTTCCCCCAATAAGTAACATTAGACCGAATACAGTTTTTCTGATTATACTTTTCTTATTTCGAGGTATAGGTAAACTAGTTGTTGCACGTGACTCCGTCTGCATAGAAGTCGTCTATCGCTCTTCCTTCGAGAACTGACTAATACCTTATGCCTTATGTCCTTCCTCGGGGTTCAAGCGATCTTCTTACCAAATCTGTCTAGGGGACACCGTTGATGTAGGAAAACATATCGAAACTTTTATGCGGTCGTCTTGTACCGTCTTATATAAACATAAATAGGTGATTTTTTTTTCCTTTTCTCCCTCTGTCTCTCTCGTAAGATTTTTGGCATGTTTACCTGCTGAACTGTTATTTTTATAAGTATAATAAGTAATTTAATATTTATTGCTTTATATAATGCTAGACTAAGTAGTAACCATTGTAATAAGTTTAAAAAATGACTGACTGCTGGGTTTCTTGCGGCGTGTCTTCTCAGCAGTGGTCTCCTCTTGGGAAGCGCTGGTAGATTCTTGATGTGTAAAAGTACCCGTGTGGCCTACTTACTGAATAAATATCTTTATCTTTATCTTATCTCATCAGTTAAGTGGTTTGACCGTGAAACTTAACAAACAGACAAAGTTACAATTGTCTCATTACACGAAAGAGGGCGGGCTTTACTTGTGTGTGTGCACGTGCACGTGGTCTCTGAGTGCGTGTCTGAATGGTTTAAGCACAATTACATTTTTGCAAATGAAAGTTTGTAAAATGATTACCTTGTCAAAATGATGATTTGGTAAAAAGTCAGGATACCGTATTGAGCCCATGGCCATATGTTATTATGTTGGACCAATGTCATGATCATTTTTTATTTATTTATTGGCTAAGAAATAATCAACTTCAGCTATGTCATGAACGCCGGAAATTCCTAACTCTTCTCAATGTTTATTTATTTAACCTTTATTGCACAAAAAAAAGTACAAATGGCGGACTTAATGCCTAATGGCAATAACCAAAATAAATAAGTTGTTTTTTCCAATATTGTGCAAGGGATATCGATATGTCCAGAAATATTTATTAAATTAATAGCGTTGTCTGTTTATTATAACATTTCTCGAAAACCGGCAGTATACATACCCTTTTCTTGTAATAAAACAACATAAGTATATGCAATTGAGGCGATAAATTAAATTCAACTTTCCGAAGATTCTAAAAGGACTCATTTTAAACAGAATGATTGTAACATATGCCTTTTTTCTATAGAGGGCAGATTATTGCGACGAGTTCTCTAATTATTCGACAAGCGCTTAACGTTTAGAGAAACACTAATTTATTTTGCAAAATTGTTGGCCATAGAGATAACGACATTTTGCAATTTGGACCCTATTTATTATTCAATTTGGCTATAATTACTGTTAATTTGATGAGTTACATTCCCAAATGATCGACAATTCCGATCCCCGAACTAAGTCGATTTTTTTCAACAGTGAACATTTGATTAGTTGTGAGATTGAAAATAACATGCTAAAAATACAAGTGTCAATTTTCGTAGTTTCAAAATATATGAAGGGCAAATATAATTATATTGGGCAGTCTTCACAGGGCTTTGTTTTTTTTTTAATAGCCTATATTTGTTTTTAAAAGATAAAAAAAGATAAAAGATGTGTATTCAGTAAGTAGGCCACACGGGCACTTTTACACGTGAAAATCTACCAGCACTTTGCAAGAGAGTCAAGTCTACCTCTCTATGCCCCTGAGTCCAAATTCGAGTTTTGTTTCTGGTTGGTTACCTAGTCATTTGTAGTTTTAAATGTGATACCAGGAATTGAACCTGGTACCTCTAGTTCTATAGAAGGGTCACTATTAAGTAAGCTATCTGCATCGTCAACGTACAGTTACGTTAGCGTTAAGCAACTACTCCAGCCTCACTGAACACATTCCTATTAACTTTAAAAATATTTATTATGAAGACGCCTCAATAAATAATGCCTACTATTTCATTTATGTATTAAAAAAATAACGACTTGGTAATTTGATAAGTGATTTTAAAACAGAAAATCTCACTTGAAATTACCATCGTAAACCGCGGTAGGTGTAATAAAAAACATAATATCCCGCAAATAATGCGATATTTATGGAAAAACTGCGCCAAACCGTTTTAAAATTCAGAACGAAACGTAGCTGTGTTTTGCCGCAAACCTAGGATATTCAAACCAGACTAGATAGAGCTCTTTTCTGCTTTGGCTGAGCATATTTTAACGGGTACTTTGAGTACTTTAATGTTTTCCTGGGGTCAAGATAGAGTAGTCAATACATAAAACAATATTCCAGACGTGCCAGAAGCAAAGTAAAGTGCTTTCTACACAATGAATGGCACAATGGTGATTATTGAAACGCAAGAGCAATTTCCAGACGATCTCATCTCAATAATTGTGTCTTCCTTGCTAACGCCTGTTTGTTATTTGATACTTTGATACTGATATTCACTAGGTATCAATTTTCTAATATATTTTTACTAGCCGTTGCCCGCGACTCCGTCCGCATAGAAGTTGATATCGCTACTCGTGGATAAAACGTAGGTACTCTGTTCCCCAGGCCCTCAAGCATCTTCATACCAAATTTCATCGAAATCGATAACCAGTTTAGCCGTGAAATCTTAACAAACGGAGGAACAAAAAAGACTTTTACGTTTATAATATTAGTATGGATTCTTCATCCTTTCAGCAGGGACATGTTTACCGCTTAATAACAAGTATTTTAGCATATCCAGATGTCAACTACAAACCATTTTTTTGATGAATGAATACAGCGGTAATAATTACAATAATCTCGCTACGAAAAATATGTAAAATTTACCGATTTATTCCACATATTCTTTAGTCTTTTAATATCTTTATGTTTGCGGAACATTTTTAACTCCGCGCTAGAGCACATTCAGTGCTAACAACTCGTATATTTATATAAATTTTCTATGGAAATTACAGAGTTTGGCCCTGAATTAAAGCGTTATATTAATTCATCCTTCCATGGCACCAATGTGGTACAAATCCGGCGTAAGTGGACCCCGAGACTCCATTAAAGGCTTAAGTTTTCATTCATTTATATGCGTGATCACACTCTCGTGAAGCAATTTATTTGTTCGTGTAATGGCATCAGCGTCGAATATGCCTATGTAACGACTCAATTTAGTCTTTTTTGATTTGTGTTAGTAAATGATGGGTGTTTGTCGTGTTGGGTAGAACGTTAATTTAAAACGAGTTTGAAAGTGTAACTTAACTATTTCCGTAAATGAGGTTGTTAAATGTTCTACCTCAAATGTGGCGAGGCAATGCAATATTCAATCGGAGTTACTCCGTACTCGATTCTACTACTATCTATTTCGTTCGTTTTCCTTTAGTGTGATGTCAACAATGACGTGGGACATTGAAAATGAAATCTTGTTACATTCTGACATTTCAAGTGCCTCATGTATTTCGTAACTTAGCACTAGTTGTTTACTTAAAGGAATTAAAACTTTAAACACAGGCTGTATTTTAAGCAGTCAATACTTGTCAAGTTCCGTCTTAAAAAGCTCTAATTTCAATCGGTGCCTGGAACTTAGGCAGTTTTTTTTACGTTTAAAATTACAGCCTCAGGCCGGATTCGTGCAGTTATTTCAAATATCCATAAAAAGTTTTCGAAAATATTCGGGTTGGTAATGTTTGTACTGTGATGACGTATGAAAAGCGCTTCTTGATATAGTCCATCAATTTCATGCTCGACTGTCCCACTGGTACCCAGATATTGGGGGAGGTGAGGCGACGAAGTATTTATATGGTTTATGGAAAGTATCTCGAACACTCTTCCTTCTATCTAAGCCATAGAGAACATTCGATGACAATTACAATCAGCGCCCCGTAATTAATAGGTAAAACAATTTCCTAGTATCTTGACATCGACGTTGATCTTGACATTGAGGATTTGGTGAAGTATATGAAAAATTATGTATAGAAACGTATGTGTCTGTTTTAAAGATTCGGCTAGTTCGGACAGATTCCGTAAAAGTCCACGTTTTCAAATAGTAACGACGATTCATAAACGTGACGTATGTTTGAAATGAGCTACAAAAAAGATTCTATTAAATAACTTAAAAGTTCGTGCTACGGATAGATTAGAGTACTGTGATGACGAATGAAATCTAACGCAAAAGCGCTTCTTGATCATTATAGTCCTTCAAGTTCATGCTCGACTGTCCCACAGGTACCCAGATGTTGGGGGAGGCGAGGCAACTTACGCGCTTCCTTTCCCCGCTACACATCCCACCCCCGCTATCGCCTAGACGACGTCCCTCACGTCCGTTATCTTTCGGGACGATCGCACACGAAGTTGTCGGGCTAAAGTTACAACTAGGCTACGGCTCCCTGGAGCGCATTTTTACTAAAGCCAAAAGGAGGTTTATGAGTTTTACCTGTCAAAGTGTGAATGTATTGATGGGTTACACTACATAATTCCGAAGAGTCATAATTCCGAATTGATCAAAATTCTGAATTTTCATAAATCCGAACGCAATTTTTTGATAGAAGACTTAACTTTTTGTTATCGCTTATAAATCAAACCGAACCTAACCTACATATGACAATTAAATTATGCATTTAATCTAAAATAGCTCCAGCGTAACATTGCTTTCGGAAAAATGAAAATTCGGACAAATGAATATTCGGAAAAAAAAAACGGAATTTTAAGGTGTTCCCGTATTGATGAAATATTTGGATGATTCACTCTAAATTCAGACTAATAAAGTGTCAATATGATTCGTCAAGAACGGTACTAGTCACCAGTCGGGTTTTAGCTTATAACCATTAAATTATTTTGTATTTGAAAGATAACCGTGCTATTATCTTGAAATTATGACACTTTTTTGGTAAAAATCTAAATACTTTAGCAAAAACGTTCTAATATTTAACGCGCCTTGCATCACAAACGTTTTTTTGTCAATTGTTCGTGTCAATTAAATCGTCTCGGTCTATTTATTCCGTTTTTCAAATGGATCCAGCAACAAAGTTTGTCTCGTTAAAGCGAAGGCTACTCGTCCGTGCACTTGGACTAATTCAATGTTTGATGTCTGAATAATGTACCGTGGAATAGATAAATAATGGTAGGCCTCCAACAAGATGGAGTGACGAACTAGTAAAGATCGCGGGAACGCGGTGGATGCGAAAAGCACAAGACCGGTCTGAGTGGAGAGCCTTGGGGGAGGCCTATGTCCAGCAGTGGACGTCTTTCGGCTGACATGATGATGATGATGGAATAGATAATTAAATGAGGTTATGTTACACTGTTACGTAATAACTTTGGTTTTATTCAATAGCACAGTGCATTGGAAATATCATACAAAATACTTAAAAAGGTCCCAGTAAAAAAGTATTGTCATCTGTAAAACTCATATATTATATTTTTAAGTAAGCGGCCATTTGTAAAAGTGGTCTGATTATGATAGAGCTATTCAAAATAAGCTTCGGAGCCGAGATATTAAAATATTGGTGTACTTAGTTTTAGTACCGAAAACTTTATTCGGCTCCGATATTATTGAACGCGTATGTGTATATTTAGAGCTCCTCTAAACTGTTATAAGAAAATTAACTATTGCCGATGAAAAATAACCACGAGTTTTATATAGGTTCCATTATCTTGGAAATAGTGATATTTTTACTATAATTACATACATACATACATTAAATCACCGCCTCTATTCTAGGCGGTATAAACGATATCGTAGTTTTCCTGTTATGGTATTGTTATGACGTCAGCCGCCATTACTGTCAAGAAAATAAGAGCTATCAAAACGTTGACAATTTGATATCAGATCGAATACGATATTGTTTTTACCGTCTTGAATAGAGCCGCAGGCCTGTTTCCCTGAGGGGTAGGCAGAGACCACTTCTTTCCTCCTGCTCGATCCTGACAAATCTCTGTCGCTTCTTCCACATTCATACATCGAGTCATACATGCACGTCGGTTTCGGGTACTTAAGATTCGACCCTGTTTGATTCGAAAAATTAGGTACGCCTAGGGCGGCGCCTTCCGACTACCTTCCTACCTTCCTTCTCACTATAATTGAAATTACTTAAACTTGAATCACATGAACCAACCTATAGCCATTTTCGTTATCGTTGGCTTTAGACACATCCTGTTTAATACTTTAATGTTAACGCTAAGTCAATTAAATGTTGAGCACTTTGGTAACTTGTTTTAAAAAACTTCCAAATAATGGCGCATGGTAATTTCAATGACAATAATAAGGTTCTAAAAGTGCTCAATATTTTTATCGGAGGACTGTAATTGTATCTTATCATGAACAGATCGATAATCGCAGATATACTTTGATCTTGTAGAATATTATAAGCAAATACCCTCTTTTATCACATTTCAATCTCTAAATACATATCAGGGGACAATCTCACACGATTTATACACGATAAATATAGGTACTTATACTTTAAAGAAATACATAGAAAACATCCAAGACTCAGGAAAAAATATACTCGCGCATACCACCAAAATAATGTATCCATTCGGGATCAAACACGGTACTGCTTGCTTTGTAGTTCACTATCAACTTGCCAAATAATCGCGTAAGGGTATAGTTTAACTATAATTCCAAAGAAGTCAAAAATTCCATTTTATATTTCGAAAGAATCAGTTAAACGACTCAACCGGCAAATAAAGCAAAAGTATTAAAGCGATTTCAATTGCAACAATCGAATCAAAACGCGACGGCGCCTTTCGAAGTGGAAACAGTTTTCCGCCGGCAAAGATTTTCTTTTTAATTTCACGTCTGGTAACATTGCTGTATAACTTGGGATTTGCAATTTTGTTGTAAATTAGATGTTGCTTTTGGACTAATATATAAAGCAAAAATCTAATCAAAACGCGACGGCGCCTTTTGAAGTGGAAACAGTTTTCCAGCGGTAAAGATTTTTGAGAAATTCCACGTCTGTTCATAACATTGTTGTATAACTTGGGGATTGCAACGTTGTAGTTCATTTGATATCTTCGTTATGATTTGTAAGCTTTGTGCATTTTCATCAAATTAATAGAACAGCTGCTTTGATCATAAGGGGTGTTCTTTTCTGAAATAGCTCGCATTTTAATTCAACGATTAAGTATTTGTAGTACCTCGAACACTCTTCCTTCTATCGAATAAGTTAAAGAGAACATTAGTTGGCAATTCTGCCCTCCTAAGCAAAAATGCAATAACTAAATAAAATAGCCAAAGCAGATTCAACTCTCTTATGTTTGAAACTAGGTTGCAATTTCGACAGATGTTTTGTCTCAGATATCGCCATTATGTTTAGTAGGGCAGAATTGGAATCAGCGTCCCGTACCTAATTAATAGCTAAAACAATTTCTTAGTTCGTTGATATTGACGTTGATTTTCATATCTTCATCCAGTAGTGAAGATGAGGTTTACGTAAAATAATGGATGGAAACGTTTGTATGTTTTAAAGGGTTGGCTACGGACAGATTCCTTAAAAGTCCACGTTTTCATACAGTAATGGCGATTCATAAACGTGAAATTAGCTACAAAAAAGCTAAGTACTCTCTTAAATAACTCAAAGGTTCGTGCTACGGATAGATTCAGTTAAAATATAGTGCATGTTTTCGATTAGTAATTTGCGATTCGAAAAAGTGACAGCTACAAAAAGCTATTCTACTAAATAATTCGACAAAGTATTTATACAATTTTCGGACAATGCACTACATGGCCTTTTGTTTGATTCTGGTAACATTCGGGGAGGGAAGATGGCCGATTAAAAAATGTCCGGCTTTTGATTTAATCCATTTATTTACTGATTAAGTATATTCTTACTTACTTGACACTGGCGAAATCACAGCGGAACCACGGTGAACCGCCATTAATAAAAAAGTTCAAAATGGCGGCTAATTTTTTAAAATCTGATTACGGGTTCGCATTTGTAGTCCCTAGGGGCCCTCAGATATCAATTTTCATGACAATCGAACCAGTGACAAATAACTTAGACTAATCAATCCCGTTCAAAAACGGTGATATTAGGTTATATGCTCACTGTCAACATGCTGTCAACAGTATTTATGCTTAGAAACGTAATACGGAGTCAGCAGGTAAGATCAAATACCGTTTACCATTTTCGTTCTGAGAGGTAGGCCTATGACGCCATGGTGCCCAGGATTAAATCCCATCCGATTCCAGTATCTTTTTGTGTTTAAAAAATTGATTGTAAATTCTTACTACCGCTGCCGTATGCGTGAGAGAAAGGGAAGCCAGACAGGCTGTCTAGTAACGCGCGTTACGTAGCGAAATGGTTTACCCTCCGTCAAGAAGTTATCACTTCAAAAAGAAGAAGACATTTTGTTGCTCAAATTACTCAAATATTAATTTAAATATACATTTAAAGCTCTACTATGCTCCACTAAAAGGAACATTACATTACCAATCTCCCTGTAAAAGTATACAAAACATTCTTCAATTTCGAGTTGAAACTGCAACCGCTTTGCACTTGGTCCCATTAGAAACACTTTGCGGCAAGCGTGATGCAGCGAAGCACTACTTAATTGCATCAGTAAATTCACAAACATTAGTGTCGTGACCCCCCGAGCATGAATGTACATTCGAGTTCAAAAATATGTGTACCTTGTCTATTTAATGTCATGTTTAAAATGCCATACATGAATTGTCAAAGTGATTTAAGTGACAAGGTACTAAACTGTACACATATTTATGAACTCGACACTGTACCTTCTGTCGAGTTAGGTAACGTTAAAGCATCGTATTTGAGAAAATGAGTATGGCGATTGATGTCAGCTCTATTATGTATTTAGTTCTTAATTTAAGGGGTTTAAAAGTGCCATTTGTAAAAGTCATATTTTTATATAGGTGACCGGCCAATGATAGTAATAGTACAGAAAACCTAGAAAAGAAAAGAATAAAACTGACTTATACATTTCCTTTCAAAAACTAAATAGCGTAAAACGTAAAAGGATTGTCCCTCTTTACCATTCCATAACTTATTTATAATGGAAAGGGCTGGGAAGTTAGCAGAAAACAGCGGCCCAGCCGACTAAGAAAAAGTATTCGGGTGCGACAAAGATTTCTGTGCTCACTGAGGTAGAAGTTTGAATTAGTGAGGACCCGATATCAAAACTTGGGTATCAGCACAAAAAATGTTAATAAATTTGTGGTTTCTGACCACTAAAATTAACTTATTTTACAGGGTTTAAAGAATAAAAAAAAGATAAAAGATGTTTATTCAGTAAGTAGGCCGCACGGGCATTTCTACACGTCAAAAATCTACCAGCGCTTCGCAAGAGACCACTGGTGATAAGAAATGCCTCAAGAAACTCAACAGTTAGGTAGTCGTTTTATAAATATTGCTTTGATATTATAGAATAATAATACTTAACCTAATTATCAACAAATTTTTAGAGTTGTTGATAATTCTGTAGCCTCTCTGCCTACCCCACTCTGGGAATGAACGCGTGAGTTTATGTCTGTATAATACTTAACCTAGGATTATATAAAACAATGGCTTAAGATCAAAAACAAAATAAATCCCTAAGATTATAAATGCGATAGTAGGTTTAGTGGTAAATATCCATTTGCTATCAAATTTCAGTACACGGGGCGCGGATACCCATTTTATATACACATTTTCTCGACAAAAGATAAAATTAATACACGATGATTACATAAAATAATAACTGGAAACTAAAACTAAGCTTAAATAAAACTAAATAAATGAAAGACAAAAAAAATTAACTAAAACATTAAATATAAGAATGGCCCCTGCGGCATTGTAACAAAGATGCTGGCAGCATTTCCTCAATGAAAGGCTATAATAATTCCTTGATCGAGGAAACTGCCAGCTCTTCGATCTTCGATAATAGTATTTATAGGTAGGTACGTAAAATATTGTATGGAAATTCCAGTGGTTCGATCTCCGTCCGTCCTCTTTACGAGTCCTAAAGTGTTTATTCTGTTTATGTGCTCTTAAAAGCGGTATTTTAGTTTCCAGAAACCAGTTGTAGTCAAGCCCTAATATGAATAGACTTCTTAAGTGGCGGATTTTTCCTTGTAAGATAGCAGCTGCAAAGGTTTAGCCGCTTAACAAAACCCCCAATGAGTTATGGAAGTGCCGCGATCTTCTCAATTCCCATGCGTTTCCCAACTTTAATCTTCCCGCGAAGTGCTGTATTTTGTACACGTTGAAAGCGCTTTAGTTGTTGTGAAGTTGTGAACGTGTCATTTACGCGTTTTACTAATGTATTGGGATAAAATGTATCGCAAATTATCACGTCGTTAATAATTTATCCCGGCTAGTGATCATTTGGAATAAAAACTTTAATGTTTTGTGAAATTTTATTGAAGAAATAGTTACTTAGTAATTTTTAATATGCCTTTTTGTTTCGTCAAATGTGCAATTAGCATATTACTTTCCTCAGAATATAGTAAAGCAAAATAAGTTCTATCCTAATTGAGTAGGTAGGAAATAAGATATAATTTAAGACAAATATTTACTTTTTACATACATACATAAACTCACGCCTTTATTCCCAGAGTAAGGTAGGCAGAGCTACAGAATTAACAACAAGTCTAAAAACTTGTTGATAATTCTATAACCACATTTTGCACAATTAGGCTAAGATGTTAACCACTGTGTTAGTGACAGGTTGCAAGCCCATCGCCTAACAGTACTACAAGCCTTTATTCCCTTAGTCGCCTCTTACGACATCCGTGGGAAGACACTGAGTGACACTATTCTAACCCGGCAACCACACGGGGACAAATATTTTATTTTTAATATCATACAAGAGTGGCGCTAGACAAAAAAAATGGGATAGACGTAAGCTCGGACGGTGGTGTGGAGCGTTTATGTCGATTCCATACATTATATCAGTTTTCGAAAATCGTTTTCGTTAACGTTATGCATGTTGTCTAGCGTGAGGCCCTTACCAACATGCATTACGCTAACTAGCGTTTCTATTCGATTCGTTGTTAAGCCAATCGCGTCACTAGTAGATAACGTGGTAAAAGTCACGTGATCTAACAGTGACGCGATTGGTTTAAAAACGAAACGAATAGAAACGTTAGTTAGCGTAATGCATCTTGGTAAGGGCCTCTGTAAGATCGACGAAGCTTCGTGAAGCGCTACTGTAGTTAGTACTCTAACCTTACCTTTTTTTACACATTCCTTCGGTAAACATCAATCATGCACTTCAAAATCCTTCAAGGCTTTAGGGTTTTTTAAATAAGGTTACCCATATTTTACCGAATTTCACTTCATTGATTGTATCATTTCATAGATTTTCATTTCATCGAACGCTAGTTTCTGCTGAAATCATTATGTTTTCAGGAAATCTTAAACATTAATTAGGAAAGTTAGAATTATGACTACCAAAATTTACTCATGCAGCGAGAAATGCCTTTCGACGAAATTAATATCCTGCGTAATGATACGTTCGTTGAAAGCGTGGCCCTAGACAAGATGCATAAGGGCCGCCATAGACGGACTGCTTGAAGCAGTCAGGACCGACAGCCCCGTGGTCGCTATTGGGCGATCTGCCGTTTTAATGTTCTAGGTTCGTATAGAAACTGCAGATTGACCAATAGCGAGCACGGGGCTGTCGGTCCTGACTGCTTCAAGCAGTCCGTCTATGGCGGCCCTAACGCTAATATAAACAATCATCGAAAACTTAATAAATGTATGGAATTGACATAAGCGCTTGACAAGACCATTAGCTTACGTCAATCCTATACATTTTCGATAACGATAACGTTCGTCGAATTTATCTCGTCTAGGGCCACTGTTTCGATAAAATAACAGGTATGACAAACTCGGCTAATTACTTGACTCGCGTAATTTCCATGATACCATGATTCATGTATTTTGGAGTTACACGAGTTAATTTTAATTATTTAATGCAACTTTTTAGTGCGGTATAGACTATCGCCGCACATTGCATTTAACGATTAAAATTAGCTCGTGTGTAACTCCACAATATTAAGCATGAAACATGGTATCACGGGAATTACGCGAGTCACGTAATTAGCCGAGTTTGCCCTATACACCTAAAAAACATTACACTCATTTATGGTAAACATTATTCAGGGTAAAAATAAATCCGCTAATTTGGATAATGAATGTACCATAAAAACATGGCCACCGGTTTAATATTACCTACGTAGTCGCAAATGAAACTTTACTCCCGCGTGTTGAAATGAATGGCTCTCAGTAATTGTTTTTCAATTTTCGTTTGTAACGCGAGCACATTGTTTGTTTTTCAATTGAAATAGTTTTCGTTCTATAGTAACTCAATTATTTTATTTGAATTTATACGTGTAAGGATTAAAAGTATTTGTTTTTGTGTTTAAAGAGTTAAAGAGTTATAAAATAACTAAATAAATCATTACGGGTGAATAAGAAAGAAAAAGTATGAATGTGGAAGAAGCGAAAGAGATTTGTCAGGATCGTAGCAGGTGGAAAGAAGTGGTCTCTGCCTACCCCTCTGGGAAACAGGCGTGATTTAATGTATGTATGTATGTAAGAAAGAAAAAAAAACTTTTTTGCATTAGGTCAGGAAATTGGAATTGTCATCAAGATACAAGATTCTAGGAAGGCATTTTCTCAAATCTGATGCACAACTCAATGGTTTGGATTCTAAGATCCATCTTTCTGCTTCGCCATCAGGCCATCTTGTTTGGACCAGGTCTTTGCAGGTTCCGAACTCTTGGAGATGGGGTGAAGAATCAGTTTTTAATTAACTTCTGGTAGATGATTATCATTAACAACTCGCTTTTAACCTTGACGGACCTATTATTAACCAGCGAGTTTAAGTTGGACAACTTCAACTCGTCAGAGCGTAAAAACAACATTTAAGAGCGTGCATCCTCCGTTTTACCCGTCAAGTGAGCCTGCTCGTATGACTTTATTCACTCGATCGACCGTTCCATTTTTAAAAGAATAACATTTGTCTGCGTAAACTGCTTCTTGGCTAACAGATGATGACAGTTACCCAGGCGGATTTTGAAAAAGTTACACGCTCAATACTCACAACCCATTTAGGCTGACCCTTATGACATTAACTCTGCAAGAAACTGGAATACATTTTCACAAAAAAATGCCGATATTACCTTTTACTTTTCAAAGTTTCTTCACTCTACGACCAAAGCTATTAATCATCTGAGCGAGACAAAAACGCCTAACGGCTTTCCGATCGCCTTGCTATATTAAACCTTAGTTTAATGCATTAGGGTCGTGAGCTGGCGCATAGATATGAGAACTATAGGGAACTATAGTGAACTAGGTAAGTGCTTCAGCCGCCTGGAACGCAGGAATTCTTATAAGGGTCACATGCCGATGCAAAAATTGACGTTCCTGGCGCGCTCGGCCTCCGATAGTACTTAAGGAGTAAAAGGAATCGGTCGAGGACACGTTGAATCACGGACTATTTAGTGCTCCATTAGGATATTTGGTAGTAGGCACTACGTAGGTACAATCAAGGATATGAATGTGTTTTTGTGTACAGTTATCCATTAGTCCAAGAAAAGACATGGAGTGGCACTATTCTAAGCCGACAACCACATGGCATAAGGAGTACTTTGCTTGAAGTTTTAACATGATTGGATTGGATGGTTGGACTGGATGATTGAACTTAAAATTTTCAATTAAGCGTAAAAAAAACATAACCACAAAAGACCAAGGTCGCAACTGTTTCTTAATATCACATAATAAACCTAAATTCTTATTTTATGACATAATCTATTCCTCAGACATTCTACTCGTAACCTTTGCCACTGTACAACTATATTTCTATAAGGACCTAAGAGCACCGAAAACGATACACAGTGTACGAAAATTTGTATGCACAGTGACCCCTTTTTTATAGCTCTCGTGTTATATTCACTCTAAATATTAGGCTTTCGCACAATCTGCGAGATGAAAATAATGTCAAACTTCATGAACTTTTTATCTTTTCCGAAGAAAAATGTTTCCAAACCGCGGAGTTTAAGTACTTTGAAAAACAGGTTTGGGTAAAAATCTTAGAAGCATGGTATTTTTGTAAGAGACAGTATTATTTAAGGTACCGCAGGTAAGGCAGGGTAAGATAAGGCATTATTACTTCATTAAACTATGTACTTTATTTTGGATTTTATTTTACCACTTTTTATGATGATTTTATGATGCCAAATTACAGCTTTCTAGAACAAAGGGTCTCTGAGCTAAGCTGCGGACGGAAGGACGGACGGGCGGACATGACGAAACTATAAGGGTGCCTAGTTTGACTACGGAACCCTAAAAGTATACTTTTTTCTGAAACCGTGTTCCGTTTTGAAATCTTTCTGATTAAAGGAGATTTGAACAAACCTATTGAACATTTAACAACATTACCTTTGGGGAGAGATACGTCCAAGTGGATGGCAATTAGCTGATTAATTGATATAATAGTGACTAAATCAACATCCATGGATTGACTAATTCAACATCCATTAAATTTGATAAGACGAAACTGTCCGGGTTTTCTCACTTCAATCAAAGGAACCTACAGATAACAATCTACTGAATCAATAGATACGAGGTAAACTCAAATCAAGACAGAATCAGGAAGTTATAAATTTATCTGTAAGGTTTTAGTTACATCAGTACTTCGCCAGTGGACAGTGTTATGGTTGGGTTTGTCGATGTGGATAAAACGGCTGTCACTTTCTCAACAGTCTGTGAGTGCAAGAGTGACGGATGATTTATTTACTGAATGAATGAGAAAGACTATCATTAATGTATGTAATGAGTCTCAAATTGGATGGAAATTAAGCGTTCCTCGTCGACGATACTATGTAAGCCTTTGCAAGACACATTAAGTCAGTCAAAAGTGCCTCAACATAAAACGTGTAATTAAGAAAGATGTAGTCATAAATAAAGGTTTTATTTTAAATCGTCATATAACAGAAATAAATGGAAAAATCTACGTGTGCAAGGTCGAGAGCATCTTATAGTGTCGAATAGAAAAGAATAGAAAAGTAACGGTAAAGGGATCAATGGGATGTACAGTAAACCAATTTGATTCCTAAGCCACTATTGGTAGGAGATCCGAATAGGAGACGATTTGGACCGGGCTGTTTATTCGATAAAAAGTATTTTATACCAAATTTATTATGTTAAGTAATATATGGCGAATAGGTAGGATGAAAAATTTCAGTCCAGTATATAATTAATAAAAAAAAAAAAAATTAACTTTGTTTTAAAAAATTACACTAGCTTGTTTAATGGACAAATTACATACCAATCGAAAGTATGAAGCCTATAGAATATGCAAACGTTAGTTTGACTATTTTTTTCTCGTCAATCTATTGGGTAGGCAGGTATAAACAGGAAAGTCGGTACTAGTAATTTGCACCAAACCTAACGTTTGCATATTCTAGAGACTTCATACGTTCGATTAGTATGTAATTTGTCTATTAACCAAACATTTGCAATTTTAAAAAAAGTTCATTTTTTTTTAATGATATAAGTACTGGACTGGAAATTTTCAGCCTACCTATTCGCCACATATTATTTAGCGTATTAAATTTGATATAAAATACTTTTCATCGAATAAACAGCCCGGTGCAAATCTTCTCCTATTCGGATCTTAGACCATATGGACTTTGTCAACATGACGTTGTAAACGAAATCATAAGAAGTCTCTAATCTTACGTTTTGGTTGTCAACGTTACTTTGAAATAGTCCAAAGTGGCCTAGAAATCAAATTGGTTGGCTGTACGAACGTAACTATGCCAAGGGTGATAAAAGGGCTTCAAAGTAGCAAAACCTTTATTAAACCATTTAGACTTGTAAGACCCGCCTGTTTAAATTGTTAATGTGCCCTCAGGGTAATTTACTTTTGAGAACTGAACAAACGTCGACTTGTTTGGTCAAAATTATGGGAAATATAAACGACTTTAATGTACTTTGTGGGTAAATAATGATGTTCCTCTTTAGGAGTTGGGTTATGTTTGTACAGGCTATTTATTATTCTCAATAAAACCTTATTGCTTTTAACATGTTAACGTATTGTATTGATAGCTCTTATTTATTTGAGCATAACGGCGGCCGAGTTAAAACAAAATTCAATTAAATTTAAAAAGCAATTAGATTTTATCAAGTAGAATAGAGACCCCGGGCTCTTACTGTACAGGATGTTCCAAAAACCAACGCCAAAACTGAGGGCTGATAGAGCAGCTAAAAAGCTATCGATTTAACTCCTATGTATGTTCAGCGACTTTTACTAGTTTCAAGATATTGATAATTTAAATCTGAATTCTAGTAATTTTCCCTTATCATGTCACGAAAATTCATCAATTTTATGTTTTATTTCATAAGTGGTATCATACATATGTAATTAGAATCATTACGAATCAGCGAAGTTTTTAAACCTATTTGCCCGTTTTTTTTCGCAGTATTTTTTTTAAGAAATCACATAAAGTTGTTTTTATCATACAAAGTGAAAAGCAAACACTGGGACTCATAGTACGGAGAAACAAACACTATGTGATTACTAAAAAAAATACTGAATGTCCATGTCACGAAAAATCATTAATTTCATGTTTTATTTCATAAGTTTTTCAGTGATATCTTAGATTATTAGAATTATTGCAAATCAGCATAGTTTTTGAACCCATTTGCTTGTTTAAGAACATATTTATGAACTCGACTGTACCTAACTGACGTAATACCAAAGGCAGCTAACTGAAATGTAGTAGTCGAAGCATTCTAAACTCTATTTATAACCACATTAAACTTAAAATGCTTAAACTACTATGCAACTAGCAACCTACTATGGTGTTACGGCGGCTGAGGAATATTTCATTATATCCAATTAAAGAAGAAAGAAAAAGAAAAGAAAAATACATTTATTCACTACACACATAAGACACACCAAAAAAAAAAAGTAAAAACAGAAAACAGCAATAAAAAGAGTAGTGAGTGTGTCTTCCCGGCAGTGAATCGGACACTGGCTCAGCATAATGCTGAGGTGCTAAACACCTGCAGAGCTGATTTTCAGCCAGCTCCGAGTGTGACAGACGGACGGTACGCTAAACGAATAAATAGTCTAGGTAATACAAAAATATATACTACCAAACAAATACTTATAGATAGTGACAGAATAAATACAAAAACTACATGTAAATACCTTACAGAAACATAATAATATTTAAAATAAATATACCTATTTAGCCAGTATACAGCATCGACCAATTGGCACAATTCAATATACAAAAAACAAAAACAAAAAACAAAGAAAACTAAAATACAATTTAAGGACAAAGTGCTGGTTGGGAAATTATGATTTTTGGAGCGTCAATAAATAGCCTTTAAGTTTACGCCTAAAGGTGTACTTGCTAGGCACTCCTTGGATGGGAGGGGGGAGATCATTCCAGCACTTGGACGCCGCGAACCTGAAACTACTTCGAAACGCCGCGGTTCGGTGCAGCGGCACAATCGCCCTAGGTTTAAACCTGCGTACATTACTGGACCACTGGATTAATCCTCCCACTGAGGCGTATAATTTAATTAAAACTTCAAAGGGGTAAAAATAGAGCGATAGAAGTAGTTCAATAGTATTTTGATTCAGAAGGGATAAGCTGGATCAATCCGGGTAATACGATAAGCGGCTAGGCGACGAGTCTTACAGCTGGAGGCAATCCGCTTAACTATCTTTTCTTTCGAAGCCCTTTGAACAGAAAATATTACATTTATGGAATTACTGTACAATAGAATGTAGATATGCAAAACGTTTTCTATGACAAGAGAAAATGTAAGTAATATAACGGTATTTTTTGAATAAGTTGTTATTTTTGTGTTGGACGTTAGTAGTCCATGTGTGAGTACCATCAAGACAGTAAAGTTCAATTACGTTTGTTCGATAAGGCCATTTTTAGTTAATGAACATTGGAAAATAAACCTTATTCTAATTGCAACACAGTACAAATTAAATTGCCTTGATTAGTTACATGCTGTTGCAACTGGGCCTTACGAGTTAAAATTACAGTGGGACACTGAAATGGCTATTTTGACCGATAAATCCAGTATTTCAAAAACAAAAAACGAATAACTTCTGAAGCAGGTACCTACCCATGAAGAAATGAGTTTATTTCGTCAGAATCCAACTATTTTGTTTACAAAATATTACTTTCTCAATATATTTTTTATTTTTATTTTGCTATCGTAGCAAAGGCAATTGAAATTCGGGCAAACGATAGAGAACCTTTAATAATAAATAAAAATAGTTGAAAGTAAAATGATAAGTGAGGTCCCTATACAAAAACTTTTTAACATCGTTTTTATTTTGTTTTAGTTGTACTCGTATTGTCAAAGCATCAAATGTGGTGTCATGAAAGTAAAGAAAAAGCAACAATGATAAAAACCAGCCATGTGTGCTCTCGATACTCTTGGTGCGCGTGTCTGACTCGCAACTCGTTTTTTACCATACCTATAGTTACAAGTTTTGACGTGAAAAAGAATTAACAAACTCTCATTTCAGGCAGTATTGGATCAAAAATAACGTAACGCAATCCAGCACATTTTAAAGGTACAAGGCAGGATCCTATAAAATGTGCCGGATTTCTAAAAGCTCGGAACGTTTAATACGTTTCACGCTTTAAAAACTAAATCACCGTCAGTTCCGACTTTTATTGAATGTTGGATTTAAATTTACTTTATGCTGTGATTTTGAACAATCTCTTGAAAAAATCGGTTTGCTCACAAAATCCACAGTAAAAATGCAGTTTTAAATGCCTAAGCATTTTGAGAGGTTATGGAACGCTTAGCATTTAGGTTTTGTTTAACCTCGTAACCGGCCCAGCGTGCAATAGGATGTACATAATCAAGGCAATTTAATTTGAACTGTGTTGCAATTCCAATAAGGTTTATTTTACCAATGTTTATAAATTGAAAACGGCTTTATCGAACAAACGTAATTGAACTTTATTGCCTTGATGGTAGATTCAAAGTCCCACTTACAAAAAACTCCCTGTTTGCAGTAGGGTGGGTCTTACGAGGCTATAGTACAAAAATCTTTCTTTCAGGCAGAGATGGGCATTATTCGAATAATTATTTATTCGAATAATCATTCGAATAATTTATCCACGAATGTATCATTCGACTACTTTTCGAATAACGAATAATTTATAAATTTTTTAGAGAAAAATTTGAGCAGGTATAAAAGTAGTAATAATTATTCGTGGCAATTCATTCAACGAATAAATTATCCGCGAATAAATTATTCGCAATTGAATTATGCAAATGAATCATTCGAGAATTTCATTTGTTATTCGCGAATAATTTGGTTATTCTTATTCGTTATTCATCATTCGAATAAATATTGCCCGTCTCTGCTTTCAGGCAACAAAACCTATACTTATTTACGAATTAGAGGACTCCGCGACGATATGCGCGTAGGATTAGTTTCCAGTTTCTCCTTCTATTTCTTACCGTTGGGGTCGATTTTTGATCAATCCTTTCTAAATGCACTCCAAGGGTACCCAAGGAATATTCCTTCCAAACAAGAGCAAGTGCAATAAGGGTGACGCCACATGAGCGTAATTTCGGTCGCATATTTTTTGCTACATTCGGTTTTATACAAAACGCCTGTATGGTTCACACGGCGACGCTAAATCCTCTGGCCTTTTCACCCTAAGGGTTTCAACAGCAAAAACCGCACGCAAATATCAGTTATATTGGCGACGTTTTGCCGTTTCAGTCGCTCTGTAGCCGCATAAACACTTCACCCTCTTTCACTGTTGATGAAAAAATATTATAGTCTACTGGCTTCTGCCCGTGAATTGGTTCGCGTAGATTTTGATTATAGTATGTGTATGTATTAGCTCGGCAACTTTAAAATTTTCCATAATGAAAATTAGCCTGTGTTAATTCAGAATATAAGCGGTCTCCATTTAAAATTAAATTGATATCCGTCCAGCCGTTATAGCGTGAAGGATTAACAAACTAACACACACACAAACTTTGGCAATTATAATATTAGTAGAATAAATAGACTTGACTGAAATATGTATAAATGCATGTATGGATGTAAAATACTTTATTGTATAAATTGGAAAATAATAAACAACAAAATATACAGAAACGCAAAAGGTATGTACAAAGGTGAACTTATCCCTTATATGTTATAGAGTGGGCCTATTAACATGAAATTTTTTAAATTATTCATAAACCGGACTTCTACTTAGCTACCACATATGAGCCACTTATAGTTAAGCTAAAGGTGATTGTTATTAATATCTAGCTTTTGCTGTCATAGTTGCTTGCAGATAATAATATGGTACTCACTTGGCGCTTCTCATTAAAGCAAATTTCACTTTATAAAGTAATAAACTAGTAGATGCTGTCTTCTAGTAAGAACAAAACTCGTTCATCGCTCAAGTTAAAGATTCAAGATCATGGTCACGTTTCAAAGTTCAATGTCACACACTACTAATAAATAAAATGTCTAACTTCCAGTTACGAGCTAAAACTAAAGCTACTTCACAATTTTGCACCCTTCTTCTTTACTACTTTTATAAACTAACCACGTGTGTAGACTGTTAGTTAGAAAACCCACAGGGCATAACAATCAAACGTACTATAAGTTCAGTACCCTTACCATGAGTTACAATTTACCGTATGTTGCGGATAGGCAGGAAAATGAGAAAAGGCGATGTATTTAGCAATTGTGAATCTATGAGCGATCTATAAAAAACACGTATGGTCGCTTTGGTATGTGAAAGAGAACTAAGTAAGAGCAGCGCGCACACATGTATGTTACCGCTCACACATAGACACAACTATTTATTGATAATAAAGTAGTTTAGCGTTATATGACAACAGATGGAGTTACAGGCAAGTGATTTTATATATATATATTTTAAGGTAATATTTTGTTATTAATCTACTGTTAGTTATAGTATAATATTAAGGTAATATAATGTAAGATTTTAGGTTAGTTTTCCTAGACTAAGTTTATTTTACAGGTAAGAGCGTGACAACGACATCTAGCGTCAACATTTTCCCCCGCAGTGCTGCTTCAGCAGCACTCATCTGTAATGGGAATGCGTGCAACACGAGCAGCGGAGCGTTTCAATACCCCTGTCTTGGTCTTTACCATGACGACTCTGACCTGGCCATCTTTGCCTGCGTACGTCTCAAGAATGACACCTCTGGGCCAGGTGTTTCTAGGGCCATCAGGGTCAACAACAAACACTAGGTCACCGACCTTTAACGGGGTACGATCTTGATGCCATTTACCTCTGGGCAACATCTCAGGCAGTACTTCTTGGACCCATCGCTTCCAGTACATGTCGGCAAATCGCTGTGCTATGCGCCACTGTTTGCGTAAAAACAAATCTGTGTCATCAAATACTCCTGGTATCGGCAAAGGCGACGGTGTTCCAAGCAAAAAATGATTTGGCGTTATGCTCTCGTCAGTACCTGGCTCAACTGACACATGCGTAAGGGGCCGATTATTAACGATGCCCTCAACTTCGGCGATCAGGGTAGCCAGAGTTTCATCGCGCGGGGCTCGCTCCTTTAACACAACTCTTAAGGCCGTCTTAACGCTTCGAATAAGGCGTTCCCATGCGCCTCCCCAATGTGGACTTGCCGGTGGTATGAAGGTCCAATCAATTCCTTGTACTGCCCCAAATCTCTTTAAGGACTCTTCATCGATTTCCTGAACGGCACGTCTTAACTCGACATCTGCTCCCCTCAGGTTAGTACCATTATCCGAGTATAGATGCGCGGGCCATCCGCGCCTTGCGGCCATTCTACGAAGAGCCATAATCAACGAGTCGGTGGTGAGTGAGTTGACTAACTCTATATGAATGCCTCGTACAGTAAGACAGGTGAAGAGTACCCCATATCTCTTTTCATGGCGCCTCCCGACAGTGACATCCATTGGGCCAAATAAATCCAGGCCATAGTGAGAAAATGGGCGCTGGTGGTGAGCCATTCGACCTGCTGGTAAGTCTCCCATTTTAGGCATTTGTGGTTTCGCCTTTTGAATTCTACAAGTCATACATTGGGCCGCAACGGTTTTAACCGTTGGACGCATTCTAATAAGCCAGTACTTGTGCTTTAACTGGTTTACAACCATTTCCTGATTTGCGTGTGCGGCCATTATATGATAGTGCCTTACAATCAATCGCGACACCTGGTGACGGCCATCCAGAATCACGGGATGCTTGACGTAGTCAGGAATCCCCGCAGCAGCGCCGATCCTCCCCCCGACGCGCATTACGTCGTTCTCGTCGAGAAAGGGTGATAGCGAATTTAATCTGCTGCTGCGTTCTATATTGTTCTTATCTCTAATTGCAGCTATCTCTTTTGCAAATGTATCCATCTGGGCTTTGCGAATCAAGAGGCATTCAGCTTTTCTCATAATTGTACAATCCGTGTCTCTAGGCCTGCCGCGGCGGGTATTGCATATATTAATGAATTTCAGGACCACAGTTGCAGCGCATAGCAGACGTAGCCATGATGAAAATCTCATTGGATCCGGAACAGGTAAGTCAGAATTAAAAACTGTTATCGTATGTATTCTTTCTAAGTTCTCTTCATTTACTTGTTTATTTGTGTCAGGCTCAGCAGGCCAGCGGTCGGTGCTTGAATATAAAAATGCAGGGCCCTGGTACCATTCACTGTCAGCGTGTAAATTACACGAATGACTTTTCGTAGCTGCATCTGCTGTATTCATGTTGGAAGGAATGTAACGCCACTCAGAAATTTTGCTCATTGAATCAATCTCACCTAACCTATTCGCAATAAAAATCTTATAATTTCTGTCCTCGTTTCGGATCCAGTGTAGAACAATAGTGGAGTCCGTCCAAAAATATTTTGCAGCAGGCACAATTCTGTGCTCCTTTAAAATCACTGTTGCTAAGCGGCAACCGAGTAACGCGGCCTGGAGCTCCATGCGAGGGATGCAAACTGGTTTCAGGCTAGCTACTCGGCACTTGCTGGCAATAAAGGAAACCTGCACGCTCTTATCAGTGTTTACTACGCGCCAGTACGCAACGCACGCGTAAGCGGACAGCGCCGCGTCACATATGACGTGTAATTGAATGTTCGTTTCATCATTAATTGCAGTGTGAAAGTACCATCTCGGTATTTTTAAACCTTTTAAATCTTGCAACTGTAAAATCCAGTCACGGAATGTTGTAAACAGCTGATCTGATATTTGATCATTCCAATTAATGCGCAATTTCCAAGTCTCTTGTATCATTATTCTTCCTCTAACAGTAAAAGGCGCCAGCAAACCGTAAACATCGAAAATAGACATGACGATGCGTAGTAATTCACGTTTAGTCGGTTTTCGCTTTAAAGTTATTAATTCATCAGGAATGCGCTTAAGGGACAAATCAAATCCAAGTGTATCATTTGTCGGACACCATAATAGACCAAGTGTGCGCTCTGTTTGGTCGTCGCAATCGACTTTGAACCTTATGGCGTTAGAACTTAAAGTCTCTTTTGGCATGTTTATTAATACCTCTTGTTTATTGCACGATAAATTGCACATTTCGAACCAGCCCGATTTGTGGATTTTTAAAACATCGTTGACTATCCTCGCTGCACTTTCACTGGAATCGTAGCTACTTATCATATCATCCATATAGTGTGACGTCACAATAGCATCTACAGCATCGGGCATCTCTGACTGAAACCTGAGCGCATTTTTATTTTTAATGTATTGCGCAATAAACGGTGAACATACGCCGCCAAAAAATAGCGCAGTCATCGCACATACTTCAACAGGTTTATTACTGTCCTCCCGCCATAAAAATCTTAAAGCATTTTGATCCTCTTTGATAATTTTTATACGTAGAAACATATCCTTGATATCGCCAACGATGCCGACAGCGCCCTCTCTGAACCGAAACATTATGCCCAATAGGGATTGAAGTAAATTGGGACCCTGTAGTAAGTAACTGTTAAGCGAGCTACCTCCAGAAGTCGAAGCGGCATCAAAAACAACACGCAGCTTTTTCTTATTGGGGTTGTCAACCCCAAAATGAGGAAGATACCAAACGCGGGAGGCGGTTTCATCTGCCGTGACTACGCGTGCGTAACCACTGGAAAACAAGTGATTTATTCTTTCTCGATAACGCGCAGCGTAGCCCTCGCATAACTTCATTCTATTTTCTACAAACATTAACCTCTTAAGCGCAGTTGAGTACGAGTCCGATAAAGCGCAGTCACCCTTCCAAGGTAGACCAACTTCCCATTGCCCATTATCTAATTTGGAGGTTTCGTCCAAAATGGCTATTGCTCGTAACTCACTTTTATTTTGTCGAGGTTTAGTAGTAACGCCGATAGAATCCAAAGCAAAAGAATTGCGCACTAGTAAATGCAAGTCCATTAACATTTCTTCCTCATCAGAGTGCTCAAGTAGCTCAATATTATTATTAGATGTGGTACATAAATTATCTGTATCCCCTGATGAAGACGCCAAAGCCTGGTAAGTCAAGGTCAGGGCATCAGCTGTAGCGGCGGGGGCGCAGCCATGCGCCTGCGCGACGGAGGGCGCGCGGGGCGCGGGGGCCGCGGGCGGCTGCGCGCGCGTTGATAAAAATGCCGCGTCATTCTCGAACCGGGCGGCAGCGGCGACGGATATATTGCATACTACACCGTGAATGCACCATCCTAGCGGCGTACGCGTAATGTAGGGCTTGTTCTTGCTACCTCCGATCATATCAAGCGGTGCAAGTAAGTGATAATGATCTTGACCGATCAGCATTTGCGGTTTAATATCATCACGCGGTATATAATCCTTGAAACTTTGTAAATGTCTGTATTTATCCAAATTAACACACGACATCTTTTGTACTGGTAAATTAAGCTCGTTCATCTTTCGAGCTCGGATAGGAAATGAGTCACCATTAGAGTTCGTAACCGTAAAGTTCACTATTTCACTTGTACACAATAACTCTGTCTTGTCCCACGCTCCGCGCACTCGTAGTGTTTCACTGCAGCCATGCAGTCCAAGTGTGTTCGCGAGATCAGCTGATAACAGTGATAAGGTAGCTCCATCGTCGAGTAATGCGTGAACTATAGCGTGACCGTTAGGCCCATAGACGGTGAGTGGTACCACCTTTAACAGTACCTTAGAATTTGGCATAGTAGTGTTAGTAACAATTTCACTTGAGTTCAGGTCTTCTTCGACACTCTCAACCGTATTGTCGTCGGTTGCACTGATACATTCACTTATGTTTACACTTTCGTTTTTTAACTTATAATGCAACAGTTTGTGATGATTTTGTCCACAATTGTCCACATCACAAGCACGAGCCGAGCAACTGTCTTTATCGTGTCGTAAAAGTAAACACTTAAAACATAGTTTGTTGGCACGAACAAATCGCCAGCGGTCACGTCGCATAGCTCGCTTAAAACGCGAGCAATCTGGTAGGCGGTGCACAGATAGGTTGCAGAACCGGCACCTATCAACTTCTGCGCTGATCAGGACAGGGAGAGGTGCACCTCGGCGTTCCTCATATCTTCTTTTATAACTCTCCGACTGGCTATAAATGTGAGAAACGCCTGCTGATGCCACCTTTGTCGCTTCGTTCATTAAAAAGTCCGTTAACACTTCGAACTTTGCTCTGTCACTATTACAATACTGATAAGCGTAGTCTGACCATCTGTGTATGAGATCACTGGGGAATTTGGAGATAACAGTAGTTATAAGCTCGGGGCTTCGCAAATACTCTGATTGGTTCATAGCCAAGGTGGCCACGGTGAAATTCTTGATTTTAGTGGCAAAATTGACTATTTAATTGTGGTAAGCTTGAGGCAAAGGTGACATTTTCTTGATTAGCAGTACAATTTTATTTATTACCAACTCGGGCCGGCCAAAACGAAGCTCCAGTGTTTCTATTATTACTTTTGGGCTGGTGTTTCCGATGAGCATTGACACTACCGCTTCCTTAGCCTCACCGCGTAGACACTTTCGTAGACGATATAAGTTTTCAGTGTCACTGAATGTACACAATGTAGATGACTCCATAAAAGCGGCTTTAAATTGCATCCATTCTATTGGGTCCCCAGAGTACAAGGGTAAATCTTTTGATGCAGCATGCTTTAAAAACATTTCATGGCTTGGCAACGCGGAACTAGAAACAGCTATGGCATTCTTTAACGCGTCAGCTAGTTTTTCTATGTCGGTAGGTTGCCGCTCGGGCTGCGCTAGCGGCGCGGGAGGCTTATCGCTCGAGCCGGCAACCGGTTCGGCGGCGCTGCAAACAGCTAATTCTTGCACGCCATTGATTTGATTTAATTCACGTTGACTACGCTCAAGCCAAGCTTCAACCTTCTTATTTCCCGAGCTCTCTGTACAGTATGACTTATGACTTTTATGGGACTCTGACCCGAGAGCTGCTATCTCTGCTGCTAATCGCTTGTCGATCAACTCGTTTTCAATTTTGGCTTTAGCTTCAGCAGCTTCTAGCTCTAGCTTCATCTTTCTAGCCAGCAGCACGGAGGACGAAGTAGATTTTCTAGAAGGTTCGTTCTTAAAGGTACCGACGGTATGCGGGCGCTGCTGTAATTTAACAGGCAACTCGGAGCCCTTGTTCACCACACGTTCGGATTGCACCTCTGCATCGTGTTTCTCCATCTGTTTGGCAAGAGCTTCCTGTTCCTTCATGCGTCGCGTACGAATACAACTGCGCGGCGGGGTAAAAAACATTTAGCACAGCCAGTCCTGCATCCAGACTTGGTTCCAGTTTCGGTTCGAAGACCACTTTGTTGCGGATAGGCAGGAAAATGAGAAAAGGCGATGTATTTAGCAATTGTGAATCTATGAGCGATCTATAAAAAACACGTATGGTCGCTTTGGTATGTGAAAGAGAACTAAGTAAGAGCAGCGCGCACACATGTATGTTACCGCTCACACATAGACACAACTATTTATTGATAATAAAGTAGTTTAGCGTTATATGACAACAGATGGAGTTACAGGCAAGTGATTTTATATATATATATTTTAAGGTAATATTTTGTTATTAATCTACTGTTAGTTATAGTATAATATTAAGGTAATATAATGTAAGATTTTAGGTTAGTTTTCCTAGACTAAGTTTATTTTACAGGTAAGAGCGTGACAACGACATCTAGCGTCAACACCGTACTCGTTAGCGAGTCGAAAGCTCTGTCCCTCGCACTCTGTAAGGGTGGTTTTAGACCAAACGAGCGAATGCTCTAGAACATGTTTTGTCTTTATTTTTACAAAAAAATGTAAATGATAAGAATTCTTGCTCGTTCTCTTGGTCTAAACCAATGGTCCAGTCCGTTAACCCCTTCAAGGAGTTTTGAAAGGGTTACAAAGGGTTAAACACTTTCAAAAACCCCGTGAAGGGGTTACCGGACCGGTCCCTGGTCTAAACCCACCCTAAGAATATTGCGAGGTCTGCGAGTGAAGAGCGTTTGACTCGCCAGCAAGTAGGTACGGTAATTGTACGGTAATTGTAACTTATGGTAAGGGTACAGAGCGAAACAAATACCCGGAGGTTCTCGACGGAAAAGACAAACAGTGCAAGTGCTCACAGAATGAATTGAGTTTTCATTGCTATTCCTGTTGTTTCTCTGTTATTTTACGCGTTATCTCCCGTATGTAGCTCAAAAACACAGAATATTTTTTATGACAATATTTTGCTTATGCCAGTAATGAGAACAGAGCATGTTTGTTTTAAACTTTTGTCAAGGAAGTTACATATGAGTTACAGCTGTATAAAATAACTTAATTTTATAAATTAAATGCTCTGCCTTAACTAAATAACCAAAATAATAGAGACAGTAATTTTACACTGAATACTTAACTCTGAAACCGTTCGCAGGCTTAGGTACCTTTTAAAACTCCTTATATATTTTTAGTGAATGGACAACAACGCGCGTTGTTCAGTCGACGTTAAAGGTATGTTTATACTTTAGTACCTTGTCACTTTATCCGCTATGACAATGTCATATGGCAGTTAAAACATGACGTTAAATAGTCAAGGTGCTAAAATGTAAACATATTTATGACGTCGACTGTTCAATTTATACACTTGGTAGATGCTGCTCCATGTTGAAGTATTGGCCCTTAAATCCTGGCATCATGAGAGGAGACTTGTGCTAAGCAGTAACTAGCATATTTATGTATGTGCATTCGAGTGTTTTGTACACTACATGCTAAAAAGTTGTTGCAACTACATTGGTTACTTGAGGAATGAGTAGAATATACCAATAACCTTTGATGATTTCGAGCTCATGCAATTTTTTACCCTACAGCAGCATCATTTGGTATGTTGTTATTACAAAGTCATTTGAAGGCGATCACCGCCAAAAACCTAAGCAAAGTAATCAAGTCGTTTTTTTTTTTTTAATAACTATTTCATAGTTAAAACCCCCGATAAAATGGCGGCCTCTTCTTTCACAGCTGATATTTCTTCAATGGCCTAATACATTTTTATGACATCTAGCTAAGAACTATCCAGATTTAACTAGCTTTCTATTAAACGACCGCGTCCAAATCAGTCTGTAGGTTTGGAAGCTACTATGCCACGGAGAGGCACACAGACAATCATAATTACATACATAAATAAACAGGTTTTTTTTTCGGGATTAAAAAATTCAATTGCCAGTGTTAAAAAAATGTGTAAAAATAAAATCTACTCGTATGAATGTACCTATGTAGCCAATTAGGCCGGAGCCCCACTGCTGCGCACGGTCAAGCTACAGACGTGGGTACAAAAGCACTTTGTATGAAAATGTAGGTAGATACTTCCACAGTAGTCCACGAGCACGCTGCGCACGAAAAGACGTCACTGATACACGCGTGATCTGTTCCAAAGTGCCTGCCACGTACACGCTAGCGCGCGTGGCAGGCAAAGCCCCACCGCAACCCACGCTGCCCGTGTGTTGCAGTCTCAAGGTGGCTTCAAGGGCGTCGCACCCCCGGGCGCGCGTGAATGTGCGTGGCCCGCAGTGGGGAATGTAGACACACGCAGCTGATCAACGTAGCCACATGGCCCACACGTTTTACGTGTGCGTGCATTGGTTGCTGTGAAAACGTTGACACACGTATCCAGACCAATGGACCCACGTGGGCGACGTGTATAGCATGTCCGTGCGTAGCGTGCGCAGCAGTGGGGCTCCGGCTTTACGCCGAAATTCAAAACTCCTCTAGTGTTTAGTCTACCTCTACGCATAAAAACAGATACCAGTCACGATTCTTTTAAAAAAACGTCTCAATATTTTGTAGCAAACAATTTCATTTCCTTGCAAGAAGGTGTATAAAGTGTGTAAGTATAAAAATATTTGTTTTTGTGTTACGTTGTATTTTGAAAGAAGACTTATGTCTACGCCCTCTCAATTATGTCCGTATTAACTCCACAGAGCGTAGTTGAAAATGCTCACGTATAACCCACTTAGTAGTTTTATGACTTTCGAGCTCAAAGTATCCGCGAGGGCCCGGAGGACCAGAGTGCACAGCTCTGCCCTCTCCATTAATAAGGTAATATCAACGACCTTATAACCAAAGCATATGAGACCCTTTAGGCCTGTATATAAGGTATGATGTTATAGTATTTCTGTAAAACATGTGCCCTTTTTGCTAAAGAGTAGAATATACGCTGTACTGACAAAGATAGTAGATATTTGTGAAGTAGCGTAGGTAAGTAATGTTTAAATTCTTTAAGTCGTCGTATAATAACATACTCCTCATGTATGGCGAGGTTAAGAGACAGAACTATATTAAAGCGATTTTTTAACAGATAGATTAAGAAAATAGTACTTGACAGTGCAAGTACAGTCGGAAAGCTAACTTTTTAGCTGTTCTAACATTGCCCATTTTCCGCTAATTTCATTCAGTAAGTAGGCCGCACGACACTTTTACACATCAAAAATGTACCAGCGCTTTTCATTAGGAGCTCATTTATGGAAAAATAATAGGTAGGTAAGTATAAATTAATAAATAAAAATAACCTATCAAACCCATCTTTTTTATCCTTTACCCTAAAATATAAAGTTCAAATGTTTGGATACTCTCTCATTCTTAATAACTCATCAGCGGTACCTATAAAGTTGAGGAAAACAATATTTACATCAAATTTCTTTGTATATAAAGAAAATTACAAATTACCATTTTCGAAACAATGCAACTTCTGACTTTGGGAGGTATACCTACCCTCGTTAGTCCCCACGTACTTGAACAAGTACAAATTAATGATAGTTGTTCAGAACTAGGTACTTTATTTGGCTATAATTTTAATAATGTCGTTGTTAATGAGTTGTTTTATATGCTAATCATACAGTAAAAATACAAATAAAAAGGTACCTATGACTTCAAAAGTTACAAAATAAGGAAAACTTTACGTCTCAGACTGAAGCCATTTTCTTAGTATATACTTCGTATAGTACATTACCGACTACCGAGTCACGACTGGTACAGCTATAATAAAAAATATGACACCGAGTCTATATCGTCTGCCTTTTTTTTTTCGTCATAATTTTAGGTTATATTTATCGCAAGTCATAACTTTTTTTTTAACTATTTCATTTTCAGAATTTTAATAAATCAAACCTAACCTTACCTAGCCTTGCCTACACGTTAGATATTTAAAATATTCCTAAAAAACTACTCTGAGACATATAAAAATAATGACTATCAATAATAATGTCAACAACTGCATTATGACCAAAAAAAATGAAACAACGGGCTCCCTGATAAAACACAGGATTTACAATACACCGCATCACCACTGAATTTGTTAACAATACATGTTTTTGATTACAGCCACTAGAGCCCTATTATGAACGGGATGGATACATGTAATTGCTGTAGCGCTATCCTTTTCACTGCCTGGAAATTAGCAGGATATTGTGATCATAATACGACCGCAGCAGGTCATGTAAATTGGCGTCACTGACACTAGCATACCCTCGTCATACCGTTTGAATTGGAATCCCTAGCAGACGCCTGGTTGACGTTAATGGACAGGGAGGTCGTTGACTGATAAATCCAAAGACAATGAAACAGAATTTGGTTCATTGAACCCAAGATTTTTATAATACGTTTTATAAAATTAGGCTTAAGTCACCCTCTTAGCCCTCTTAAGCTTAAAGAAGCTGGCAACTCTTTTTTAAGTTTTTCTTTATTATGATAAAAATATTTGAAAGTAAAATAACTAATAGATTACGCTGATCAGTAAAAATATGCGGCGTTGCGAGCAGCTTATAGAATAGAATAGAATAGAATAACTTTATTTCAGACTACAAGGCCCATATTTACAAATACCTTACAGACTAACATACATATCAATATATAACATAAAAATGAACACGACTACTAATAAATTTTCGCGGTGTCTGCTAGACGGCGACCACGAAATCGCCGAAATATGACACCCCTCGGCCAGAATTCCTCCTTTAAAAAGGTCGACAGATCTATGGTAGGTACTCTCACCACAAATGACTTAAATTAACCTTGTGGCGGGGTTCTAACCACTCGACCCTAAGAGTAAATCCGGTCTTAACTCGTACATACTCTACGAGATCTTTTGCCTCCGTAGAGTAATGTAATCGGGACACGTACAACTGCGTCGTAGTTTTATGCAAGACAGCTTGAAAACCGAAGATAAATTGTAATTTTATTTTCTATTTCTATTTTATTAATATTATGTACATACTAGGCGTACTTTTTCGAATCAAATCGGAGAAATACTGGAAAAGGGCCGTATCTTAAGGACCCGAAACCGACGTGCATGCATGACTCGATGTATGAATGTGGAAGAAGCGAAAGAGATTTGTCAGGATCGTAGCAGGTGGAAAGGAGTGGTCTCTGCCTACCCCTCTGGGAAACAGGCGTGATTTAATGTATGTATGTATGTACATACTAACACTACATTAAGACTTTGTTACTAACACACATATGGATTCTGTCCGAAATAAAAATATTGAATTTGAATAACAATGATCGAGCCTGGCGTCGCCTGGATATTTTTTCTTTTATACAATACATACATACCTTCGCGCTGCGCGGCAGAGATTATGGAACGCCAGGTGCACCGTTCTAAACATACCTACAACTTTCGTTTCCTCTACATTCATCAACCTCTTCATGCTCTTACGTCGGTTTCGGGTGATTTTGATTTGGCCCTTATTCAATACATCGCGAATCTAATCACTGCGTGTGTTTCTAGGTCGTCCCCTACCAAAATTTCCACTCACTTTCGCTCGCCATTGCCTTTCGTAACTCTGTTCTCATTCAAATCTTTTCTTTGTAATTACAAACACAACAAAAAACAGCCAAATCCAGCCGCTCTCAAGTGATGTTTCTGATTTACATACTCGTACCTAGATATGGTTGAGGCTATTCTTTAAAACGTTTGCTATTACCCGAAGAAATCCGAAAGCCGTGCGAACTGGTTTATTCCGGTTCACACTAGTGGAAACCTAGAATATAAGAATAAGGAGTTTCTCAAGAAAAATGGAGCTAGAGCAAAATGTTTAAAACGTGTATTTTATATTTTCATTTTATGCATGGTTGTTTGTTAAGTGTTAAAAATGTTAGAGTATTTTAAGTTTTATTCTCTATTTCACTTTGTTTCGTCCATCCTGTTTCTGTATTGTAATCACATTGTTGACGGTATGGTATTAACTTTTGTTCACTTTTGATATAATGTCACATGTTAATGACGAAGCTAGTAGGTAACAAAGAAGAATTTTGCTTTTAAAGGATACTGATACTTATTAAGCTCACTGTGTACAAGAAATGTAATAACGTGTAGTTTGTTAATACACATAAGACAACCGTTCGAAAATAAGTGTGTACTTTGAACGAATAAAAATAGCAAACATAAAGACGAAATATAAAAAGTGCTACCAAACAATAGGCGGTTATGGAACTACCAACTTTGAAGTTTTGATAACAAAACAAAGAATGATGGGCAAATTGGCCTATATGACCAATAAGGACAAGCGATATGGCAGGTAGTTCGAAATCTTTGGGCGAAATAAATTATCGCCATGCAAAGACGGCAGCATTTCATAGTAATTATGCTAAAGTCATCTATGTAGGCGTCTCTATGATCCATATTTAAATAAAAGATCTCCCAGTTATTTGAGGGTTCCCGCTACCCAGAATCGTTGTAGAATTAAAAAGGATATCCGATGATATAGTGTTTATTGTAATTGGTTTCTAGGCCAGCGTTCATACATTTTTGCCCATCATTATTTTCCTAATTGTTGTTATTTGTATTTATTGCTTTAGGTTGCAGGGATGGTTCATATTTTTACAATCACTGTAATTAGAAAATCATTTTGAGGAATAAGGTTTTAAAGCCGTTCTGAATTATTAAGTCTTTGAAATAAATATTTATCTCTTTGGGATATTTCGACAAAAGTATATTTCAGCTTTGTTTGACTTTCGTTTTCGGCTTGAAGCCCTCCTAGGTGTATCTTACAGGTTAGGCGGAAACCGCTTGAAATAGTATGTTTTAATACACTGTTACAATCACTTTTTATAATTAGATATCATTTAATTGTGGTAATTTATTAGAAAATGCTAACCCAAATTTAAAATAATCATGTCATCCATAAAATTTCTGCTAAATAAATTAAGATATTAAAACAAAATTATTAGGTCAAATACAAAATTAATGCAATTGGTCTCTTAAAATTACCTATTCTTTCGAATTAGAATGTAAAAAGCGTCAGTTATTTTTTTTGGACTATCCCAAATTAAAACTATTATAGTTTGAGCGTGAGAAAAGGACAGAAAACAAGCGCTGCGTTGTTTAATTATTTGTACTATTAGGCCTATGACTAATTGTCTATTGTTTTAATTTGACACCATGTCCCGGCTAAGGTTGTTTGTAAGAGATAATTAGCGATAAGACCTGTTGTTTACCTGTGTTATTTTTAATTGAACTGTTTCTCTGTAATGTTTTTGTTTGGTGTACAATTAAGTGTTTTGTATTGTAGATTTATTTTGACTGACATAATGATGATGATGATGAAATTTTGTTATTTTATTAGTGGGTGGCAATAAAGGTCATTTTCTTCAATGGAAATTACTGATATAATGCTCTATTTTTACACGTAAATTACTTGGAAGCGGTAAATTTTAATTTGATTTATCCGTAGAACAGTAAAGTTCATGTTTGTTTTTAATTAAGCCTTGGATGTATAATAAATCCTCCTGAGGTGATTTATGTTGGAGTAAACGCATTTAAAGTGCGTACAGGACGCTTCCTTCAAGGAAGTTTTCGCCAAGGCAATTTGCATAACGTTTCAACAAAATATAAATTGAATAATTTTATAATATTATATCTACGAAATGATTAATTATTAATTTCTTGCGAAAAGCATAGTTGCAAAAGTAAAAGTTATATCTAGTTTTATCTTGCTTGAAAGGTATTTAAAATAAGCATATAAAAAATAAAAAAGGAAACGTTAAAGCTATGTTTTTATTGGTATTCACACGTACGCTATCTCTACGAGGATTAAGTGGCACATATCTCAATCCGATGGCACTCCGCGTGCCATTAATCCTCCACTACACCTGACTAATCAATCTTTTTCCGATTCCTCTCTCTACGCAGTAGGGGAGTGCGCAAAATAAAAATAAATAAATAAATATCAACGGACAATGTCACACAAATTGACGTAGTCCTAAACTGTGCTCTGAGTAATATGGGTACAAGACAATGATAGAAATACTTACATAATCATACATAATCTCACGACTTCGTTCCCAGAGTGGGGTAGGCAGAGCTACAGAATTACAAACATCTCTAAAAACTTGTTGATAATTCTATAACCACAATTTGCACAATTAGGCTAAGATGTTTACCAGCGTATTAGTGACAGGTTGCAAGCCCATCGCCTAACAGTACTACAAGCCTTTATTCCCTTAGTCGTCTCTTACGACATCCACGGGAAGACATGGAGTGGCACTATTCTAACTCGGCAACCACACGAGGCAATACTTAAATAGATAAATAAATATTTAAATATATAGAAAACATCCAAGACTCAGAAATATTTGCGCGCGTCTCATAAATTTGTTCATACTGGGAATTGAACCATATAACGCTTGATTCGTAGGCCAGCGCGTCGTTTAAAAAAACCCAATAATAGTTCTGGGACCCATTCCAGAAAGCCACTCTGCAACTCTGCACTCTGCACTTTGTAAATCCACGATAATGCAAAGTGCAGAGTAAACGTGTTCCAGAAAACACTTTGCGTAGGTAATTTGAAAAACTCTGCAAAGATTCTGTTCCTAAAAGATACTTTGCAAATCCACAAATCCACACTTTGTATTTGACTCTGCCTCTTCAACTCTGCAATAGCTTTGTGGAACAGAAATACGTTTGAAGAGTGGGATTTGTGGAGTGCAGAGTTGCAGAGTGGCTTTCTGGAATGGGCCCCTGGTCTAGGTAGATAAAAGGTACTTGGTGGGGAGGATGTTTTTATGATTAAAAACATACCAAGATACTGAGATACTGTGCGGCGGTACGGACTCCCACATGACCAGTTTTTGAACCTTTTTTTAGTGTTTTCTTTTTTGTGCGTCTTAGTCAGGGATCGTTAAATGCGAGCAAAATCCATTGAAATGACGTATGACAACCAGTTAGGGTTGGTGATTGATCTAAATTTATGAACTAAAATATCTATTGTATTTATTTAATAAACATCATTGTAAGATAATACAAAAACTCTTAACATACTAACTATAAATAAAATAACCCTTGCAGTTTACCCGTTTGAGGCATGGTCCCTAAAATGCTGGCCACGTTCCCCCTTTGCACAGCCAGACTGAGCCGCTGCGCAAAGAAAGAGCCCGCTCTGGGATCACCCGCCGCCAAAATAAGTCTTTACGACACCTCTTTTACCAAATTCTTGGTGTCGGAAGACCACGGAGCCAAAGTTCCATTGCAAGTGCCGCAAAAAAGTAATTATCTTTTAGAAAAGCGTATTTGCGGCATTTGATGGTCTGGGCACGGTCAGCCGCGGACCCAGGCTGACGAGCGGATCCCTCGACGAGAGACGGAGCTAACGTGTCCACGCATGTTACGTCCCAAGCCAAGGGGCGGCCCGAACACCAAGGCACCAAAGTGCAACCGTCAGGTCTTTTGCCACCCGAGGCAGAAAGACCTGAGGGCTCCAGGGTTGCCGGAATTTTGGCTGTGCCGAGGGAACGTTTAATAATATCGTTCGAAGAACGTGCCTAAATTATTAGGTACTAAAATAATACAAATAAATATATTTTTTACTGATGAAATTGAATACAATCCGAGACTCAGTTTACTGGCTGGTATATTTTTTTATTATATTTACAATTTCAAATCAAATAATTCCCAATTTTAGACTTGGGATAGTAAGTAATAATTATACGAGACAATGTAAATAATACAATCAGATTGACAATCGACAATGTACTTATAAATTTTAATAAGTTTTAGTTTAACATTATAGATAAACCATGAACACTGATATGCAATTTATTACCATAATGATAATGATAAATATTTAATTTATTTGATTATATTATAAGTGACAACCCTAGCACTTCAATGAATTTTGCTTACATTTTACGATCCCTGGTCATAGTAAAATAGGCGCTTATAGTTAAGCTATCCATTCTGGTCAACTGTACCCTGTGAACGTAGTGCTAGATTGGGATGGTTAATGGTGTGGAAGGCTCGCGATTTCTGGATTGCAAACGAGATTTGAATAATGACTAGCATGGAGCCATTCCATTTTAGTCATTAGGGTTGGCAAAACATTTATTGTCCTGAGATTGTGAAGGTGTCAGTTACAATCAGGTGGCATGTGTGCTTTTTCATGGCAACAAAAAATCACATGAGCACACAGGCCGCCTGGGGCCTGTTTTATAAAGCTACAAATTACAACTTACAGGTTACAAGTTTCCATTTGACACAATCTCGACCAATGACGACCAGCCATTTGAGCAGTGTTGCCAGTTTAGACCTGTAAAATTGTAACTTGTAGCTTTATAAAACGTGCCCCTGATGGTAAGAGGTGGTGAGATCTGAGACATTTGAATCCTCAAGACTAAAATCTTAAGACTGCGATCCTAAGACCGCAAATGCGTTGCCAAGCCTGAGGACTACGATGAAACGCCTCTATGCTAGAAACTTCGCCGGTTGTCTTATCCCCACACCGAAACTCAACAATGCGAATGCTGCTTTAAGGACAAGATGGTTGTAGCGATCCGGACGGACCCTGCACAAGGTCCTACCACCACCACCATAATGTCTGTTAAGTATTTTGCTATTTCCATCACATCATCATTATCTTCTTCTTCTTCTTCTTCTTAGCGTGTCGACGATATGTTAATTATACGAGCTGTCCAATATTCTGCCACGCAAACGGCATTGCTAGTGGCGTTATATAGGTCCTGCCGGGTGCAGGTGTCGGGGCACGCGGGGCTGCAGGAGATACGCCATGGACTGTGGTGAGGCGCCGCAGCTGCAGTGGTCCTCGGCGGTGTAGCCCCACTTTACCAAGTTTTCTCGGCATCTACCGACCTGAGCGCGCAATCTGTTGAGCGACTGCCACGTGCGCTACGGTAATCAATGATCATTATCATAAGTTAAGATCTACGGTCTTGTTGGTGAGTGCTCGCCGTTAGTTGATTCACTCCATATTACCGAGTGTAAAAGTTCCTACATGCGGCCAATTTACTGAATAAGTATTTAATATTTTGAATTTAGAATCTTTGAATTTCACGACTTTAACTTTTTCTTTCACTTGCTCAAAGTAAATGCTTAACTTATTGCTGGTTGCTTTCAGTTCTCTATGCCACAAAAAGCAATTCTAGTTAACAGCGCAGTGGCAACATTTAGTATAGGTAAATTACCTACGAAAAGTTTGCACTCTATTGTAGTACTCGTAGTGAAAAGGCTACTTACTATACTATCAAAGTCTTGTACCTAATTTACGCATTTACGTTACGTTACTGTAAGGACGCGTACACATAGAACGTCCGTTTTTACAGGATCCTTTTTAACGGATCTTTTCACCTTGTTATCTTCTTTTTTACTGGACCCAGAATACTGTTTTGGGTGTGAACTTGCTCATACAACTACATACGCCATCAAATAACGGTCCTGTAAAACGGATCGCTATGTGTACGCGCGCTGAGTTGCGATTGTCATTTATCTCTACATACACACAAAGCTAATGCGATCCAGTTATTACTGATTCAGATAGTTTTCATTTTATTTTTTTCACCAATTCCTTCCAAAGTTTGATAGCATTTTTTTACGCGTAAAGCTAGCTAAGTATCAGAGAAAATACTTTATTTCATATTGCCCAACCACAAGTCTGAGACGATATTATGCAGTCACTTTAAATCCAATATGGCGTCCAACTTTAAATCATCTGAGCAAAGAAAAACTTTTAAAACTTCGTTATGAAGTTAGACAGGCTACCGACTTTATCATAGCCCATCTGCAGTAAATATAACTTGGTAGTTCCATAAATATCTCAGTTTTATGTACTTTTTAGTAGGTAAGGAACAGCATCGCTCGTTGCGTGACAGTAAATCAGAGGAAATGTATCGTTTAACGTGAATATACTTTTATTTTCGCAGCAGTTATTCACAAAAATTATGTAAAAATTTAGCGAAATAAATATTTTCTATTCTAAATATGATGATAATAATCAAAACTTTGGCCAAATATCGTTTGACATTTTGCGTAAAACGAAACGTTTTTCTAAACAAAACAAATGATTCAAGTTTCGATAAACGCATTCCTTTACGACTCGTTCAAAAACGATCTTTTAAAACCAGATTTTAGTTTCAAATCGGAGATATAAAGTTTGCAACTCGCTGATTTTAAGAAACTTTGCCAGAAAATGTTTTTTTATTACGTCATAAAACTAGTCTAGTGCCGTCGGAATAGGGCCTAAATTGACTTACATAAAATAGTTTGCCCGTAATTTGTTTTTAGTGGTGGTAGGACCTTGTAAAACAAATTGCGGGTCGCTACCACCATCTGATCCATTAACCCACCGCCAGCAGTGTTCGCGTTGTTGTGTTTCGGAGTGGGAAAAAGACAACCGGTAAAATTATTAGCATAGAGGTATTCCATCTCAGTCCTCAAGGGTGGCAATACATTTGAAATCTTCAGATTACAGTCTTGAGATTGTAGTCTTGATTATTCAAATGTCTATGGGTTTCAGATCCCACCTACCATCAGGTGGCCTCAGTGCTCGTGTGCCTAGAAAAAAAACTTCTACAGATTTTTGCTCCTATTCATCCCTCTTCCGAATTTTTATCTTCATAATTTCGTTTCGCTTCGCTTTTCTGTCGCCTTAGCCTTCTAACTGAACCTACCCGAGTCGCTTCTGCTCCCTCGCTTCGCTCGCTCGATGCAATATTTCATTCAATAAATTCACTTCACTCCAGTCAGCAATTGTTCGCTAAATTAATGTTCATGAATAAAACCAAAAGTGTAAGACACAGATAAGTTTAGAAAGAGAGAGATATATTTTATCTACATTATGAATTTTAATATTACGGAGTCACAATCTTTAATAAGAGAGACTAGTTATGAATAGTGATTATTAAGATGTAAAAGGATAGTGGGCAAAAATTTTTGGACGGCGCACCCAAGTCCGCCACAGCTTAGACTACTTTTGTTTGGAAGGTATCAAAGCTATGTACTTCCGTACCAATGTGCATCAAATTCTGTCCATGGGTTCTGTATTTATTTTAAGTCGAATGGGTTTAACTTTCTGAGCATTATTGAAACAAGCATAACATATTAAACCTTTTTTTTTACAAAATAAACTCAATATTAAAATATATTTAACAGTGTTTAATTATCATTACGATTATTGCGTCCAAGAAGAGAGCTGGTCTGTGGATATTCTCTTCATATCTTGCCAGGCTCAAAAACAATTGACCGATTTTGAGAGCATCACTTTCTGCACGCTAGTGCGATATCTATCTCTTTATACAATACACTATCAGTGATACCTACACAGTTTTATGTTTTATGTAATGAGACCCCAGGGATATTTTTTAATGATTGTATTTTTTCATTCCTTCTATATTGTTTTTGTTTTTATTTTTGTGTTGCCATCCTTTTTTCTATGATGTTTTTCTCTGTTCAGTTTTTTTTTCTTCTCTGTGTACGTCGAATAAATAATATTTCTATTTCTATTTCTATGTTTAATGCGTCATAATTAAAAATGCTTATTTTTGTTAGATGTTTCGAGTTATATTCAATATATGGCTGGCGGAGCTGGGTGTATTTTGCATTTAAAAAATCCTAATAAATAAATAAAATGTAAACTTTAGCACACCTATCAAAAACTGTATGACCCTTTTTTTTTAAATGACTGCCCTCAAAAAATCTTACTTCACTACAGTTCATCAAAGACTTATGTCGGCTTCCTCCTTATAATTGTTGAAAATAACACCTAAACTTATCAATTACGCGTGTTTAAACTATTTCAAATGAAACGGGTCATCCATATACACACTAACAAATTAAGGATCAAAACGCTCATTACGGCTTTCAACATTGTACAAATATATTTATAAACGTTTCTATTCCTTCCACATTAAAGTCGTAATTAAACTTCACTCCGCTGCGGCTGTGATTAAATTCCCTTTGGTAATACTCTCATGAAAGCCCGGTATGAACCCAGAAAGCCCTTTTACCCACAAAGATATTGCGGTTTCTGAACCTAATAAATATTACGCAAGCAATCTATTCGTCGGAATAACTTAATGTAAGGTTCAGGACAAAAACTTCTGAAACCGGTCAATGTGGAAAACTATTTACATGAAAACAGATTTTCGAAGGATTCACAGCCCTATAAGTTTGGAATAATGGATGAAGTTTGTTTTTTGCGCCGCACTTTGTATGTGGTCGTTTGTGTAGCGGAATTCGATCCATTTTCTTCAATGTTGCTAGCGCAAATATTCTTTTCCGTACAGTTTATGACGGGGGTAAAATTTGATGGTGGCAAATCAGGCCAGTAGCTGTCACGCAACTCTTTTGAAGCACATTTTGAACGCAGATAAATGGGCGTGTGGGAAACCAAGTGTTTTATCTGTACTAGGTTTTTAATATTAGTTGTAAAAAATGTTATTGCAAAACATCGGAAATAGAAAAATACAATTTTAAAAGTAATATATTGCTCTATTTTTGGTGCGCTCATGACTGGTACAATACTTAATTTAACTAAAAGAAACGAAAAGCATAGAGAAGGAGTAAAACGACAAAATAGCAACAAGAATAAAATTCATGTTCTAATAGATCCTATGAACGTTATTTTAACAATATCAAATTTTCCAAGTTTCTATATGGCTTTTGTTCGTTTACTGAAACTACTGTAAAGAAAATTCTAATAATGTGTCAAAAATAACCGTTAGGTTAGTTTTAATATTTACACAGACTACCATTATAATGAAACATAAAATAATCATGTGATATTTTTTTTTTAATACGAACACTTCTATTACGAAAATATAAAACATGCTATGCTGCCAAATGAAAAAAAGAAGAATTTGAAATTATCTCTTGTAACGTACTTTTTTTTTAACCATTGCAAACCCTACCAAATCTTCGTTACTCTAACTTGATTTATACAATTCAACATAATGGCAACATAATACACAGGAAATATTCATTTACACTGTCAATAGCCCAATTAACCAACAGGGAATTGCACTGAATATGCAACAGTTCTGACTGATAATAATATTCATAACGGGATCATCGCTAATTGCACTATTTTAACCCTCGACTGCTTCCCTTTGAGGCAATGCAATGCTCTGATTACTGCAGGTTATGAATCTACTTATTAATCACTGCAACACATGTTAATATCGACATTGTATGATAAATTGCTTGATGTAATGTTACTTTGTATTTGTGTAGCAAATATGTCTGGGTCGTTAAGCTATTTATTTTTTAAGTAGGCGAATTGAAATAATATACTCGTATTACATACATACATAATCTCACGCCTTCGTTCCCAGAGTGGGGTAGGCAGAGCTACAGAATTAAAACATCTCTAAAAACTTGTTGATAATTCTATAACCACAATTTGCACAAATAGGCTAAGATGTTTACCAGCGTATTAGTGACAGGTTTCAAGCCCATCGCCTAACAAGTACTACAAGCCTTTATTCCCTTAGTCATCTCTTACGACATCCACGGGAAGACATGGAGTGGCACTATTCTAACTCGGCAACCACACGAGGCAAATACACTCGTATATACTCGTATATACTCGTATTATAATAGTAGATTATACACCGAGGTGATAAAGCACTGTTTTATGTCACGGGCGCTATATTGAATCCTGAGTAAATGAGGGTCTCCAGATTTAACTCCTGAGCGTAGCGACTACGAGCGTGTTACGAGTTAATTCCTGATTCAAGCTCGCCCAAGACGAAAACAGCTTTATCCCAAAGGAGAATACTCTAGTTTTCTCACCTTTTGCGAGACAGTAAAACGCAAGGCTACTTACTAGAAACAACGTTTTATTAAAACTTAAGAGGATTGTGAAGCTAAAAATCTCCATACAAAATGCGAAAACGTTTCTCTCCCCTTAAACCTCGTCCGATTTTTCCGATTTTTGAATATGTTGTAGATTTAATGAAAAACTATGTCCGTACGTTTTCCTTTCCAAGAAAATATTTCTTAGAACGAAACAAATTTAAAAAACAAAAACAGAAACGTACAGACCTAGGTCTTTATAATAACTACAACATATTCAAAAATCGTGAAAAACGGACTTTATTTAGGGGGTGATTTTAGCGGCTCTTCACAATCCTCTTAAAGTAGATACCTTATTTAAAAAAACGTGCAAATTGTAATTTACATAGGAATTCAAATCTCATTATTAACCAGTGGTTTATAATGAGATTCATTACCATAATATGGTAATTATAATATTATTATAACCCGCCCAGCAGGTCTTTTGCGTAACTCACTCGCAATCGCGATCGGCTTCAAAACAAAACAATTGGTTTCATTTTGTATGCAGACAAGCCTTCGATTTTCAAAATGAAAACGATTGTGATTGCGAGTGTGTTACGCGAAAGGCCTGCGGGTCATAATATGGCACTGAATCTATATAACTCGCTGGTTAGCCAATGGCTACACTGACTTATAATTGGGCAATTTCGAGCATGTGGTGTCAAAAAATCATTTTGTAAGTTATTCGCACTACCACCTTACGCCTATTATTTATAATTATTTTATACTGCCTGTTACTCGTACACTAATAAGTTTTTGAGGAATCCACGTGACATCCTATTTATTAAAATGGTCCCATAGTTTAGGAGCTAGAGTGGAACATACAATTTTTGATTACAGAATATCCATACATAATCAACTTCCTGTTGAGACTTTCCCAATGAGCTACAAAATGGGGTTTTAAAAAAATGATGTCATTAAATTTCCTCGAGACCGTCAACACATTGGTGACGCCTCCGGCGTTGCAAATGTCCATAGGCGGTGGTGACCACTTACCAGTTGGGCTGTATGACTGATTATCCGTGGCATGGCAATAGAAAAAACTAGACTGTTTATTTTGACTAATTTTATTTATTAATTTAAAGTAAGGTGTAATAATGTCTGTATATTAATGTTACTTTTTTTATTTCCAAACCATAGTCTTGGGTTTAAAGCTAATTGAGGTACTACAGGCAATTAACGCCCACTTAACTTTAAAATATTATTTTTCTATAAATACAAATTAAATTAAAAAAATAATGCGATAAACAAATAAACCATACTTTTCTGAACCGAAACATATTGATTGAAAATATAATTCCTTAAAATTTCCGTACTTATGGCATCTTTTTAAAAACTGTGTCTTTGGCGTTATTAAAATTACCATGTTCATTAACGCCCGTTTACTTAAATGTAATTCTAGACGCAGAAAACATATTCCTGGAGAATAAATATAATAATAAAACATATCACTCACATACAAATTTCTTTATCAGAAATGGAAAATATATAAGTAACCAAATTTTACACAAAAAATATCATACTTCAAAAAGTAGTATAACTACTGTTAAACTTCTCTTTATAATCATTTTAATAAAACTTTTAAGGTCATAAGATCTTATATCAACATTTACATCAAATAACAATTAAAAGGCTATTCTTTCTAAAAAAAAAACCGCAAATATTATCCTCCATTGGGCGTTATTGAACAGAATAGGGCAATTACGCCCTGAGGTACTAGGTCAATAACGGTATGTAGAAAACAAATTGAATACTTATTATATGGTTTCTAATTACAAAAGAAATGATAAGTTAATATGTTTTTGAATGAAGTAAGTTTGTTAATGTTCATATGTACTTATAAAATCGATTACATATAATTGGGTCAATAACGCCCACGAAGGGTAATATCGCCTAACGGTCATTTGAACGGCTGTTATTAGCCGAGGGGGCGTTAATGTCTTTTCTCGCATTTTTTCACTAAAATATATTCATTAAAATATATTACCTAAAAAATATTAGTGGAACATTAAGAATAATCACTTACAACACTACGCATAACATAAATATATGAGAAAAAATATAAGGAAATAATTAAAAACTTGAAATTTCGTCGGAGCACTTTTTATAACAGCAACGTCCGTGAGCGATACCCTCGAAGCGCGGTGCGTCACTGGCAAGATGGCGGCTCGAGAAACTCGCTTTTAGGCTAGATGCGTTCCTATTGGTGTTAACTATTTATGCGTACGCTGTGACACTGCTCATTCGAATTAAAGTACGTTTTCTCGGTTTTGGGCGTTGTTTGACAGAGGGCGTTAATTGCCATACCTACCTTACAATTTTAATCGTATAACTGAAATAACGATTGTTTGTACAGGCAAAACTTTGTTTTAAAGTCTTATAATGGTTTTAAAATAATACACTAAGGTATCTTAAAGCCACAGTAGCAGAAAATTAAGCACAAATGTCAACCTCACAGCATTCTACCATAGTATGAATAGAACAGTAGTTCGTCTTCAAAACAAAGACATTACATCGTAAGGCTTGTATGTGTGCATGCCTTGTCCGTACGCGCCGCGAGCCAACACCAGCAAAGTCAACAAGACGGCGCAAGCCGGTTTCAGTCGGGGCCTCGCCGTCGCCGCCGTTTGGTTGCGTGCATATCAAGAATCGAGCTAGGCGTATCTACGCAAAAATGTCGTCACGTAAATGTCATACTAGACTGTGAATAGACAATCATACCGCCCGAGTGGTTATCTATAGGTAATTGAAACTCCTAAAAGGGCCAGAGATGATCTTATTTTTGTTTATTAAAAAAAAGGTACATCCATTATAATCTAATTACATGCTCGCCAAACTGTTATCCAGTTTGTTGGCGAGTAAAGCGCTCAAACTTATAGCACTAAATATTGATTTAATATTTTTCCATAATAATTGACTGCTAGCGGTTCTGCTTTTCTATTTATACTATGATTCTACGAATTCCAGTTCCAATTACTATAATGAACTCAAGCTTGAACCTGGCGTAGACCACAACTCGAGATTGCTTGTGTTTTCACGGAACCTGGGAAACAACACAAGATTCAAGTTGTTAGCAATTAAGGGACCCAAGTTCGAACACTTCATTAAACTAGGAGGTGGTTTGAATGAAGGCGAGTCTATCATTAACACATTTTGTACCGGCAACTCTATTGGCGTTGAAACATTGCACACGATTTCTAGTTTATGGCTGTGAATGATTGAGAACTTCTTTTGTTTGATGATATTATTTGCTGAATACTAGCATGGTAGGTAGGCTTGGGTCGGTCAGGAACTAAGAACTAAAAGGAATGAATTCCCATCACAGACCGAAGGGAACTAGTTCTTCGTAAACGATCTTAGTCGGTCTTCGGTCTTTTAGGTTAGTAGTAATTGTTGAACGTATGAGCGAAACAGAGCGAACGAGTAAAGAGCACACGGCACGGCGCTTGATGTGAACGAGACAAATAGTACCTATTTCCAAGCGTGTCCAGCTCAGATCTTAAAATTTGCTCCGGAGCTAAAGGACCTAAAGGTACTAAAAGATCGAACTAGTTCCTTTAACCGATTGACCAAGATCGGAGCGCTCCCTTTAAAGACCGAGCGGGCGCAACTCTAATGGTAGGTACCTATTAGTATAGTCAATCCACTATGTCCCGTGGTTTTTAGTATTGCAAGGAGAAAGCACACGGGCACACAGGCCACCTGATGGTAAGTGGAATCTAAGACCAGGCAGTAGAATTCTCGGTACTGCAATCTCAAGACTGCAATCCTAAGACTCCAATGCGTTGCTAACCCTGAGATGTATAATTTAATGCCCCTATGTTATTTCACCAGTGGTTTTATCTCCACACCGGAACTCAACGATGCGAAAATTGCTGCTTGGCGGTAGGTTAACCATTAAGGGCGGAATTGTTTGAGTAGTTAAATTTTATTTTGACTTTTAATGTACCTATAAAACAATAAAGCATAAATTTTAACCACGAGATAGGGTGCCAAAAGGCACCGCTAGCAAATAATAGATTAAGGGATAAGATACCGATCCGGACGGACCGTGTACAAGGTCCTAACACTACTTATTTCTTTATTTTTTCATACATTGACGCAACCGAACAACGTTATTTTTCTGGTGGGGCTCGCATCGTACTTTAAAAACACTATATCTGCGGCGAGTTTATACTCATTAAACTATGTAAAACCCACCGCATTTTTTTTTCAGATGAAATATCTCACGACTAGCTTGATGAGATCCCGTAAAGGGATAACCCTCCTTTCCTCATTCCTTTTTCGTAAACATTGAATTTGAATTTTTGTGTTTTGTACAATAAAGTTTTAAATACGAGTAGGTAGGTACATCCATATTTCCGCACGGTTTGGCTAAAAAGGATACTTGCAGGAAATTCCTATTTTACTCCGTACATTTATTTGAAATCAGTGGAGTAACATTAAAACCTATTAACTTCCAAGCAGGAGAAAGACAACTGTTATAATTACAAAGTTGTACCTTCCACTGCCTGGAACTTGGCAGGTTTGGACATTTCAACTGGCTTGTTATGTGTGCCATTTATTAATAATTTATTATTTAGCCCCTCACAATTTTACTAAAACGTTATTTATTATAAGACAAATTACTTATAGTTGACAGGACTTAATTAAATTGTCCTTCCTAAGTATTCTGTTGACCGGGATCCTAGAAAAACATTCTTATTAACTCAGCGAATAAACTTATTCGCGTTTGCAGCAGAAGATAAAAAAAACGTTCGACAACTTGTCACTTACCTTATTAGTTTTTGTAGTAAAAGTGTTTTCTAGGATATAAAAGAGAAAATAAAAACACTTGATTTCTATTAGATCCTGATGAAGTACCAGCAGTTAAGAATTAGGTTACGTTGTTATTGATTACTTACATCATGCCGGTTCATCTTATCTTATATTTTACAAAGAGGGTTAAGAGAAGACATAGTGACAAGGATTAATAAAGGAATGCCGAAGTGGGTTGGTCATGTGGAGAGAATGGATGAAGTGAGATTGACTGATATTATGAGGTAATAGTAAATGGGAATGTTGGAAGAGGGCGGCCGAGGCGAACGATCCACGATCAGATCGGGGACGTATTAAGAAAGGGCCAGGTCAGCAGTACCCTAATCCGACGCACGTGTATGAAGAGACATATGAGTGTGGAGGAAGCGAGGGAAGTTTGTCTGGATCGTAGCAAGCCGAAGGAAGTGGTCTCTGCCTACCCTTACGTAGCGTTGCTAGGCATCCGGATAAAGCCGGACATAGGCTTTTTGATTGCGTATCCGGCCAAAATAAACGGTGTCCGGCTTGTCCAGCTGCTGTGGCTATTTACCTTTTGCAAACGAGCGAGCGTCGAGCGCGGCCGAGCGAAGGCGAGTCAACTGTCGGTTGCTCCCGCAGAGACACAAAATCCTCAATAATGTAGGGTGTCCGGCCTTTTTACCCAAATGTCCGGCCAAACTGCCTGGTCTATCCGGCTACCTAGGTTTGGCGACCTGGCAACCCAAAGAGGCGTGATTTTATGTATGTATGTTTGTATAATATAGATCTTTCGTGAGTTACCTATTTAATTAAGTTAGCTTAACTCATTGGCCCATTGCAGCCGACGGGGTTTGAACTCGGTACTTTTATAATTACAAGGCATTCTTCCACCGTGCATTTTACTGAGCACTTTTTGCCTCGTACGGTGAAACTCTGGAACGAACTCGCTTTGGCGATATTTCCAACCGGTTATGACATGGGTTCAAAAACAGAACATTCATTTTCCTAAGGGCCGGTTCAGACGGACAGCAGTTGAACTGCAACCCAGCTGCAAAATGGCAGTTCGAGGGCAGTTCTGATGCAGTTGTCGTAACTGCATCAGAACTGCATAACAACAGTGCAGTCCGCTTGCAGTTGGCGTGCAGTCCTGTCGACCGCACAGCGACTGCAAGCTAGCTGTGCGGTTGTTATGCAGTCCTGTTGCAATTAAAGCAACTGCAATACGACGGCAATAGAACTGCATTGCAGTTCTGATGCAGTTTACGTTTTGCATCAAAACTGCAAACCAACCGTGCAGTTAGCTTGCAGTCGGTATGCGGTCGACAGGACTGCAAGCTAGCTGCACGGTTGGTTTGCAGTTTTGATGCAGTTACGACAACTGCATCGGAACTGCCCTCGAACTGCCATTTTGCAGCTGGGTTGCAGTTCAAATGCAGTCCGTGTGTACCGGCCCTAATTGGCCGGCAACGGATCGACAACTCTTCATGAGTTACTGGTTCTTATGGGCGGTGGTAATTACTTCCTATCAAGTAACCTGCAAGCTAGTTTGTTTCCCTCTCTTATAAAAAAATACCCTAATCCACTACGCTGCCGCCACTCTTGACGTTGGCTTGAATGGATATATTTCATGTATTATTCTATATTAGGTACCAAATAATTATATAAGAAAAAATATTTCTTGTGACAAGGCTCATAATTAGGTAAGAACAAATACCTTACAAAATAATATAATTAAATTACAATAAAAAACTCAAACCTAACGCCAAAATGACAAAAAAACGTAGTCCTGAATTGCCAAAAATGGCAGAAAAGGGACAGGCAAAATTATTACAGGATTATGCGGTAAAAAAAACTTCGGCAAAGAGACAAACAGCTCACCGACTCTTTAGATGGTATTAAAACACCAAATTTATAGCATTAACTAATCCAACCACGGAAACCCATTACAAAGCGTAGTCGCGAGACAAAGTTTATCGCAATTGCCTCTGTTTCACTCAGACAAACAAATAAGAAAGCCGAAAAGATTTCTCGAGCGGGGAATATCCATTAAGCGTTGCTTATCTATTTACAAAACCTGCCAGGGAATTTTCAAGACGTTGAAAGTTTCTGAGACGCCTGCTTTTAAAATTTAGCACAAGACCGCTTTCATTTGCTCGGTGTCATTACAAACTAATTTTAGTGTTGGAAATTGTTGCATTTACACTTGGAAATATCGCTTTAAGAAGCAATTTGTCTGCTAAGCTTTTAGTAAGTGTTTGCTATGCTTTTAAGTTAGAACCTCTCAGATATTTTACTGTGCGATTAATGCTTTCAGGGAATAGGTCTAGTTACCCAGTGGCATAAATTTTAAGTGAGACGAAAAAAATATGTAAGAGTACTCATGAATACATTAAACAATATTTTGAAAACTGACTGACTGTTGAATTTCTTCTCCGCAGTGGTCTCCTCTAGGGATGCGCACGTGCGGCCTGGTTACTGAATAAACATGTTTTATCTTTTTATCTTTTACTATTGCAGATTGGTTTCTGTGTTTGCCAATACCTTTCAGTGTTGAAATCACTACTCTTAAATTAACAAATCGAGAAAAAATCTAGTCACCATTAAATCGAGGCTTTTTATTTATTTAATAATAATGAAAATAAACACATAAAATATGCAACAATTAAAACAGCCCGAAGTCTCACTGAGTCATCAAAAAGGTTATGAATTGTTCAACTGCTTAATGAAATCGCGATATCAGAAAACATTCACGCACGTAAGGTCAACAATAGAGCCGGTGAAGAGGAATAGGTACCCGCGGAGAATACTAAGCAGGGACTTACTCGTACCTCTTGAAATGGACTGACATCTACTTAATGAAGCCCTGTTGAGAGACTACCTTCGTTTACTAATTACTCCCTGGATTGGACTTGGAACTGTTTTTCTGTTTGTTTATTCGTTTTTTCCGACTCTGACTACAAAGGATCCCGGGTTCTATTCACGGTGAGGGCAAATATTTTTGTGATGAGCACTAATTTTCTTCCCGAGTCTTGAATTTTTACTATGCTTATTTCTCTATATCTACATGTTTTTATCGTTGTCTTGCATTTATAGGTAGTACTTTAGCACTAGGTCAATTTGTGTGAGATTGTGCCCTAATATTTACTATTTATTTATTTATTGTTAGAGTAAGGCTGCGATTTCGGACGCGTAAAATTATTTCCCCCCCTTTTTAACCATAAAGGGAATAAATTTTCAAAAATTCCTTCTTATTGCACCCCTAGGATATCCAAAGAATATTCCTTGCAAATTCCGACTCCCTAGGTCCAGCGATTTTGGCTGTGCGTTGATCGATCAGTCAGCAAGGCAGTTTTCTCTTCTATCATTATGTAGATTATAACCTACTTCTCGAAGACAGAAGTTAGGCCTGCAGGCCTTTCACGTAAACACACTGGCAATCACAATCTTTTTCATTTTGAAAATCGAAGGCTTGTCTGCATACAAAATGAAACCAATTGTTTTGTTTTGAAGCCGATCGCGATTGCGAGTGAGTTACGTAATAGGCCTGCGGGATTACACCTGTAAGTTATTACGTAAGTTTTGAAACAAGGCTATATGCAAGAGAGATATAATTGACGAGGCGATTGAGAGATTGACGTAAACTGTCAGACAGTCACATTTTGTCTCTAATTACGGCCTACACTTGCTGTTTTTTTTTATAACATTTACTATGCAGCCCACAATTATTTCATAGTCGCTGTAAAGCATTTTTATGCCTTTTACGCGGCACCGTAAAGTACAAATATGCAGCATAAAAAGTAACATCCACGGATCAAAGACGGAATTTCCTATAAAATCATTTTAAATACCGCAATAAATTTAAACGTAAAAGTTTTGCATCGTGCAAATATTTACGTTACCTATTGAAATTGGAAACCGGGAATACATTTAATGCGGTATTTTAAAGATATTGACTTGATAGATACTAACTTTGATGTTTAAATGTTAATACCACAGTGGGCTTCCGCATGATTTTAAATTTCAAAGGCGAAACTTTCACGCTGTTCTGATACTTGTTTGTTGAACATTTCTTAAAGTTTTGAGATGAAAAGTCTCTTTTAAGTTGAAATATGACTTGTTTGAAGTCAGGACATTGACCAGAAGTGAATACTTTTGGTTGTTGATGATAGCGATATTCGTAAATTGTTTACTGATAATTTCTTGGGGCCATATTATCAGCTCTTAAAACCTGTCAAGTTCCAGACGGCGAAAAATAAAGAGCTAGAGAACTGTTATAAAGCCTCAGCCTCCAATCCGAAATAGTTATCCATATGGAATCCTCAAATCACTCGTTTAGCGATTCTATTGACGAGACGCTTCATGATCATCGCATTAGCCGAAAGACGTCGCGTCCTCAGCTGAACATAGACCTTACCCAAGGATGTCCACGACGGTCAACATCGTGTTACTCGCATCCATTGGCTTCCCACACGATCTATACAAGGAGACGGCTCTTCATCATTTCAGCCGAAAGACGTCCACTGCTGAACAAAGGCCTCGTCAAAGGTTTGCCACAAGTACTGGTCCTGCACCGCTTGCGTCCGGTGATTTCCTGCAACAATAGCCACGTTATCTGAGCTCTATTCACTTCCACCAGTACGCGCACATTACTCGATAACTGTTTACTCATCACTCCACCATTTTATTAGCCATACCATACATATTGAAGAATCGCAATATGTATTGCGACGAAACATTCAGTAATGAACTCAAATTAATGAACGAAATGCATAATTGTTTAATTTATTTATCCACATTCAGATTTATTTAAATGCATACCGTTGCAGTAACAGTATTATTATGTATGAATGTAAATTGTCAGTAACTGTTATAATGTGTGTTGTTGTGATAGGCGGAAAATTAAAGACTAGCGATTATAGACATATAAGTTGTTGCCCGCGATAAACATTCCAAACCTTGTTTCTATAACACATGCCCAGTTGCACAAACGTTTAGTTAATTAACTTAATTATGTTATCTTTAGTCGTGTGCTGTTTACCTATACAATTACCTTTGAGAATTAGAAAATGGCAAATAGTGTCCTAATGAAATGAGACACTTTGCACCCGTTGCACAAACGTTCATAGTTAAACACTAACTGTGCTTATTAACGTTTTATACAAATGGGCTTCTCTGGGTAAAACCATTTTGTCTTTGACTGGGTTTCGTATTGTTAACGTTTACGATAGCTCTTATTTACTGAATCATAGACAATATGGCTTTGCCCAGTAGTACGAGTATAGAGGGTGTTAGGCAGAAGGTTGGACAAACTTCAGGGGCTAACTCTGTAGGTCATACTCATCAACTTTTATCATGGGACCAACATCCAATTCGTGAAGAAAAAAAAACAGCTGTTCCATACATTTCGGCTGTTTAGCTCTCAAAGTTTGTATGGAACAGCTGTTTTTTTTTCGCGATTTGGATGTTGGTCCCATAATAAAAGTTGATGAGTAAAACCTACAGAGTTAGTCTCTGAAGTTCGTCCAACTTCCTGCCTAACACCCTGTAGAGGCTCTTGTTGTATATCTTTCACATGGCTGTGAATTTACAAACAACCAATGACGACCTTACATTTTTCAAATTTGTGTGTGTGGCCAGACCAGACAGTCCACCATATCATCTTCGAGTGTCCTCTCACTAAATTCAGCGGGCAAGCGGCGGAACTTAAAACTCTTTCGACGGATGCAATCGCATACCTTAAATATAATTCACTAAAAATTTAAGTAGAGAATAAAGCCATACGATAAATAAATAATTTCAAATCAATCGCCACTATAACTTCTACGGAGACAGCCCAGCCCGCAAGCAAATCGGCCAAGGCCAATAAACTGAAATGTTTGATCATTCGCAGCCATTCCGTGATCCAAAGAGTCCCATTATTCATAACAAGCTCTCTGTAAGCGGCAAATTGAAATCGCCAGTGTTGTCTGTACGATATCGATTCCCGCCCGCATTGTTGGCTAAATTGGATCCCCACTTCTTTGCACCGCCTTTTGGTATGCGCAGTTATGATTTTATCATACTGTTTGTTTTATTGATATGATGAAGTCTATTTACGTCTATTTACTACAACCTGGAATCGCTTGTTTCATAACTAAAGTCACTTCTAGTAAAGTTCACCGCATCGTTACACTTATTAAGTACCCAATGAACGTTCTGCGTCATCATCATCATCATGTCAGCCGAAAGACGTCCACTGCTGGATATAGGCCTCCCCCAAGGCTCTCCACTAAGACCGGTCTTGTGCTTTTCGCATCCACCGCGTTCCCGCGATCTTTACAAGGTCGTCACTCCATCTTGTCTGAAATTTTTCAGCCTACCTATTCGCCACATATTATTTAGCGTATTAAATTTGATATAAAATACTTTTCATCGAATAAACAGCCCGGTCCAAATCTTCTCCTATTCGGATCTCCTACTAGGAGTTGGCGCGACACGGACATTGAACGTTCTGCGTGCAAGTAAGAAAATAACATGGCTGTATCATGCGTTTCTTATTATGTAGCCTCCAATAGTAAAGTACTCAAAAAAGTGTAAATACAATTTTTGCATTTACAGTAAGTTATAGTTTGATTTAAACGGTGTATTATTGCATACTCTTTGAATCAGATGTGAGTAAAACGCCCTAAATCCCAAGAAAGTTTGATTCTATTTTGAACGAAGCCGTTCTTAATGAGATTCGTGAGTCATTCAATCCTACCCGAAGACCCTGCCGGCCAATAAATAAAAGGTAAAAAGATTTTTTCCTTTGTTTTATTCTGCTTTTAGCAACTTAATAAAGGACGCCGTCCAAGGAATCTGCACATTGTATGTCGGTTTACGATCTGATTCTCAAGGATCTATTTCATTGCGCGATAGCTCATATGCTTTTCGTGATACATTGCGTCGCTGCAAGGGCTCTCGGCTCAAAAATGTTCAAACAACCCGTCAATGGATTACTACTAGCATGCGTCCTATCGACCAATGAAACTAAACCTCCACGCTGGAAGCTCAATGGTGGATGCCAGAGACTTTTATGAGTGCTCACTTTTTATATTTTTGTTAATACAATAGAGTAGTGTTTGACGTTGTAGTTTACACATACTTTGTTTTAGACCATCTGGCTTCGTAAATATATTTCACCCACCATCCATCACCATCACCATCTTATACTTTAACCCACCGCCAAGCAGCAGTGTTCACATCGTTGTGTTACGTTGCGAGGATAAGACAACCTGTGAAATTAGAAATTAATATCATAGAGGCATTCCATCTTAGTCCTCAGGGTTGGCAACGCATTGGCGATCTTAGGATTGCAGTCTTAACATTGAAGCTTTAGGAACGCAAATGTTTATGGGTCTCGAATTCCACCTACCATCAGGTGGCCGGTATGCTTGTTTGCGTTCTCCATACCGTTCTTTTTAAATCAAATCCAATCAAATAAATTTGTTTCATTACATTCAACACTTCCTTTTACTTATTGGTAATAAATAGTAGTTTACGTGACGGTTGCGTAATGCTAATTAATTGAATTTTTTTTTATCTACAAACATATTATAAGTACTCTAAGATGGGTTCAGAAGCCGAAAGGCAAATTACCAGCATTACCTTACCTGTGATAGTAGGTGACAGCGATGACAGCAGTAACTTAATTTTGAAATTACGTTATCGAATATTGTAAGGTAATGAGATCCAAATTTGGAACATCTTACAAAATTAACAGCTGTCATCGCTGTCACCTACTACCACAGGTAATGCTGGTCCTTGCCTACGGGTTTTACGCATAATAGAGGACTTATGATATGAGTGTAGATAAAAGGTTATTATATCATTGCTTATATTAAAATGTTTCCGAAATGTACGGTCCATTAATCGCGGGACAATCTCATACAAATTGACCTAGTCTCGAACTATTTAAGCTCAAGTCTTGAACTGGGTACTAGGCAACGATAAACATACTTGTATTGAGAAATAAATACTAAAGAAAACACCCAAAATTCAGAAACAAATACCTACTCGCGCTCATCACACAAAGTTGCACTGTCCGGGAATCAAACCCCGCTGGCTTCTAGGCAGGGTAACTAGGCTAACTGCGTCGTCTTTTACTTTATTTTATTCTATTAACTTAACTAGCTAGTCTAGGTTTAAAATATACCTTTCTAAGAAAACCTAGTTGCTCCTGCGGTTAACAACTAATTTGATTGTCAAAGCAAAGGGGTTTGGGTAAAAGTGTTGTCATTTGTAACATTCATACATTTTCAAGGTGAGCGGCCATTCGTAAAAGTGGTAAATTATGATAGAATTATTAAAAATAAACATTATATTGTTATGTAATGTAACACGCTTAATTGCATCGGAGCCGAGATATTTAAATATTCATACTTGGGCGTACTTTTGTACTAAAAACTGAATACTTAAATCTTTATGATCTCCGCTCCGATATTATTTAACGCCATAAATTATATATATCTATGTGTATTTAGAGGTCCTCTAAATAACTACGTAAAAATCATCTATGGCCGCTGAAAAAAAAATGACAATATTCTTCAAACAAATTTACCCAATGCCCTTTAACCCCATATCTTAAGAGATAAGGTCACTTATATATAAGCGGTTCTATGAGACATGCGTTCTTTTTTCTAAGTAGGGCAGAACACGACGGTCAGACAAAGTAAGCCACTCCGTCAAGCAGGCTCCACCGGCGATAGAGTTGCGCCCGCTCGGTCTTTAAAGGGAGCGCTCCGATCTCGGTCAATCGGTCAAAGGAACTAGTTCGGTCTTTTAGTTCCTTTAGGCTCTTTAGCTCCGGAGCAAGTTTTGAGATCTGAGGACATGCTTTGAAATAGGTACTATTTGTCTCGTTCACACTGAGCGCCGTGCCGTGTGCTCTTTACTCGTTCGCTGTTTCGCTGATACGTTCAACAATTGCTACTGACCTAAAGGACTGAAGAATTAAGATCATTTACGAAACCCTAGTTCCTTTCGGTCTGTGACGGGAATTCATTCCTTTTAGTTCTTAGTTCCTGACCGACTCAAGCCTAAACGGCGAGGCCAACCACAGACGGTAATGAGGAGTGAATTTGCCAGCAACTCGGACAAACTATTTAGAGCAAGATTTATATTGCTTTCATATCATATTTATTTTTAGGGTTCCGTAGACTACAAGGAACCCTTATAGTTTTGCCATGTCCGTCTGTCCGCGGTTTAACACAGAGACTATTGGTTCTACAAAGCTGTAATTTGGCATAGCTACACATTTAAATTACGCCATAGAAGTTGCAAAATATAATCTCAAAAACATTATTTTAGGGTACCAGACATATGTACATACTCGTAGCAAAGGTATTTTTATTTAATCATGACGTCGGGCGAGGTTTTATTAGACATCTCGTAAAAAAACATTATGAACATGCTAGTGTACATTTTTAGATTTGGGGCTCTGTTTAGGATATGTTGAACTCAAAATGTGTCATTTTTGCTAGAGTCCGCCCTCCCCTTACACCTTTATTACGAATTTAAAAGAAAAACTATCAAAACTACCTGGACTTGATTTGTTCCTGAGATACAGGCGACTAGTGTTTATTTATTTATTTTAATGAACAGTAACAAATAACAAACGGTCCATTTTTACAAATACCTATTAAATATATTATGCGCGGTCTGCATTAAGTAAATTCAAACATATGGCGTTGTATAAAAGCGTTTACGGAGAAGCGGTTTTACGCGCGTTTGCTTCAAATACAGCATTCCTTGCGGCGGAGCCCGCGGATGGCATCGCCGCGTGGCACGCAGCGTCGCACGCGTCAATAATGGCGGTTAACGCCACTGCGCCCGCAGCGGGGCCCGCGGCGGAACCTCTGGCCACCGCGTACTCCGCCGCGCGCTCCGCTACACGCTAGAGAGTCCGCCGCGGATGTAGCGGACACCGTTACTCTCTACGCCCCGCACCACGCGCCGCATCACGCCCCGCACCTTTATAAACAACACCGTACATTGCCATATGTTTGTGTTTGCGCGTGTGATGACGCGGTCCGCTGCACGCGCCGCTTCTATGTAAACGGAAAAAACGCCCGACGCGCCGCGCAACGCCACGCGCGACGCTCCGCGTATCCGTAAACAAGCCCTTCTGCCTCACTTTTCTGCTTCCATGTGAAACCAGCGTTAGTGATGCGATGGCTATAGCTGAAATATAGACTACAATATTAAATCATACAGTCGGATTTTCAAAGCTTGCTTTTCGTTAGACTTTTCGTATGTATAAAATGCACTCTACTTACCTACCTAAGAGCGTGAGTTCAAACGCGCAGTGCAACTCAGCTACTAAATCCTCAAGCGGTAACTTTTCAACTATGACCGGGTTCACATTTTTGTTAAGAGCAAAATGCTCTTAATGTTGAAACGAGGAGTTCATTTCGCCAGACTGACTTTTAGGAAAGTTACGCTCCTATAGAGATGGGGATTAAGGCGGAACAAGCGGGTTCTTCTTGCAAATGCACTTATAATACTCGTGAGTCAAAAGTTATTAAACCTACTTTAGTCCGATAAGAAGACAATCCTGACACATTGCAGACCCGTGAAGTTTTTGAATAAGGTCAAGCGGGGCTATTACGTCAGTGGGGCAATAACATCAAGTGGGGCGATCTCGCGTTTTAAAGTTCGTATCGAAAAGTTACATCTATTGATAATATGTAGATATTTTTTGTCTCTACCTCACTCAGTCACTTTATTTTTCGATACGAACTTAGGAACGGGAGTAAAAGCAACGCGACTTAATTGCCCCACTGACGTAATAGCCCCGCTTGGCCTTAGGGCGCGTACACATACAACGTCCGCTTTTACAGGATCCTTTTTAACGGATCTTTTCACCTTGTAATCTTCTTTTTTACTGGATCCGGAATACTGTTTTGGGTGTGGAATCGCTCATACAACTACATACTCCATCAAATAAAGGACCTGTAAAACGGATTGCTATGTGTACGTGCCCTTACTTATTTATTTATTTGTTTATTTATGATTTAATGGAGATCCAGCAGCTTATAAAATAAATTATAAAACAAGATAGAAATTAAATTAAATAACATGAAGCTTGTTAAACGTTCTCACCCATAGAGACAAAGTATTTAAACCTAGCAGAAATAACAGCCAACGCAGGCACACAGACCGCGCTACACCAAGAGAACAAGAGAATAATAAAAACAATAATTAAATTTTGACTGAGTAGCCGCCTAAGCGTACATATAGGTGCATTAAATACATCTAAATTAATATCCTTAGCGCAAATGCTCAACTGCTCTGAGGGCTCAGATAAGATGCACTACGCTAACTAACGTTTCTATTCGATTCATTTTTAAACCAATCGCGTCATTGGTAGCCCACGTGACTTTTCGTATCACGTCATCTACCAGTGACGCGATTGGTTTAAAAACGAATCGAATAGAAACGTTAGTTAGCGTACTGCATCTTGTCTGAGTCCTCTGCCGTCGGCGCTTTTTGCCTGCTGTTGCTTTTTTATACTGTCTTCTTTTCTATTGATAAAGTTTTATTAACAACAGTAAAACAATGTTGAAGTTATTTGCTGTCGTGAAGGAATCGTACTAACAACATTAAGATACGCCCACACCAATGCTTAACGGTGCGTATATTACGGTGTCGTTGCGTAAACAAAAGACGGGGTCATAGGGACCCCTTTGACTGCCATACATTTATTGTTTCGTTTATTGAAAGTCAGACTTTTGTACCCATATTATTTATGTTCATAACAATCGGAAGTCATAAAAATTTTCGGCCATAACGCTTTGTAATTCGAACGTTAATTATCCATAATGTAAAAGATTATAATATACAAAAGTCATAACCTAAAACCCTATAACATTCAAAGGCATATTTATAATCAGTCAGAAATATTTTAGGACATATTTTTATAGTATCAATTATTTTTAGTCATACCTTCATTTTGGTTTTAATATTCATATCTCTATAATTGATATCATTAAAAGGCAACGCTTAGTGGTAGTGGAGGGGGTTACGGGGGCGGAGCCCCCGCTTAATAAAAAAACCCCTGCTATAGACGATAAATTTAGATCATTAGGTTAGGTTAGGTTAGTATTGCGAAGCGAAGCGGAGCTCCGTCGACCCTGTCACATCATACATATCTATTGTCAGTTGTATAAGTTGTACTTTTATGACTAGCAAGTTTAGATCTAATAAAATTTATTATAAGTACTATTATTACCTTTGACATTATGAAGTTTAATTATTATGACATAAATTGGTATGACTATGAATTTTATGACTTCCGATGAATATGACCCGCAATAATTGACATTCCGATTTATACGCTTCAATATTATGAGTTTTAACATTATGACTGATAATAAGTAGAATGTAAAACGTTTTGGACAACAATAATCGATACTTTAACTTTATGGCAGTCAATAGAGACCCGGGGCCATAGTAACAACATGGCGCCGTTTTTGACGCACCGTAATATACGCACCGTTAAGCAGCGGTGTGGCCGCAGCCTTATTTCACTGTTAACATTATCAATATTCAGAAACTTCATAGTTATGCATAGTTATGGATTGAATCCTTATCTGCCTATTGGTAGGTTTAGGTTTAAACACTTTTGTGACGTTATCTATGAAAAGGGACCTTATTGTCGATGGCGCTTACGCCATTATTAAAGATGCTCTGATATAAGTACAACGTCGCGTGACGCAGTGCGGCGTAAGCGCCATCGACAATAAGGTCCCTTTACATAGACAATGCCACATTTATTCTCATATAAGATATAGGGACTGTAGTAAGACGCACCTTTATAATTTTAAATTTATTTATAGTGATGGTTTTCTATCTTGCAAATTGTAGTAAAGATAATGTATAATATTCGATGATTCTCCGTTTATAGTTTTTTAATGATTACTATGATAAAAAGGGTATGGGCTGTTTGAACAAGGTTTTAGAATAAACCTACCTATAGACTAATTTGTATTTTGAATTAATGAAGGCGTTTAAGGCAAAAACAAAGTATAAATTTAAACATTTACTAACAGTCCAGCGGGACTAGCATGGCTGCGTTTACCGCGTGACAAAACGTGGATAAAGCGCCCGTCACTCTCGTACGTGTATACGTGTCAGAAAGTGAGGGATGTTTTATCCACATTTTGTCACGTGATAAACGCAATCATATTAACACGTTCACGGACACAGCGCTATCCTCGAAATTTTGTGATATGGCACAAATAAATCTCATAACATTTTCTACGGCCATGGACGAACATTTAACGTTGTGTCAAACATTGTGCCACTTTATGACGGAAATATACCTATTGTGGCAGCTCGTCCAGGGCCGTTACGTCCACAGCTGTGATGTGTCTCAACACCCGTCGTTCCCCTAGGGTAGTGCTCATCATCATGGTTGAAGTTGCGGTTTGTGTTAAAGCCTAAAACGGCACAGAGTCCGTGCTTCGTATAAATGCTATGGGAAATAGCCGAAGGACGGAGTTCCGTTTTTGGTGTAATTAAAAACACCGGCCACAGCCGTAGTACCATATCACGAGGGTCTTAGTTTACGTCTCTCGACGTACTGTCTGTAAACGCGTTAAGCCCCAAGACTTTTACAGCGTAGCGTACTGACCACTCTCTCAAATTAAATCTTTTATCCACATGAAGACACTTCGCTTCACTCCGGATGCTCGCTTGAATGGCCCTTTCATTTAGTACAGTTTCTAAGGAATTGTTAAAAGCTACGAAATCCCGTGTTTTAGACCAACTGTGTTATTTCTTTAACACGACCATTAACGCTTTGAGAGCTCTTCTACAGTGTATGGTTTTAGCTTGATATGTATTTTGTAGAAAGCGGTCTCAAGAATGCTAGTTAAGTCTCCTTTGTAATTTAATATGATATAAATTCTAATGTACTTAATGAGTTGACACCGCCTGCCATCTATTTGTACCAGCTTTGTCTCTATAAAATTGTTTAGCAATCGCAATCGGTATTTATAATAATTTGCATATAGTTTGCTTAATTTTTACGGAATTATGTAAGATCGGAAAATGTTAACGCGCGCGGTTTTACAATTATGTTTCGTATGGTTGCGTGTGTGTTTTTTTTTATTGGATCCTACGCGAGCAAAGGAAATATATTCCAAAGGATATTTTTTACTTTCTTTATCGTAATGTTTTTACACCATAAAAATGTGGCAATCCTTAAAAGATAGCTCTAACGCGCACTTTTCGTAATGCCGTAGTGGAAAAAACTGGAAACTGATAGCTTCATAAACAAGATATTTCTATATAAAACCTACAATCTGTAAGAAATCACTAAAACACCAACTTTTATAACGCTCTTAAAATGTATTTAATACCTTAAGGAAATACACTACAGTTTCACACAAATGCAGCCTTTATGGAATTAACCATCCTTTTCTCGTTTTACATCATGATAAACGTGCGGCTATGAAAGTATTTTGCTGCTAGTAGAAAGTTTCCACCGCATTTTCTGTTTTACGACGTATTTTCATGAATGTATATTTAAATAGGTATTTTACTTAGCATTTAGTATCTTAAATGAATGTTTTTGTTTGTAAGAAATGTATCGTTTCCATTGTTTCGCACGTTTGATAGCTATTTGCTTTGAGACGAGAAAGTTGGCTTGTTAAGATGATGTTTCGGGATGAAAAATATTGATATCACATCAACATAATGTCAAAAAAAGTTTTAATTGGATAAGTTACTGAAACAATACCCATACTTTCTCTGACTTCCTGGTCTGATGAACTTGATGAAATCTGATTATGAAATTATCTTGCTATATTTCTCTTTTGTTAAATTTAATGTAGACACAGTTGTGAGTAAAGATAAAAATATTCAAAATTCAAAATATTTATTTTGTCAACTAGCGTCTGCCCGTAACTTCGTCCGCGTTGATTTCGGTAATCGATTATCCCCTTGGAAACTTCCGGGAAGAAAAGTACCCTATTTGTTAAACCAGGCTATATAGGCAATTCAAAATTGCATCCGTCTAGCCGTAGCAGTGTGAAGAAGACAGAAGTGACAAACTTACACACACACACTTTCGCATTTATAATTATTAGAAGGATTGGTATGATTAGCCACATGTGGGTTCTTTTACTCATCGGTTATTTGCAGTAAATGTACTAGTGCTTCGATCAAGGCCATAATCACAGAGAAGAAGTTCCGCCATGTATTCAAACAAATATTATGAAATGTAAAAGTGACTGTTTGTAACGCTTTCACGGCTAAATCGCTGAACCAATTTTAATGAAATTGTGTAATGTATCGGGTTACCTATCTTAAGTTCGTTTTTTTAATTATTAATTTTCATTTGTCCGAAAATCATTAATTCATCATCATTTTTCTCTGAAACCGTTTAACGTTCCTGGAATGTTATAAAACTAACCTAACATAACATAGGTATAGATTCTGTAGGTATATAATCTCTTTGAACATTTTGAAGAGTTCAGAAAAAAAATATTTTCCGACAAATGAAAATTTCGGACAAACGAAACAGCGGACAAAAGATTCTCGAAACATCGATAGGTTACCAATGTATTGTCATAGAGTATTTTTTTCTCCGAGTAGCGAAAAATTCTACGCGGACGAAATCGTGGCGAACAGCTAGCGTGTCAATACACGTATCCATCTTAATTTTTACTTTTATAAATAAGCAGGCACGTTTAGATAAAAAAGAGACCATATATCCTATCCCATCCTAATCATATTGTACCTGGAAACACGTTTACACAAAAGGACAGTTGGAAAAACATGTCAATATTTCATGGGAAAATATTACAGAGTAGTTTCCGTGTGACAGATTAAAATGTTATGGCTTCCATAGATGTGTAGGGGACGGGTGATGAATTATGACTTGTGATCGAGTTGTTTTGGTGCGTGCGAAATGTTTTACGCCTTACTTTTTTATCATTTTGGAGAAGGCTAACGATGCAATGGGGAGTTATTCTCTTAATAATAACGGCTCTTTGTCGAACAGTTGATCGAGTGAACGGAGTCATACAAGCGGGGTCACTTAACGGGTAACGCTACTTATTAAAAATGCACGCCCCTAAATGTGATTTGAGTCTAGCTTTTATAACAGTCGTCACCTGCTTTTCAAGGACAAACTATTCCGAACAGCGGAGATCATGTTACCAGTCTTCCTTGGGTAGCAAAAAAAAAAACTATCTAGTTAGACAAAACGTTTTAAAATATCCAAGTATTGTGTAAGAGATGGAAAAAATGGAACCGTGGGAATGAGCCGGTAGTAAGTTTAATAAAAATTCGCCGCGTCATCCCCTACCACTCAGTAACCAACTGAAAGCGAAAAGCTTTGTCGAGAAAGAAAATTAAATACTGGCAACTTCACTTCGCCTCTTGTTCGCGAAACTTCTTTATCTCCGTTAATGTTACTAAATTCTATTCAACACCCTCTAAAACTTTGCAGATTGAATCCCGTCGTCGCCTTAAAATCTGAGGCGTGTTAAAATTCTGAGCAGATTTGTAGCTATATCTACTCACCTTTTGACTTTGGGGTACAGTCGAACTTAAAAATAGCTGTACATTTTAGTACCTTGTCGCTGTCTTTATATAATATGAACTGCTCTCACTCTTATACATTGCGGTCACAAGTATGCTTATTAAACATTTTCAGAACCTTAAATTACTAAATGCATGTAGTTATCAAATATCACTAATACAGTCAAGGACTTTAATTATTAAGCTACTATGGAACCCTGTCATAATGACAGCGTCAAACCACTTGACAGCAATAATACGCTTAAATGAATGATTAACGTTATGCGACAGGGTTCCATAGTGGCATAACAATTAAAGTCCTTGACTGTACCATTATCACTAAATTAAGGAAAATCCTAAACAATGATAAAAGGTAAGAAAAAAAAACCATTGTGTGTAAAACCAAACCAGTGTAATTAGCACTATGTCCAGTTGCTAAAAGGGTCATTGATGTCACGTGGCATGCAAACGATTAATTAAAAAAAGTATTATTCTACTCGTGTACTATAAACCGCTAATATTGATATCGTTAACGATATCAGAATACCCCATAGCGTAACCAAAGCGTGACAACAGTTCTATAATGAGCGTCGTCATGGTAATAACAGTTCTTTTATAATTATTATAACATTATTATTAACATGGTTACAAGAATGAACAATGTCAGTGATGGTGTTGGGTGATCAACAGACCGCTCAATTTTAATATTATTCTCATCAGAGACTATTTTTACAACAATTATAATCACAAGCTCGCACTCTAACCTCAGCACTTGTATCTTAAGAAGCTTCATTACGTACCAGTTACATAACTATTGTAAATTCCGTTCCTTCTATTTGCGTTAGGTGTTAAATACAGCGTCAGTTGCGAAGTTATTAAATACACACGTACGCAAATGCAAACTTGAAATGATTTGCTACACCTTCCCTTAGATCCTTAAATAGGTTCGTTGCTAAGGTAAATCTATTTGGGGCATCTCAAAGTATCCCTTGAACGGTGGTGACTCGATGGAGAGATACGCTATGAGTATGGTTCTTCCGGCTTAACGCATTAAGATGAGTGGCCTGATAACTTTGTATGAAGTATTAGTGTATGCGAACCTTTAGTATTATTAGTATAGAGTGCGGTACGGTGGAGGTTTACCAACATGTTTTGATTTGTTTTATGTAAGTAGGTAGGTACACTAAAGACGACAAATTAGATATTTTTATCGCGAAAAAGTGATAAAAGTGATTGTAAAGAATTTTTAACTAGAACTTGGAAATCTACTTACTTAGAAAAAGGAAGAGATCCCTACTAGAGATAACTCAACTTTGTACAATTGATGTCAAAGATATGATTAGTTGGTTGTGACCCTGCCTATGAAGCTAGCGGTCCTGGGTTCAAATCCCGGTAAGGGCATATATTTGTGTGATGAGCGCGAATATTTGTTCCTGAGTCATGGATGTTTTCTATGTATTTAAGTATATATTTCTCTATATAAGTATTTATATCGTTGTCTAGTACCCATAGTACAAGCCTAGAGCTTATTTTGGGACTAGGTCAATTGGTGTGTCATTGTCCCCTGATATTTATATATTTATTATTGTGTCAATGTTTGGTTGAAAAAAAAACATCCAAATATCCATAAAAACATTTACATTTATTATATTACCCTCATATTCAGAAAAGCATTTAAAACCTATTTTAGTTACAGTATATGTAAGTCTCTTTCTGTCAAATATAAACGTAAATGACAAATAAGGACAAATAATTATTTTAAGCACATATTCGCTATTGCGTGTTTATGAATAAGAGGGAGTATGTAGATTAACACGATTTATTGACGACTGTATTATAGATACATGAGGGAAGAGTAAAATGGGAATGTTGGAAGGGGAAGGCCAAGTTCCACAGTCAGGACAGGGGCGTATTAAAAAGGGCCAGGTCAAGAGCACCCTAAACTTATGAGTGTGGAGGAAGCGCGGGAAGTTTGTCTGGGTAGTAGCAAGTGGAAGGAAGTGAGCTCTGCCTACCCCTACGGGAAAGAGTCGTGATTGTATGTATGTATTTGTATCGCTAATTATTAAATCCGGTTAGGGAGTTCCTATGACTACCTTTTATCTGCATCATCATATAAGAGAAACCTCTAACATGTAGACATATCACTACATATTATAAAACAAAGTCGCTTGCCGCTGTCTGTCTGTACTTATGTATGCTTAGATCTACAAAAGTACGCAACGGATTTTGATGCGGGTTTTTTTAATAGATAGAGTGATTCAAGGGGAAGGTTTATATGTATAACATATGCATAGTATAGTAGAGAAACATTGATAATTTTAGAGGTTTCTAAAGTGATGTCGAAAATAAACACATTTTTTTGTGCTTACATTGCAAACGCTGTCTAAACCTTAAGAGATATATCAAAATAATGTACTGAAGAATTGTAGTTCTTCAAAAAACCTAAAGAAAAGTCCGCGATGGCATATGTCTATCTCCTAAGGTTGACTCACAGTAACCATTTTTATCTTTAAAATTTAAATAAAAAATATTAGGTTATTTGCGAAGCTATTTTCTCCAATTCAGTATTTATCCTTATCCATATAAATACGTTAGTTACCTTGGGCATTTAATGTAGATTAAAATTGTCCACTGCACTATATTATTTAAATAAATACTTTAGAAGATATGGCAGATTTAAAATTACGCGCAACCCCAACCGGTATTATCGAAACGCTTGGCCAAGCAGCCGCGTTTCGCCCTTTAGTAGGTACAGTGGCCTTCATAAGTGCATGGACACCTTAACGTCTATAATGCTGTGAACACGTGAGCCCGCTTTCGTAAGAAACAACCTAGATGGCGTTGTTAACTGAGGCAGTTCGATTATTGTTTGCTACAACTATTTGACGTTTTAGTATTAGAATCAATAATTTCGCCAGTTATCCCTGAAGGGCCGCTGGCGTAGTTAGTTGATATCCTGCCTTAATCACAGGGTCAGACCATGGGTCGGGAGGTCGATTCTGTCTATTATATTTTTTTAATTTATGAATGTATTCTTTTTAATCATTATCGTTTTCAAAGAATGATACTTTTGTTATTCAAAATAAAAAACCTTTATTTCTTATAAGGGTCATATTTAATTCTTAAAAACTTTACTTACTTATATTTATATTAGGTAATAAAGAAATACAAGCTTTTCAAATTATTAAATTAGGGAAATGGTTAGGTAGTTAGATTGAGTTTAGGTTTTGATTCAAAGTTAGTTTTATGCTGTTTTTCATATTTTTGAATACAAAGTATATTATCTACATCTACATCTTCATTAATATTATAAAGAGGAAAGATTTGATTTTTTGTTTGTTTGTTTGAATTGAATAGGCTCCGAAACTACTGGATGGATTTGGAAAATTCTTTCACATTTAGAATCCTACATTATCCCTGATGAACATAGGCTATAGAATATTTCCAAAAAAGTTAGGGATCCGTATGAAAACTTCGATAATGTGACCAAAGGTGTGAAAAAAAATACCAAAAAACGCGTACGCTGCGGAAACTGACAATAGAGCAAAGTGATGTACTACAGTTTTATAGAAGACATCAATGTCTACAAAAAAGTCCGCGATACCATATGTCTAACTATTAAAGTAATGTCACGATAACTACTTTTTAATGTTAAAATATGCAATAGTAACGCCGATACTAACTAGGCCCCATTATTCGTACCTTGGTATTAATCCTTATCCAAAAAAATCACTTCGTTTTCAAGGCTATATCAGTACCTGTAAATTACTTTTTGAATTATTCAAATCGGACATCCCATTCAAAAGTTTTCATGAGTGTAAGTAATAATTATCAAAAATGAAATTAAAAAAACAGGCCTCTAAATTACTTAATTGGTTTTATTTACAACAGAGAATAGATAGACACGTGAAATTTGGCTAATGGTTCCTGTATATTGTGTAAATGAGTGTAACATGAAGCCTATATAGCCCTCAGCAGAGCATCAAAGAGTGTATGTACATACATACATAGGTACCTACATTAAATCACGCCTGTTTCACAGATGGGTAGGCAGAGGCCACTTCTTTCTTTTCACTTTCAAGAGTGTATGTGATCACTGATCAGAATTAGGTGAGCCAAAATACGTACTCTTCGCAAGAGGACATAATATAGAGTAGTAACAACCGGGTAGAAATTTTTTTTTTCTTGAAAACCATATATTCAATATTTATCCGGGTATTAGTTGTAATGTTAAACATACATGTTTTTACTTACAGTACGGGATATTTTATGTTAGTCTGTAGTAAATGGGCTAGACATAAGGTTTTTATGGAAGGAAGGGAAAAGTGTGAGGTATAATTATTGTCTTTATTATTTTCACATGGCACAGTGGTACGCAGGTGATTTCACCCAAGCACGGAACATATCGAAAGATATAATATTTACACTTTGAAGATAAAAAACAAGTAGAAATAGTTACAACTTTTAGATTAACATAAAACATCCCGTACTGTAAGTAAAAACATGAATGTTTAACATTACGACTAATAAATACAATGATATTTTATATTAAGATATGTCATCTGCGCGCAAAAGTACCTTACTTTTTATCTATTTATCTCTTTCTAACAATAGCGCTTGCTACGGATTGCCGTCTTTGTCTGTAGAAATATGGTTGCCTAGCAACTGTCAGTAATTGGTCACGGGTTTTGAATGCGTTAAGTGTGAGCATAACGTATCTAAATATAAAATATCATTGGATAAATACCGAATACCCGGTATTCAAGAAAAAAACTATTTTTCTACCCGGTTGTAACCACTATACATATATTGTGTCCTCTAGCGCTGAGTACGTATTTTAGCTCACCTAATCCGATCACTGGTGATCACGGAATATAAAAAAACAGTGGAAGTGCCATGAGCTTCGCTTAGTATCAGACCTGTTGTCGCCAATACTCAACCTATCATAAAAACAACACGCCACCATGGAATTTTTTTTTGGTGCGGCTATCGTTTTTACATTCCAAAATAGCACAATAAGGCATGCTTCTGGATTTATTTCCTTTTTAGAAATATCGAAATATTGAAATAAGTGATCGCGGCAAAAGTATGGTAGGTTGCGCGGAACTCCGCATAACCATGCCACACGTTACACGCCCACTTGACACTTCTACTGATTTTTCTGTTCTGTGTATGTGATGGTGAGAAATCTATTATTTAATTATCTAAACATTTAATTAAACGTAACCGAAACCATGCATCTCTTCTCTAAATAGTATAAATTAACCTGTCTGCCTGTTTCTCCGCTAACTCCTTCTAAAACAGGCAACGGATTATGATACGGTTTTCACTGTCATTTAGAGAATTTATTCTAGATGGTTTATATGTACATTTCATTCAAATCAAGTTTTGATATAATTGAGAAACTCAATGTTTTCCTACCGAGTCGTCAAAAATCGTTTTTCGGGCCCTTACATAGCTAATGCTGGCCTTAACCTAAAACCTTAAGAGAAGTGTCAAAATAATGTACTGAAGAATTGTAGTTCTTTAAAAAACCTAGAGAAAAGTCCGCGATGGCATAATGTCTATCTCCTAAGATTGACTCACAGTACCCATTTTTATGTTTATGATTTTATTTTAAAATTAGGGTATTAGCGAATCTATTCTGTCCGATTCAGTATTTAATAACCTTATCCAGATAAATACTTGGTTACCGTGGGCATTTAATGTAGATTAATATTGTCCCGTACAATATATTATTTAAATGAATACTTTAAAAGATATGGTAGATTCAAAATTACGCGTAACATAGATTAGAAATCAAAACAAATATGACAGTTTCGTTGTCTATACGTATGAAAACCGGCTCTTTGCAGAGTTGTTGCTCAAAATAGGAAATGGACAAATGACCTACCATAATAGGAGCTTTAATCTTCAAAATGAAAACCTTTGCGTTTTAGTAAAAGAATTAGTCGACAAAAATGGCTTAATTATATCGAAGATCAATGCACCGACACACACATAAATTACTACTCTGTAGACACTGTGCTCGACCTGGAAGAGGCTTTCCATTTCCCAACGGAATTTCTCAATTCCTTGCAACCTTCTGGATCGCCCCACTTAAATTGGTTTTGAAAGAAGGGTGTCCTATTATTTTACTACGGAACCTTAATTCACCCAAATAACATCTTTAAAAACGTTCATAATAGAGTGCACAATACTGACGTCCAGATGTGCGGCTGGAAAAGTCTTTTTAATTCCCCGGATTCCATAAATATTCCTTTCCAGTTAAACGACTGCAATGTCCCGTACAATTATCGTTTTTAATGACAAATTACAAGTCACAACAGTACATTCAAAGTTGCGGGCTTAGACTTGATCGTGGAGTTTTCCCATTGACTTATGTAGCCCTTTGGCGCGTCACTTCCAGGCAAAGTTCGTTTGTATTGTGCAATGAAAAGTCCGCTGTAAACATTGATATAGAGAGATTCTATGATAACTGGCAGTCACGATTTCTAAAAAAGTCATTAAATAAAACCTCTATACATATGCACCTATATATAATTTGAAAAGTATGTTATTCCAGATGAACTGGGATTATTTTAACTTATATTAACCGAAGCGAAGCGAGGGCGGGTCGCTAGTTCTCTTATAAACGGCTCTCTGTCGGAGGGTAGATCGAGTGAGCCATTTCATACGAGCTTCCTGATTTGTCGGGTAAAGTGGGTAACCTGGGAGTGCACGCCCTTAGATGTATTTTTTACGCTCTTACATCACAACTTCAACTAGCCGCCGGTTAATATTTGGTGCTTCGAGTTCAAGAACTAGTTGTTTAAGAAAGTCACGTACCTGCTCTAAAGTATTATTTTATTGTAAATTGTAAATAAACACTAACAAAATCCAAGAATTATACCTATCATTCTCTAACAGAAAAAAACCGCTATGTTGACTAACTTTTTAGTCCAAGAATCAAATTACTAAACCAACTGGAATATACGATCACATGAACTACGTCCTAATAAATTATTTTAAGCATTGTTGAACCCTAAAATCTCAGATCATTGACCTCAGAACATAAAGCCATTTTATGGCAGATAAAACTTTAGGAACCCTCCTCCGGTGAACCTACAATTACGTGCTTGACCCCGTGCGGGCCACAAACGAGGTTAGAAAGAGGAATATGGTTCAAATTGTTTTCATTATGAATTATAACATCATTGAGTTAATAGGGGTCGTGATTAGTGAACCCAATTTTATACTCAAGAGCTGGGAAAATGGTGTAGATTTAAACGTACAATCGCGGACTTAAGATACTTCATATTCATCGTCATTATCATATAAGCCATATTCGGCTACTGCTGGACATAGGCCATATTTAAAACTGGAGTGAATAGGCATCTTTTGGGTGAGCTCGCTTCATCATCGACAAAATCTTCGTCCTCCAAGAGTAGGTCCAGAGCAAACCCATGATAGCCCATCATGGGCCAGCGTATGAGACGCATTTACAGCTTAGAGCGAGCAACATATTCTAGTAACACACTCTTACGCATTACTCTTTCCTTAACGCTGGATGGGCCATCGTGTAGAGTGCTTAACATCCAAGTTTAGGTATGTATATTAGAAAAAAAAACGCATAATCAGGAATTGTATTATAAAAAGTAGGCCTAATTGATCGGCCCTGTGTTACTCGCATCCAGTGGTTTTTTGCCATCTTTATCAGGTCGGTCAATATTGTGGAAAACCTACGCACCTTCGGTAGAACAAGGGCACAATGTACAGCCGACGTCATAAATATGTTTACACTTTAGTACCGTCTATTTAGCGTCATGTTTTAACTGCCATATGAAATTGTCATAGTGGATAAAGTGTGTTTATTTTAGGGGCAATTGTACCCTTGTCCTACCGAAGGTGCGTACTGATATGGCGCCTTTCGTAACTTTGATATATGCTTGCTAACATGAAATATTAAAAAAATACCTTCTTGTTACTAATAATACCCAAATAGCTATCACCATCTTATCCTTTAACCTACCACCAAGCAACAGTCTTCATTTCAAGACTATTTTTTTCCCCAGAGCCAAAAAAATGTAGGTACATAAAATGACCGTTCCCCCCTTCTCTCCGAAGTTTGTGGGCTAAAGAAATCTGAAAAAATCCTGATTTAAAGATAATTAGTTATATTTTACGCGAAAAATAAAATGAATTTGTGAAATTATACAGTTATGGAAAAAATATCAAAAAGTTTATAAATCTGCATTAAGATTTTTTTTTCTTTTTTCTTGCTTATATGAGTGTCCATCTGCTGGGCAAAGGTCTCTCCCCTTAATCTCCATGAGTCCCTCTAAGGTGCCTCTTCCAGCCAGTTGTTGAGGAAGGCGTCCAAGTGGTCCCGCCATCTCCGTCTAGGCCTGCCCCGTCTACGACGCCACAGTCGGCTCTGGCCGTCAACTAAAAGTCGTGCCACTGACGCCACGTCGGCTACAGCCGAAAAGAGTTCAATATTAAAAGAGACTTTGTTTGGTAGCAATAAGGTGTAATTTGCATAGCATAGCAAACATGTTCGGCGTGTGGGTGGCACATTTTGTATTCGACGTATGGCGTTCAAAAGGTTAAGGCATTAAGATTTAGGCATGTCAAAATGGACATAATTGAATAGAAAAAAGTTCATAAGAAAATGACTATTTTCCTTTGTGTCTTCAAACCATACACGGAGCCCACGGTGCGCGAGCCCGACTGGCACTTGATCGGTTTTTTATTCCAAAATATTGAACTAGTCTCCAAAACGACAGATGTATTGTACGTTGGAATAAATGCTGGTCCTAAAGCAGATAAACTGTCACTTCACCAAATATTTGAATACAAATGCTAAATATTATATTGGTAGATATATTGGAGTAGCATCACTAATTTGGAAATCCATTCGTGCATACATCTAATCTCCAAGATTTTGCTTAATTATTCCACAGCTTTGTATCAAAAGCGACCGAAATAGAATCACAGTTTCCAAACTTAATACTGAATATACAGCTTAAATTATAGAGTATTGGGGCAGGGAATGGTTACACGGACCCTAACCCAGTAAATACCTCGAATTTATGTTACATAGTTAAAGTGAAAGTGAAAATAATATCTGATAATAATGCAATGAACGATTAAAATAGCATTTAAATAATTATTTACTGTTTGTGCTAAGTGCTTACTTCCTTAAATGTGGCGTTATCTGAAAAGGCACCTTATTGTCGATGGCGCTTCCGCCATTATTAAAGATGCTCCGATATAAATACAACGTCGCGTGACGCAGTGCGGCGTAAGCGCCATCGACAATAAGGTCCCTTTTAATAGATAACGCCACAAATATTCATAAAAGCACAATAAACCTATTGTGATGTTTCTTAACTTAGCTAGATTTGCTGGAAATCGATGGATGTGGAGTAGTTTTCCGATATCCAGGTAATTTTAAGAAATATTTTATTATTTATAAATACCGATGATACATGTATATTTTTACAACATTTAAAAATCCAGCTGCATTTCTTGATATCGTCGTCGATATTATGTTAATAGTAGATTGTTCAACAAGGGACTAAAACAAGCCATAATTACACGAGATGTTTAGCCACCCAAGCGGAGCGGAGCGGAGTAGTTCGAATGGTTGTTTAGTCTCGCGTTAAACACTCTTTTCACTTTGAATGCGAGGAAAAAAACGATGTTCTATACAAAATTACAATATTAATTATAACAAAGTTTCTGACAAATTTGTTAGGCGGTTTTTTCTTTTCTTTTATTATTTTTTTGCAAAGTGACGCTTTCAATGTTTGCATAATTTAGTCAACATGTTCAAACTGGAAACAGTGGCGGATCCACGGGGGTGGTCAAGTACGTCATGACCACCCCCTTCGGCACTTGTAGATACGGGTCAGATAGTAAATAGTCGTGTGGCATTATCTCGCACTTGACCGAACTTCTGCGTTCAGCAGTTAATGACCACCCCCTAATCTGAAAGCTGGATCCGCGCCTGACTGGAAAACTATTTTAAAACTAATTGGACCATGCACGATAAAATAATTTCATCCTTAATATACCTACCTAATTAAATAGATTCATATTCGTAATCAATAATCGCGTTTCACGAAATTAAATCTTTTTTTTATATTTTTGCACAGTTGTCATTTTGAGGTTATTTCCACGCCCTAAAAATTGTCTATACACAATCACTGAAAATGGCGATAATCCTCCATTCACAAACACCGTGATTGGTTGTTTAGGGGTTGCCAAAAGTAAATTTAAAAAAAACTTTAATCCCTAGAGATTAATAAGGAGCTTTAGTCCCGATGTTAGATACTAAAGTAACATTTTAAGAGCATGAGAAATGAAAAAAAAGATACACGCCTCTCTCATTACTTTGTATAAAATATTATAGCCTATGTCACTCCCATAACCAAGACGAATCTAACTACACCTTATTATGTACAAAACCATTCAGCCGTTTAGGCTGCAGAGCGTACTAAAAAAATAGACATACATACAGAAACATACACTCAAAAAGGTGCATCTATTATTTTATCGAAACACTTTTCAATGAACGTATCATTACTCAGAATTTTCATTTTATCATAGGGCATTCCTCGCCGCATGAGCAAATTTTTTTTGTAGCCACATGTCTACCCTAACCTAACTTACGTACCTAATGAATGTATCCTGAAAACATGGTTCCAGCAGAAAATAGCGTTCATTGAAGTGAAATTCCATAAAATAATGGGTTACCCTTAAAATATAACCCTCCTGACGCAGTCGGATAAACGACACGTTATAAATTACATTAAATACACCGTGAAACTTACAAAATGAAGGTATTTCACCAACACAATAGCCTCACACGACTCCAACAATAAATCCAGACAAAACATGCAATATCAGCCAACTTGGTGTTATAAAACATGTGGCACATAAAACTATCCCGGCACGATAAAGTGGGAATAAAATTGTGAATTTATTGTCGTTTCCTTTGAATAATGCATAGCGGAGTGACAGGAGACGAATGCGTCGCCGGTTTATTTGAATAGTGAGGTCTTACGAAACCGATCTCCATCTACATACCTACTGAGGGTGCCCCAGTGTTGTCAGTGTTCAGTAGGTGGGTATAATGCGGCATTTGTAAACATAAATTTGCTTTTGTTAGAGGTCTACAGCAGCTCGAGTACAAATAATAATAATAACAAATATCAGGGGACAATCTCCCACAAATTGATACTAGACAACGATTAACTTACTGATATACTTACATAGAAAAAAAACTTGCTTAAATACACAGAAAACATCCAAGACTCAGGAACAAGTACTCGCGCTCATTACACTAATACTGCCCGTTGAACTTGGATTTGAATCCAGGACCGCTAGCTTCGTAGGCCGGGTCACCAACTAGGCTAACGTGTCTGAATATATCAATCGTCTTTGCGTTTCGAAAACGTCTTAACTCACGTATTTCACTTTACCATTAGGTACTACTCAATCACGATACGAATCAACGTCACGTCAACGCATTAGGACATTTTAGTACTAAACACGGACTCATGGTGCTGATTCCAATCGACTTTCAAATTGCGTCAATGACGTTAAGGTTAACGTTAGTTACTCGACAGAAGCAAGAAATTGATGCTCGAGGAGCAATTTGAACGCTTTTAAGGACTATAACTTAAGTTTTGTATGTAAATAGTATTCTATTACAATGCTTACGCCGATGGAACAGCGAACACTATGACCGAAGCAGAAGAAGTCAAATTATTAAACAAGTCTAAGGGCCTGTTGTTTGATCTGTAGTTAACTCAACTTATTGTTAAAATTCGAAAAAGGAATCGAAAATTTGACACATTTCCTTGAGATTTAACCATTAGTGGTTTTTAACAATTAGTTAGTTTAACTACTGATCAAACAACAGGCCCTAACAAAAGCAAACTTTACAAAAACCCAACTGTTGTTTGGGTGATATCGTCAATATAATGTTAGTTATCATTCATATATATATATATATATATATATATTTAGGCTCGTAGTAGGTTTTGTTAGGCGATGGGCTTGCAACCTGTCACTAATACGATGGTAAACATCTTAGCCTATTTGTGCAAAATGTGGTTATAGTATTATCAACAATATTTTAAACAAGGTAATTCTGTAGCTCTGCCTACCCTCCGGGATTACAGGCGTGATATGTAAGTATATATATTTTATTTTGCCAATATTCACATTTAAAAAATACCCAATGACACCTGCGACGCTATGACGAATCTAACGACACCTCACTTGTCGAAATCGGGCCACTCGTTCAGTCTTTACAAGCGAACAAAGAAACATACATACATACATAATACATATATATATATATATATATATATATATATATATATATACAGGGCAAAAACATTATTAAAAGTCTTCCTTCAGCAGTCGATTAAAAACATTAAGGATTTAATCGACAAGGTCACTTCGACAGTTTCATACATACAAAATGAAATATTTCCTTGACTATCCATGTTCAAGGAAAATAAATGTAAAAATAAAAAAAATGTGCATGAAATAATTCACGTGGTCAGACGGGAGCCTTAATTGTGTGTGGCAGCCATTCGGGAAATGACGTGAAACCGACCAACGCTATAAATCACCCGGCATTCTATTTAACAAATAACACACGGGTGATTATTTATTTCTCGACGAAACACCGCTTGGTGTGGACGTGTTTTTACAAATACTCATGCATTTTTGCGTTATTTAACAAGTTTGGAGCGTAGATAAATTATTTGGTAAGGTTGTGTGAAATTTATTCATTCGTAACCTGTTAAAATATTATCTTTAACGTTATAATCAGAATAAATGAAATAAATGAGAGTCAGGAACAAATATTCACACTCATCACACATATATCTATATAATGAGTTATATAACGTTATTTTTTCCGGTTTGATCATTCTTTAATTTTTGGAGTTGAGTTCACCTTCGAGTGAAGAAAAATACCGTTGCTATTATAGTTACTTTGCTGTTTGTTAAAGGTATCTTCGTAAAATTGTGTACCTAGAGAGAACCGTATTTTTCATTAGTTTGCTCGTATTAAATCTAACCATTTTGTTAAATAAACTCTCATGCATGTTAGCAGTATGCAGGCATCCCTTTTTGACGACGCGCTGGCCTAGTTGGTAGTGACCCTGCCTACGAAGCTGGCGGTCCTGGGTTCAAACCCCGGTAAAGGCAGATGTTTGTGTGATGAGCACGAATATTTGTTTCTGAGTCATGGATGTTTTCTGTGTATTTAAGTATATGTTTCTCTATATAAGTATTTATATTGTTGTCTAGTACCCATAGTACAAGCCTAGAGCTTAGTTTGGGACTAGGTCAATTGGTGTCACATTGTCCCCTGATATTTATTATTATTTATTTATCCCATACATAATTATTCACACAATTCGGTTTCACAACGTTCACATTTTCAGACTTGCATCTTTCCAAGAAGTCTGGGCTAGAGGCGTCGCGAGTCAACTACTTTGAATATATCCATGACAATGAGGTTAGAATGTCAGTAAAACAGTGACATTAAACCCAAAAAGAATAGAAATAGGCATTCAAATATACTCAATAATACACACCAAGTAGCACTGTTCTCACAAGAAACATGTCCAATTAAGAAAGTTTCTTTTAATAAAGTCAAAGTAACTTCTAAAAAATTTTTTTACTAGCGTTTCTATTTGATTCGTTTTTAAACCAATCGCGTCACTGGTAGATCACATGAGAACGTGATTCTTTATTTCAGTTACCAGTGACGCGATCGGTTTAAAAACTAAATGAATAGAAACGCTAGTTAGCGTAATGCATCTTGGCTAGGGCCTCTGGGAGCCTTCGAATTAATTCTTAATTTTCGAAAACCGACAAAATGTATAGGGTTGACGTAAGTTGATGACAGATCGCGTCAACCACTATGTCAACTCGATATAAGTATTTCAAGGCGATAGAAAACTGAAACGTTAATAGAAACAGAAGCATAGCGTTTTTGAATCTTGGCTACGCCTAACTGTAGATACAACGGCGACGAAATAATGGTAGTTCCTATACATTAAAAGGTTTTGTCTTACGCATTTACAGTAGAACTCAATTGTATTTTGGAACACGATTAGTTTATCCATTTATCTATCTAAACATAATCAAACTCTTTCGTGTCTGACTGACTAACCAGACAACGTACCTACACCTTAAACAGCTGAATCTAAGGACTGATATAGGTTAGCTAATGTTTCTAGAAACCTATAGTAATGTTTTGTATTAAGTTACGTTTTTTTTTTTCAATTATCTTATGTAAAATTTGTAGAGAACTATCTAATATAAAGACATACTTAATATAATACTGAAAAACAATTTATTGAACTCCGCATACACCAAGGAACGGATATACAAGAAAATAAAATAAACATTACATAGTTAGTCAACAGGCTGGTATACTTTTTGCTTAAAAAATATTATCCGAGGGAAAACTCTTGAACCCGCTCTAAGCGGACGTAATTGCGGGCATAGACTAGTACAAAATGAAACATTTGAGGCTCACTGGCGTGTCAACAGTAATGAGGACAAAGACAGTGAAGGGGAATAAAGCTCCACGCCTCAAACGAGTCTCGAACTGAGTGTGACATTTATGACAAAGAAACGCTTCTTTTGTTTTACTAGCTTTTTATTTTATTCGTACTCGATCTAATGGAGCAAGTAAAAATTTGTGTATTTTGTTTGCCATAATTATTTTTAGTCATAATGTGTTTTTTAAGAAAATGTTACTTTTTCAGTATTTTTATAACGGTAGATATTAAAGAAATTCTTAAAAGTTGACGGTTCCAGAGATATACCTATCCTACTAATATTATAAATGTTTTTGTGTGTGTGTGTATGTGTATGTGTGTGTTAGTTTGTTACTCCTTCACGCTGCAACTGCTGGACGAATTTGGATAAAATTTAGAATGAAGATAGCTTATACCCTGGACAAGGCCCTGGCACACATAGGCTAGGTACTTTTTATCTCAAAAATTTAAAAGTTCCCGTGGGAATAACGATAATTAAGATCTACGCGGACGAACTCGCGGGCAGTAGCTAGTCTAATATAAAGCCAGAATATTTTTTGAGGGAAAACTCTTGAACCGGTTCTAAACGGACGTAATTGCGGCATAGACTAGTACAAAATGAAACATTTGAAGCTCACTGGCTCCACGCCTCAAACGAGCTCGAACTGAGTGTGACATTTATGACAAAGGGACGCTTCTTTTGTTTTACTAGCTTTTTATTTTATTTGTACTCGATCGAATGGAGCAAGTAAAAATTGGTGTATTTTGTTTGCCATAATTATTTTTAGTCATAATGTGTTTAGGTCATAATTATTGCAATTTATAATGTAGGTTTTTAAGAAACTGTTACATTTTCAGTATTTTTATAAATCAATCCGAAGCTAACCTAGCCTAAGTAATCTACATGTTTTACATTTGAGAAGTTCTTAAAACTAAAATAATAAATCGCGTAATATAATAAACATTTACCTCGACGTTTCGACTGTTACAACAGCCGTGGTCAGGAAGAGCTTCTCCCGAATTATAGTTTTAGTTTGTGTAAAAATCATGTTAGTTTAATGCAAGGTAAATTCTTAAAAGTTGACAGTTCCAGCGATATAAAACTTATGACTTTAAAAAGTTATGTAAACAAACACAAAATGACCACAAAAAGGAAACGATGGACTCCCAGTAAAAATATATCCACAATAATTGTATATTACACAAATATAAAAAATATACTCAAATATCAACTCACAAGTACCTCTTAAATATCAGAAACGACGTTCCTAATTTCGAATAGGGTGATCCTAGAAATATATTTTCAGAACTAAAACGTTACAGTGAAATGAAATTGTTTCCTGGAAAAAGTTACCGGTTTCTTACCTGCCTATCTAAATAGCTAAATTAAAGAAACGCGATGCTACGGCAGTTGTTCGCGACGCGAATAGAAACTTTTTTTAATGAAAAATAAGCATAAAATGAATAAAATGAGCCGTGCTTTAAAAAAAAATATATATATATATATATATATATAAAAAAATAAAAAAAAATGTTTATTTCAGATTCCTAGGATCCATAGATGTTAGTGGGTTAGAATACAAAATTCCTTATACTATGTTATCCTATAACTATGTTAGTGTACACATTATTTAAGTGGAGCCTGGTCCAGTGACTCAGAATGCCACTGTCCATTCTGCCCGCCACCACGGCCAGGAGGCTGTTGCAGCTGCCCCGCAGACGCCGCAGCGCCGCCGCGGAGCGCTTGCGTAGCGTCGCGAGAAAGCCGTCGACATGCGCATCCGCAAACATGCCTGACGCGCTGCAGCGGCGCGGCAGCCGCAACAGAATCCTAAACGCGTTATTAAACTGGATGCGCAGGTCACTGAGCGATCGTTGCGTGTATCTACACCATAGGCTACAGGTATACAGCGATGTACAGTACGCCCTGAAAAGGGTTATTTTAACCTGTGCTGTACATCGACTGAACCTGCGCGCGATCATGTTCGCTCTGATCGCCAATGCCCTGCGCTCCCTCTCGATGTCCGCGTCATCCCGCAGATCGTCCGTCATCAAGTGCCCGAGGTACTTGAAACATGTAACCCTATTTAGCTTGTTACCATTGAGATGAATGGGAGGAACATATGATGGAACTTTATTTCCCGCTTTAAAAACCATGTAGACACTTTTTATGGCATTGTACTTAAGGCAGTGTGTGTTCGCATAAGACTCACATATTTTAATTAGACGGTCTAGACCACCGACTGACGGACTCAACAGCACCATATCATCTGCATAACTTACATTATTTAGACAAACCCTGTCAATATGGCATCCGACATGTGTGCCGCTGAGTTCGCCAATCAGGGCGTTCATGTAAAGGTTAAACAAGTGAGGCGAGGTAAGCCCCCCCTGTCTAACCCCACACGCCAAACTGTACTCGTCAGATAGGACATCACCCCAGCGCACACTGTTTCTTTGACCAGAGTACCAACACCTGAATATGCGTATAAGTTCCCTGGGCACTTTCACCTCGTCTAGCTTCTTCCATAGTAAGTCGTAATTGACTAGGTCAAAGGCCTTCGAAAGGTCCAGGAAACACGCATACACAGGTGTCTTTCTTCTGGTGTAGTACTCGACGGTGTACTTCACAGACAGAATTGCGCTCTCGGTCGATAGTCTGGGACGGAACCCAAATTGAGCATCATGTAACTGTATGTATTTTTGCAGATGTGAATTGAGCAAACCGTCGAGCACCCTAGCCACAATTGTGGCCAGCGAGATGGGTCGATAGTTCGTTCCATCAGATAAATTCCCCGTTTTATTTTTAGCTATCGGAACAACTATTGTTTTAATTAAATCTTTAGGTAGGTATGAGTGGCTCACACATAGGTTGAAAAACATAGCCAAAACTCTGGCTAGGTGGGGTCCGGCGTGCTGCAGATGCTCGACACTCAAGTAGTCGTGACCGGGCGATTTACCACGCTTCATGTCTTTCAAGGCCTTAGCTATGTCCCTCGAACTAAAACGAGCCTCCAAAAACTCGACTGGGTAAGTGTGTACAGGGGCATGACCCAGATTTGGTAGGGGTTTTACACTAAAGAGATCCTTGAAAAGGTTTGAAATACCCTTGGGGTCCGATACATTGTTAACGCTAACAGGTAGTCCAGGCCTATTTTCCAGTTTTTTGGTAGATTTCCAAAATTTTCTAAAATCACTTTTAGCATGTTGAGAAGCAAGCAGATCCATTTTAATTTGTTCCTGGTTCTGCTGTACCCATTTAAGCTTTGATTTAAAAATCTTCCTACTGGCACACATAGCAGTGTAGAAATCACCCGTAGTGGGCTTACCAAATAATAGCCAATTTTGAAAATGAAACCTGGCCACCCTGTGCGCGTCACTCACATGCTTGTTCCATCCTATGACTTTCCTTTTCCTGAAACCGACAGTGGCAGCTTTGCTATACAAAGAGGCATTACAGAGTGCATTAGTTATATCACAGTATAAATTATCTATTATCTTATAATGTTCCAAATTACTATCACAACATTCATCACAACAATTCCTCAATTCTTTTGGAAAATCAATTAACTTTAATAATTCGTTACATTTATCTGTATATTTATTAATTTCTAAGGGAGTTCTTTCCCCCCACACTACATTTTTATTACTCGGGTTATTGTATGTGTATATTTTAGTTTTGACTAAGTTCAGGTTACATTTGATTATTAATGGGTAATGATCAGAACAATATACGTTATAATCCACATAAACATCGTCTACAGTTGCCCACGCAGCTTTTGTTGTAATACAGTGATCTAGCCATCGTTTACAATTGTGCGAGTCACTTAAGTACGTATGGGTTTGAGAATCTATGCCTAATTTAACAAAGTCCGCACATATCCATTGCTGTTCATTGCAAAAATTTAAAAGCTCATTACAAAATAATTGACCTGGATGGGCGTTAAAATCTCCCAACATGTATACATGTTCAACATCATTTTCTTCCACTATTGCATGTATTGTACTTACACAATTATCAAAATCCTCTAGGTTATCACCGCAGTCTGTAGGCATATATACACAGAAAATCATAAGAGGCTTGCAACCTGACACAGTTTGTATACCACAAATTCTAACGTTTTCACATTGTATCACATTTACCGACGAAAACACACTTTTACGCCACAGCAGCGCTTGAATATAAAGCAATATATATATATATATATATATTGCTTTATATTCACGTAGCAAAAAACAAAAGCAAAATGGTAAAAACTTGGGAATGTTTTCGAGAATGCAGCTTAAGAGCCTTAGATTTTTTTAACGTAGATCATTTTTAATAAATAAATATATTTTTAGATATTCGAAATATCAAAAAATTCAAATTACGATGTTTTCCTTCACCATAAGAGTAATTTCATTGGTAATGGCTAACACTGGGATTCAAACTCGGTACCTACCTTTCGATCACGAGTCGTCACTCCAAGCCACTAGGGTACCGACGCTCCTACATTTTACTCTCTACCTACTAGATTTCCCATTTATCACCTAGGAGACTCTGCAGGATAAATACTATTACCTACTTCAAATAGGACTCCAAATCTTCAAATGGAATTAATTGCCATTTAAATTCCTTAATTGGTTTATTTTGTCTAAGCCCTAAATTGGACCAAGGTAAACATTCCTTTGATTTAGTTTAAAATATCCATTTGTCCGCTATACAGGTTAACATCGTTATAAAGTTGTGTATTCATTAGTTAAGGCGTTTTGTTTCGTGTAATTGTAATCAGCGACGGTTTATTTGTCATATAAAAATATTTTTAAGACAACCAATAGGTACTAAGTGATTTATGTATTTGAGTATGTATCCGTGTTAGATCGTGAGAAATTAAAGTGTGGGACTTAATGTGTTTAGTGTCTAAGACTTGTTTTATTTTAAAGTGATATCTCTTTTCTTTTGGATAAATATAATATCTAAAATCAATAACTAATACAATACTACTGACAATGTACATCGCATAAAAGTATTAGGTACACTTATAAAAAAGAACCTACGTTTTATGCCAAATATCACACATGTCTACTTCGACGTTACTTCAAAAGTAACGTACGCGGAATCGACATTTATCCGACAATAGAATGTCATGAGTGACTGACTGCCGGAGAGCTGAAACGTAACATTCTGAAGGAATTTTATATGCATACTTGTAAAGTACCTCGATATCCAATAAATATCATTTTAGGTTTGATATAAATATTTCCATGTGAACTACTATTAAATAGAAAAAATCCACAATACAGTGTGTGTCTTCCATACGGAAATATAATTTTAAGGGCTGACAGTATAAGACCCAACGAACTTGGATATTTCTTGATAAAAAAAACATGTTTTTTTCATATAAATTAATTCGGCACGCAATGTATCGGTAACAAATTAACAATATAAAAATAATGATATCACTCTATCTCAAACTCTACTCTGTTACAAATTGAAATGAAACTATTATGAAACCGCAATTAGTTTGGGATTGGAATAGCTGTCAATTCATATACACTTTGACGTAAGTATATGGTAAAACTGTCACCTCTGCTCCCTTTCTAATTGCGGCTAGATAATTAAGTTTACGTGTCAGAAGTGTCAAAAAAAAGTTTGCATTACATTGCCGCGAAAGAAATTTTTTAAAAATTAGTTACGTTAAATTAGTACTTTAAGCTATCGTTAGTTAAAATTTATGTTCGTATCGAAGACAAAAACTGTATTTATAATGGCGACTACTGCTTAAAGAGCTGATAATGGTGATATCTCTTAAACGGCCTCAACGATTTTCATAAAAACTTAGCTAAAAATCATCCCGATCAAACTAGCTTTCTTTTAAAAGAACCACATTCGAATCTGTCCACACTGTCTGTCTGTCTGTGTGACAGACAGACAAACAGACACATTTACACACTTACGCAGTCACACAAGTTAAACTTATAACTAGAGAGCGGATTTGAAGAAGCGATTATAAGTTTAATATGGATAAGGCTAGTACAGTCAACAGCATAAATAAGTGATCATTTATGTACCTTGTCGCTTTCAATCGTTTGACAATTTTGTATGACATTTCAAACGCGACGTTAAAGTGACAAGGTACATAAATGATCACTTATTTATGCTGTTGACTGTACAAGTAAGTATTTATTACAGTGACATTGTTGACAGGACCTATGAAAAAGGTGCGTAATAAATAGGATCTATTGTGTTTGAGCTATATAAATATCATCTAATTAGAATAAAATATTTTTCTTATCTAATTATCTATAAGATTGCATTACGGTAAGTAAGTAAGTAATAAGATAACTGTAAGACCAATAAACAAAATGATATCTAATTAATAAATCTATCTATCTATCTAACCAATGGCACTAGTCATATCCATATTAAACTTGTAATCGCTACTTCAAATCCTCTCCACTTGTAACACTCTCTCTCTCTCTCTCTCTCTTTTGCGTCAGGGGTTAAACACAACTTTTTTTTAATTAGGACAAAAGCATAAAGGCCACGGTAGTTTATTTTCGTAACTAGATGAAATGCCAGAATTGAGTAAAATTCTAGAACTTATTGAAAAGTTGATCCTTTTGTTTAAACACGTAACAAATCATAATGTAAACCAATAACTGAAATCGAATTGACAAGAGGCTTAACAAATAATAACGGAACGCGGAGCTCGGCGATCAAGTTTTCAACTGGAAGCAATCATTTTTGCGACGTAATTGATTTGGTAAAACAAATCTAACAAAAGCAAGCTTTAAAAACCCGACATCATGTTTCGATATTGTCATCTACATACATGGTACCATTTTATCCTCGAAACTTATTTCATAGAATGTTTCATTTCGCCGAATTTTCATTTCATCGAAAGCGTATTTCTGCTAAATCCTTATTGTTTTTAGGTTATCTTAAGCATAAGTTACGTGGGTTAGGTTAGGTTACACCTGTGACTACCGAAAACTTTAACTCCTGCACGTGTAAATGCCTGTCGATGAAATGAAATTTCGGCGAAGTAAAACCTTCTATGTAATACCTAAGTGTCGGCGATAAAAGGGTAAACCACAATTTTTCCATACAACTGAATACAAATATGAATTTTCTTTTGACCACAATCAAAAAGTTCTTAACCAATTTTATGGTTAGTTGCACAAAATGGTTAAATAATAAAGTAAGGTTTAAAATTCTGTACAATTTGTTTCTGTTGGAAACGAAGCTTTAAAAGTGAAATATTAGGATTTGAAAGAAAAATATTAGGTGTTCATACAAAGTTGAAAAATCTTGCATGAACGCGTCAGCAATTGGTTTTTAATCCACTGTAAAAAATGTTGTACGTATAAGTTTAGATGTTAGTTAATGATCTAAAGTAAATTGTAACTAGCAATACGGGACGGGTGTTTTTTGATTTATGGGCAAATTCGAAAAGTGATATCTGTTGGCAATTGTATGGAAAAACGGAATTCAAATATAATTGCATGGAAGTATTATATTTTTATACTGCCATTTTGTTATTTTTTAATTAAAGACTTATATCTGACGAATTACACCTGAATTAGGCCATTCGTTCAAGGGAAAAAAGAATCATACAAACAAACATACATGCATATGCTTACACATTGAAAAATCACTCTTCTTCTGGTGGTCTGGTAATAAGTTGCGTGGTCACTCTAGCTATACTTTTTTAAATGTTTTTTTAAAAACCTCACTAAAACTATTTCTCACTTAGTTTTAAACAATCACAGTTTTATTGTTCAAATGCAAAAACAAACATTTTACATACATAAGAGAACCACTGCAAAAACTAGAAAAGTTAAGTAAATACGGAGAAGTTTTTTGTCTAGTATCAAATTAAATCGAAAATACAGAGTTCTTTTCGAGAACAAATGGTTAATTAAGTTTGCAAAGGCTGCGTCTCGGGTTTCCGAGCGCAGAGTCCATCTTCATTTTGTTCACGACCCGAAATGCACGAGGACACAAAATTGCACTTTTCTCTCTCATTATTTAATTTCGAAACAGCACGTGAGAGTACCACGATGACTAGATTTACATAGAAATATACGTTCTCTAATGGTCTAAGATCCGAATAGGAGACCATTTGCACCTGGCTGTTTATTCGATGAAAAGTATTTTGTATCAAATTTAATACGCTAAATAATATGTGGCGAATAGGTAGGCTGAAAAATTTCAGTCCAGTACTTATATCATTAATTTTTTTATTAAAAATTAACTTTTATTAAAAGTTGCAAATATTTGTTTAATAGACAAATTACATACTAATCGAAAGTATGAAGTCTATAGAACACGCAAACGTTAGGTTTGGTGCAAATTATTAGTACCGACTTACCTGTTTATACCTGCGTACCCAATAGTTTGACGGGAAAAAAATAGTCAACCTAACGTTTGCATATTCTATAGGCTTCATAATTTCGATTGGTATGTCATTTGTCTATTAAACAAGCTATTGCAATTTTTAAAACAAATTTTAATTTTTCAATTTTTTATTAATTATATACTGGACTGAAATTTTTCAGCCTATCTATTCGACATATATTACTTAGCATTTTAAATTTGGTATAAAATACTTTTTATCGAATAAACAGCCCGGTGCAAATCGTCTCCTATTCGGATCTCCTATTATAAGATAAAGTGGAATTTCCTGGACAGGTCATTTCGTATGATTCCAATTTTAGATAAAGTCCTCTTTTATGCATACTCGCTGATCGGGCAATTAAGTTGGGACTAAAACTGACGCTAGAGGGCTTTTAATTGGACATTATCAGTGGCGTGAAAGTTATAATCTGACGCCCCAGAAAAGGGCCTAAATTGGGAAAATTTCCAACATTAATTTCAAGTAGCCGTAGAGAAAATAACGGTTCACGTATAAATCTACTAGTGTCTGAGAGGGGTGTCCCTCGGAATTCCTAATAACGTTTGTCCTAACGAATCGTTTGCCCGAATTATCATTTTTCCTAAATTGGTTTTCAGCTGAGTGAGACAACTTTTTAAGTTCTCCAAAATACCTGCGGTTAGCTTAGGTTAGGGTTGTATTATAAACAATACTAAAATGTTTTAAAATTCAGCCGGAAATGGCTTTAAGATAAATAAAAATTCGGACAAACGATGCATTAGGACAAATGACGATTAGGGATTCCTTAGGAGCACCGTCTGAGAAAAATAGTTCCGCACGCGATTTTCGGTATCACCTTATTCTCTTGAGGGCCTAATATTGTGCGTTTATCGCTGTCAAAATGAGATAAAGCATCCGTCACACTCTTACTTATGTACCTACGTGTCAGAAAGTGACGGATGTTTTATCCACATTTTGTCATGAGATAAACGCAGCCATATTAGGCCCCAAGATCATATTGTCATTGTTACTCCATCTACTTTTTATTTAATATTTTTGTGACTATAGTGAATGGAATACAAGAAAGTCCATCCTGAGTTCCTGACACCTGTAAATCCTGTTATTCCAGTAGAAATACTAGCTTCAAAGCCGAGAGTCTATATAAAAGGCAAACCTGACTCATTGACTTAGATATCAACGCTCAGCCTAAACTACTGTACCTAGAAACTTGAAATTTGGTACAGGGGTTCCTTTTATGATTTAAGTGAGCACTAAGAAAAAATTTTTAGAAAGTGATCCCCAAAAGGGTTGAAATAGGGGGAGTCGCCGGAATCTAATTTTACGCGTACGAAGTCGCGGGCGTCCGCTAGTAGGTTATAAATCGTACTGGGATGACAGTTATCAATATTGACTTAATCTTCCTTTCACTTAAAGCTAAAATAGGTTATTTCAGAATTCATTATGATTTAATGGAAAATAGATTAATTATGAGTTCCGTTTCATTCTAATTAATAAAGTTAAATCTTACTACTCATGTTTTAACAGCTTATTAATAGAATATAATTAAATTTAAACAATTAACAATGAAACAGACGTGAAAAAAGTGAACAGTTAACGAATCCAATAATATAAAATCGGCCTAGTAATTGATTGCTACGATAGAGCATATTTACGTACATACAAATACAAAATTATATAAAATAAAACCACAATACTAATAGTACTTGTCTGTCTATCGCTTTCACACTCTACTGGAATACTAAATACAGGGTGACTGCGGGGTCGTCGTCGATCCAAATGTAATTTTCCCAACTCGATACATTATTGAGATTGTATTAGCATAGTTGTTTTTGAACCAATTAAACTTTAGCATTTTATTAAAATATTATATTTTTTCCTAATTAATACTAAAATTATGGTCACCTTACATTTTTATGTTAAAACCTGTTTGAAAATCAACCCATCAGAGGAGTAAGAATTTGAGTATGTAGGGTGGCCATGATCTTGAATAAAAAGATTTCATTTAAATAAATAACAAAGTAATTTTTACCCTAGGCGTACTTTTTCGAATCGAATCGGAGAAATGCTGGAAAAGGGCCGGATCTTAAGTACCCGAAACCGACGTGCATGCATGACTCGATGTATGAATGTGGAAGAAGCGAAAGAGATTTGTCAGGATCGTCGCAGGTGGAAAGAAGTGGTCTCTGCCTACCCCTCTGGGAAACAGGCGTGATTTAATGTATGTATGTATGTTGTTTTAACGCCTTTAAATCTATTAGGTTATGTTCATACACGACCCCGCAGCCAGGCAGCATGATGACGGAATAAAAGGGCGTAGACAAAACGACGAAGTAGAATAAATAAGGCCCCTGGCTGGTTAGAACACTGACACAACAATTGTATTTATGTTACGACCCTTTTTCCTCTTTCTTATGAGACAAAACCCCTAACGCACGCATTGGGTATAGTTTCTCTAAAGGAAAATTATCTGCAATGGAGTACGTGTCTTAAATTACTTAGACTCTAGGGATGACTGTGATAAAAATTTCGCCTTCTTGTGAACCATTGCCAGCCCTATTTTGTCCCCTTGGGCTGGGATTCCTAAATTACTGGCTTGAGGCAACATATCAGTGACTTTATTGCCCAAGTTATTTAAGGATCGTATTTCAATTGGTATTTTTATATATTTTGATCCCGAAACTATATTACTTCAACAATATTATTCATAATAATTATAGCTATTTCAAATATTTTTCGAATCTAAAGCGGCCTATATGGTCATGTTTTTCGATGTGGATAAAGGTGGATAAAACACCCGTCACCTTCTGACCTGTATAAATACGACAGTGACGGATGCTTTATAATTATATCCACCGCGATAAAGGCGAGGCGTAATTTATCCGACTGAATTTTTGTACTCATATTTTATAATCTTCAAAAGTTAGGATTTATAATAATATGTTCGAGTGTGAGGATTTTATGTTTTCTTCAACATTTTATTTATTCGATTTCTACTGTTTTCAGTACTGCTAGCACAAGTTGCCCGCAACTAGGTTGTCGCTCGGATCTCACCTTCTATCTAGTCAGTTACGACTAACGATAGAGTCGCACTGAGCGACAACCGAGAATATAAAACTTGACTGTGCTACCCCTGCAGTAGTATTTTAAACAGTTTTGAATTTCGGAATTCCATATGACAGTCGGATATTAACTTTTGACGAGTACTAACGTGAGCTCTGAGCTTGTGGATTAAAATGTACTCATGTGACAAAGTTCTGTGACAGCAGACGCGTTTACCGGGATATAGGTAATTATGTCGAGTGAGAACTTTCTCGCATATCGAAGTTCGGAGTTACTCGTATGCTAATGAGTTAGGAAGTCAAAAACTGTAAAATTTACGAAAGTTTGTAATTTATTGTTAACTAGAGACTTGCCCTCGCTTTGCTTCGGTTTATGTGAGTTTTCTGTAACACCCGTATATAATCGGTCTCCCCCTGTCAATAAGCTTCTTCGAATTTTATTTGAATATTTATTTTAAGTTTTTTGTACCTTTTGTACCAAACATTATAGTAGAAAAACAGGTAAAACTCAGATGGCCCTGCGAAGATGCATTGCGCTAACTAGCGTTTCTATTCGATTGGTTTAAAAACGAATCGAATAGAAACGTTAGTTAGCGCAATGTATCTTGGCAGGGCCCTCAGGATTACTAGTCGAAAACAGTCTGGCATGTTTCCGATGAATAAGGATTCCTTCATTAGGGAGTAAGAGTGCGTTTACGGTGACTTACGATAAAATAACAAAAACAATACGATTTCGAACCTGTTTTTTGTTTCGAAATAATCCCAAAATGCAATGAAAAATTAAATTCTCAGTCGGTTGCGGCGCCATTTCTTTATTTTAAGTTTATTTCAAAACAGAATAACTATAGTTAATATTCAAAAGGCATGGGCAAAGCAGAGATTATGGTGGCGGTGCAACGTAAAGTCTAAATGAACATTACTCCAATTACTCCAATTTTCAAAAGTGGTGACAAAAGTAACGTGTCCAACTATAGGCCTATTAGTATTTTGAATTGTTTTGCCAAGTTGTTTGAGGGACTTGTCTTTAACCAGGTTTACAACCATTTTGTTCATGTACTCAGTCCTTGTCAGCATGGATTTGTAAAGAAGCGTTCGACTTCAACTAACCTTCTTTCCTATGTGCAGACGCTGTCATTATCCTTCCAAACTAAGGCGCAAACAGACTCTATATATACAGACTTTGCTAAGGCGTTTGATCGGGTAAATCATGCCATCTTACTGAAAAAACTACATCATCTTGGAATCCATGGTAATTTGTTGCGATGGTTTGAGTCTTATCTACACCGTAGATCTCAGTTTGTCAGTGTCTACGGCTACGACTCGGTTCCGTTTATGGCTAATTCTGGGGTGCCACAGGGTTCTAACTTGGGTCCGTTATTGTTCATTTTCTTCATAAACGATCTTCTTTCTCGTATTGACTCACAGTGTCTCGCGTATGCTGACGATATTAAAATATTTAAAACAATTAGGACGGAAAACGATTGTCTAGCCCTTCAAGATGACATAGATCTGATATATAGTTGGTGCAATACTAATCGCATGTCCTTGAATATCGGTAAATGTCATTCTATTTCGTTCACTAAAAAAGTAAATTTCATCAATTATGACTATAGCATTAATGGCATCAAATTAAATAGAGTTTCATCAATTAAAGACCTTGGAGTATTATTTGATAGTGAGCTGTCGTTCCGTGGTCACTATGAGCACATAGTATGCAGGTCAAACCGTATGCTTGGTTTTGTTATGCGCACTGCAAAGCCGTTCAAAAATGCAAGCAGCCTCATAATCCTGTACTCGGCATTAGTTCGAACATTGCTTGAATATTGCTCCTCGGTTTGGCAGCCAATTTACACAAATCATACTAATCGAGTTGAGTCAATACAAGCTAAATTTGTCAGATATCTGTCGAATAAAACTGGGACTCGTCGAACTCTTCCCGAGTATGTTGACAGATTGGCTGCATTTAATCTTCAATCTCTGTCCTCCAGACGCAATGTCACTGATTTAGTCACGCTCCACAAGATATTGCACGGCGGTCTTGACAGTAACCTCATGGGTCATGTATGTATTAGAGCTGTTAACAGAAAAACTCGAAACCAAAACCTGTTTGCCTTGCCTATGGTCCCTAATAATAATGTAACCAAAAATGCACCTGTTGCTCGAATGTGTCGTTTATATGATAATTTAGATATAGATTTAGATATATTAAATGTATCATTAATTAAGTTGAAAAACGGCTTAAAAACCAAATATTCTTAACTGTTTTTGTTTCTTATGTTTTTACCCAGTTTATTATTGTATTTCGTATGTGTAATTTGTATATAAATTATTAATCATTAAATATATTAATTTAGCTTTGATTTGCCTTCTAAAAATGTTGTGTACAATTATTATAGTAGTGTAAGCAATGTAAAGATGTACTGTAATGTGGTAATACTATGTTTTTGCCTACATTATGTTATTGTACCTATATAAATAAATAAATAAATAAATAAATAAATAATAATATTATACATATACATATCAATAATTAAATTTGAATGCTGTTAAATGTTATTTATTCTTAAAGTAGAGGACACCCGCAACTTTGTACGCGTAGAATTAGTTTCCCGAAACTCTCCTCATTTTTTATTTTGGGGGTTGATATCTTTTTTTATTTATCTCAATGTTCAACTCCAGTTGTCTGTCAGTCAGTCAGTTAGTTACGGATGAGTTGTTCTGAAGAAGGTAGGGAAGAATAAGATAAATTATCCAATATTACCGACGAGGTTTTGCCGGCAGCTGGCACTCATCATTGTGTTAATTAAAGTGGCATTGCAAATCATTTAGTCAGTTAAACTTAGGAGATTAATTTTCAAATTTAATTATGTATTTAATTTGTTAGCAGTTCGGTGCGCTACTGTAATGCCTACAATAGGACGCACTGCTTTTTCAAAACAGTAGTAACTCAAAATGCAAGTGTATTTAAAAATCAACTTTAATGCAATTTCTATGCACTTGAAACAAAACTAGCAAGGATTTTGAGTTGATACTGTTTTGATATAGCAGTGCGTATCCGCACTAAAAAAATACAAAATAGAAAGAGCAATAGCTATTAGATAAATAAACACCCCGATAATAATGGTGACCTCTTCTTTCAGAGCTGATTCTCGTATCTCTTAAATAGCACAATCTTCATAAAACCTAGCTAATAACCACCGCTAGAAAACCTGCTTTCAAATAAAAAAAACAGCATCCAGATCGGTTCACCCGTTTAAGAGCTACGTTACCACAGACACACACACACATACACACATACACGCACGCACGTACGCACGCACGCACGCGCGCACCACTTATAACACCCCTCTTTGTTCACCCCGCGTTGTGGGTTAACAATTATCCAAAAGACGAGCAAATTAGTGAAAGTAGACCAAAAGGAGATAGCATGATGCCTTCAAGAGGTTCTCGTTAGATGGGCAGGGTAGGGCTAAGAATCTGGACAAAAAAGGGAACTAACTTGGACTGAACGAAGGTTTAAAAAACATTAGATTGCTTTTACTATAGACTTTTACGATAGTCGTTCACATTAAAACTCCATCTGTGTCATAAACTTAAGTTTGATGTGTCGTTGTAATACAACATTCGACGGGGAGGGACAATAAAAACAAAACAAGATCCCGTCGTGCTCTTAAGAATTTTTAATCTCACTTTTATATTGGTGCCTTGAAAAATAAATTGCTCCGCCGCTTCAAGTCCAAATATGAGATATAGACACATAGTTTGATGACCTTGTATAAATTGAGGTTGAGGTCCCGCGGTTGCTCGAAACATAGTCGAATATCTTAGAATTTACAAAACTCCTGTTACACACAGCTGGAAATATACAGTAGCATCCTAAGTTAGAAAAATATGTAAAGGTTATTCTTATAACCTGCTAATAGAGTCGTATGGAGATATTTACATTGTTGTACCTTTTTGAAAGTTTAATAATCGAGTTCAGCAGTTTCATTTTCACTTTTTACTCTACTTTATGATGAATTGTCACAAGTAGTCGGTCAAAAGATCAAAGACCAAGCCCAAAGAAAAATCTATCAAGAAATCAGCACGAGTTTATTTGCACTACTCTAAAAATTGTCTTCGTTGAGTTATTTGGTTTTTTCTTTATTCAATCAGACAGTCTGACCTCAAAGGATGAATTTTTATATCGATTAATATCAAGTCTAGCTCTGTAGATTACTAGATTAGGCTACGATTTCGATTTCGTAATATTTTATAGCTCTCGATAGTTCTATTAAGCTTCGTTCGTACAGATGTTTATTTATTATTAACTAGTGACCCGCCCTCGCTTCGCTTTGGTTTATGCCAGTTTTCTGTAATACCCGTATATAATCAAAAACTTATTATACATAAAAACCTTCCTCTTGAATCACTCTATCTATCAAAAAAACCGCATCAAAATCCGTTGTGTAGTTTTAAAGATCTTAGCATACATAGGGACAGACAGACAGCGGGAAGCGAGTTTGTTTTATATAGTCCATTCGCTTAGATAGTGTCGCTACACGCGCACGTACTTATAGTTATTGTAATACAATATGAATATAATTCGATGTAAACTGCCAAATTAAATTTTGCAGTTTACATCGAATTATATTCATATTTTATTACAATAACCACAAGTACGTGCGCGTGTAGCGACACTATCTAAGCGAATGGACTATACTATGTAGTGATTGTTGAAATTCTGTCAAACATCGGGGATTCACCAAATATTTCTCTTTTAATTAACCCAGAGTGCTTTAATAACTTTTTTTAATTACCATCTGCAAGAAACCCGGTGAAACAAAGTGGTAGGAATAATAAGTGTTTTAGGTCGGACCTAGTTAATATTCTCCCGGGGGCCCGTGGTCTCGGGGTTCCGCTCAGGGTCCCAGAGATAGAAGATAATTTATTACGTTATTAAAATAAAGTGATTCCTAATTATTAACGATAGGGCGTCTTGATCGTTTGCTGTCTTCGTTTAGATCTTGCTAGATGAACACTAACTGCCGCACTCAGAGACGTCAATTAAATTTAATGCTGGTTTAGTGACGTGTTGTCTTATTCTATTGTGAAAGCAGCAACTTTAATCAAGCATTAAATTTGAGTTGATATTTTTTTATGTTATAACATGATCTTTATTAACAGATATTTATTTATTTTTCTGTGAGTAAGGTTTTTAAAAATAAATATTCAAGTATTAAATTATACTATTAAAAAAAAAAGGTTGCCACCAGCAGCGAGGAAATGGTCAAGCAAACGGCCTGCCGAAAGATGAACCTATTACATATACGTGCCGTGTCGAGGAGTTCTGCTGTACCTGGCCCTTGATCCAGCCATCTATCGAGAGTCTCTTTTATCACCTTTGGGGATCCTAGAGCTGGCTCTCACATCTGTCAATGAATATAGGTAACCATCCAGAGAAAATGCATCTAGTATACTGCCCTCCTAAATAAAAAGGACGCATGCGTAATTTGTTAGTCAAAGTAAATTAAACCTTAAGTATAATGAAATAAGGTCACTAATACATGCGTGATTCTATGGGACATACGCCCTTTTTTCATTATACAGTATACAGTATAGTGGAGATTAGTGTCGCGAGAAGACCTACCGGGATGGAAGTCTTTTTATTGTTGTGTTTATTATCTTTACTTCTTTTATTTACATAAGTAGTTTCCTTTTCATTTGAATGTTTTTGGTTTAGTTTATTTAAAAATGCTTTGTAACATAATGAACCGCCAAGTAACGGCAGCCGTAAGGAGGGAGTCTATAAAGAAGAAGGCGGTTCAGACCTAGATCCAAAGCCTGGTAAAGATGACCTAGATCACGAGATGAGTGGCGAAATGAAGAAGGTGGGAGCCCTTTGTTTCCCATAATTTTATTAGTCATAATGTAATTGTTGACATAATGTTTGATAGTCATATTTTTTTATATCGCTGAAACTGTAAACTTTTCACAAGTTTTGAAATATCTAACGTGTAGATAACGCTAGGTTAGGTTAGGTTTGATTTATAAAAATCCTATAAAAAAACACGTTATGACTCGCGATGATTATGACCTAAAGCACATTATGACTAAAAATCATTACGTCGGTCAATATAGACCCGAAGAAGGCTTTTACTCAGCACTGGGACATTAAATAGGCTGTGTAGATTAGATAGACTAATTATGAACATTTTTAAATTTTGGGGCTGTGAAGTCGTAACTCGCAGCCATACAAAATTGTATCTAGGTATATTGGAGTTTAATCATAAATTACTAAGTCTAAAGTTTCCCGAGATAATGTACCCGCTAAGTTTGAAGATGTTGTCTCCAAAGTTCAAGTTACATCTTCACATCTGTGACGTGTTCAAATTTATATACAATCGAGCGAGTTAATACAAATGACATAAGAGTTTCATCGAAGTAGTCCATTATTATAAGTCTTTTTACTTCTATGAAACTTTGTCGTTGACTCGTTGATAGTTCAATTTTTTATCGAGATTAAATTAAAATCCGAAGGAAGTTTGCAGAAAATTAATTTGCGGTCGGTGATTGGTGTTGGCTGGTAGAGGATGGATAAAAGAGAATAGACAGAAAAAAATCGACATCGCATGTCGGGCCATGCTCATATTTAGACACGGGCAAATATTACTGTTACTGCAAAAACTTGAATCTGCGTCCGAGAATCATACACATAATTGATTTATTTATCAAAATAAAACAAAAACTCTTACTCGTTGAAGCCATTAGACTCAACAGAGTAGGTAGGGCTTCATGTATGACGTGTTCTGTCAGATCCAGTAACATGTAGCACATCATTAACCGATCTCAAATGACAACTACTGATTAACACCGTCGACCGTACCCAATATTCCACCTATCAATAGGTTTACAAGATACATACATACTTATAAACATTAAATTACGCCTGTTTCCAAGAGGGGTAGGCAGAGACCACTCGAGTCATACATGCAAGTGGGTTCCGGGTACTTAAGATTCGGCCCTTTTCCAGTATTTCTCCGATTTGATTCGAAAAAGTTTATAAGATAATTCAGACTAATAGTAATAAATGCGAAATATAAGTAGTTATTTTTGGTATACTTTCATTGCTAACCCGCTGAACTTATTTTAGTAAGTTTTGGCGCGGAGATAACTTGAACGTCGAGAAAAGTTAGCCGCTTTGGGCGAGCTACTCCTTTGACGAAGTCACAAACAAAATACAAGAAAACAACGCAAACTACACGCTACATTTTAAAGTAGATAACGGGTACCTATTATTTCATCGAAATACCTTTCAACGAATGTATCATTACGCAGAATTTTCATTTGGTCGAAAGATTTCTCGCGGCATCAGTTAATATGATTTGGTAGTCACATGTCTAACCTAACCTAAATTATTAATATTTAAGATACCCTGGAAACATCATAGTTTCAGCGGTGTAAAGCGTTTGGTGAAATGAAATTCGATGAAATTATACAATCGATGAAGAGAAATTCGATAAAATTATGGGTTACCGTAGATAACACTGTTACGGAGCAACTTGAGCTCGACGGTAAATAGGTACCGTAAAACGGGGTGAGTAGGGATTAAGGGGTGAGTAGGGACACAACCTAAAATGAAGCATATGTTACTAATTATAAGACTGAAATTCTTTCCAATAAACGTAACGTTATTGTTCATTTAATAATTGTTCTTATTTGTAACAAGTTATGACTTAGTTTAGTTTAATTTAGTGTATTTATTCATCAATGTAATATTTAAATATAAATTGCATTGCAGGTCAAAAAATACGAAATTACATTGATATTGTCAAAATTCATTAAAATAAATAATATAATAATACAAAAATAACACTCAAATAATTCAACAACTAATAAATGCTCAGTTTCCGAATTCAATATAGAAAAAGTAATAAAGGTCAAATAAACAATAATAATTTTACAAGTGTATAATGGATTATCCAATAAAAGGTTTCTCGGCTGATATTTAAATGCTTCGTCGGATGGTACCGTAGAATTGAAAAGCGAGTTGCTTTAGATAATCACCTTACTGCTTGCTTTGCTCGCTGGAACGTTATTTGGTATAAAGGGAATTCTTGATGCATCGTGTGTACACAGAGTTGATATTCGCATTAGGTACAAGGATTGAATCTCATTGCTCGCGTTCCTGTTCATCCGTTAGTAATTAATATTTAGTTATTGTTTAAGGAACGGCTGTTGAGTGACGTAGGTAATTAGTTGTGATATAATAGTCAAACCAACAGCCTAAGTGTTTTGTATTCATGAAGGTGATGGGGTGCGCCGTCGTTGATTAAAAACAGCATTAACTAGCAACCCGCCCTCGCTTCGCTTCGGTTTATGTATGTTTTCTGTATCACCCGTACATAAATCAGAATTTAATATGTATAAAAACCGTGAAAATCATGTAACTGATGGTATAAACCGCATCTTAATTCGTTTCGTGACATGCGTGGTTTAGGAGGAGTTAATGTACAGACAGATTAAAAATAGACTAGACTAGAAAGGGACTTTTTTATAATTATGTAAATTAAAGCGATAAAGAAGAGAATAAAGATAATGAGGTTTTTTTGTTTCACTTTGGAAAATAAAATAGGTGTTATTAAATTCGGATTAAGATAAATGTGAGTACATCTTGAGTTGTATGTAACTTAGTGAGCACCTAACTGTGTTTCAACTTGAAAATGTTATAACCCGAGTTGCTAGACTTTAGCGTGCTCAGTACTGTAGCAGAGTATTGAGCAAATTTTTTTGCTTCTAAATAAAATAAAATGGAGGTACCACTACATTAATGGTGATTTCAATAAGTATACCTACTTATATTATTATGAGATGAATATATATTTTACTAACACCTTTCCTATAATAATAATCTACAATTTTTAAGAAAAAAAAATTTTTTTTTTTTTTAGAAATTTGAGCTACAGAAATGGAGTACATTAGTTGCACGAATAAATCATTAAAATTAGTATGAAAACTGCAAAATAAGTTTGTGCAGTATTACATTGACAGTAGAACCTAGGTCCAGGAAATGAGTTTAATATGTAGTAGTTTTCGGCACTGAATAGGTAAGATTATGTTGCTGAAGACGCTGGCTGTCTTGGCATTTCTAGTGGCGTGTATCACTGTTTATAAAGCATCCGTCTCTTTCTGATAAGTATGTTAGTGCGAGAGTGACGGGTGCTTTAGGCTGCGGCTCCACTGAGGCGGAGACGAGCGGAGCGGAACGGTGCTGTGCCAATATTAACCAATAGAACGCGCATGCGGTCACGTCGAGCGCGCCTTGCGTACGTTAGTTTAGATTCTACTGGGTAATACTGACACAGCTCCGCTCCACTCCGCTCATCTCCGCCTCAGAGGAGCAGCACCCTTATACCCAGCGACAATCGTGACGATAATAGGTCGGCAGTTTATTAACTAAAATTTCTTTAAATATCCCTTTAGCCTAAAACGAAATACAATTTATCTGCACGTTCTCTATTAACTTGAAGTAATATACTAGAAAACACTATTACGAAGTTAGCCAATCTAAGTTACAGCAACCCAAGTTAGGATTTATTTAAGTTAAAGCTGGGGTACTGCGGTCACATACTCGCTACTTGCACGTTTTAATATAAAAGTTATTTGGAATTTACAAATTCACTTAGTAAAACACTTCAAGTCTTTTGAGCATAGAATAAACGTGAACTTTTCATCACAAAAAGACAAAGCGATTTTTGTAAAAGGTACTTCTCATCTTATGCATTTATTGTAAGATTACATCTTCGTACTTTCTTATTGTTTCTTTAATAACCAGAGTACCTTTTATACTAAAGAGTATATAACAGCTTGTTTTAAATTTGAATAAGCATGAGATTTAAATTGACCTCGTGTGGCTGCCGAGTTAGAATAGTGCCACTCCATGTCTTCCCGTGGATGTCGTAAGAGACGACTAAGGGAATAAAGGCTTGTAGTACTGTTAGGCGATGGGCTTGCAACCTGTCACTAATACGCTGGTAAACATCTTAGCCTAATTGTGCAAATTGTGGTTATAGAATTATCAACAAGTTTTTAGAGATGTTTGTAATTCAGTAGCTCTGCCTACCCCACTCTGGGAACGAAGGTGTGAGATTATGTATGTATGTATGTATTTAAATTGAAACTAAGAAGCACTCCTAAAAAATGAAGTAAAAATAAATAAAAAAGAAGTGTCAGATATATTAATCGGCACCTCTGGCGACCACAGGCAATAGGGAAAATGCATGTATTTTTTAAATCGAATTTCTCAACAAAATATGAAAATACCGTAAAAGAGATCACCAAAAGTGAAATTAATATTAAAATCGGTCAAGAAATACGGATGATACAAGCATTTTAAACTGCTAATTAGACAGAGAGATCCGATGTGCGCCGGTGACGTCATCTTGCTGTTCGGCCATATAGACTCCACGTAAAATTCTGTTTTGCTAGAAAGATATAGGAACAATCTTTGTTGGCTTATATCTTGGTTATTTTTAGATATTCAAAAAAATTTTTTTGTTGCCTGTTTGTTACATGAATCAGCTTTTATTGAAGGTGTAAAAAAATGAATATTCCCTATTCTCCTTTTTTGCCCAAAGACTGAGCATCGCAGTGCAGCGGGGTAACGCTGCGAGTGTCCTTGGCACGATGCCGCAAGTGGGTGATTGGAGGGCTTTATTTTATAAGTTAGCTGTAGTGCAAAATTTTATCTTTTAGTTTTATTAAATTATTTTTTAATGTTACCATGACATAATTATTTTCCTTTTTGTGCTCACTCATATGAATCAAAACTCCTGTTTATTCGGAAATTTTGGTAAAATATTATAGTCTCAGGTTACTTTCGGCATAGACACGTACAAATATGTTAGAGCTTCTAGTGACTTACCTACTTAAAAAAAAAAAGAGATACAGTCATACATACCATGGGAGCCCATATCGCGCGAACCGTAAACTTTTCCGAAAACCTTAAATAACTAACGTCAGGTTTGATTTATAAAAAATCCTTACAAAGTAACAGTTTGACACAGTGTGACAAACGATATGACCTAAACCACATTATGAATAACAATAATTATGGCAGATAGATCTATATTACCCATATACCACACATACGCTCGAAAAAAATATCCCTCCTTCTGACACATTTAGGAAAAAATAAAGTACCTATACTCGAAACTGTAATTTAAGACCAAAAAAACTACGATAGATACGTCACTGTCACAAGTGTCAAAGTCGCTTATGTCAGTGTCAATGGAACATTTCAGAGTTAGCCAACCTTTTTGCATTGATAATCAAATTGTTGTAAATATTTGTAGATAATTCTAACATTTTCAATATCAAAAGTTATATTTAACAATAGGGAATATGCATTCAATGTTTTTTCTACCCGATATTCAAAACATTAAAATATCCCAAAACAAATATTTTCTCATATAGTGTGTTAAGTAATTAAAGGGCGGGTGTGTGTGTTCAATGGCGATGTTTTTTATCAGCTAAAACAAAATGACAAGCTAAATTCGGATGCCTTACACTTATGCTTGATTTAAACTTGACAGTTACCCATGGACCCCATGGTGTCATGGCTGGTAAAATGCCCTATGATTGTCATTATAAAGTGAGCTACACACTTTTGGCCTGTTATTTTGTCGAATAGCTAAACGTATGTAATATTTAAATTGCATCTAACGTTGTTTACAACTATTGTTTATTTATCGTACCAAATGTTATTAATACCTGAAGTATTACCAGTGCAATAACAGTTTTGCTACCAAAAATCTTCTATGGTTAAATACTTAACAGGCCATCTTGTATTTGTGTAAGTAACTTGAATTAACTTGTTTATTTAAATGGAAGGTTTAAAACTACCTGCAAATAAATATTCTTAGTGCGGTCTTTTAAAAAGTGGAAATATACTATGGCAAATATTTGTTTAATTAGTGGCAACCCACGTTGGTCTTTAATTACAGTTTCGAGTATATTCGGTTTCATAAATTTTCCAGCAAAATTCGTGTCTCATCCTAGATTAACGATCGATACGAAACAACAGCAGAATATAGATAGCGACATTATAAACACAATTCCAAAGTGTAACTACAAAGTCGTCGACCTTTAGAAAATAAATGAGGGAATTAAAAAGGAACAGAACTCTGTGGAGAGGCAATTTGTGCTGCAGTATCGAGTGGAGTCAGCTGTGATAAGAACTCTATTTACTTCGGAATACACACTGTATATTCTGTAACAGGTCTGTTCGTAAGCATTGTGGTCAGAGAACGGATAATCGGTTGCACAGTTTGCCTTTTGTTGCCAATATCGCGATACCGTCGTTTTGTGCCCAAGAGTCGCGGAGTACAAAGAACAAACCAATAATAACAAAAAGCAAGGTATAGAAAACCCGACTGTTGCTGACTAACTTTAAGTCCTTATAAATCCTAAAGTCTGTTCCTATTCAGACTGCCAATGAAAATAACAATTATACCTGACTGTAATTGTCTTTAGATAGAGGATGAAATAGTAATGAGAATAATGTTACCTCTAATTAGTTTATTAAAAAGGTTGAATATATATTCATCATAACCATCGTATTATTATGCTGGGTGCGACAGAGACGAAAAACCTCACTTATCAATCAAATCTATCAAACCTCACTACATTTTCAATGTCAGAAATAGTTTGAAAAAAAATATCTTTATGACAAGACTCTGTCAGTGTAATGGTGTTTTCAGCGAATGTGCTTTTCATCAAAACATACAATATTAAATGGAGATTACTACCTTAGAATGGACATGAAGACAATGATAAAGTGTATAAATAAATAATATGACTAGGCTCAACCTTCAAAAGTACGCGAATATGGAGTTATAATGGTAAATTGATTTGTTGATAAGAGTGACGGAACGAATAGGAACAGACTTTAAATGATCATAGGTTTCATCAAATTTAATGATGAAAGAAACCTAAGATTATTTTTAAATACCTATTCAATACCTTACTTGTCTTAGTATCATAGTACCTATGTCAACTATATTTTTTTATTTTTTACAATACGGCGTCTGTTTTCCGCCATGTTGAATTTTGATTACTGCATATCTTTAGTGGCATTCACAAGATTAAGACAAATCGATTGACATAACAATCATCAAAATATGTCCACGCGATTAGTTTCTAGAGCGCCACAAAGGAACAAACATACCTACATACATACATATGTATATAGGCTCATAAACACATAACCCTCCTCCTTCGGCAGTTGGGTAAAAGGACCAAAAACGTTGGATTTTATTCAAATATCCTTATTAAATCAAATAGTTATACTTTTCACAGGAAGACATGGAGTGGCACTATTCTAACCCGGCAACCGCACGGACGGGAGGCGACTAAGAGAATAAAGGCTGGTATACTGTTCGGCGATGGGCTTGCATCCTGTCACTGATACGCTGGTAAACATATTAACCTAATGGTGCAAAATGTGGTTACAGAATTATAAACAAGTTTTTAGAGTTGTAGGTAATACTGTAGCACTGCCTACCCCACTCTGGGATAACAGGCGTGAAGGTATGTATGTATGTAGTTATATCAAAAAACACATACTGTCACACAAATAACATGAATGACTTACATTACGTTTGTTTACATTCTTATAGCTTAACTGTACGAGTTCCATCCCATTAATCCTCCAAAATAATTTGAAACCTTTCTACCAGTATATTACGTGACTTCATGCTGAATCATAATATTATTATATTTTAAATAATTTATGTTCAACGCAAAACAGCACCCGCTCATTAAATTGACGATGCACGGTTACGACAATGTACGAAATAATAAGTAGCGGTCCGGACTCTGAGAATAGAGAAAATGCATGAATTTTTAAAATTGCATTTCACAAAATATGAAACTAACGTAAAAGAGATCACCAAAAGTGAAATTTAAATTTAAATCAGCCAAGAAATACGGATGATACAAGCGTTTTAAACTTACGGATAAAACAAGACGGCGATTATCCTCGTAAGGCCCAGTGTGCAATAAAATGTACATAATCAAGGCAATTTATTTTGAACTATTTTGCGATAGGAATAAGGTTTATTTTCCTATCTTCATAAATTGAAAATGGCATTATCGAACAAACGTAATTGAACTTTATTGCCTTGACGGTAGATTCAAAGTCCCACTCACAAAAAACTACCTGTTTTTAGTATGGTGGGCCTTACGAGGTTATACAAATAAATCCGATATACACTGTGATATAAACTCCATGTTAAATTCTGTTTTGCTACAAAGAGATAGGAACAAACCTTTGCTAGCTTATATCTTGGTTATTTTTTGAATAGCTATAAAAGAATCAGCTTCTATTGAAGCTGTGAAAAAGGTAATGAATATTTTCTATTGAAAACACTATAATAGGAACTGCTTCAAACATTATAACTAATCCATATTTAGATTATAATTTGAACTCCCAGACCGATTTAACCACATTTAACACAATGCTCAACCAATTGCAAAAACCAATTACAAGTAAGTACGGAGATATATTAATAGTAGGAGATCCGAATAGGAGACGATTTGGACCGGGCTGTTTATTCGATAAAAAGTATTTTATACCAAATTTAATATGCTAAGTAGTATATGGCAAACAGGTAGGCTGAAAAATTTCAGTCCAGTATATAATTAATTAAAAATTTAAATATTAACTATGTTTTAAAAAATTACAATAGCTTGTTTAATGGACAAATTACATACCAATCGAAAGTATGAAGCCTATAGAATATGCAAACGTTAGTTTGACTATTTTTTTCCCGTCAAACTATTGGGTAGGCAGGTATAAACAGGAAAGTCGGTACTAACAACTTGCACCAAACCTAACGTTTGCATATTCTATAGACTTTATACTTTCGATTAGTATGTAATTTCTCTATTAAACAAACATTTGCAATTTTAAAAAAAAGTTCATTTTTAATTATTTTTTTAATAATAAGAGAAAATAAATTTTTCAGCCTACCTATTCGCCACATATTATTTAGCGTATAAAATTTGATATAAAATACTTTTCATCGAATAAACAGCCCGGTCCAAATCCCTCCCCTATTCGGATCTTAGACAATAATTAGTCTTTGTTAAAGTTTTCAAGTGCGTTTTAACAGCCGGCAAATGCTGAGTGAGGAGGGTCCATATTGGCTCATATAATTATTTTTACTCATAACGTATTGTTAAGTCATAATTATCGCAACTCATAACGTATTTTTTTCAGCAACTGTTACTCTTTCAGGATTTTTTATAAATCAAACGTAACCTATCCTAGTCTTATCTACACATTGAATATTTCAGAACTTCTGAAAAGTTTACGGTTCCAGCGGTATAAAAAATAGATTTTCGGAGTTCCAATAATCGGAGTTGCCATTTTATATGAACTTTGGCGCTCCCGAGTTAGTAGTATCAAATTGTCGCTAAGTTTGCTATGTTACCTGCTACCTGTTTACCTTAACCCATGTTTTAATTTAGGTTAGTTATCAAGTCACAATGCTGAGAGCGATCTTGTTCAAAGTAGTCTTCTTTTTACTTTATATTTTATTTTTACTTTTAGGGTTCCGTACCCAAAGGGCAATAACGGGACCCTATTATTAAGACTCCACTGTCCGTCCGTCTGTCTGTCATCAGGCTGTATCCCATGAACCGTGATAGCCATACTCGAAAATCTAAGTTAAGACCAAAATCCTAACCTCAACGGGCGCACATTCGCTGTGATTACTGCATTTTGGTTTAAGTGTAGGTATTTTTATCAATAAAACTTACCCTAATATTACTGGTTACACGAGTTCTCATTCATATTTTTATGAAAATAATGTTAAAATAACGAAATAATTAAGATGGGAACTGTCAGATTTTGGTCTTTAATTAGATTTTCGAGTATAAATAGTTGAAATTTTCACAGATGATGTGTTTCTGTTGCCGCTATAACAACAAATTTTAATACTAAAAACAAAATAAAATAAATATTTAAGTGGGGTCCCATACAACAAGCGTGTTTTTTTTGCCGTTTTTTGCTCGAAGGTTATAATCAGTGATCGGAATAGGTAGAGTATATTTACCTAAAGTTCGCAAAAGGACATAATATAGAGTGGTTACAACCGGATGAAATATTAATTTATTTTTATTAAAATCGGGATTTCCGGTATTTTAATGCTAAATATACGTAATATTCACGGTACGGGATATTTTGTTAGTTTGTGATAAAAGGGGCCTGTAAATTATTTATTTTAAGTATCTAATTAAAAGATGAAGTATATTTACCTAAACTTCGTAGAACAGAGACATAAACTGGAGACTTTCTTGCGACTACATTTACTATTAAAAAACACCCGGTTGTAATCCCTCTATGTTATGTCCTTTTGCAAACTTTAGGTAAATATACTCTACCTGTTTCGATCACTGTTTATAATATAGGTAGTGTCTAATGTTGTATACATAGTGGTACGGAACTCTTCGTGCGCGAGTCCGACTTGCACTTGGCCGGTTTTTCTTCTTTCGTGCGTTGAATAAAATATTTTCTATTCTATGATATGTACCACATTTTGCTCAGATTAAAACTATTGCTTATTTTTAACTATTACTTACGCATCAACAGCGTCTTAGCGGGTTTAATGTGTGAAATAAAATCCAGTGCGGAAACATCTGCAGCCACTGGGGTGTAAAACACTTCACCTTTAGTACGAGTATACGGTGTTATTCCTCTTTGCACCTTTATTCGCCAGTAACGTCGCGTATATTGTGTGTGCCCCACTGTTGGAAACCACCCGGGCTTTTTTTTTTTTTTTTTTATAGCTTTGGTATCTTTTAGCCAATTACAACCTCCCGGGTTATTACGATCATAAACTTTATTTCAAGTTGATAGAGACGATAAATTCTACAATCACTGGTAGCTACCAATAACTGACGTTTCACTACTGTGAAGCAGTTAAGGTTGGTAAAAGCATATCGCCTTTGCCATGTTATGTTTTTAGACGAGCAATAAAAAATGGAGAATTTACTACTACTGTCTTACTTTACTTTTGAGTTAAAAAAGAGAAAAATAGTGCTTCTTGCTCTAGTTTTTTAACTTACGACTTACGTAAGCACTTAGCTACTTATAGCAACTATTGGTTAGAAGTAGATAGAAATATTTTTTCTCATTCTAACAGATAGCTGCGTCCCTACTTACGTAAGTTTCAGTGTAAAGCCGGCCTTAAGCGAGGTTAAGAATTTCATGCAATTTTTATTGCTAATGTATTTCGCGCATAATTTACTTGACAGTAAATTATGCGCCGAGAAAAACAAATTTAAAAAAATGTTTAATTCTAACAAATTTACAAATTAAGGTAGATAACAATAGATCAAAAGTAGCTTAGTTGATTTATTTTTCGGTAGTGTACGTTCAAAAACACGCAGAACAATCTGTTTTTAGGGTTCCGTACCCAAAGGGTAAAAATGGGCCCCTATTACGAAGACTCCGCTGTCCGTCTGTCTGTCCGTCTGTCCGTCTGACTTTCACCAGGCTTTATCTCATGAACTGTGAGCTAGACAAGTGAAATATTCACAGAAGATGTATTTTTGCTGCCGCTAAAACAACAAATACTAAAAACAGAATAAATTAAATATTTTTGAATGTTACATACATAGAGGAAAGTTAACAAAACTGTTAAGTGTAGGTAATGTTATAATCACGAATAAACTTTGTCATTTGTTATTCACAAATTAGGAATGTCATTTAATACTGAACGTGGGAGTGTTGGAAGGGGAAGACCGAAGCGAACGTTCCACGATCAGATCGGGGACGTATTTCCGGAGTACCCTAATCTGGTGCACTTGTATGAAGAGTGTTATGAGCGCGGAGGAAGCGAGGGAAGTTTGTCTGGATCATAGCAAGTGGAAGGAAGTGGTCTCTGCCTACCGCTACGGGAAAGAGGTGTGATTGTATTTAATTCTTGACACTATTTAAAATATTTTTTTTAAAGTAAGAGTTATTTCGTAATGGCTGTGTAATATTCTTCCATGGTCTAGTAATGAAAAATGGCGACCATTCCACCAATTTTTCAAAATCACTTTTCATATCGCTAAATATAAATACGTAAAAACCTTCTTTTCCGAATAAATAAGAAAGTACAAAAATAGAATATACCATTTACCTCATAAAAGGAATCTGATCACCGTGAATAATATAGTGAACTAACCTGCACACTGTAACCCTTTTACCGCCGGCCGCTCAGGTGCGAAAAATAAAACAGCTTAGACCTATTTCATTCGATTGGAGAATAAAAGTGATTGTGGAAACTCGGGCCGTGGGACGAAGTCCCTCATTGGAACCGTAGAGGGATTAATACAATCATCATTTCAGCCTATTGCAGTCCACTGCTGGACGTAAGCCTCCCCCAGGGTTCGCCACAAGGCCCGATCTCCCGTTTTCGCCATCCAGTCACCACCAGCCACTTTTTTCAGGTCGTCGGTCCATCTGGCTGGAGCTCGTCCTACTTATTACATTACATTACATTACATTATTACAATGAAAACTGTAAAAAATATAAATAAGTAACGTACCCGTCAAGTTTGGTTTTCAGACATAAGATAATAGCGTTGAAATATTTTGGCTATGTTTTAAAGTACGGAACCCTGGAGACAGGACAAGTGTTAGTCCATATCTTGGATTATCAAGTAAATATGTATAACTACGTAACATTTGTTTATTTTCTAAAGAAATAACAATTTCCCCGTGACGAAATGTTTCTTAACTAAAGTTGTCTAAAACAACTGTAGGGTCATGGAACCAGTAGTGGACAAGGCATCAATAATGGACACTTGATTCTTACTTTACAGAAGATAAGGGTTATTCATTTGTTTTGCAACAATCAATTTAAGACCGTGTTAAATTTGAATTAAGAGTGAAGTGTCCGTTACTGGTACCTCTCAGCTAAAAGTGTCCATTATTGGAGCCGTCACCCTAATACGATACTATACTTCTACACTTTTGGTCTCGTATTAGAAGGGGGGTTCCCGGGACGCTATTAATATGCTTTCGTTGTCCGCCCGCCCTAACTTTAAAGATCTGTATTTTAGGAACCGTAATAGATAGAGCAGAGGCAGATCAAAAAGATGATGGCGGGATGACTTAGACGCGTTTCAAAGCGAATGGCGGGACCATGCACTTAATCGGGACTAATGGCGGAAAAGAGGGGCCTTTGCCCAGCAGTGAGACACACAAATAGGCTAAAAAAAAGGTTTTTTTTTTGTTTTCAGAGTACCTATGCGTTTTTACGGCGGATTTACAAAATTTTTTTTTTAAATAAAGTGAAACAATAAAGGATTTCCCATACAAACGTTTTTTTTTTCAACGTATTTATTTTTGTTGTATCGTAAAACTGGTAAAAAATATAAGCGTTTGTATGATTATAGTAGAACCCCTGAAGAAAAAAAACATACTCGTAATATACTAAAAACTTTTTCACTATGTTTGTGTACTCTTTAATTTAGTAACTGATGGATAACTGTCATTGGCCTTCTCTTATGTAACTAATACTATGTAATAAGTTTATTTACGGCTGTTGTTGTCCTGAATACCAATAAAAAAAAAAAAAAAAAAACTGGTAAACTTGTTTAATTATTATTTTAGATAAGTACATATTTATTTAATTTTCTGTAAATTATTATTACTATTATTATTATTATTTTGTAATGTATGTATATTTGTGTCTTACCGTTGGATTCAATATGGAAAGAAATTTCTGAAATAAATAATTTTGAATTTTGAATAAATTTTTTTTTTTTTTTAAATGTGAGGCTAGCGCTGATTCAATTCTAAATCGAATTCAAATCGGAATATAATAATACCTTCTGTGCGGCGCTACGGAACCCTCAGTGCGCGAGTTTGACCCACACTTGACCGGTTTTTATATTATTCTCCTAACGACTGATTACCAAGAGGAATAAACCTAGTACAGCGGGACTAGCGATCCGGAAAAGTCACGCGCGGTACCTTTGGGAGGGATAGGAACGTGTTTGAGGTTAGAGCTGCACCTCATTTTGTTTATTCGCGTTAATTATATACCTACAGATAGATTCACTAAAGTTGGCACGAATGGAATGAACAAAAGTACTGTCACCTATCACTGTGTGAGTGCCGCCCTTTGAACCGATGTTCGAATTTCAAACCGAAAACCTGTTATTATTTTACACACTTGTACACTTTCGTTCACTCATTCAATCCATTCGTGCCAACTCTTGTGAATATACCTGTACTTTACATTTACAATTCTTAACGTTTAATGTTTATTTGCAAAAGGACTGTATATATACAAATACGGAATGTAGTCATGGTTTCTATGCCTTACTACCGAACGCCATCGCTTCGCTTCTGTTGGTTTATTATAAAGATCGAAATTATGCAATTTGTATTATGCAAAATGAAAATTAGTACATTAGTACTTATGCTGCTTAAGCTGTGTGGTTGCCGGCTTAGAATAGTACCACTCCATGCCTTCCCGTGGATGTCGTAAGAGTCGACTAAGGGAATAAAGGCTTGTAGTACTGTTAGGCGATGGGCTTGCAACCTGTCACTAATACACTGGTAAACATCTTAGCCTGATTATGCAAAATGTGGTTACAGAATTATCAACAAGCTTTTAGAGTTGTTGGCAATTCTGTAGCTCTGCCTACCCCAAACTGGGAATAAAGGCGTGAGTTTATGTATGTACTTATGCAAATCATTACACACCCGATAGAAAATCCATCTGCGTGATATGGTGGAGTTACCAGGATAGCATTTTTGCTTCTTAGGAGTTATACACATAATAAAACGTTGTAGTTATTTTTAGGGCGAGTTATTGCTGAGATAAGTTTTTTATTACTGTCGTAAACTTGTAAAGGAATATACGACACGCGTGTCAGTAAAATAGCAAAGTATTCTAATGTGACCTTAAGAAGCAGAGATGTATAAATAAATAACTATTATAAATGTTTTATGAACTATGTATTGTTTGCAAGTAGTAGCCCTGTCTACCAAGCTAGCGGTCCCGGGTTAGATTCCTGGTTAGGGAAAAATATTTATGTGATGAGCATTAGTTTTTTTTCTTGAGTCTTGGATGTTTTCTTTGTACCTATAATATTTAAGTATGTATTGTCCAGTACCCGTCGTAATACAATCCCAGAGTCTTGTTTGGGACGAATAATAAAATTATACATTTTACGAAGCAAAAGATCGGGTTTACACCATTTTTTAATAATGTTCTACAAGCATTTATTAAAAATCCAAGTTTTTGACCACTCTCAGGGGCTACCGCGTGCTCTAGCATGTCCATAAAACAAACATTTTATCGTTTTTTCAGTTTGTACATATCCCAAAACTTTGGGTTTTATAGCAAACTTGTCTTCTAATAAAATTAATAACACTTATTGTTACTGAGATACGACCGACCTTTTGAAAAGTAAGTCCTTAATCCATGCAGAAAATAAAAGTAAGAAGAAAAGAAGAAAGAAATACATTTATTTTGCAATCAATTTAACGAACTTGAGATAAGTCACACGTAACAAACGGTAATTTATTGAATGTTAATTAACGTGAATTAGGTACAATTGCATGCAAAAATGGATACCTACATGCAGCATGAAGTCAAGTCGCTTGTAAGTGACATGACGCTGATCATGATCTTCCCTTGATATTCATTTACCTATTTGTATTACAATGGCAACTAAAATCAGAAGCCAAATTACTGTCCCAGTACTTAAAATAAAGTAAAAAATATATCATGCGAGATGTTTCTCCAGACTAACCTCCCAGCCACTTGGGAACTAAAAAAACAAGATATTGTCATTTTTTGTGGCAAAACAACTGACGCGGGGAATAACAGATGAATCCGCGGCGAGACAAGAATCCATTTTTATTTACTATCTCGTTTCTTTGTGATCGTCATGGAATTTTTTATTATCCAAAGCTAACGAAGCTTGAGCAATACGTCGGGTGTTTTAGAGTTCCAAAGTCAAACGAGGAACCCTTATAGTTTCGCGATATCCGTCTGTCTGTCCGTCTGTATGTTACACTCACTTTATCTGAGGAACTATGAAAGTTACAAGACTTAGATCAATGATGAAACATGTAAGGCAAGGGTAATTTATTTACTTTGCAAAATCGAATGATGTATTGTTGGATGGCTATTAAAAAGTCCTTATGTGTACCTGTCATTATCAATTGTTAGATTTAGGAGTTTGTTAAGGATATATTGAACTATAAAAGTTTTTTTTCTAAAAGTTACGCTTACATGTCCCCACTCCCTACTGCCTACGGCCAAAACTATTTACAAATAGGTAGATACCTAATACAAACGATGACAAATTTATAAGAAAAACTATTATGATTAAGTAGACTTGATTGGGTCTTGACATATGGGCGAATATTGTTTATACCTACTAATAATTATTTAAGACAGCACCAAATACCTAAATTGAAATAGATCATTCGTTTATACTTGTTGTTTTGCTAAACAGTTTTTTGTGTTTGTATTAACAGCGACGGAACCCTACACTGAGGATGGTCCGACACGCTCTTGCCCGGTTTTTTTATGGTTACTACTGCTCCAGAGAGATTCGTATTGTACTGGAATACGTGGGGAATGAGCAAAGTTTGACTACATATAATATAACAGTTATTTTCTCTTACTTATACCTACATAATTATAGGGTTCCTGAAGTTTCTTAAAAACTGTAAGGACTTAAAGGGATAATTGAAAGTTTAATAGTTTTGACTGTATTGTTACTATACAAAGCGTATATTTTTAAGATTCTCACTCAAATAGAATAGAACAGAAATAGATTTATTGATAAAATTTGACATGATGCATGTAACACAAAAAGAAAACAAAATGTTCAGTATAACTAAGTTTCGAGAGCTTGGGCTTGGTTTGAGCGATTGGGAAATAATTAATGAAATGACAGTGAATATCCAAATAAGTGCAACACTAAAAGAAATTGCTGAATTATGAAATTGTATGGCAATACTTGTGCAGGTCAAAAAATAACTGTTAATTTACACCGAGTAAGGGCTAGAGTGATTAGAAGTAGAGAATATACATCTAAAAGGTGAATAAAATATAAATGTCTAAGATCCGAATAGGAGACGACGTTCACATAGCTGTTTATTCGATAAAAAGTATTTTATATCAAATTAAATATGCTAAGGAATATATTTATAATAGGTTGCTTGGAAAATTTCAGTCCAGTCCTTATATGCATTAAAAAAATAACTGAAAATGAACTTTTTTTTTAAATTGCTATTGCTTGTTTAATAGACCAATAACATACTAATCGAAAGCATGAAGCCTATAGAATATGGAAACGTTAGGTTTAGTGCAAATTATTAGTACCGACTTACCTACCTACCCAATAGTTAAGATGGGAAAAAATAGTCAACCTAACGTTGACATGTTCTATAGGCAACATACTTTCGATTAGTATGTAATTAATTGATCTATTAAACAAGCAATACAATTTAAAAAAAAAGTTGATTTTCAGGTTTTTTTTAAATCATAATAAGGACTGGACTGAATTTTTCCAGTCAACCTGTTATAAATATATTACTTAGCATATTAAATTTGATATAAAATACTTTTTATCGAATAAACAGCTAGGTGAAGGTCGTCTCCTATTCGTATCCCCTACTATAACGACTGACTCGCTTCCTGTCAGCGGTGGCGCGTTACGTATTCGTATACCAATCAAGACTCACTACCTCCTAGCGGGCGGAGGCAGTGTGAAGTGTTAGGCCAGGCCACTATTCGTACATTTAAATCACGCCGTAAGACCTAAAAAAATTTTTCGGTTTTTAAAATATTTCAAAGTGCAATGCATGTATGTACATCCGGATGTTTTTTTTTATTTTGCTTTTAACAATAATATACTTTATACTTTTACATATATCTTAAACATTAATTACGGAGTAACCTTACGGTTAGGTTAGACTTATGACTAACTAAAAAAAATTACTCATGCGGCGAGAAATGCCTTTTGACGAAATGAAAATTCTGCATAATACATCATTCGTTGAAAGGTGTTTGGATAAAAGAATAGGTACCATAAAACGGGGTGAGTAGGGATTAAGGGGTGAGTAGGGACACAACCTAAAATAAGTCATAACGTGTTACAAATCATCATCATCATCATGTCAGCCGAAAGACGTCCACTGCTGGACATAGGCCTCCCCCAAGGCTCTCCACTCAGACCGGTCTTGCGCTTTTCGCATCCACCGCGTTCCCGCGATCTTTACAAGGTCGTCACTCCATCTTGTTGGAGGCCTACCTACAGCTCGTCTCCCGGTCCGCGGACGCCACTCAAGAACCTTCTGACCCCATCGGCCATCAGTCCTGCAATGTGCCCCGCCCACTGCCACTTAAGTTTGGCTATTCTTCTGTTCTAGTCTATTCTAGTGTTACAAATAAGAACAATTATTAAATTGACAATAACGTTACGTCTATTGGAAATAATTTCATGCTTCATTTTAGATTGTGTCCCTACTCACCCCTTAATCCCTACTCACCCCGTTTTACGGTATATCCAAAGGTATAGAAGATTTCACAGCCATCAAAGTAATTATTGACAGTAATCCAACTACCCGCTAGGGCACAGCTTCGCCTTTTAATTAGAGCTACCGCGGATCTCGCTAAGTGAAATAGGAAATAAAGTGACTTAAACTGCCTTCGGAATGAAGATTGATGGTAGATGGATTTTTAATGACTTAGCATGTCCTAACGGGCTAGGTATCTCTGGGACATAATCTGGTTACTGATTAAGGGGCTACCTGCCCATTACAGAGGTTTTTGAGTTCTTATAACTCAGTCAATACTGATGTAAATTATATATATTTTTAAACATGACTATAAAAACGCAAAATTGGATATAACTTTTTCATCTTGGCGTCAATTGATATGGAAACTACATCTAAATATTCTTAATTAATATATTTAATAAATCAACGAAAGTATTTTTTCTAAAGTGAAAATATGGAAATAAAGGTCGAAAAACTACTTTTTTGGAGTAAAAATGTCAAACTGTGCATATGTCTCGATATCAGTGACTTATAAAAGAAACATTGAGATGGCAGCTAGTTTAGAACATCAGCGTTAATGCAACAAAGTTTTAACAAAAACTGAAAGCTTAGAGCTTCAGATTGAAGGTCGTCTGCCCATGGTAGCCCCTTAACGGTTTTTATTACAAAAGAAGCTACACTGGAATAATTAAGTTTCTTACCGTCATATACTAGTCCGAATTTTACAAAAGTTATTTCTGTGAATAAAGATATTAGGCACGGACACATTTTTCTGTAAGGGATCCTAGGTGTTAATTTAGGGTAGATAATTAAAGTACTGTACCTAAATAAAATGTTTACACATGCATACATTCATTTACGCCTGTCTACCAATGGGACGCCATGTGCATCGCTCCAAACATATTTTTTTCGCTTCCTCTTCATTCATAAACCTCTTTATGCACATGCAATCTCTTTATACAGTTGTTTTATCGTACTAAAGCGGAGGCTATACTTGTAGTTATAATGAGTATAGACACGCGACAGCTACGCTCTCAGAGACAAAGAACACATGCATCTACAACAACAAAAATGATCCACCTGATTATGTAAGATAAAATGAAATTTAATGATTGTACTTTCTTAACCGCTGAAATAATTAAATAGCATGTGAAAACTAAAGATTATAAGTCGTTTGATCTGATTTTGAGTGATATTTGACAACTGGGTTAACTTGTTAATAGTGCTTCTACGAAGTTAACTGGTGGCTTTAGTTGATTACTTGACTCGTTTTTTGATAAGAGCAAATGTTTTTAAAAAGAAAATTTGATTCAAATCTTGGATATTTTCGCTATATAATATGTATCATAATCATAGTTCCCTATATTTTCACTTTAATTGTGCCTACCTACGTTATTTTGCCCTTTGATATTCGCGTATTTGTACTGGTCCTTCGAACCGTATGGAATGAAAGCATCAGCTAATGCCGTATGCGAATCACGTATCACTGGTTCTGGCTGAGGACTTCAAATGACGCCGCAGTGGAATTGAACCACTCGGAATATGGCCGTTATGCATTATTATGGGGGGTACTTAAAGACGATACGGAGGAACATAATTGGTCTGGCAAATATAGAACTGAACCAACCTTAAAGTATATTTCCATTTATATTCATGAGTTTCTAGTTACTTTGACAGAAATTATTTAAAACGAGATGTTTTTCTGATAAGATATTAAATTACTATCTTTTATTTTAATCTATTAATAAATATGGATAAAAAAAGGTATTGTACAAATTAACTTTGCGCCTGGAAGAGCTTCTGGTCCATAAAGAAACATATTATGAAGGGCAACCTTCGATTATCACTCAGGGGAAAACTCGTTAATGTGTATTCTGCCGATCCTAACCAACGATGGTCACTCACTGAGAGTCAAAAGTCCAAATTGAAGGTTTGTCAACGAGCCATAGACCGCAGTATATTAGGTGTCAAAAAGATAGATCGCATCCGGAACACCTCATTGCACTCCAAAACACGCATAGCTGACGTAGGTGAATATCAGCCAGGCTCAAGTGGGATTGGGCCGGTCACGTCTGCCGCATGCACCCTGAGCGGTGGGCTAGCGTGGACACCAAGTGGGTGCCGCAAAACGGGCGACGTATAAACGGGGCAGGCGTAGACGGAGATGCCGGGACGACTTGTACGAATTCCTCAGCAACTGGTCGGAAGAGGCACCAAATAGGGACTCGTGGAGATCAAGGGAGCCTTTGCCCAGCAGTGGGACACTCCAACAGGATAGAAAAAAAAGGTTAGTCATGGTCATGTATGTCAGGTGCCTTTTAATTTTTTACCCAAAGACAAGGAGAAGAGGACAGTAGTCCTAGCCAAGATGCAAACATCGCTAATGTTTCTGTTTTCTACCGGCTCTAAATGTATGGATTGACATAAGCGGTCGACGTGATCAGCTTACGTCAATCCTATAGATATCGTCAGTTGTCGAAAATTGCTAACTTAGCATGATGTATCTCGACTAGGCCCCCTGGGCATTGAAATCCCTGAACAGAATTATAGAAATATTAAAATAAAGCCGTTAGAAGTCTAGATAACTTGAGATGAATGTAGTTTATCACTTAACGACATGTGGCATCCTAAGTTAGATTCGGTAAGTAAGAAAACTCTTTAATGCACATAAAAAAACGTTCTATGAAAAAAACTTATATGGGAAAAAATGGACGAAGGCGAATTTATCCCTTTAAGAATTTTCATCAAGTTAACCTTGGAATGACTGACTGAGGAGAACACATGAGGCGCAAAAAACAAGTTAAGCTCAAAAAAATATTCACAGATTGCAATTATATAATTAATTATCTAATATCTACACAAGTTATTATTTAATTTACTATTTAGACATGTTAAAGGCTACATAAAACCATCCATATTTGAGCAGTCAGGGCCATGCCGCCGGATAACACCGGCGGTAATAATAAAACTGCCATTAACCGCTGTTCGCTGTGTACAACAGTACGTCGTTGGTTATTGCTACAGCGAGTACCTTTGTTTAAATATGAAGCGATTATCCTTATTCATTTTATTATGAAGCGTTTATCCTTATTCTATTAATTGTGACGTAAAAGCGATGTGCTCTCGCTTCGATTCAGTTTATGTGAGTTTTTCGTGATACTCTTACATAATCCAGAATTTATTATATAGTAGGGGATCTGAATAGCAGACGTCCTTCACCGGGCTGTTTATTCGATAAAAAGTATGTTATATCAAATTTGATATGCTAAGTAATGTATGGCGAATAGGTTGACTGAAAAAAATCAGTCTAGTCCTTATATGATAAAAAATAAATGAAAATGAACTTTTTTTTTAAATTGCTATTGCTTGTTAAATAGACAAATTACATACTAATCGAAAGGATGAAGCCTATAGAATATGTAAACGTTAGGTTGACTATTTTTTCCCGTCATAACTATTGGGTAGGTAAGTCGCTACTAATAATTTGCACTAAACTCGTTTGCATATTCTAAAGCTTCATGCTTTCGATTAGTACGTAATTGGGCTATTTAACAAGCAAAAGCAATTTAAAAAAAGTTCAGTTTCTGGTCTTTTTAATCATAAATTATAGGGACGGGACTGAAATTTTTCAGTCAACCTATTCGCCATATATTACTTAGCATATTAAATTTAATATAAAATACTCTTTATCGAATAAAAAACCCGGTGAAGGTCGTCTCCTATTCAGATCTTAGACGAATACATAAGAACCTTGCTCTTGAATCATTATATGTATTGATGGAAACCACATTCATATCCAATATAGTTTGTAAGATCTAAGCGTATATACAGAGGGATAGACGGCGGGAAGAGACTTCGGTGTATAATATGTAAAGATAAACTTCTTGTCAAGAATCGCTCATTAAGCCCGATCAAAAGAAGAGACCGTCAAAAGACAAAAGAAATTAGATCTGCTAAGAGATTTAAAATTTTCAAAATGTCACTGCAAAGACAAACCAAATGAGGATAATTTACGCCTTCTATGAGCCTATAATGATCCTTATTCATTTATTTATTATGTATAATCTTCATGTAAAGAATCGCTTATTAAAACCCGATCAAAAAAAGAGACTGTCAAGAGGCAGACATAATTTTGATCCACTGAGAGCTTTAAAATTTTCAAGATGTCACTGCAATGACAAAACAAATTAGGATAATTAACGCCTTCTAAGAGCCTATAATGATCCTTATTCATTTAATAATTACGTATTACCTAAAGAATCGCATATTAAACCCACCCAAAAAAAGGAGAATGTCAACAGACAAAAATAAATTAGATCCTCTGAGAGCTTTACAATTTTCATGACTTGACTGCAATGGCAAACCAAATGAGACTACTTCACGCCTTTTGCGGGCCTGTAATGATCCTTATTCACTTAATTATTATGTATAATCTTCTTGTAAAGAATATCTTATAAGCCCTACCAAAAAAAAAGAATGTCAAGATGCAAAAAGAAATTAGATCCTCTGAGAACTTTAAAATTTTCAAGATGTGACTGCAATGATAAACCAAATGAGGATAATTAACGCATTCGAGGGGCCTAGTTTAGATACATAACGATAAGTTAGGGAGTTTCGAAAATCGCCAAAATGTATATAGGATTGACGTAAGCTGAGCCGAGCAACTCTATATATTTCGAGCCGATAGAAAACAGAAACGTTAACAGCGTTTGCATCTTGGCTACGCTTAGGACAATTTATACGCATCGAATTGTAAATGCGGTTTTTAACAAATGATAGAGGAGTTTTTATAGATGAATGTTTGTTATAATCACGCCAAAACATTGGAACGGATCTGGAAGACATTTTGGTACGGAGATAGATTATAAAATTGGAAAATTTGATAGTTCTCGAGGGGATAGCGATAAACCACTTCTAAGTAGACGGAGTCGCGGGCAACGTCTAATATTACATACTTAAGGTAACAAAAATGTTTTTTGTTTGACAGAAACTTATGTTTATTAAATAGTAACTGTTTTTTTAGATAACCTAACAGGCCCAGCTAGTCTTTGACAAAAAGACTTAAGCCTGTTATTTTAGTTTCATTTTCTGAGCTTACTTTGTAACGCGAGGCAGTTGTATAAACAACAGAACTAAACACACCCATTTACTTTGTCAATAATGAAATGTTAATCAAGCTCGGAAGGTACAAAGTAACGTTTACGAACCAAATAAATAAAGAAAACGTAGGTACTCTGTTTGTATAAGACTCTTTGCGTAAAAAATACATGCGACTTTAACGAATAAAGAGTACCATAAAACGGGGGGAGTCGGGATTAAGGATTGAATAGGGACACAACCTAAAATAAGTCATAACTTGTTACAAATAAGGACAGTTATTAATGGACAATAAGTTTACGTTTATTGGAAATAATTTCAGTCTTATAATTAGTAGCATATGATTCATTTTAGGTTGTGTCCCTACTCACCCCTTAATTAATGCCTACTCAACCGTTTTATGGTATCATAATTATAGCAAAGTTAATTTCAACCATTTCAACCATCGTGTTCGTTTTTAATTCGGCTGGAATTTTTATTACTGGCAGGAAAATAGTTATCATAACGTTAGGTACCGTTATGATAACTATTATACGGTCGATACGACATTTTAAAGGCAATATAGTTTTATCCGGGAGAATAGAGGCCCTGTACATAATCATACGACATCATATTTTGTCGGATAAATTCGTATTCGTCTTGCTCTCTCAATTAGCTTACCGATGGGTACTAAAGCAGACTGAGAAAGCAAGATAAGTACAAACTTTTGCTGAGCTAAAACGATGTCGCATGTTTAATCAGTAGAGATGTAGTGCATAACCATACGACATCATATTTTGTCGGATAAATTCGTATTCGTCTTGCTCTCTCAATTAGATTACCGATGGGTACTAAAGCAGACTGAGAAAGCAAGATAAGTACAAACTTTTGCTGAGCTAAAACGATGTCGCATGTTTAATCAGTAGAGATGTAGTGCATAACCATACGACATCATATTTTGTCGGATAAATTCGTATTCGTCTTGCTCTCTCAATTAGATTACCGATGGGTACTAAAGCAGACTGAGAAAGCAAGATAAGTACAAACTTTTGCTGAGCTAAAACGATGTCGCATGTTTAATCAGTAGAGATGTAGTGCATAACCATACGACATCATATTTTGTCGGATAAATTCGTATTCGTCTTGCTCTCTCAATTAGCTTACCGATGGGTACTAAAGCTGACTGAGAAAGCAAGATAAGTACAAACTTTTGCTGAGCTAAAACGATGTCGCATGTTTAATCAGTAGAGATGTAGTGCATAACCATACGACATCATATTTTGTCGGATAAATTCGTAATCGTCTTGCTCTCTCAATTAGATTACCGATGGGTACTAAAGCAGACTGAGAAAGCAAGATAAGTACAAACTTTTGCTGAGCTAAAACGATGTCGCATGTTTAATCAGTAGAGATGTAGTGCATAACCATACGACATCATATTTTGTCGGATAAATTCGTATTCGTCTTGCTCTCTCAATTAGATTACCGATGGGTACTAAAGCAGACTGAGAAAGCAAGATAAGTACAAACTTTTGCTGAGCTAAAACGATGTCGCATGTTTAATCAGTAGAGATGTAGTGCATAACCATACGACATCATATTTTGTCGGATAAATTCGTATTCGTCTTGCTCTCTCAATTAGATTACCGATGGGTACTAAAGCAGACTGAGAAAGCAAGATAAGTACAAACTTTTGCTGAGCTAAAACGATGTCGCATGTTTAATCAGTAGAGATGTAGTGCATAACCATACGACATCATATTTTGTCGGATAAATTCGTATTCGTCTTGCTCTCTCAATTAGCTTACCGATGGGTACTAAAGCTGACTGAAAAAGCAATATAAATACAAACTTTTGCTGAGCTAAAACGATGTCGTATGTTTGACCAATATCTACAGTGCAAAAGCCTGACTGAGTTTCAGAGTCCACTGAAGTACAGTCAAGGAATTTAATTTGTAACCCACCTTAGGTCCAATGCCAATCTGACATTCTACAGCAATAAGGTCGAGTTTCCTATCAATTACAAATGTTTTGGCATCTCTATTGACAATGACATCTTCAAGCAGATTTTCTTCGAAATGGGTAGCAAATTAACTTCCTTGACCGTACTACTAGGATGCCTGTGTGCTCGTTTACCATGTCACAAAAACCGGTCAAGTGCGAGTCAGACTCGCGCACCAAGGGTTCCGTACCATTATCGAGCAAAAAACGGCAAAAAAATCACGTTAGTTGTATGGGAGGAAATGTTTATTTTATTCTGTGTTTAGTATTTGCGGCAACAGAAATACATCTTTTGTGAAAATTTCAACGGTCTAGCCATCGCGGTTCATGAGATACAGCCTGGTGATAGATAGTCAAACAGAAGGACAGTGGAGTCTTAGTAATAGGGTCCCGTTTTTACCCTTTGGGTACGGAACCCTAAAATTAGTAAAGCTGAAAATGAATGAAAGTTCCTCTCGTATTTCTTGATAACTGAAATGAGATCAGATCGTACAGGTAATAAAAATCTATAACTAGTACAATTTTTTTAACGTATTTAATAAAAAATGGAGCGTGGACCTTTTCTTAAAAAGGAAACCAATCTAGTTATGTCCTAAATGGTTTTATTAGGATGTAGATTAGATTTTTATTTTTATTTTAGAATATTTTTTTAACTTAACTATGCTGTAATTCTAATCTCCTGTTATGATGAATATTCCTTAACAAGTCAGTTATTTTATTTAAAAGAGTAATGTCTTCGCATTTGTTTTCGTCGAGCCTAATAGCGAAGTCTTGGGAATACCAGCTGATGTCAGATTAGTTTGTAAAAATAACGTTTTCTTTTTCTTTATACATTCGTAAGTTTTTATATCGTCTTATAAATCCATTTTAAAATTAATAAGTGAAAAAAAAAACATAAAATAAATATCAGAGAAATCTGATACAAATTCACCTACTCGTAGTCCCAAAAACTAAGCTCTAGGCTTGTATTATGGGTACTAGACAACAACGTAAATACTTATATAGAGAAATATATACTTAAATACATAGAAAACGTCCATGACTCAGGAACAAAATATGCGCGCTCATCACACAAATATCTGCCCTTACCGTGATTTGAACCCAGGACCGCTAGCTTTGAAGGTAGGGTCACTACAAACTAGGCCAACGCGTCATTATGAAACCAAGTCAAAATTATTCAATACAAATAATTTCTACAAAAGCAAAAGGGTTTGCTTTTGTTTATTCCTTTTTCACAGTTCATACTTAACCAATGTAAAATGTCCACAGATAGTTTCCAGCCCGGATACGGGTAGGTATATGGTATTTTTGTAGCCCATATCACTACATATTATAAAACAAAGTCGCTTGCCGCTGTCTGTCTGTACTTATGTATGCTTAGATCTTCAAAAGTACGCAACGGATTTTGATGCGATGGATTTTTTAATAGATAGAGTGATTCAAGGGGAAGGTTTATATGTATAATACATGCATAGTATAGTAGAGAAACATTGATAATTTTAGAGGTTACTAAAGTGATGTCGAAAATAAACACATTTTTTTGCGCTTACATTGCAAACGCTGGCTAAACCTTAAGAGATATATCAAAATAATGTACTGAAGAATTGTAGTTCTTCAAAAAACCTAAAGAAAAGTCCGCGATGGCATATGTCTATCTCCTAAGGTTGATTCACAGTAACCATTTTTATCTTTAAAATTTAAATAAAAAATATTAGGTTATTTGCGAAGCTATTTTCTCCAATTCAGTATTTATTCTTATCCATATAAATACGTTAGTTACCTTTGGCATTTAATGTAGATTAAAATTGTCCTGTGCACTATATTATTTAAATAAATACTTTAGAAGATATGGCAGATTTAAAATTACGCGCAACCTCAACCGGTATTATCGAAACGCTTGGCCAAGCAGCCGCGTTTCGCCCTTTAGTAGCTACAGTGGCCTTCATAAGTGCATGGACACCTTAACGTCTATAATGCTGTGAACACGCGAGCCCGCTTTCGTAAGAAACAACCTAGATGGCGTTGTTAACTGAGGCAGTTCGATTATTGTTTGCTACAACTATTTGACGTTTTAGTATTAGAATCGATAATTTCGCCAGTTAACCCTGAAGGGCCACTGGCGTAGTTAGTTGATATCCTGCCTTAATCACAGGGTCAGACCGTGGGTCGGGAGGTCGATTCTGTCTATTATATTTTTTTAATTTATGAAAGTATTCTTTTTTTAATCATTATCGTTTTCAAAAAATGATACTTTTGTTATTCGAAATATAAAATCTTTATTTCTTATAAGGCTAATATTTAATTCTTAAAAACTTTACTTACCTACTTATATTTATATTAGGTAATAAAGAAATACAAGCTTTTCAAATTATTAAATTAGGGAAATGGGTAGGTAGTTAGATTGAGTTTAGGTTTTGATTCAAAGTTAGTTTTATGTTGTTTTTCATATTTTTGAATACAAAGTATATTATCTACATCTACATCTTCATCACTAATATTATAAAGAGGAAAGATTTGATTTTTTGTTTGTTTGTTTGAATTGAATAGGCTCCGAAACTACTGGACCGATTTGGAAAATTCTTTCACCATTAGAATCCTACATTATCCCTGATGAACATAGGCTATACAATATTTTCAAAAAAGTTAGGGATCCGTATGAAAACTTCGATAATGTAACCAAAGGTGTGAAAAAAATACCAAAAGACGCGTACGCTGCGGAAACTGACAATAGAGCAAAGTGATGTACTACAATTTTATAGAAGACATCAATGTCTACAAAAAAGTCCGCGATACCATGTCTAACTATTAAAGTAATGTCACGATAACTACTTTTTCATGTTAAAATATGCAATAGTAACGCCGGTACTAACTAGGCCCCATTATTCGTACCTTGGTATTAATCCTTATCCAAATAAGTCACTTCGTTTTCAAGGCTACATATATCAGTACCTGTAAATTACTTTTTGAATTATTCAAATGGGACATCACATTCAAAAGTTATCATGAGTGTAAGTAATAATTATCAAAATTGAAATTAAAAAAACAGTTCTCTAAGTTACTTAATTGGTTTTATTTACAACAGAGAATAGATAGACACGTACAATTTGGCTAATGGTTCCTGTATATTGTGTAAATGAGTGTAACATGAAGCCTATAGCCCTCAGCAGAGCATCAAAGATGTATGTACATACATACATAGGTACCTACATTAAATCACGCCTGTTTCACAGATGGGTAGGCAGAGGCCACTTCTTTCTTTTCACTTTCAAGAGTGTATGTGAACACCAGTGATCGGAATTAGGTGAGCCAAAATACTTACTCTTCGCAAGAGGACATAATATAGAGTAGTAACAACCGGGTAGAATTTTTTTTTTCTTGAAAATCTCTCTCTCTCTCTCTATCCGGGTATTAGTTGTAATGTCAAACATACATGTTTTTACTTACAGTACGGGATATTTTAAATGGGCTAGACATAAGGTTTTTATGGAAGGACGGGAAAAGTGTGAGGTATAATTATTGTCTTTATTATTTTCACATGGCACAGTGGTACGTAGGTGATTTCACCCAAGCACGGAACATATCGAAAGATATAATATTTTACACTTTGAAGATAAATACAAGTAGAAATAGTTACAACTTTTAGATTAACATAAAACATCCCGTACTGTAAGTAAAAACATGAATGTTTAACATTACGACTAATAAATACAATGATATTTTATATTAAGATACGTCATCTGCGCGCAAAAGTACCTTACTTTTTATCTATTTATCTCTTTCTAACAATAGCGCTTGCTATGGATTGCCGTCTTTGTCTGTAGAAATATGGTTGCCTAGCAACTGTCAGTAATTGGTCACTGGTTTTGAATGCGTTTAGTGTGAGCATAACGTATCTAAATATAAAATATCATTGGATAAATACCGAATACCCGGTATTCAAGAAAAAAACAATTTTTCTACCCGGTTGTAACCACTATATATTGTTTCCTCTAGCGCTGAGTACGTATTTTAGCTCACCTAATTCCGATCACTGGTGATCACGGAATATAAAAAAAACAGTGGAAGTGCCATGAGCTTCGCTTAGTATCAGACCTGTTGTCGCCAATACTCAAACTATCATAAAAACAACACGCCGCCATGGAAAATGTTTTTGGTGCGGCTATCGTTTTTACATTCCAAAAACGCACAATAAGGCATGCTTCTGGATTTATTTCCTTTTTAGAAATATCAAAATATTGAAATAAGTGATCGCGGCAAAAGTATGGTAGGTTGCGCGGAACTCCGCATAACCATGCCACACGTTACACGCCCACTTGACACTTCTACTGTTTTTTCTGTTCTGTGTATGTGATGGTGAGAAATCTGTTACTTAATTATCTAAACATTTAATTAAACTTAACCGAAACCATGCATCTCTTCTCTAAATAGTATAAATTAACCTGTCTGCCTGTTTCTCTGCTAACTCCTTCTAAAACACGCAACGGATTTATGATACGGTTTTCACTGTCATTTAGAGAATTTATTCTAGATGGTTTATATGTACATTTCATTCAAATCAAGTTTTAATATAATTGAGAAAACTCAATGTTTTCCTACCGAGTCGTCAAAAATCGTTTTTCGGGCCCTTACATAGCTAATGCTGGCCTTAACCTAAAACCTTAAGAGAAGTGTCAAAATAATGTACTGAAGAATTTTAGTTCTTTAAAAAACCTAGAGAAAAGTCCGCGATGGCATAATGTCTATCTCCTAAGATTGACTTACAGTAACCATTTTTAAGTTTATGATTTTATTTTAAAATTAGGGTATTAGCGAATCTATTATGTCCGATTCAGTATTTAATAGCCTTATCCAGATAAATAATTGGTTACCTTGGGCATTTAATGTAGATTAATATTGTCCCGTACAATATATTATTTAAATTAATACTTTAGAAGATATGGTAGATTCAAAATTACGCGTAACATAGATTAGAAATCAAAACAAATATGACAGTTTCGTTGTCTATACGTATGAAAACCGGCTCTTTGCAGAGTTGTTGCTCAAAATAGGAAATGGACAAATGACCTAACATAATAGGAGCATTAATCTTCAAAATGAAAACCTTTGCGTTTTAGTGAAAGATTTGATGCGCAACAATTTAAAAAAAAACTTTTTTACAGAGAACCTGCTGAATAATTAATACAGTGTGTTACCAGCACCCTGACTTTTTTTAAAGGAGGTTAAAGTAACGTATATCTGTAACGTAACCATGACATAAATTTAATTAATAAACAAATTTTCAGTCTTTGTTAACTTTCTAACAAAATTTTAATTGCCAGCAATGCACAGCAATTTGACAAGTGTAAATGACAGTTGACGGATACTTTGATTAATATGATTTGCCCCCGTACCACGACATGCCTTGTACTAAGCAACAGCGATACTGATAACGATGAACACGCAGCACATGCACTACATTAAAAATTGACAGTATCTAAGAAAAAAATATGAAGTTATTTTAATTATTTTTTAATTGATAATACTTGCAAACAATTGCTAAATCAACATATTATCGGCAGTTTTAATAAATGCCCGCATGCCGGTAACACACTGTATACTCTTAGTACTACTTACTTGTAAACTTATATGAGTAACACGAAGTAGGATTTGCGTATAGCAGCGTCAGTATCTCAGTTAATTAGTTAAACGTCGAACTCAAGCTACTATTGTTAGCATATCACACGGCTAGGCAACCCATTCACCTGGAACTGAATTAACTAAACCAATATGCCGATGTCATAGACCGGAATAGCTGCAATGTTAAGAACAAACGTGATGGTGAATTATGCAACTTAATGTATTAGTATAAGCCGAGATGTTTGAGATTGTCTGGATGACTACACTAAAGTGGTTATAAGTACAAAGAATAATCCTTTCACATCGTGAAAACTCGGAACTCACGTCTACTTCCGAATGATGCCGATGTGTCTATGAATTATTGAATTATTAAGTGATATGTTTGTATTAAATAAATATAGTACTTTAGTAATCAGTGTCAAATGTCAACGTTTGAACGAGTTTGAAGTATATCACACCGAGATGTTGAAACCACCACGATCAAATATAATATAGAAATTAGGTGTAGGTAAACAAGAAGAAATATAAACAAATGTAGAAAATAATTTCACAGGCTTGTCGATGTAAACGTTTCCCAGGTCTTAATGCTTTCGGCGTGACTATTAAAAAGAACTGAAAACAAACTTAATCTTAATTAACAAACAAGTACTCTGGTATTAACCACTCTACATATTATATCGATTATCACTCTCGCGATGCGACGTTCCCCCACGTTGTCTTGATGATACTGAGTCAGACTGAAGTAGCATGACAAATACGAACATTTCCGAGAAAATACGATGTGAAAGGATATTTCACTAGATCTGTAATATAAGTACTGGGGGGTTATTATGAGATAGCTATGCAGTTCAGTTTACGCTGAGAGAAAAGGATAGAGCTATATAACTGCTATAGCTCTGTCCTTTACGCTCACTGAAAATGAACGGTATAGCCATGTCATAAAAACCCCCCTGATAAAATAAAATAACAGCTGGTCGAAATAGAAGCGAGTGCTTGAAAGTAAGAATCGCATGCGAAGGAATTTCACCAACCAAACTCGAGAAGGCAAAATGATTCCACTTACCATCCTGTGGTCTGTGCGTACGTGTTACCTCCGTGTCTCAATAAAAAACTTTCTTTTAATGGCAAGGTCTCACGAGCACTCGGGCCACCTGATGGTAATTGAGATCTGAGATATTTGAATTCTTAAGACTACAATCTCAAGACTGTAATCCTAAGACTTCAAATGCATTGCCATCCTTAATTTCATCGGTTGTCTTAATCACACACTGGAAAAACAATGCGAACACTGCTGTTTAGAGGTAGGTTAATAGATGGTGGTAGCAATCCGGAAGGACCCTGCACAACCACCACCACTATTCTATATCAAGCGGAATGCATTTACCACTAATCTAAAGATATCAACTGGAACTAAACTAAACTGATCCCGTGGAATGGAAACGTGAGCCAAGTTATTAACAAGTTGCACAGCAAACTTGGCGGTGCCGTCGCAAGCGTGATGTGTCGCCAGATGTGCTCAGAAATAAAGCCATGTTCAAACTTCTTGTACGTCTGCGAGGAGTTTAAATGTTGCCTTAAGCCGCGAACACACTTAGAGCGGAAGCGGAGCGTTGCGGTGCGTTCATACTAAAAACGCTTTCAGATACATACACTGTTATTAATTCATGCTCATACCATTATTTTAGCAAGCGGTTTCAAAATCTTTCATTTCTTCTGATTGCTTATACTCGTAGTACCAAAAAACTGTGACTTTACGAGCCTTGCAATAATTAAAAAGGAATTTGTAGACTTAACGAAAATATTTTTCTAATGAGTGCGTTTTTTTAGTTGTTCTACATACATGTCTCTTTCCTCATCACCTACACTTACCATACATGAACAACGTATGTTTTTTTATCCATAATGTTAAAATTGAGTGACTGGAATACAGAAATAATAGAATAGTCGAAAAGCGATATACAACTCGTACCTCGTGCTATAGAATACCCGAAAATAGACCAATCTTAAAGGAACACTAAACTTAATGAATTCTCAAACCACATTAATGTCGTTAAGCTAAAAACACTGTAACATTTTTGAACTTTGGAAAGGAGATGATAAACCGACGAGTAGGTCCCCCAGAGAATATCGCAAATGGCTCGAAGTACCAGTTTATTTATTACATAGGATGATACAAAAAAAGGGAATGGAACTATTTGGAAACTAATCACGCGGGAATGTCCCGAGTACAACGGGAATAAATTCTGTGAACAAATGGGAACCCACTCGGTCTAACGACTTTTCCCACTTGGAAATTTTACTCATGAAAATAGCGCAAATAGTGAGTTAGTGGACGGAACTAGTTTTGGTTGGTTCTTGGATGCTTTTTACTTCGGTTTGGACTTGAAAAGTTAGCGTTGTTTTCAGTTGATTTTTTCTTGAAGGAACGTGACATTATCTTAAATTCGTAGATTCTTGTTTTATAGGCGTTCGGTCGGGCTTTTAAGTAGCTGAACACTGTAGTGCTTTGTCACTTTAACAATACGTTTGAACTTCTGCACTAATCTGTCAAGGGCGTTAAAGCGACAAGGTACATTGACGACGCGCTGGCCTAATACGTAGTGACGAGCGATATCAATACTTAATATAGAGAAATATATACTTAAATACATAGAAACCATATACAAAAAATATAACAAACAAATATTCCCCATCATCACAAAAATACCTGTCCTTACCGGGATTTGAACCCAAGACCGCTAGCTTCGTAAGCTAGGCCAGCACATCGTCAACAGTTGGTGTAAGATATCAAAATTGTTAGAAACCTAATTGTTTGTGTTGTTATATGTAGCAGAAATTTGAATAGTAACATGTGACAGTTTATAAGTATAATCATCGACGAACTATTGAAAGATAATTTTTAATAGCTATCCAGGACTAAATTCATTTGCTGTTCAGAAGATCAGAGACCTATGCTTAAAATATAGGTGCCGTTTTGTTTTGAAATATGTTTTTTCCAAGAAATATTTTCTCGGAAAGGAAAAAATACAGACTTAGTTTTTTTATAATATCTACAACTTCAAAAATCGTAAAAATCGGACTAAGTTTCAGGGGAGGACACGCTATCACATTTTATGTGGAAATTTCAGCTTCACAATATTTCTCTTAAATAAACATATTTTATTACTGTTACAAAACGAAATGCGTACATGTGTTACGAATAATCAAAGCGAGTTGTAAAAAATAACAGACATTTTTAAAAAAGGTATTTGAATATTTACATATTTTTTTACGATAATACCTAAGCAAATTTGAGTGTTTACTGTATTTTAAATTATAACAATGATTTAAAAAAGTCTGTTCTTTAATTTGCAAACAATCGTAGGTACAGTACTTATAATTAAATTTAAAGTATTTACGTTTACATGAGCGGAGAACCAAGGTGACCGGCACAGCTCTAAAAGTTAGTAGGTTGAAGTGGAAATGGCTGGTCAAGTATGTCGCAGAACAGATAACCGCTGGAGTAAGCGTGTTCTGGAGTGGAGACCGCGTCTTGGCAAACCTAGCGTGGGACGCCCTCTGGCCAGATGGCGGGATGGCTTGCATAAGAGGGCTGGCAGCGACTGGATGCATAAAGCATTTAGACCGGGCTCTGTGGCGTTCCTTGGGAGAGGCCTATGTCCAACAGTGGACTGCAACGGGCTGATGATGATGATGACGTTTACTAACCACATTATCGTTTTGTTTGTAGGCCTAGATAGGCATGCTTTTGATTTTTTTTAGTGACTAACGTATTATGATTCTTCTCCAAACTGACCATGTTCTGTCGATACTCAATAAGAGCCACTATTATAGGGGGTAAAAACCATACTTTCTTTGACCTGTCATAGTATTGTTGACGTTTTGATGGCTCTTATTTACTTGACAGTAAGAGCGGCTGAGTTAAAAACAGTACCATAACACGTCAATGATAATATAGTTTTTACCACCTTAAATAGAGGCTCAGATAGCGTTACCAGCAGCCTTAGTCTTTTGGTAATCAAAAATATTCAAATGGCAAACTTTATCTCAAAAGTTCCCTATTTTTTTTATTTCGTAAGAAAGGCTTACGAAAACAATTTATTTTTGGAGTGAGACTTTTATGTTTCGTTGCATATTAAACGGGTCTTTTGCCCTTAACTTACAATATTCATTTGCGTATGCCCAAGGATAAAATAACTAAAGACGTATTTGCATATTTTGTTTTCATGAGCTGAATATAAATAACTTTTTAATTAATTACTAGATTTATATTCTCCAATAAACGAAAACCTATTTAATAATGACGCTTTTAAAGTAGTTATTATTCTTAATTTACTGAAGAAATAATTTAAATAAGCCTAAACATGTCGCTCATGCAACAGAATGACGCAATTCCAAAAAGATGAGAATGACGCAATTGCAGAAATTTTGATATTTTTATGTCATATTTGAACTGTGTAATGTTTAGTAATCTAACGTGGGTAAAAAAGACAGAACTATAATCCCAACGATTACTGCTGGATGGAGATGATTGTCATTATTAATTTCCTTTGAAGTTCGAGTAAATTTGCCGCGACAACGGCGTACTATGTCAGTGTGCGGAGAACCCCGCGTGGTTCAAAGATATACAGACGTAAATGTAAAGTTATGGCAAATAAAGATAATTGATCGGCGAAATAATGACTTACTTGTAAGTCTTTGTTTTATCAAAATAACTAGAGATACGTTGACGCAAATGCAAGTTATTTTACTCTAAAATATCACAATTTATCTAAAACACTCTAGCTTAAAAAACACGTAGGCGTAAGTCATATATTTTTTGCTACCGTTTTTATATCCTGTATTTTCAGCTTGGCCATGACTATTAGACGGCAGCAAAGGGCGGTGGAGCAATCAATGAAGAATAAATAATGTTTATAGACTGAAACATGTACACACTCGTATATCAAAGTCATGTACACTGCGGAACCCGAACTAGGCTAAGCCTATATCTTGGGAAATGCTAAGGAAATCGCTGCATGCGATATGACACACATACATTGACGCTCGTCGTCTGTCGTTTGACGTAAACAATATGACTACAAAGGCAGATGAGCATTATATCAATCCACGGCTGGAATCCAACGCTTACACGAAATCGTTACATGACCAATTTAAACATGCTGGACCGGATTGAAATGTAAATCGGCCTCAAACTTAATATACAGTCGAGTTCATAAATATGTGTACACTTTGATACCTGTGTCTATTTAATGTCATGCTTAAACTGCCATATATGAATTGTCAGAGCGATTAAAGTGACAAGGTAAAAAAGTGCACACATATTTATGACCTCGACTGTACTTATCCCACTTTGTATTTATTAAGCAATGGGCTTATAGTACTGTTAGGCGATAGGCTTGCAACCTGTCACTAATACACTGGTAAACATCTTAGCCTAACAGGCTAGTGTCCTAAAAAATTCTAATTAGTCCGTCTTTTACATTATTATAAAATACTGAATACGTATTTTTTCTTTTGTCAATTAAACAAAAAATGACGAAGATACCGCCGTGGCACACTTTATACCACGTTGTGACGTCACGAGACCCCACTCCCGAACTTTGATGCGCGTTATATTTGTCAATTTTGATTGATTTGAAAAAGCAAAAAATACGTGTTCAATATTTTTTGATAATCTTACTGACGGACTAATTAGAATTATTAATTTTTTACCCAGGACTCACCCCTATTGTGCAAACACAATAATCAACAAGTTTTTAAAGTTGTTGGTAATTCTGTAGCTCTGCCTAACCCACTCTGGGAATGAAGGCGTGAGTTTATGTATGTGAGCAATTATGTTCTTCTATATAAGAGCACTTAAGGCTTGTTTTAGCTATATTATTTATGAAGGAACGGCTTTACACCTAAAACAAATTTGCGACTGGAATTGTTTCAGATATGTTTATTTTTATAAGATCCCTCAATACTGTTTGAAGACTTTAATACGGTTTCATCGATGTATATCTAATTTTAATGATGTGATTCATTCAAATATGTCTTTTGTATTTTCCTCATTAATAAAAATAATAAATGACTGGTAAAGTGAAGTGACTAGCAAAGAGGCAATCTATCTTAGTTCTTAAAGTTGGCAATGCGTTTGCAGCCTTACGAATACACTTGGGTTTCCCGTCCTAAGATTGCAAATTTTCATGAGCGTCAAAGACCACTTGCTATCAGGGGCTCTACTTTGAAAATCGAAGTTTGAAGTTACTATATAGCTCCGTCACTTTTTCTTGATACAGTTACGAATGCCGAGTAAAAAGGAAGAGGCGTCCGAAGATACGAATTTAATGCTTCATAGTCATTAAAGCCTAGTTAGTCGTCAGAGTAGGCCTGTGTCTCGGCGCGGGACATGTGGGGTAAAAATATGAATTAAATGTTTCGGAAAAGCAAACATATCTAGTTAGGTAGTACGTAGTAACTACTAATCACTCCTGGCTTTGCCAAAACTTCAAACCTAAGTTTTTGTCACTAGTATATCAAATTCTATTACAAACAGTAGTATAAGTGTAACGAACATGATTTTTCATCAAGATTCTATACATTGTTTTAACTTGATTTTGTAAAACGTTATCCTCTTTCTGTATTTATCTGAATCATTCTGGCCAACACAAGGTTTCTAAAAGCGTTTTCCCCTACCTAAAACCCTTTCAAACTTACGCAAAAACAAAGACTTAATCAACTTTCCCTCTACAACTGTATAGAACCCGACGCCAAACCAATACGCTTAATAGAAAACTAATTTTCGAATTCGCTTTGAAAAACAAAAGCTATCGAGGGTCGTATTTCCAATTCGCGTACATTCGTTACCTGTTCGATGGCAATACGAGAGAGCATACAGTGTTTCACAGGGTTGGAAATGGGCGTGAAAGAGATAGAAATGGTATTTGAATATCCATAAAGACATCAAAAGACCCGCATTAGGAGGGCAACGAGGGGAAAGGCGACACTTACATGACCTGAAAAGGGTGCCGACAAGAAAATCCTAACGTTTATTTGATAGGACTATCCACATGCGAAAAGCATGCTTAGCATATGCGAGGGAGTTCTTGATGATTTATGAATATTATAGTTGGTAAAATTCACGTATTCACCAGTTTGTTGCCTAAATAATTTTAGCTAAATTATCTTTGTGTATTTTATTGTATTGTATTGCGACAGTAAAAAATAGATTCCGAGAAAACCGAAGACAAAATGCGGGGTCGTTCTTTCGTTTCAATGTTAAAGAATCAATGATTTGAATACGCACGGTCGATTTCTTTCATTTAATGATGTGGAGAAGGAAAGCACTGCCTGGGTAGAGTGTGGGCTCTGGACGCTCTGGACACATATACATAGTATTGTAAATACGTTGGCAACTTACTTAAGAACGCGTGTAAGAAAGTTACTTGATAAGATGGTGGTTGCGATCCAAACGGTTACTGCACATAATTAAGCTGACGTTACGATTATTTAAAGCGTATTGTCACATCTTCTACACGTGCGGCCAGTGGAACAACTTTACGCAGCGTTCATACGGCGCGCTTCAAGTTCAATATAATAACAGATTCAGGGTGATGTTAGGGCTCCCGCGACACTCCAGTGCGTCAACAATGTTTGCAAAAACAAACTGCTTTTTGCGACCATGAGAAAACGATGTGCCTTGCTTCTCAGTCGCGGTCCCTGCAGCTCCGACAGCATCCTGAGCGTGTTAACGCAGCGCATGGATCCTGTAGCCACCCCGTCGCATTTAAATTTAAATTGGTTATTTTATTTTGTACTAACACTATAAAGACTTTGGTAAGGAATTGAATAGTGCATATTTGCATTTACCACCTGCTTTACATCTATTATGGTTATTTATTTATTTATTTATATAGGTACAATAACATAATGTAGGCAAAAACATAGTATTACCACATTACAGTACATCTTTACATTGCTTACACTACTATAATAATTGTACACAAATTTTTTAGAAGGCAAATCAAAGCTAAATTAATATATTTAATGATTAATAATTTATATACAAATTACACATACGAAATACAATAATAAACTGGGTAAAAACATAAGAAAAAAAAACAGTTAAGAATATTTGGTTTTTAAGCAGTTTTTCAACTTAATTAATGGTACATTTAATATATCTAAATCTATATCTAAATTATCATATAAACGACACATTCGAGCAACAGGTGCATTTTTGGTTACATTATTATCTGTAAGATATAGCTATTTAGGGATAAGACCGCATGTTGTTTACTTGTAGTTTTTGGGGATCTATACTAAGATGGTAAAATAGGAATAGGGGTGTGTCCTGGGTAAAAAAGTAATAATTCTAATTAGTCCGTCAGTAAGATTATCAAAAAATATTGAACACGTATTTTTTGCTTTTTCAAATCAATCAAAATTTACAATTATAACGCGCATCAAAGTTCGGGAGTGGGGGCTCGTGACGTCACAACGTCACGAGCCTTTTAAGATCATGCTAGTGGCGGTAGAAATAGGTTTACAATAGAGGTAACTTGTAAAAGAGAGGACTAGATATCCCGCTAAGCTATTACCGGTATCTATGAACATCAAGGCCGTTTATCTGACGACGTTAGTCCAAAAACGGCTCCACTCTGAGATCATACGCTTTTAGTGGAAGACGGGAAGTAATGTAAGATAAAGCTTCAAGTATTGGTAAAATATTTTAGAGAGTTTAGTTTAGGACTTCTGCTAATCAGTCTGTCTATCCGTACCAGTGATTGGAATAGGTAGAGTATATTTATCTAAAGTTCGCAAAAGGACATAACATAGAGTGGTTACAACCAGTGAAATATTAATTTATTTTTATTGAAATTCGGATTTCCGGTACTTTAACGCTAAATATACGTAATATTTACTCACGGTACGGGACATTTTATGTTAGTTAGTGATATAAAAAAAAAACCCGCCTTCAAAAAGCAAAAAATAACTTCTTTAAAATGATAGGTAGATAGGTCAGTCCAACTGAAGTCTGCTTTTGGTTAAAATATTGTTGGACGCCGACGAAGTTATTTTTTGCTTTTTGAAGGCGGGTGTTTATTTTTTTAAACATTTATTTTATTTTATACTTTTTAGTGATCCTATTTATGCTGTTACGTAGCTCCACTTCTAAATATTAATAAGAAACTATAGAACATTTCAAGCTCGCCGCAGACAACGCCGCGGGAATGTCATAGTCATATTTAAACCTAAATGTACTTCGTCATAGTCGCTCAACTTCCTTTATCGAAATATCTTATCGCCACCCTTGAAATAGGTACCGTTAAGGAGTTTCGGGGGCCATCTGTGGTCTTCATCATCAGTTCCACTTCACCATATAGTACTTTTCAAAAGCAAATGCATGAGTTACAGTGAAAAATACCAAAATCGCTATAGGTGTGCCTATAATATTTGAGGAGTTCTCTTGATTTCTCCATGATCCCATCATCAGATCCTGACGTGGTGACAATGGGACCAACTAGAAAGTATACCCATACGAACAACGAAAAAATTTTTCAAATCGGTCCAGTGGTCTTCGAGTAATCGGGGAACATACATAAAAAAAAACCCCCCGACGAATTGAGAACCTCCTCCTTTTTTTGAAGTCGGTTAAAAAGGGGCCTGTAACTTAATTCTTTTAAGTATCTAATTAATAGGTGAAGTATATTTACCTAAACTTTGTAGAACAGACACATAAACTGGAGACTTTCTTGCGACTACATTTACTAGTACCAGAAAATACCAGAAATCCGGAATTCAATAATAATAAATACCCGGTTGTAACCACTTATGTTATGTCCTTTTTGCGAACTTTAGGTAAATATACTCTACCTATTCCGCTCACTGATCCGTACCTACGTCACTTTACACAGAGACTATTGGAATGATGTGGCTGAGTTATCGCTAGTAGATGTATTTTGTTGTTTTCTTAGCTTAGTTAGTCGTCATCATGACCATATTTCGTAAAACGGTCCCCCGATTCTATAAATTAATAATGACATATACAGTCACCAGCAATAATGTACAGTGTGTAAATGGAATACGAGCAAACATTTAAATTAGACGTAGGTTATGGGTCTATAAGTTATGTAAATGTGGAATTTCGTTAATAACTCTAATTCATAGAGCGCAATTAAGTTCTAAAGGTCCCATCGAGCAGCAATGTATAATGTAAAAGATAATTTAAGTCTCAGTCAATTTCAGGTTAATTGGGCTATTTCTGATACATTGCGTGGCGAATTAATGTGTATATAAAATAAAAAAACCATACCTACACATGTTTTTTATGTTAATTAGGATTCATATTAACCGTCGTTAAAATCTTTACTCGTATTCCATTTACACACTGTATCATACATTGCGTATAAAAATATCTGACACGCACTTATACCTCTAGCATTAAAGACGTATCAGATATTTTTGAGCCCAATGTTGGATAACATATTGTTACATACTTAACGATTTTTAAGAGCTATCCAATGATAACTCTTATCATTTGATGATATAGTGAAAAAAAGCTTTGTACCTATTACTTGAAGTCACCTATTTTTGAGGTTTTATTTTACAACTTCTCCATCGTTATTTAAATGTATAACTATGCCAAATGACAGCTTTGTAGTACTTAACAAATAGTCTCAGATTTAAACCACGGACAGACCGACGGACGAACAGACAGACATGGTGCAACTATAACGGTTCCTTGTTGACTACGTAACCCCAAAAAATGGAAGGAATTCTAATGTCACAAGTTAACCTTACGCTCCTTCTCGCTCCGCTCATCGTCGCACCTAAATTTTACTTACCGTTTACTCGGAATAAGCTTTAAAACCGATATTTTTATAAATCTATGTATTTACAAAATCTTATATCAAAAAAAAATATACTAAACAAGAATAAGATAACATATAATCGGTAGGTATAATAAGATAAGAATAAACGAAAACAACACAAAACTTCGAGAAGATAAAACGTATTTCGTTGAAATGATTATTATACACAAAATGAAAATAATAAAAAAATATGTTCGCTTATTATATGCTTATCATGTTCGCGGCGGTGAGCGTGCCGGGATTTCACGCCATCATACGCGCCAGAACGGCCTCGCTTATGCGCCGGTTACGCGGCGGCTTCAACGTCATCCTGCCGGCCCTGCCAAGATGCATTGCGCTAACTAACGTTTCTATTCGTTTCATTTTTAAACCAATCGCGTCACTGATAGATCACGTGACTTTTCGTATCACGTCATCTACCAGTGACGCGATTGGTTTAAAAACGAATCGAATAGAAACGCTAGTTAGCGCAATGCATCTTGGCAGGGCCCTCTGAGCGCGCTTGTTGAACGGGCAGACTGTCCAATGATGCGACACTGGTCGGAGGCGCATGCACTTGTGCGTGGCCCCGTCCGGCGTTATTAGTTGTTTATTGTTTGTTGTTATTTCATGTACCTACTAACACTAGTTTTTAAAATTATTTTAACTAACTAAATATAGACCCAGAGTCCGAAATAAATGATTTTTATTTATTTATTTTATTTTAAAGTTGTTAGGCAAAGTGAAATTAGGCAAAACGTTGTTATACAACCAAGGAAATATCGTCTTAATATACCTACCAAGTGTGCAATAATTTATATGGCATTTAGACAACTGTCTCTAATAGGCGACTGTCACGAAAGGGGCTTTAAATTACCCAATTTATTAGACGAGAGACAAATTGTTGCTGATGCCTATCAAGGTTTCACATTATTTAGGGAAATGAATTGAAAATCATTTGTTCAAGCCACAGTAACAATATTTATTTATGACTAGGTTCTGCCCGTGACTTCATCCGCGTAGAATTAGTTATTCGGCCATTCCATGTTGCGGGGGATTTCGATAATCGTTATTCGTTATCGGAAACTTTTAAATTTTCTGGAAGAAAAGTAGCCTATGTGTTAATCCAGGATATAGGTATCCAATTTAAATTTAATCCGAATCTATCTAGCCGTTGCAGCGTGAAGGAGTAACAAACTAACACACACACGCAACACTTTCGCATTTGAATATAATATTAGTGAGTTTATTGTAGGCTTTTGCTGGAGCGTCTGTAGGCGTTTATTAGGAATGTTATATTTTTTATCGTTACATAATATTGTAAAAAAATATATAAAGAGATTTGTCTTATATAAGGTTTCTAAAAATTTAAGTACTTAGTCAAAAACACTGCTTCCATACATCAAGAAAAATGATATACATCCGTATGAGATAACTATGGCCTTCGCGTTTCATCTTTCTAACAAGACATTTTAGAAACTTTTTTAATTGTAGCCTTCTTTTTCACTACAGATACCTAAATCCGTTTAAAATTATTCAAATAAAAATAATTAAAAATAAATTTACAGTTTACTCGGTCATAACCAGACTATATTCTGTCCTTTTGTGACCGTTTAGTCAATCATCTCTGCCTTTCCCGATCACTGGTTATGTAGATTGGAGACAGTTCATGAGCTGTGAATATCAAGTGTTATCCCCAACATGCAACATTTTCAATAACACATTGACAAGGAATCCTCACGTAGGTACTCAATATTCTATTGGCCTCGTGAGTTATTTATAAAAATCTTTAGTAAACATGCCTTTGTTGGCTCTCCATTGATTCCCTCGCTGGCGATTCTTCTTTGTCAAACACCTATTGTATAAATATTTATTTGGATACAACGTGCCTCCCATCCGTCTTGCTTCAACTTTGTTACCTCTCCTGAGTTATTTTAGTGTATTGTACATCAGGTAAAATTATGTATTTCCGTTACTAAAATAAAACTCATTCCAGATTTCGAGTCCCAGTAAAGGTAAATATTTTTGGTTGTTTTCTTTTTAAAGTACATAAGTATGTATGTAATAAAACTTTATAGTGCAAACAAAAGAGATAAAAATTATAAAATAGACAAAAATATAGCAGGGATGTACAAAGGCAAACTTATCCCTTTAAGGAATTTCTTCCAGGTTTTTTTTTCCAATGATTTGCTTGTGGTGGCTCGAGGCGCGTACGTTCTACGCATAATACAGATGTAGCCTGGTGTGTTATTCTCTCAAAAAACGGCGGCCGGTCGGACGGACGAGCGAATAAAAGCGGCGAGTTTAAGTAGTCCCGTCCGGCAGAACAAAACACATTTTAGCGCGTTCATTGTCAATTAGGGAGCCTTATACGTTCGAGAAGTCATGCTGCCAAATTGAATACACGCGCTAAAATGTGTTTTGTTCGCTCTGTCGGGACTACTTAAACTCGCCGCTTGGACCTTCACTCTAGCGAACGATCACCTTTGCTTGTTGAGAGAATCACAACCCTGATGCGGCAACTTACTGAGTCCGCGCAATGCCACGAAGCAAAATTTAACTTCAACTAGATTTACATTCTTTTTAACTTTTAGCATAGTCAGTCGTGTATACTTCAACGGCGCGAATTAATACCGAATCAAATCGTACAACAGTTTAATAAAATTGAAATTTTAGATTCGAATGTTTTCGGATGTTGAGTAAACAATTTTCCGCTCACTTAAAAATAACTTCAAATTGATGAGATTCTGTGAATATCTCAAAGCAATGTTTTATAATCGAGCTTTCGAAGTTCATTGGATTCCTCATTGCTCAACAATTTTGAATTTTCGTGTCAATTTACATAAATTCTTAACGCGTCGATAGATTCCGCGCGTCACGCTCTCCCGTGACTTCGTTAAGGAGCATGTCGTCAGTGATCCTCCAGTAACGCGTAACTAACAAATTAAATAAGGTGTGAAATGAACCTTAGCAAGTTACTCAGTAAGGTTCATTTTGCAACTTATTGAATTTGTTGTATCATCAACAATGTCGTTTATTTTAAGGTATTAGATGACTCTTCTTTTTGTAAAGGTTAGTCTAAGTTTCATATGTCAATTCTATTTTTAGGTAGCTGCCTTGGATTTTAGGAAAGTAAATAAAATATGAAGGAGATGGTGAGATGACGGACGCATATCGCAGCAACTGGTCGGAATGAACAAGGACTCGTTTAGATCTAGGGGAGAGACCCTTGGCCAGCAGTGGGCCTAAAAAAGGCTAAGAAAAAAATGATAGGTATATTAAGTAGGATGATGCAATGAAGTATGTAAAGGAGAATTGTAAATTTGTTTGAATTTTCGTATCACAAATACGCGAAATTTTCATGATAACAGATTGTTAGTTATTAAGTTAGTTGTAATTGTCAGTAAAAATAAAATTCTGGAACTAAAATTTGTGTGAGAATGCGTCTAACTCGGATCAGGGGGGTTATTATGAAATGGCTATGCAGTTCATTTTACGGTGAGCGTAAAGGACAGAGCTATCAGATATCAGTTATTATAGCTCTGTCCTTTTCTCTCAGCGTAAACTGAATTATAGAATAATAACCCCCCAGTATTCTCTAAATAATATAATTGACACGAACAGAGTTAAATTTTAATCAATTAATTTAGGTTTACATATTTTTAAAATTAGGAAACTCTCATCCGAATTGACCCTACTGTCTCCATATTTACGTATCTGAATTTATGTTTTATCAAAACATCTTTAAATAAAGACGTAGGTTAAAACGTAATTCAATTTCGAAGTTTGTAGAAAACACCGACTTTCCGATATTAATCTAGCCTACTTTGTTAAAAATTCAGATGGATTTTCGGAAGCACTTTTTGTTGTTTCGGAACTTTTTCAATCCGGCCTTGTTTACTTGGCGAAGGTAAATAATATCAGATAGTTTGGTGCTCGGTTTACGCAGGCGTGAGATGAAAAAAGTTTGCCCGCCGGACCGGTGGGCCGGACGACAGCCGGATCCAACGCCCGTGAACATTCATGCGCCTTTATTTTCGTTCCAACAGTGGAATAAACTACATTTTTGTTGAACGTTTGAAAAAGGTACAAATCAAATGGGACGTGCTGTTTTGGAAGGAAATTCTATCCGTTGTATAGTTGCGTTGGCCTATATTCCACTTTGTCTTTCTATTTTATCGTATTGTCAACAAATATATGGCGTTTTCTATTTTTACTACCTACTTTAGGTTCTGATAGCACTTTATTACTGTAACGTATTTACAGAATTCAACAATAATACAATTAAAAATTAAAACTAAACGTATTTAAATTAAAATAAAACGATATTTCATAAACATCTAAGCAATTTTTTTTAACAATACGGCGGATTTTAGGCATTTCTTTTCTGTACCTAGTTAAGAACTAAAATTAAGAAACGTTAACTTTTCCGCTGAGTTAAGAAAATTAGTCATACATTTATATACTACCTCTCAACGCCAATTAGCAGTATCTCAAATTCAATAAGGGAAGCTGATTTAATCCCATTCGTTAGTAATATGCTTGCACCTGCTACAGGAGTTTCTGAGATACCACCATTTGTCTTATAACAGTATAGAAGACTTTCGTAACTCAGCGAAAAAGTTTCTTAATTTTAGTCCTTAACTAGGTAGAAACTTTTAAAGAAACACCTTTTTTTTTTTAAAGTTAATAAGGATAACTGTATTTTAGCCAAATATCTAATTTGCCATAAAGTTAAGTCAATGTCAAATATCAAGAATGATATTTTAGACTCTTCTAAGCGCTGTCACTCTAGCCAAATTGCTTTAGATCATTAACATACCCAAATAAACACAAATTCGACTTCAATGACGTTTCAAATAGGCTTAAACATTGGAAACACAAAACTAACCAATTCAGAGCTAACTAAACTGCACAAAGCAGTAATAAATTAACTCAAATGAACTATTCAATGCAGAAATCACGAGATACGCAGTTGAAACAACACAAGCAAGCTTGATACAGAAGGTCTGGTTGGGTTTAATTTAATTTTAGTTTTAATTGTATCGTGAACCAGTTTACAAATTATTTTGGAGTGTTTCTAGTCGATTCCTCCTCCTTTTTATTAAGAGGTTTATGAACTGCGAAGCTGTACATTTTTTTCATACTACCTTTGATGCAAACAAAAATAATGGAAAAATACAGTTTAAAACATACAAAAGTCTTAAATAGTCTCATAAATAGTCTTTCAGACAACCTTAAATAGAAAAATAAAATAAGAACTAAAAATGGTACTTACGTTGCTATATCTTGCGTTGTCTTATATATTTCTGTTGTGGCCAGCAGAAAATAGTCTCATGTAAAATGACAATCCCGCACGTGTATCAATAGTATATTATGCAATTAGTGAATAAAGGACGGATTTAAAGCGAGGGCTATAGATGACTCACGAGCTAGTGATGGATACTAAAGACTGAATGACGACTGCAGGGAGTGATTCAAGTGTTAGAATCCTGAGCGACGCGAGTGATTCATGGCCCTCGATATAAATCCGTTTTAATCAAGAGTTGCATACTATACTTTATACCAAGACTACGAGAAAAAGAAAGATTTAAGCGAAAATAGACATTTAATGACGAAAAATGGTACCTAAACACATCTTCTTCAGCACTTGAATGCATTTTCAATCGTTTTTTTATTAAGTAACTCCTTATTTTGTGTTCGTACAACTTACAGTATAAAAAATGGCGCCAATTTATCTACTAATGACAGCAAATGTTACAAAACTTTTTTGATAATGCTAAACTCCTTGTCGTTAATGTCGACCAATCAAATCTCGAGGAGTTATTTGCACAAGGAGTTTGTATGTCCAATATTCTTTGCACAGGAGTTTGTATCGCGTATTTTTTGCGCAAGGAGGTTGTATAGCATTGAGATGGATGTGGAATATATTGGTGTGTTCTAAATTCAAACACCAAAATAGTAATTAAAAGTGCTTTTTATTTACTGTTTTCAGTGAATGGTATAAACGATTTTTTTTTATACATTCGCAAAAAATGACAGTGAAACGAAAATAAAACAGTGATTTAAAGAGACAATTTTACTTAATTCTAAAGGGTAAAAAAAATTAAAAGTAAAAAACACTAGTGTGAAAAAACCATCTTTCTGCACGATACGCAGTTACAAACAACTGAAAAGCACTGGTTCGAAAAATCCGACTTTCCGCACGATAAACCTACAAAAAGTATGTCTGTTGGAGCAACTGTATTAAAAAAGGATTTACTTACCTAACCGAGTAGGTACGCTAACAATTTCCCCATGTTCAGGTTTTACAATACCCTATTGTAGGGGATCTTCTGTGTTTGCCCCTTTTGTTATCGAGCTCGGTAAACGCAAGCGAGTAAATGCATAGATCCGACCATCGCCGTTTCCAACGTGCACTATTCTGAATTGCATCGCTTCGGCTGATACGTGCATAATCCTTTCATCCGAAACCACCCGGAGGTTCGAGTTTACCATCCTTTGAATATGTTTTGGAAATACTAACATTTTCTCAAACATGCAATGGAATGTTGACGTTATGTGCCTCATAATAGGCTGCGAAGTATGACGTTTCAGGTGCGGCTAGGACAAAAGGTCGATAATGGAATTTCATACAAATCTTGCAGGCCTAGGCCTGCAAAGTCCTCTTTTTTAATTTCCATTCCACATAAATTTGTGGCACAGGCATCATGACATTCTGCCACTGCATAGTGGAATCGTGTATAATAAAACCAATAAACTTTTTTTTTGTGTTAACATGGCGGCTGTGTTTATGAACAGGCTAGATAGCTGTTTTTTTTTTAATATACTTAGCCGTGCATCGAACCAAAGCATTTGCATGTTTATCTAAAGTACTAGGAGAACAAAGGTTATTAGGGGTGCGTAGCGCAACTTAGATCGCAGGCGGGCGGTGCGCTGCGGGGCACCGGCGGGCGGGCGGGCGCACACGACACAGCGCGGATGACTGCACGGCTAGCACAAGTTGCCCGCGACTTCTTTGTCGCTCGGATCTCCCTTCCTATCTAGTCCGTAAGGATAGAGACGCACTGAGCGACAAGCGAGAAAATACAACTTGTGCTACCCGTGCTGAGCACTGTAGGTTCCTTTTAATGTTTATGCACTCCTAGTAATTTGACTTTGTAATCTTTGTTTTAATTTTTTAATGAATTATTATTATATTTGATGTTTGAGAAAAGCACTATACATACCTCGGCGGGAAATTAGGGTTACCCGCCTCAGACCTATCCGGCCTCGCTTTGCTCGGCCGTCTATATGTCTTCGGCCGGCAACCCCTTTTGTCCCGGCCTCTGTAGTAATGTACTATTAATTTTACGCTCCTATTCTACTTGCAAGTAAGGTAAGGTTGGGTAAGTGCGTCTACGGGGCAAGATTTTTAGGAGATATTGTTGGTTTGATGCACTTGCCCCGTAAATGCACTTATCTTATCCAATCTTACCTTACAGTTTTTTCAGCTTGGATTTCATTTTATTTAAGTCTTTTTTTAATTCCATTAGCTAACAAAACAAGATAAAAATCAAATTACTAGTAAATAACAAAAGTAAACTAACGGTTCTCACCGATACAGAGTAACCCTCTTATTCATAAAATGTGCTTGAAATATGCTTTGTCCTTATCTGTCATTGTAAAATTTATATTTGACAAAAACGGACGACGCATCATTTTATTAAAATAGGTTTATAGTCCGTTTATGAATAAGGGGGAATATATATAAACACAGCAAAAATAACAGACAACGCGGGCATACACGCTATGGTTAGGGACGACGGCAAGCGACCAGACAGACGTCTTTGGTGCCGCGGAAACTGGGTAGGGCAAAGGTGTGGAAAATTCAGTCCAGTCGACCGGGAACATCTTAAAATTCCGTTTATTTTCCTCCGAATATTCATTTTTCCGAAAGCTAGGTTCAAGGGTTCGAAATGCTGTGTATACTTGTAATTGGCTTGTACACTAGACATAATACCCTAACCTGTTACTATGATATAAATGCTTTCTGTACTTGCTGTAAGTGTACCTTTCAATAAAATAAAATAAAAAATAGAGAAACGTTATCGCATTTTGTATGGATTTTTTAGATTCACAATCCTCCTAAGTACAAAATAATAAAAAGAACATTGAAATTGCGAAGGGTAAAAAGAAGATTGAATAATATTCCTACTAATAAAAGGTATATGTAAACCAACCAAAATATGAAGACTTAAAAACATCTAAGAGACCAGTATAAAAACGAAAAAGATCCCCAACACTCTGCTCTTGTCCAACTCGTTCTTCTTCTTTTTTTTCAATTTTAATTGGGTCTCATTTGCTTGACTACGTCTCAATATATTTTATTACGGTAAGACATTTTGGGAAATTATTTTCAATGAATACAGAAATTGTCCCGTGACGCACGATATCGTGCTCACTGGGTTTATCATACGTAATTACCTATTGATTCGAGTAAAAGGTTTAAAGCTATACAATAATAATAGCCTCGTGAGGTTGCCGAGTTAGAATAGTGCCACTCCATGTCTTCCCGTGGATGTCGTAAGAGACGACTAAGGGAATAAAGGCTTGTAGTACTGTTAGGCGATGGGCTTGCAACCTGTCACTAATACGCTGGTAAACATCTTAGCCTAATTGTGCAAATTGTGGTTATAGAATTAACAACAAGTTTTTAGAGATGTTTGTAATTCTGTAGCTCTGCCTACCCCACTCTGGGAACGAAGGCGTGAGATTATGTATGTACTTATGTAATAATAAATTATATCGATATAACATTTTATTTGCAACTAATTAGTGAGAGCAGGGTGCTTATAGTTTGAAGTCTTGATTTTATATAAAAACAGTCAAGTGCGAGTCAGACTCGCACACCGAGGGTTCCATTTTTAATTTTTAATTTTATTGCTTGGTAACCGCAAAAGAAATTACTCCCTTTCATATGACAACCCATTTGCTATAATCAAACCACTTTCATTTTTGAACCCCCCACTCTAGACCCCTTTTAATTATTTTTTTTACTAAAAACAGATGCGGGCAAGCAAGTTGTACAACTATGCCAAATTTCAAGTTGATAGCATTTGTAGTTCCTGAGAAAACCTGCTGTGACTTACAGACATATAACGAAGTCTCATCATAAAGCCCACCTTCCACTGCGAGCGGAGCGGGCCCAGTAAGGACTCGCTTTGACTTACAACGGTGACTTCAAGTGTTTCCACCGCTAGCTATTGAAGAGACACCGTTTTAAGCCAAACACGGGTACGGGGCCCGCTCCGCTCGCAGTGGAAGGCGGGCATAAGGGTTCTTTTTTACCATTTTGGTACGGAACCCTAAAAACTAGCAACCCTCCCTCGCTTTGCTTCAGGTCATGTGAGTTGTCTGTAACACCCTTAGATAAATCAGAATTAATTATACATAAAAAACTTTTCGTGAAAATTTATCACACTGATGTTAAAAACCGTATCAAAACCCATTGCTTGGTTTACTAGGCAGTAAGAACCATAATCGTCTGCGACCCATTGTCAACGGTTTGATAGCTCTTATTTTTAACCGACTTCAAAAAAGGTGGAGCAGAACTTTCGACTGGGTGAACCGATTTTGATGATTCTTTTTTTATTTGACTCTGGTGCTTCCCGTTTGGTCCCATTTTTATCAAAATGAAGATTTAATGATGAAATCTATGAGGAATCGACAGAACTCTTCAAAAATTATAGGCTTACCTATAGCGATTTTGGTATTTTTCATTGTAACTTGTGTATTTGCTCTTGGAAAGCGCTATTTGGTGAAGTGGAACTGATGATGAAGACCACAGATGGCCACCGGAACTCTTAAACAGTATATATTTCAAGGGTGGTGGCAAGATATTAAGATTTAGATAGTTGAGCGACTACGACGAAGCTTATTATTATTTAGGTTTCAATATATGACTATGACTTTCCCACGGAATGACTTATCCTTTAAATATATGACTTTGCTTGCGGTGGGATTGAAATGTTCTATAGTTTCTTATTAATCGAAAAGTGGGACTACATAACAGCATAATAAATATGAGCACTAAAATATTAAACTAAAATAAATGTTTAAAAAAACAAAAACCCGCCTTCAAAAAGCAAAAAGTAACTTCTTTTAAAATGGTAGGTAATAGGTCAGTCCAACTGAAGTCGGCGTCCTACAACATTTTTAACCAAAAGCAGACCTACCTACCTACCTACCTACCTACCATTTTAAAGGAAGTTACTTTTTGCTTTTCCAAGGCGGGTTTTTTTTTTAAATTATTTTATACTTGACAGCAATTCTGGCCGAGTTAAAAACAATACGATAACAGGTCAAAAACGTTATGGTTTTTACCGTTTAGAATAGACGCCCGGTAGCTTCCATAGATATATTCAGTTCTTTACATACTTTTCCTGATATTTAATTTGTCCGTTTTGACTAGCGGTTCTTACTTTAATGTTTATTTTCCACAACTTCCAAAGCAAAGTACCCTTAACTTTCGAAAACGGTTTTACTCAAATATGAATCGTATAAACGGACACGGGATCTAGCTTCAACATCCGGACATAGTATCCGCTTCCGGATCCGCTGTCCGACGAGATGTTATATTATTACAACTTTAAATGTGAAACGAATGTTAACAAATATAATATTTACTGTTTCATTATCAATTAACATACACAGTTGACTTAACTTTTTGCAAAAAGATGTTTTTGCATGACTAAATCTCTCCAAATTGTTTTATTGGATGACAGGTTTTTCCAAAATGGCCGCATTTTACCCTTTTTTTAGAGTTTTGTATGTTTAATCTTACCGGTGTTTAATTCCTTACGCCTAAAGGTATAATTTCGATGTCGGCGACCACGACCGGAGACCGCTACCGGCGTTGATGACCATGTCGCGCGACCCGCTGTTTGGTATGAATTTATACAGGGTGTCCTTGTAATTGTGGATCAAATTGAACATGGACATAGAGTGACCGCTTCTATTTTCAACCATTTTAGCCAATAAGTTTAGCGCTGACTCGATTTGAGTCAGAACTTTTTTTTTAAACTGTAGTCCTATAGGCTTATTTCATATTTAAATAGGTTTTGAGATAGTGTAGCTCTACTAAAATGGTACTTTCAGCTGAAAAAATGTTCATTGTGTCAGAAAAATAAATAGTTTCCTACAAAAAACTTCTGTCAAATCTCCTACAAATATTATTAAATAGATAAAAACCTCAATACAATGAGGATCCCATCTTTCGAGTCTACCATTTTTTATAAAACCTAGCTAATAAAGTTCTTGATTAAACTAGCTTTCTTTAAAAACACCGCGTCAAATTTGGGAGTTACAATGCCATATACAGACACACACGCGCACACGCACACAGGCACACACGCACACGCACACACGCAGACACAATTATAACAACCCTTTTTTACCCGACTGCGGCAAAGCCCAAAAGGAGGGTTATGTGTTTGACTTGTATTATATGTCCGACTCAATGTCCGCTCGTAAATACTAAATGGCTTAACCGATATTAATAAATTATACGTGGTTAGATTCGTCTTAACAACTAGAGTACCAAAGATTATATTAAACTTATTTAAATGTGAAATTGGCGAAATAAAAAATAAATACATGATAAGTGACATTACTTTGACGACATTATCCAAACAGCAGTTGGGTTTTTTTTAAGCTTCTTTTCGTTAGACTTGATGTCGGGGTTTAAAAATGCTTTCACACCGTATTAGGGCAAGAATGTTTTCCTTGTCTCTCAAATTTGCACAGCCTCGCACCGCCAGCAAGCCGTCGCGTCGGTCCGTCTCAAAGCACTCGCGTGCTAGTCGCGAGATTTGCCTCGGAGAGCGCAAGACAAAGAGCTGCGTTAGTAAGCTCGACGATTACAATATGGAACTGTGTGTTTCCTTTGTCACCCGATACGACATTTAGTAACTAGAATTGAAGTGAAGTTCATTTTATATAGAAATAAGGTAAAAGACAAAGAACTGCGATAGTAAGCGCTACGATTAACGCCTTTTGTGTTTGTGTCTAATTTTTTTTTTTTCAAAGGCACATAATACATAATTAATTTTAAAGTTACTCGCCAAACTGCTTTCGCAGTTTGTTGGCGAGACAGCGCTCATTCTTTAATTTTATACTATGCACCTAAATGAGTCCAGTAGGTACCCTACACCAGAGAATAGGATAGAATAGAATAGATCCATACTCAAGTTGCAATCATTCCATGCTTTCCTTAAGATCGAACTGAGCTATAACGACAAATCTGATAATAACAACTCACAATAGCTGAAATCAAGGCAAGTTATCTAAAAATGCTTTCTTTAATTTATTCTTAGCTTCCATTAAGCTATATTTCTTATCCTCCCTTAACCATTCTATTTTATTATATATTTTTGGGACCAAAAATTTATCTGCTCTTCTACCATAGTAGTTTTTGACAAAATGTTGCACGTATTTCCTCATTCTAATATTCTTTGCTACATATCTGCTCTGCTTAAGTACCTTGTACTTATTATTACAGTAGTTATCTACAGCTATCAAATATTGTACTCTTTGAGTCATAGGCAATATTTTATACATTTTATATACCTAGCTTTCTATTTCTTTATTATCTCTATTATTATTATTATTATTATCTGCTTTTTATTTTTCTATTTTGCTGTTTGTTATTTTCAATATGGAACTGTGGATTTCCATTATTACTTGAAACGATGCCAATCACAATTTCACAACATATAATACAAGTATAATAAAAAAATAAAAAATAAAAAAATTTTATTTCTTACTCTGGGTCCATATTTAGTTAGTTCTAATAATCTTACAAAACTAGTGTTAGTAGTTACATGAAATAACAACAAGCAATAAACAACTAATAATGCCGGACGGGGGCACAACGGTGCATGCGCCTCCGACCAGTGTCGCATCATTGGACAGTCTGCCCGTTCAACAAGCGCGATCAGGATGGTGTTGGAGCCGCCGCGGCGGGCCGCAAACATGCCGGACGCGCTGCAGTAGCGCGGCAGTCCCATCAGGGGGGTTACCATGACATACTAAAGCAATTCAGTTTGGGTTGAGAGAAAGGGACAGAACTATATAACTGCTATAGCTCTGTCCCTTTCTCTCAGCCTAGAATGAACTGCTTTACTATGTCGTGGTAACCCCCCAGCACCCTGAAGGTGTTGTTATACGGCACTCTTAGAGCACTGACGGTATAGATACAAGATATTACCTTAACTATAAAATGTTTTACTAGGTACGTCGTTTTCTAGAAACGAAATTAAGTGGAGTTCACCAACAATTAAACGAACGTCTGCAACAGATGCACAGTTTGTTCTTCTCTGCTAAATTCCGCACTAAGTAGTTTAAGTGTTTACTTCACTTTTAAAAATACTTGGATTTTACACAACGTTCTACTGCTAAATTAAAAGGTATACAATCGTAAGTATTCTAAACAACATGTGGAAATATTGTTTCTTTTCTCCATCTGCTTGTTTCACATTAGCCAACACTCGAAATATATTTATGTAAATGCAATTTTCAGTTTGCTCTTTGGTGAGAATTACACTCAGGAGCAAAAATAACGGGTCAGAGTGCGGTTTTCATACAAACGAGGCTATTTCGAAGCCTTGGTTCCTTGACAGGGATTATTTTGAGTGAGGTTTAATAGTGGATACTCCAAGGTTCAATAGAGGAGGTCAAAAGTTCTTAAGATACCTGACTGATCGCACAATCAGTTAACACCACAGCGAGAGAGTTTGGGTCAGCATTTGGATTTATACAATTAAAAATTAAAATTAAATTAAACTAAGGTACTCAAATATTAAAGATATAAATAATAATCACCACTATAAAAATAACACCCCCTCTAGCAAGTTCACTCGCGGCATGGTTCCCATGACACTGGCTGCATTACCTCTCTGGATAGCTAGCCCAATCCTTTGGGATAGGTAAGCACCAGCTCTAGGATCTCCGGAGGATTCTATGAGCCGGGAGGATAGGGCCTTAATAAAGCTTTTCATATCAGCTGACCAAGGTCCCATGGTTTCCACTGCGAGCGCCACAAATTCGTAATTATTTAATAATGATGAATATTTGCGGCGCTTGAGTGTTTGGGCCTGATCAGCTGCTGCACCGGCCCAATTACGGGTTGACTGGACATGGGAAACGGCCAACGTGTCAACGCACGTCGCGTCCCACACCAGTGCCCTACCCAGTTTCCACGGCACCAATATAACTCCATCTGGTCGCTTGCCATCGTCTCTATCCAATCCTGCTGGTTCCAGGACAGCTGGTATAGAGGCAGTGGCAAGCGAACGACGGATCAGATCATTAATTGTGCCATGACGGGACAAACGGCCGGCACTTCTGAAGCATGAAAGGCCACTTTCTTTTACGGCACACTATAATGACATTGTTCAAAAAAGCTATAAACTTCTAGGATTTCTGTACAGAACTACCAAACCCTTTAAAAATATTAAAAGTATCTAGACGATTTATTGTGCTCTAATAAGAAGTTCTCTCGACTACTGTTCCAATGTCTGGTCACCTTTCTACAAAATTCACATTGACCATTTAGAATCAATTCAAAAAAGATTTCTCCGGCATCTTGTGCATAAATTACAGCTTAGAAGAAAGCTACTTTCCTATGAAGAGAGACTTAACTTTTTCGGAATAAGCAGTCTACAAAATAGGCGACAGCTGAGTGAACTTCTATATTTGCATAAAATCGTGAACAACAAAATAGATTCAAATCTCTGCTGTGACATTTCTTACAGAGAAATCTTCCCTAAATGGAGTCGTAAACCTAAACAGTTCTCGTTGCCGCTGGCTCTCAACAATGTCACTCACAATAGTCCCTTGGCACGCATGTGTATGTCATATAACCAAATATGTAATGATGTTGATATTTTCTATTTGAGTTTTAATTCTTTCAAAAATTGTATTCTGCAATTGGATCTATTATCCTAAAATAGCACTAATTTAAGTCAGTTTCTTTTTAACGCTGAGCAATGTCATAACGTTTACCAGGCTTCATGTCATTTGTCTATAAGTATGTACTAATCCTAAACGAGTGTTGTGTGCGGTAGTAATAGAAATGTAGATATTAAGCTGTTACTAGTAATATTATCATGATTATTGTACTCTACATTTTGTTACCATGCCTAATAAATAAAAATAAAAATAAAATAAATAAATGTCGTCCCAGCTCACTCACTTCCTTCCCGCACGCGCAAGTATGAGGTTCACAGAGTCTAGCCCCAAGCCGCAAGCTTATTGGTATGCTGAGACAGCAAGGAGACGGGCGCGATCTGAAACGTCCGGACTATTTTCTATGAGAGATGAATGAATTGATATGAGGCGAGGTGTATCCCATGCTCTCTGGACACGACTCACACCAAGCATCCCTAGCCTCCACCAGGTTCGCAATCTCAACGTCAAGTATCCGTGGGTGATTTAAGATAATACTGACGAGAGGCAACGAACCATAGGCGGAGGACAGGAAAGCAGGTAGTGCCACGCTAGAAGAGCATCGAATATCAAGTCCATGCACAATCCGGTATTAACCGCAGTTTCAATCGGTTGTGTCCTAGGCACTCTAGAAGTCCTGTATCGATGCTCGGGGTATCCATCATCAGATTTCACTAAAAGCATCCCCTGGCGAGGAACCAAGGCTTCGAAATAGCCTCTTTAGTATGAAAAACGCACTCTGACCCGTTTTTTTGCCCCTGAGTGTATTTAGAAGTAGGATTATTTGTTTCAGCAAACAACACTCCCGAACTGCTTCATTAATGCAAGGTGCAGCTTGCACTTGAGAATTAATATAAGCAAATTGTCATTGCCGTTGCTCATGTAAGTTTTTAAGTAAGTAGTACTCGTACTGAGAGCTTTTAATATTTACTTCCTATTTTGTAGAATAATGTTGCAGCATTGTTTCAAACCTTGTTTTCTCTATCAAATGGAAATTTTGCGGTAAAACCTGGTGTAGTGGACACAAGACATATCCGACATATGCTAAGCGCAATGTCGGCGCAGTGACATGCCGGCAGCTGGGGGCATAATGTGCCGGCGCTGGGTACTTTAGAGTTCCAATTGTTCCACCTTGAACGTTCTGGAACAATTGTTCCGGAAACGTAGCTGAAGGCAATCTTGAACAGTTAAAGACGTAGGTTAATTATTACATTTGATACTGGTAGCTTTTACTTGAACTATAAACCGAATGAATGTGACAAGTTAAAAATATCGCCGTTTTCATTAATGACATTGTTTTTTGAAAACATTTGAACCTTATACTTTTATCCCTTAAACAGAAATAGGGATATAGTTCAAATTTGTTTAATGACAAAGCAACTCGTAGTGATTCGTTTTAAATATGCAAAGACTTTTATTTCTGTCATGGAAAAGGCAATGACTCCAATTAGGTTAAGTGGAATCTAAGGCTCATAGGCATTATGTTATATTTTATGAAGATGTTTTCTCTAAATACAAATTAATGCTAAAACACGCGTATGCACAGTATATTGTTAACCAAAATAATTATGCAACCAATCAGCCTCCACCAAATTGTTTCACGTCAACCAATTTTCATTGCGGTGATAAGCAGTAAATGTACAATTTGAATATCGCCCAAAGGACAGTTTATTAAATTAAATGCTATTTGTTTGCAACTAACAAGTTGATATACTGAATGATTGACCGGAAGCGACTACAAAACAATGTTTTTCTACTCGCGCTTTCATAGCACGGTAAGACGAAAGGGAGCAGTTGAGTCGACATTAACATTAAAATTCATCTCGTACTCATACTCATTCGTTCATTTAATTCCTAAATGATTTAATATTCGCCCTGAGCCCCTGAGTAAAGCTGCTAAGCTAAGTAATGAAAGATTACAATTATAAATAAAATTATTTTCATGTACATATCATTTAATATTAATGTCATAATGTTATAAATATTAAAAGTGAAAGTTATTATCCATATTTATAATAAAAATAAATTTTTCATAAAAATAAACAAATGAGGATGAGTATGAGTAAGAGTTGAATTTTAATGTTAATGTCGACTCCACAGCTCTCCTTCGTCTTACCGTGCTATGAAAACTCCGAACCCTGTTGATATCGTTAACGGTATCAGAATACCACCTATAGTGTAACAGAAGCAGTAAAACAATTCTATGATGAGCGTTTCCATGGTTATAACAGTTCTACAATAATTATTATAGCATTGTTATTACCATGGCTACGGTCATTTCGGATATCAGTCTTGGCATTTTTTAAACACTTGAGATCCTAATTTATATAATAAACCGTTAAAAATATTTTAATACCAATTGCAATTACGTATATTAACAACAAAAATAATTTTGAGACTTATTATATAAGCTTCATTATCAGAGATCGGAATAGGCAAAGCTTATTTGCCTAAACTTGACGCATATTCATTCATACGTGAGTGAGATGGGAATACCATTATTGAATAAATATGCATCAAGTTTAGGCAAATTAGCTCTACCTATTCCGATCACTGTTCATTATGTACCAATTACATAAATAACTATTAAAAACCTTAGGAGTTGAAATATAATGGAAACATGCCCATTATAAATCGACTTCGTATTTAGGAAGATGTTGTATGTGGATGATCATAAAGATAAGATAAAGATAAAAGATGTTTATTCAGTAAGTAGGCCACACGGGCACTTTTACACGTCAAAATATCTACCAGCGCTTCGCAAGAGACCACTGCTGAGAAGAAACGCCGCAAGAAACTCAGCAGTCAGTCGTTTTTTAAATATTGTAAAACTTAACCTTAAATTATAAAACTTAACCTAGCATTATATAAAACAATGAATATAACATTAAAATATATAAATCATGCGTAGTTGAGCAGGAAAATGTGTCACAACTCAGTATGTTCAGAAGAACTCATAAATAGTAATAATAATAAATAATAACGATGCAAAACAACCACATAAAAAGTTTCGACACATTCTCCTACAGAAACCGTGTCCCCTAGACAATACGAGTATACAATGTTTACATATTTTTCTCACTAAGGTATTATTAAGTTATTTAGGTGTTTAATTTAGGCCAAGCATTTTTATCTGTTAGATAGTCCTCGTCCCTATAGTAAGCTTCATATATACAGAATGATCACGCATACCTTATGAACCGCTTTCAATTATATATTTTTTGTTAGCAATGTTATCCAAGTAGATTATAATAGAATAATAACTTTATTTCGGTCAACAAGGCCCATATTTACAACTACCTACCCTACGGACAACACCTTAAAGACCTTAGACCTTATACACAACAATATATAACTTAAAATTGATATAACGATCAAAACCCTTTCGTGATGTCAGATTTGGTCACGAAATCGCCGAAATATGACACTTCGGCCCGAATGCCTCCTTTAAAAACGTCAACAGATCTTTGGTACTCTCACCACAAATAGCCAGTGAAGATATAAAATTAACCCTGTACAAGGCTCCAACCACTCGACCACGGGGTATCTCCAGTCTTAACTCGTCTCTAAGAGCTCCTTCGCTTCCGTAGAGTAGTATAATCGGAACACATACAGTTGCGACTCAAGTGGCCCCATTGAAAAGGCAGTGATCTGATCTTGAGATCTAGGACTCTGTGGGACTTCCTAATACATATTATTGTGATATATGTATTTTCTGTCAAGAGACGTATTTTTGTAATATGGGACAGATGGTGAAGGAATAAATAAATATTTATAAATTTAATACACGCATTTTTCAAACTTTTACGGGATGAAACGCGTATGTAATGGAACCTAAGATATCATAGTTTATGTTCGAGATAGAGTATAATCAAATCGTTTCATAGTAAAAAGAAAGTTTTAAAAACCCGACTACCTTTGTTGATAATTGTTGTCGACTCTGTTATGGCTACAGAGCGTCCCAAAGAAATAGTCATAATATACATAAAGATAAAGATAAAGATAAAGACGATCGGATAAAGGTCGCGGGAAACAGCTGGATGGCAGCAGCAGAGGACCGATCGTTGTGGAAAACCTTGGGGAAGGCCTTTGTCCAGCAGGACGTCTTGCGGCTGATGATGATGATGATGATGATTACTGATGTGCCAAAGGAAACTTTCCAAAATTGCGGAACATTTCAAGTAGGAAAATTTCGGAAACTTCTCACAATTTTGTATGGGGCTTGAAACTTTCCGTTTCTTAAAGTTAAATTTCATATATTTCTAGTGAAAGTTTCCGGGTTTTTTTTAGAACTTTTCCAACTTTTTGGAAACTTTCCGCAACTTGCACATCAGTAATGATGATACATACGGGAGCCTGCCATCATCGACCAAAATGTTTTTGGTCAAAAATATAATTTCCCAAAAAGCATTTTGTATTATTTTTGCTTCATATCCGCTCTATCGAGGCAGCTTGTTACGTCTATAAAGTCAAGTTAGACTTGTGACCACGTAAAAAATAAATCATCTGCGATGGGAAATAACCTTTCGGTAAATAAAACTTTGGGAAATTATGTATTTGGGCAAAAATATTTTGGCCAAACGGAATAGACCACACACGGTACACATACACTCCAAAACATAACCCTCCTTCTGACGGAGTTGGGTGAATCGGTTCATACATAGGTACATTGCTATGAAATTATTTTGTTAACCGTCCAAAGCAATTTTATTAATGTAACGCAATAAAATGTTTTAATTAAACCGTTCATTTACTGTTATTACTAGCCTCTCATTAATTATTCTGTTTCGAGTGAAAGCAGAATATCGGATGAGGCTACGAACTAATCAGGCGTGGTTCTCCAATTAGCTTTGTAACTTAATGACGTTTATAGGTAATTAGCACATAGGTATATTAAAAAATTTAAAAACAATATGGGACTATGTCACACCAATTAACTTAGTTCCAAAGTAAGCTCTAGGCTTGTACTATTAGATACTAGACAACGATACAAATACTTATATACATAAATATATACTTAAATACATAAAAAACATCCATGACTCAGGAACAAAATATTCGCGCTCATCACACAAATATCTGCCCTTATCGGGAGTTGAACCCTGACTACTAGCGTCGTAGGCAGGGACACTACCAACTAGGCCAGCGCGTCGTCAGACATTAGTTTAATACAAATTCATCGTATCAATCTAGTAATTTCTTGATTAGGCTGATGAAAGCATTATGAAGACATGGCCAACCAGCAGAAAATATATTGTAGTATCGAGGAGTATGGCTCATAAACCAATGGTATCAAACGTGGTTGGCCGACAATTTTGTTATGGGTTTTTAAGCCATTTTCGTATTTCTGTACGACTGTTCATGTTCTAATCAATCCATACTGATCACCCTTAACGACGAGAATACCAAAGCCAAGAACAAACCAAGCCAAAATAGTGTAAATAAACGGTAGCGCCACACCAAACCACGACCTACCAGTACTATAACTAACGCCTCAACTGTCATACCAAGCCCTTTAATTTCCAAACAAAACTGACCCAATTTGAAGTACTTGGCATTGAACATCCTGAAATTTTAGTGCCATTGACACGCTTAGCGAGCTCAGATTAGATACAAATTTTATTTCTTGGCTCCGAACGCGTTAATGGGACCAAGCCACAGTTCTGACCTCCTAAGGTAATAAGCAGTATCTCAAATTCAATAACCAAAGCAGTTTTAATTCTATTCCGTTAGCAATGAGGTTGATATTGCTACAGGAGTTATATCTGTGATATTACATATTAGCTCAGGAAGGCAGAGTTCCCAGCACGATTAATGGGAAGACTGAGGTTGGAGGCTTCCGACGGTTCATTTGGCGCGCTCTAATGGTAATGATGGCAATAAGGACATCGCTTACATTCATCACGCATATCTACGGTATATTCCACACGTTTTGGATTTGTTATGGCTTAATTATGGCCGTGGGAGAATGTTTAGGGTAGAATATGTATCATTATTTTAGTGGTGGTAGACCTCGTGCAGGATCTGTCCGGATCGCTACCACTCCTTTCTTTTCACCTACCGCCAAGCAGGAGTATTCTCATTGATGTGTTCCGGTGTGAGGATCAGACAACCTGTGAAATTACCAATAGCAAAGAGGCCTCTATGCTAGATAAAGATAAAGATAAAGATATTTATTCAGTAAGTAGGCCGCACGGGCACTTTTACACGTCAAGAATCTACCAGCGCTTCCCAAGAGGAGACCACTGCTGAGAAGAAACGCCGCAAGAAACTCAGCAGTCAGTCATTTTTTAAACATATTACAATGGTTACTACTTAGTCTAGCATTATATAAAGCAATAAATATTAAATAACTTATTATACTTATAAAAATAACAGTTCAGCAGGAAAACATACCAAAAATCTTACGAGAGAGACAGAGGGAGAAAAGGAAAAAAAAACACCTATTTATGTTTATATAAGACGGTACAAGACGACCACATAAAAGTTTCGATATGTTTTCCTACATCAACGGTGTCCCCTAGACCTAGACAAGATAAAGCTTTTGCATTTGAATAAATTATTATTGACTAAGTTTCGGGTTTAGGCCATGCATTTTTGTCCGTTAGATAATCCTCGACCCTATAATACGCTTTAGACATTAACGACTTTTTCAAGTAATTTTTAAGTGCTGGAAAGGATAACTTTAAAACTACGTCAGGTAATTTATTATAGAAATGAATGCATTGACCAACAAACGATTTATATAATATACGGACGCGGAATTTTCGAATAGCGATTTTATTTTTATTTCTAGTATTTAAATTATGTATATCAGAATTTTTGGTGAAAGAATCTAAATTCTTAATAACATAAATAATATTCTCATAAATAAATTGAGACGCTACAGTTAAGATATTAATTTCTTTAAAAAGTTCTCTTAATGAGTCACGGGAATTTAAATTGTAAATAGAACGAATGGCCCTTTTTTGTAACACAAATATAGTTTGCATGTCAGCTGCCTTACCCCAAACCAGAATACCGTAGGACATAACACTATGGAAATAACTATAATAAACTAAGCGAGCTGTATCAACATTGGTTAGTTGTCTAATTTTTCTAACGGCGTAAGCTGCCGAACTTAGTTTACCTGCCAGTACAGCTATATGGGGACTCCATTGCAAATTTTTATCTATTGTTATACCTAGGAAAACTGCCTTATCTACCATTTGCAAACTCTCGTCATTTAGAAAAATACTAGAATCTACCGGTTTAACCTTAGGCAAAGCAAACCTAACACATTTAGTTTTCTTAGCATTTAGTAGCAAATTGTTGCTAGTAAACCAATGAAGTACTTTAACTAATATGGCGTTTATCCTACTGTAGTCTACGGATTTTCTAGTCCTCAGGGTTGGCAACGAATTTGCAGTCTTAGGATTGCGGTTTTATGATTTTAGTCTTGAGAATTCAATTATCTATTGGTGTCAGGTCTTACTTACCATCAGGTAGCATAAGTGCTCGTTTGAATTTTGTATGTCTAAAGTCTTTTTCTTGCATTTTGGTGTTTAAGAAAGAAAATTAAAAAAAAAAAAATGATTTAATCTTTATTGCACAAAATACAAATTTGAGTACAAAAGATGAACTTAATGCCTAATGGCATTCTCTACCAGTTTTTTATGTCCATAAAAGGTATTACTTATTGGCCACAATGTCATGTCATTGTGATTCCATTTGAAATTGTGAATTCATAGTCACTCCTATTTGATCGTATTCACGAAAATATCCGCGGGAAATATCTGTGTATTAAGATTTCATAGAGAATACTTCAACGTCACTCTTTTCATCGTTGAATAGTCTATGTTACTTCTGAAACAACCGAAACAACTGTTTCGATACGCTCTAGGCAACCGAAAAAAAATTGAAAATAGAACTTCGTATTTCAATAATATGTGTCCTTGTTTAAGGAGACTTGATCCGATACAAAATTGCCAATCTATGGCGTTTCGGAACGTAGCAGCGTCACGTCATCTCATCTGTCAAAAATCTACTTAAACTTGCTGCTGTATCCAGGGCAGAAAAAAAATAAAAAACCTACGCTTTGTGATTGGCTAGTATTTAGGTAATTGCAGCGCAGTACTGCAACATTACGGACGCCGGTGGTGTGATAACTTTTATTTTCAAAGCTAAGCTTAAAAAGGTAAAATAAAGACTAACCACTTAAATTATTAATTTTAATGAACTCGTACAAAAAGTATTGTTCACAATAGTTTCATAATCAAGCTTTTTAATATCGTACCTTACTTAGGCCACTCAGCAAGCTTGGTGGCCTAAACACGGTACTCGACTAAAAAGCTCTCTATTATAACACGATTGTTAAACTATTTTTTAAACACTTTTACCTAGTTACCGAGACCTAAGTAATAAACGCATACTTTATGTGTCTCTGCACTCTCCTTTGATATCTTAGACACCATTATTTATTGACTCAGGTAAGTATAAAGGGTATATTTTACAGTCTAGACGAAATCGAGATATTGTTATCAATGGATTTGACATTAAAAGAAAGTCAGTACAACCTGATCTAATTGTAAATCTTATACTTTTAAACGAGCAATACTTGTATTTATTTGTAATCACGTCTAGAAAAAGGCTCTACCGATTTCGATTAAATTTCCGGGTTTACGGGGGCGACAAATCGATTTATCAAGTTGTCATCTTTAGGAAAATTGATGCTAGGTCTACGGTTTTCAAAGAAAGCAAATTTAAACGTTTAAATTGAAATCCTACTAATATTATAAATGCGAAAGTTTGAGTGTGTGTTAGTTTGTTACTCCTTCACGCTGCAACGGCTGGACGGATTTGGATGAAATTTGAAATGGATTTACCTTGGATTAACACAGAGGCTACTTTACATCGCAGAAAATTAAAAAAGTTCTCGAGGGAATAACCAGAATCGAAATCTACGAGGCGTAGTTGCGGACAGAAGCTAGTTTACATACAAGTTCGTCCACATCTATTTGAAGACTGTTGGTTTCATTCAAGTAATAATTCTAGCATTAACGTTTGTCTACAGTCTCTTTAGAATCGTTATATAAAAGGAAGCGCCAAGCGCTATCTTAGCGTTCAATTGGAAAACAGATAACTTTCAAGACTGTTTTAGAAATAAACTTCAATAGATTAAATAACTTATCAAGTCTTGCATACTTAAATGATTTTTAATTTATTTGAAACGTTGACAGATTATTACTTTAAGGGTCACGAAAAATAACACAACGTGTCTAAAGGGAAGCATTTATATATTTGGTTTTTTCAAGGCCGATTTTGTTTGTCACCAGAACTGGTGCCAAACAGTCGAGTGAATTGTTCTTTTTAACTATTACCGGTAAGCATTTCTCATGATACCAACTTAATAAGGTGGGCCGTCAATAATAAAAGCTGTCTGCTAAAGGCAATGATATAATATAAAAAGAGGTAGATATGTTATCTATACGGTATTTCGCGTGTAAAAATGGCCCGGCTTACGCACACATCATCATCATCATCATGTCAGCCGAAAGACGTCCACTGCTGGACATAGGCCTCCCCCAAGGCTCTCCACTCAGACCGGTCTTGTGCTTTTCGCATCCACCGCGTTCCCGCGATCCTTACAAGGTCGTCACTCCATCTTGTTGGAGGCCTACCTACAGCTCATCTCCCGGTCCGCGGTCGCCACTCAAGAACCTTCTGGCCCCATCGGCCGTCAGTCCTGCGAGTAATGTGCCCCGCCCACTGCCACTTAAGTTTGGCTATTCTTCGGGCTATGTCGGTAACCTTAGTTCTACTGCGGATATCATCATTTCTGATTCTATCACGCAGAGAAACCCTGAGCATAGCCCTCTCCATAACCCTCTGAGTGACTTTGAGCTTCCTTATAAGGCCCACTGTTAGCGCCCACGTCTCAGATCCGTAAGTCATCACTGGCAACACACACTGGTCAAAGACTTTTGACTTCAGACACTGCGGTAATTTGGACGAAAAGGTGCTGCGAAACTTCCCGAATTACGCACACATAGTACATATTTCAATTACAAAATAATTCATAAATGACAAGTGGAAGCAGATGGTATGGTAATTTCCGTGGGCGAAACAGAGACGAGTGTATGGTGCTCCGCAGAGTAGTTCACGGTTCCGTTGACGGCGCAAGACTAAGTAAAGGTGTACCAATTGGCTTGGTTTAAGGGTACCTTATCGAAGTGCGTATAACATATCTACCTCTTTTTACTATATTATATCATTGGCTAAAGGTGTAACTATTGCTAAGTATTTCAAAAGGGTATACGCGAGCAGCTTTCTAGGTAATACTTTGTCTACGATTTGAAACAAGCTACTACCTGCGACTTCGTATACCTTGACCATTCCACAAGAACAGTGTTTTTTCAGGATAAAAGATAACCGTGTGTTAATTCAGAGCATAAGCTCCCCTTTCCAAATATCATCCAAATCCGTCCTGTCGTTTAGCGTGAAGGAGTAACAACATTGCAAACTTTCGCATTTATAATAATGTGTTATGTTCTTCTAAATAAATTTGTACACTTGCTTACTCGATGCACAACCTTTCACTTTTCTCAATCTCTCAAGGGTTAGCTGGAAGAAATCCCTTAAAAGGATAAGTTCGCCTTCGTACATATTTTTATATTAATTGTATTGTTCTGGTTTTTCTTTTGTACATACATACATAATATAGTGTGATAAATTGACCGTTATTTATGCTTTGTAGTGTTGGTGAGATTCCAAATTCGAACCCCAGCAGACTTAAGTGTGAGTTGCTGCGCGCGCGGCAAATCGTCTCGAACGTGTTACCGTCTATGTTATTTATACGAGAAACGCAAACGCATTGGAGATGTTTTAGGCTTCCGTAGTCAAACTAGGAACAGGTAAAAAAAATGTTGTATCTCATACACGTAACGTGGGGATGTTTTTTTTTCGTCGTTTTTGTAGCTATTTCACATTTTATATCTTTAAATATTAACGTTTAGGTATTAAGATATAAAGTGCAAATTTTTCAAGTTCCCTAGCAGCCAAAACTACAAGAACTAAAAATCTGTAAAATATCATAAATGAAACCACATTTTTTTTTTTTTCATAACAAAACTATCAAGATTAAGTAGACTTGGTTGGTTGAGAAAGTGCTTATACCTACTAAAATCACCTAAGACAGCACCAAATAATTTTAAATAGAGAATTAGTTCATACTTGTTGTTTTTCGAGATAGTTTTTGTGTATTAACGGCTTCGGAACCTATACGACTGACATGCGCTTTCCCGGTTTTTTTTACTTAACTTACACTAAAGCTAAGCGAACAATCGGTCGGAATCGGAGTATACAGAGCGGACGGATTTGTTGCTCTGTATTGATTTCTATGGTACGGTCTGCCAAGAAAGTGGTCTACCAGTTTTGACAAAATTTTCAGTGAGATCTAATTATCGCTAAGGTTGACACTTGTCACTGTCATAATATTATTGCAAGGGAAAATCGAACTTGTTGTATCATGACGTGCAAATGAACTTCATCGTAGGGTGGTAGACTAAATTTTTGGCCGACTGTACAGTGTGCACTGCTGATCAGTATCTGTATTCATAGAAATCAATACAAAGCAAAAAATCCGTCCACTCCGTACGCTCCGATTCGGATCCAGTGTACGTGGAGCATTTTTTTTTTTATGATCATTATTAATGACTTTTTTCACTTCTCATGCTCAAAAAGTGTGTCATATTAGACTTACGAGTATCAAGCGAGACTCAAGTAATTAATTTGACCAATCAAAATACTTCACCAAATTAAATCCACCAATCAAATTACTTCACGAAATTAAATACACCAATCACAATACACATTGTAGCGCTCCATAAAAATAAAAGGTACGGAACACTACACGGGATGGTTGTGATAAAACCATCAGCACGTAAATTTGGACCTGTATAAATAAAATAAAACCGAACGAAATTCAACAAGGTTATATAATAAGGAGAACACACAATGATAAAATTAAAACAAACTACATACAATGTAACTATAAAAACAAGGTCACTAGGCTGTTACGGAACTTAGCTTACGTATCAAAACAATTTAACACAGAACGGTCTGCGGGTTGTCACAATAATAAAGTTTTTCTAGTTTAAAAACACATTGCCTAATAAAGGGTGAAAGACCACCTTGGAACACGGTCAGGCCAAAACTTGTATTCAATTTAAAGGTAATTCTGATTCGAACTAAAACAACAAGAATCTGTTAAAATGCAAGAAGCGCTTCATGATTAAAACTGACATGTTCGAAGTATTATAAAACTGGGATAAAAAATTATGGTTTTGATCGGAAAAAAAGGTCTAGGGATTCTATAACATTTATAGCCAAAATGAAACCGAATGAATAACCTTAGGTAGGTTAGGGGTGAGTTCGCGGACTCAGATTAGAATTTAATAATGTAAAAATCAACGAAATAGTAACTGTCCTGCGAATATCCGCCGTTGCTTGTCGCCGTGTGAAGATGTAACCACCCTGCGTTCGTCACAACTGTCGCAGCGGGTAAAACCTGCGGGCGCTGCCGCAGACGACGACCCGTTGCCAGCGAACTTGACGGCGAACCGCACGCTGAATCCAGTCGTCCAAATCTTCAGTCGGGGCGTTGAGTCGGAAGATATGGGGTAAACGGAGGTGCTGCAAAGGACACCTTTACTCACAAAATTGAACGAAAAGGACGGAAGAAAGGCTTTCTTAGGATGGAGGACTGTGAAGACTTGTTCGGCAACAAAAACCAACTCACCCGCTATCCGGACACACAGAAGACAACAGCACAAAAACGTTCAGCCCTCAATTGAGACCACGGCGTAATAGAAACGGCCTCCACGTATCACTACACCGGACGCGACACTCGAAGCTGGCTTCAGTTATAGTGAAACTTGGGATGACTAGAGATTATTAAATTTTTCTGTTGTATCAAGGCAAGAGTACGAGAATGAATGACATTCCCAAAACAAGGAACGGATCTAACAAAAACGAATTCAAAATTCAAAACTGTCAGTAGAAATTACAAACTCTAACCGGTCAATGAACAAGTCCGCAATACCAAAAAGGCTGAGAAACGAAAAAGGCGAAATAAATAAACAATAAATAACGCGAACCAACGCGATTTGTAGCGGTAATGCTACAATTATCCCCTCACTAGAACAAAAAAAACAAAAAATTGACAACCCTA